>OZ002743.1:141847418-143066409 GCA_963924295.1 Dioctria rufipes | reverse complement strand
AATTTTTTGAAAAATTTACTATAGAAAAGGAAATCCTCGGCGTATTTAAAATTTGCGACAGTAAAAAATTATTTTTTGAAAAATTTACTATAGAAAAGGCAATCCTCTGCGTATTTAAAATTTGCGACAGCAAAAAATAATTTTTTGAAAAATTCACTATAGTAATTAAATCCTCTTATATTTAAAATTTTCGACAGTAAAAAATTATTTTTTGACAAATTCCACTATAGAAAAGGCAATCCTCGGCGTATTTAAAATTTGCGACAGTAAAAAAATATTATTTTGACAAATTCACTATAGAAAAGGCAATCCTCGGCGTATTTAAAATTTGCGACAATAAAAAATAATTTTTTGAAAAATTTACTATAGAAAAGGCAATCCTGTGCGAATTTAAAATTTTGCGACAGTAAAAAATTATTTTTTGAAAAATTTACTATAGAAAATGCAATCCTCGGCATATATAAAATTTGCGACAGCAAAAAACAATGTTTTGAAAAATTCACTATAGAAAAGGCAATCCTCGGTATATTTAAAATTTGCGACAGTAAAAAATTAGTTTTTGAAAAATTCACTATAGAAAAGGCAATCCTCGGCGTACTCAAAATTTGCGGCAGTAAAAAATATTATTTTGACAAATTCACTATAGAAAAGGCAATCCTCGGACGTATTTAAAATTTGCGAAAATAATAAAATTATTTTTTGAAAAATTTACTATAGAAAAGGCAAAACTCGGCGTGTTTAAAATTTTCGACAGGAAAAAAATTACTTTTTGACAAATTCACTATAGAAAAAGCAATCCTCGGCGTATTTAAAATTTGCGACAGCAAAACATAATTTTATGAAAAATTTACTTTAGAAAAGGCAATATTCGGCGTATTTAAAATTTGCGACAGTAAAAAATAATTTATTGAAAAATTTACTATAGAAAAAGGCAATCCTCGGCGTATTTAAAATTTTCGACAGTAAAAAATAATTTTTTGAAAAATTCACTATAGAAAAGGCAATCCTCTGCATATTTAAAATTTGCGACAGTAAAAAATTATTGTTTGACAAATTCACTATAGAAAACGCAATCCTGGGCGTATTTAAGATTTGCGACAGTAAAAAATTATTTTTTGACAAATTCACTATAGAAAGGGCAACCCTAGGCGTATTTAAAATTTGCGAAAGTAAAAAATTATTTTTTGACAAATTTACTATAGAAAAGGTAATCCTCGGCGTATTTAAAATTTGCGACAGTAAAATATAATTTTTTGAAAAATTTACTATAGAAAAGGCAATCCTCGGCGTATTTAAAATTTGCGATAGTAAAGAATTATTTTTTGACAAATTCACTATAGAAAAGGCAATCCTCGGCGTATTTAAAATTTGCGACTGTAAAAAATATTATTTTGACAAATTCACTATAGAAAAGGCAATCCTCGGCGTATTTAAAATTTGCGACAGTAAAAAATATTATTTTGAAAAATTTACTATAGAAAAGGCAATCCTCGGCGTGTTTAAAATATGCGACAGCAAAAAATAATTTTTTGAAAAACTTCACTATAGTTAAATTAAATCCTCTTTATATTTAAAATTTGCGACAGTAAAAAATTATTTTTTGACAAATTCACTATAGAAAAGGCAATCCTCGGCGTATTTAAAATTTGCGACAGTAAAAAATGTTATTTTGCCAAATTCACTATAGAAAAGGCAATCCTCGGCGTATTTAAAATTTGCGACAGTAAAAAATATTTTTTTGAAAAATTTAGTATGGAAAATGCAATCCTCGGCATATTTAAAATTTGCGACAGCAAAAAATAATTTTATGAAAAATTTACTTTAGAAGAGGCAATACTCGGCGTATTTAAAATTTGCGACAGTAAAAAATAATTTATTGAAAAATTTACTATAGAAAAGGCAGTCCTCGGCGTATTTAAAAATTTTCGAAAGTAAAAAATTATTTTTTGAAAAATTCACTATAGAAAAGGCAATCCTCTGCATATTTAAAATTTGCGACAGTAAAAAATTATTGTTTGAACAAATTCACTATAGAAAACGCAATCCTGGGCGTATTTAAGATTTGCGACAGTAAAAAATTATTTTTTTGACAAATTCACTATAGAGAAAGGGCAACCCTAGGAGTATTTAAAATTTGCGACAGTAAAAAATTATTTTTTGACAAATTTACTATAGAAAAGGTAATCCTCGGCGTATTTAAAATTTGCGACAGTAAAATATAATTTTTTGAAAAATTTACTATAGAAAAGGCAATCCTCGGTATTTAAAATTTGCGATAGTAAAGAGTTTATTTTTTGACAAATTCACTATAGAAAAGGCAATCTTCGGCGTATTTAAAATTTGCGACTGTAAAAAATATTATTTTGACCAATTCACTATAGAAAAGGCAATCCTCGGCATATTTAAAATTTGCGACAGTAAAATATTATTTTTTGAAAAATTTACTTTAGAAAAGGCAATACTCGGCGTGTTTTAAAATTTTCGACAGGAAAAAATTTTTTTTTTGACAAATTCACTATAGAAAAGGCAATCCTGGCGTATTTAAATTTGCGACAGTAAAAAATTATTTTTTGACAAATTCACTATAGAAAGGGCAACCCTAGGCGTATTTAAAATTTGCGACAGTAAAAAATTATTTTTTGACAAATTTACTATAGAAAAGGTAATCCTCGGCGTATTTGAAATTTGTGACAGTAAAATATAATTTTTTGAAAGATTTACTATAGAAAAGGCAATCCTCGGCGTATTTAAAATTTGTGCCAGTAAAAAATTATTTTTTGAAAAATTTACTATAAAAAAGGCTATCCTCGGCGTATTTAAAATTTGCGACAGTAATAAATTATTTTTTATAAATTCGCTATAGAAAAGGCAATTCTCGGCATATTTAAAATTTGCGACAGTAAAAACATTATTTTTTGAAAAATTTACTATAGAAAAGGCAATACCAGGCGCATTTAAAATTTGCGACCGTAAATAATAATTTTTTGAAAAATTTACTATAGAAAAGGCAATATTCGGCGTATTTAAAATTTGCGACAGTAAAAAATAATTTTTTGAGAAATTTACTATAGAAAAGGCAATCCGCGGTATATTTAAAATTTGCCACAGTAGAAATTTATTTTTTGACAAATTCACTATAGAAAAGGCAATCCTCGGCGTATTTAAAATTTGTGACCGTAAATAATAATTTTTTGAAAAATTTACTATAGAAAAGGCAATCCTCGGCGTATTTAAAAGTTGCGACATTAAAAAATTATTTTTTGAAAAATTTACCATAGAAAAGGCAATCCTCGGCGTATTTCAAATTTGCGACAGTAAAAAATTATTTTTTTACAAATTCGCTATAGAAAAGGCAATCCTCGGCGTATTTAAAATTTGCGACCGTAAAAAATAATTTTTTGAAAAATTTACTATATAAAAGGCAATACTCGGCGTATTTAAAATTTGCGACAGTAAAAAATAATTTTTTGAAAAATTTACTTTAGAAAAGGCAATATTCGGCGTATTTAAAATTTGCGACAGTAAAAAATAATTTATTGAAAAATTTACTATAGAAAAGGCAATCCTCGGCGTATTTAAAATTTTCGACAGTAAAAAATAATTTTTTGAAAAATTCACTATAGAAAAGGCAATCCTCTGCATATTTAAAATTTGCGACAGTAAAAAATTATTGTTTGACAAATTCACTATAGAAAACGCAATCCTGGGCGTATTTAAGATTTGCGACAGTAAAAAATTATTTTTTGACAAATTCACTATAGAAAGGGCAACCCTAGGCGTATTTAAAATTTGCGACAGTAAAAAATTATTTTTTGACAAATTTACTATAGAAAAGGTAATCCTCGGCGTATTTAAAATTTGCGACAGTAAAATATAATTTTTTGAAAAATTTACTATAGAAAAGGCAATCCTCGGCGTATTTAAAATTTGCGATAGTAAAGAATTATTTTTTGACAAATTCACTATAGAAAAGGCAATCCTCGGCGTATTTAAAATTTGCGACTGTAAAAAATATTATTTTGACAAATTCACTATAGAAAAGGCAATCCTCGGCGTATTTAAAATTTGCGACAGTAAAAAATATTATTTTGAAAAATTTACTATAGAAAAGGCAATCCTCGGCGTGTTTAAAATATGCGACAGCAAAAAATAATTTTTTGAAAACTTCACTATAGTAAATTAAATCCTCTTTATATTTAAAATTTGCGACAGTAAAAAATTATTTTTTGACAAATTCACTATAGAAAAGGCAATCCTCGGCGTATTTAAAATTTGCGACAGTAAAAAATGTTATTTTGCCAAATTCACTATAGAAAAGGCAATCCTCGGCGTATTTAAAATTTGCGACAGTAAAAAATATTTTTTTGAAAAATTTAGTATGGAAAATGCAATCCTCGGCGTATTTAAAATTTGCGACAGTAAAAAATTATTTTTTGAAAAATTTACTATAGAAAAGGCAATCCTCTGCGTATTTAAAATTTGCGACAGCAAAAAATAATTTTTTGAAAAATTCACTATAGTAATTAAATCCTCTTTATATTTAAAATTTTCGACAGTAAAAAATTATTTTTTGACAAATTCACTATAGAAAAGGCAATCCTCGGTACATTTAAAATTTGCCACAGTAAAAATTGATTTTTTGACAAATTCACTATAGAAAAGGCAATCCTCGGCGTATTTAAAATTTGCGACCGTAAAAAATAATTTTTTGAAAAATTTACTATAGAAAAGGAAATCCTCGGCGTATTTAAAATTTGCGACAGTAAAAAATTATTTTTTGAAAAATTTACTATAGAAAAGGCAATCCTCTGCGTATTTAAAATTTGCGACAGCAAAAAATAATTTTTTGAAAAATTCACTATAGTAATTAAATCCTCTTTATATTTAAAATTTTCGACAGTAAAAAATTATTTTTTGACAAATTCACTATAGAAAAGGCAATCCTCGGCGTATTTAAAATTTGCGACAGTAAAAAATATTATTTTGACAAATTCACTATAGAAAAGGCAATCCTCGGCGTATTTAAAATTTGCGACAATAAAAAATAATTTTTTGAAAAATTTACTATAGAAAAGGCAATCCTGTGCGAATTTAAAATTTGCGACAGTAAAAAATTATTTTTTGAAAAATTTACTATAGAAAATGCAATCCTCGGCATATATAAAATTTGCGACAGCAAAAAACAATGTTTTGAAAAATTCACTATAGAAAAGGCAATCCTCGGTATATTTAAAATTTGCGACAGTAAAAAATTAGTTTTTGAAAAATTCACTATAGAAAAGGCAATCCTCGGCGTACTCAAAATTTGCGGCAGTAAAAAATATTATTTTGACAAATTCACTATAGAAAAGGCAATCCTCGGCGTATTTAAAATTTGCGAAAATAATAAAATTATTTTTTGAAAAATTTACTATAGAAAAGGCAAAACTCGGCGTGTTTAAAATTTTCGACAGGAAAAAATTACTTTTTGACAAATTCACTATAGAAAAAGCAATCCTCGGCGTATTTAAAATTTGCGACAGCAAAACATAATTTTATGAAAAATTTACTTTAGAAAAGGCAATATTCGGCGTATTTAAAATTTGCGACAGTAAAAAATAATTTATTGAAAAATTTACTATAGAAAAGGCAATCCTCGGCGTATTTAAAATTTTCGACAGTAAAAAATAATTTTTTGAAAAATTCACTATAGAAAAGGCAATCCTCTGCATATTTAAAATTTGCGACAGTAAAAAATTATTGTTTGACAAATTCACTATAGAAAACGCAATCCTGGGCGTATTTAAGATTTGCGACAGTAAAAAATTATTTTTTGACAAATTCACTATAGAAAGGGCAACCCTAGGCGTATTTAAAATTTGCGAAAGTAAAAAATTATTTTTTGACAAATTTACTATAGAAAAGGTAATCCTCGGCGTATTTAAAATTTGCGACAGTAAAATATAATTTTTTGAAAAATTTACTATAGAAAAGGCAATCCTCGGCGTATTTAAAATTTGCGATAGTAAAGAATTATTTTTTGACAAATTCACTATAGAAAAGGCAATCCTCGGCGTATTTAAAATTTGCGACTGTAAAAAATATTATTTTGACAAATTCACTATAGAAAAGGCAATCCTCGGCGTATTTAAAATTTGCGACAGTAAAAAATATTATTTTGAAAAATTTACTATAGAAAAGGCAATCCTCGGCGTGTTTAAAATATGCGACAGCAAAAAATAATTTTTTGAAAACTTCACTATAGTAAATTAAATCCTCTTTATATTTAAAATTTGCGACAGTAAAAAATTATTTTTTGACAAATTCACTATAGAAAAGGCAATCCTCGGCGTATTTAAAATTTGCGACAGTAAAAAATGTTATTTTGCCAAATTCACTATAGAAAAGGCAATCCTCGGCGTATTTAAAATTTGCGACAGTAAAAAATATTTTTTTGAAAAATTTAGTATGGAAAATGCAATCCTCGGCATATTTAAAATTTGCGACAGCAAAAAATAATTTTATGAAAAATTTACTTTAGAAGAGGCAATACTCGGCGTATTTAAAATTTGCGACAGTAAAAAATAATTTATTGAAAAATTTACTATAGAAAAGGCAGTCCTCGGCGTATTTAAAATTTTCGAAAGTAAAAAATTATTTTTTGAAAAATTCACTATAGAAAAGGCAATCCTCTGCATATTTAAAATTTGCGACAGTAAAAAATTATTGTTTGACAAATTCACTATAGAAAACGCAATCCTGGGCGTATTTAAGATTTGCGACAGTAAAAAATTATTTTTTGACAAATTCACTATAGAAAGGGCAACCCTAGGAGTATTTAAAATTTGCGACAGTAAAAAATTATTTTTTGACAAATTTACTATAGAAAAGGTAATCCTCGGCGTATTTAAAATTTGCGACAGTAAAATATAATTTTTTGAAAAATTTACTATAGAAAAGGCAATCCTCGGCGTATTTAAAATTTGCGATAGTAAAGAGTTATTTTTTGACAAATTCACTATAGAAAAGGCAATCTTCGGCGTATTTAAAATTTGCGACTGTAAAAAATATTATTTTGACCAATTCACTATAGAAAAGGCAATCCTCGGCATATTTAAAATTTGCGACAGTAAAATATTATTTTTTGAAAAATTTACTTTAGAAAAGGCAATACTCGGCGTGTTTAAAATTTTCGACAGGAAAAAATTTTTTTTTGACAAATTCACTATAGAAAAGGCAATCCTGGCGTATTTAAAATTTGCGACAGTAAAAAATTATTTTTTGACAAATTCACTATAGAAAGGGCAACCCTAGGCGTATTTAAAATTTGCGACAGTAAAAAATTATTTTTTGACAAATTTACTATAGAAAAGGTAATCCTCGGCGTATTTGAAATTTGTGACAGTAAAATATAATTTTTTGAAAGATTTACTATAGAAAAGGCAATCCTCGGCGTATTTAAAATTTGTGCCAGTAAAAAATTATTTTTTGAAAAATTTACTATAAAAAAGGCTATCCTCGGCGTATTTAAAATTTGCGACAGTAATAAATTATTTTTTATAAATTCGCTATAGAAAAGGCAATTCTCGGCATATTTAAAATTTGCGACAGTAAAACATTATTTTTTGAAAAATTTACTATAGAAAAGGCAATACTAGGCGCATTTAAAATTTGCGACCGTAAATAATAATTTTTTGAAAAATTTACTATAGAAAAGGCAATATTCGGCGTATTTAAAATTTGCGACAGTAAAAAATAATTTTTTGAGAAATTTACTATAGAAAAGGCAATCCGCGGTATATTTAAAATTTGCCACAGTAGAAATTTATTTTTTGACAAATTCACTATAGAAAAGGCAATCCTCGGCGTATTTAAAATTTGTGACCGTAAATAATAATTTTTTGAAAAATTTACTATAGAAAAGGCAATCCTCGGCGTATTTAAAAGTTGCGACATTAAAAAATTATTTTTTGAAAAATTTACCATAGAAAAGGCAATCCTCGGCGTATTTCAAATTTGCGACAGTAAAAAATTATTTTTTTACAAATTCGCTATAGAAAAGGCAATCCTCGGCGTATTTAAAATTTGCGACCGTAAAAAATAATTTTTTGAAAAATTTACTATATAAAAGGCAATACTCGGCGTATTTAAAATTTGCGACAGTAAAAAATAATTTTTTGAAAAATTTACTATAGAAAAGGCAATCCTCGGCGTATTTAAAATTTGCGACAGCAAAAAATAATTTTTTGAAAAATTCGCTATAGAAAAGGCAATCCCCGGTACAGTTAAAATTTGCCACAGTAAAAATTTATTTTTTGACAAATTCACTATAGAAAAGGCAATCCTCGGCGTGTTTAAAATTTGCGACCGTAAAAAATAATTTTTTGTAAAATTTACTATAGAAAAGGCAATCCTCGGCGTATTTAAAATTTGCGACAGCAAAAAATTATTTTTTGAAAAATTTACTATAGAAAAGACAATCCTGTGCGAATTTAAAATTTGCGACAGTAAAAAATTATTTTTTGAAAAATTTACTATAGAAAATGCAATCCTCGGCATATTTAAAATTTGCGACAGCAAAAAATAATGTTTTGAAAATTCACTATAGAAAAGGCAATCCTCGGTATATTTAAAATTTGCGACAGTAAAAAATTAGTTTTTGACAAATTCACTATAGAAAAGGCAATCCTCGGCGTATTTAAAATTTGCGACAGTAAAAAATATTATTTTGACAAATTCACTATAGAAAAGGCAATCCTCGGCGTATTTAAAATTTGCGACAGTAAAAAATAATTTTTTGAAAAATTTGCTATAGAAAAGGCAATCCTGTGCGAATTTAAAATTTGCGACAGTAAAAAATTATTTTTTGAAAAATTTACTATAGAAAATGCAATCCTCGGCATATTTAAAATTTGCGACAGCAAAAAATAATGTTTTGAAAAATTCACTATAGAAAAGGCAATCCTCGGTATATTTAAAATTTGCGACAGTAAAAAATTAGTTTTTGACAAATTCACTATAGAAAAGGCAATCCTCGGCGTATTCAAAATTTGCGACAGTAAAAAATATTATTTTGACAAATTCACTATAGAAAAGCCAATCCTCGGCGTATTTAAAATTTGCGAAAGTAATAAAATTATTTTTTGAAAAATTTACTATAGAAAAGGCAATACTGGGCGTGTTTAAAATTTTCGACAGGAAAATATTATTTTTTGACAAATTCACTATAGAAAAAGCAATCCTCGGCGTATTTAAAATTTGCGACAGCAAAACATAATTTTATGAAAAATTTACTTTAGAAAAGGCAATACTCGTTGTGTTTAAAATTTGCGACAGTAAAAAATAATTTATTGAAAAATTTACTATAGAAAAGGCAATCCTCGGCGTATTTAAAATTTTCGACAGTAAAAAATATTTTTTTGAAAAATTCACTACAGAAAAGGCAATCCTCTGCATATTTAAAATTTGCGACAGTAAAAAATTTTTGTTCGACAAATTCACTATAGAAAACGCAATCCTGGTCGTATTTAAGATTTGCGACAGTAAAAAATTATTTTTTGACAAATTCACTATAGAAAGGGCAACCCTAGGCGTATTTAAAATTTGCGACAGTAAAAAATTATTTTTTGACAAATTTACTATAGAAAAGGTAATCCTCGGCGTATTTAAGATTTGCGACAGTAAAATATAATTTTTTGAAAAATTTACTATAGAAAAGGCAATCCTCGGCGTATTTACAATTTGCGATAGTAAAGAATTATTTTTTGACAAATTCACTATAGAAAAGGCAATCCTCGGCGTATTTAAAATTTGCGACTGTAAAAAATATTATTTTGACAAATTCACTATAGAAAAGGCAATCCCCGGCGTATTTAAAATTTGCGACAGTAAAAAATATTATTTTGAAAAATTTACTATAGAACACGCAATCTTCGGCGTGTTTAAAATTTGCGACAGCAAAAAATAATTTTTTGAAAACTTCACTATAGTAAATTAAATCCTCTTTATATTTAAAATTTGCGACAGTAAAAAATTATTTTTTGACAAATTCACTATAGAAAAGGCAATCCTCGGCGTATTTAAAATTTGCGACAGTAAAAAATATTATTTTGCCAAATTCACTATAGAAAATGCAGTCCTCGGCATATTTAAAATTTGCGACAGCAAAAAATAATTTTATGAAAAATTTACTTTAGAAAAGGCAATACTCGGCGTATTTAAAATTTGCGATAGTAAAAAATAATTTATTGAAAAATTTACTATAGAAAAGGCAGTCCTCGGCGTATTTAAAATTTTCGACAATAAAAAATAATTTTTTGAAATATTCACTATAGAAAAGGCAATCCTCTGCATATTTTAAATTTGCGACAGTAAAAAATTATTGTTTGACAAATTCACTATAGATAACGCAATCCTGGGCGTATTTAAAATTTGCGACAGTAAAAAATTATTTTTTGACAAATTCACTATAGGAAGGGCAACCCTAGGCGTATTTAAAATTTGCGACAGTAAAAAATTATTTTTTGACAAATTTACTATAGAAAAGGTAATCCTCGGCGTATTTAAAATTTGCGACAGTAAAATATAATTTTTTGAAAAATTTACTATAGAAAAGGCAATCCTCGGCGTATTTAAAATTTGCGACTGTAAAAAATATTATTTTGACCAATTCACTATAGAAAAGGCAATCCTCGGCATATTTAAAATTTGCGACAGTAAAACATTATTTTTTGAAAAATTTACTATAGAAAAGGCAATACTCGGCGTGTTTAAAATTTTCGACAGGAAAAAATTTTTTTTTGACAAATTCACTATAGAAAAGGCAATCCTGAGCGTATTTAAAATTTGCGATGTAAAAAATTATTTTTTGACAAATTCACTATAGAAAGGGCAACCCTGGGAGTATTCAAAATTTGCGACAGTAAAAAATTATTTTTTGACAAATCAAATTTACTATAGAAAAGGCAATCCTCGGCGTATTTAAAATTTGCGACAGTAAAGAATTATTTTTTGACAAATTCACTATAGAACGGGCAACCCTAGGCATATTTAAAATTTGCGACAGTAAAAAATTTTTTTTTTGTCAAATTTACTATAGAAAAGGTAATCCTCGGCGTATTTAAAATTTGCGACAGTAAAATATAATTTTTTGACAAATTCACTATAGAACGGGCAACCCTAGGCATATTTAAAATTTGCGACAGTAAAACATTATTTTTTGAAAAATTTACTATAGAAAAGGCAATACTCGGCGTGTTTAAAATTTTCGACAGGAAAAAATTTTTTTTTGACAAATTCACTATAGAAAAGGCAATCCTGAGCGTATTTAAAATTTGCGACAGTAAAAAATAATTTTTTGAAAAATTTACTATAGAAAAGGCAATCCTCGGCGTATTTAAAATTTGCGACAGCAAAAAATAATTTTTTGAAAAATTCGCTATAGAAAAGGCAATCCTCGGTACAATTAAAATTTGCCACAGTAAAAATTTATTTTTTGACAAATTCACTATAGAAAAGGCAATCCTCGGCGTGTTTAAAATTTGCGACCGTAAAAAATAATTTTTTGTAAAATTTACTATAGAAAAGGCAATCCTCGGCGTATTTAAAATTTGCGACAGCAAAAAATTATTTTTTGAAAAATTTACTATAGAAAAGACAATCCTGTGCGAATTTAAAATTTGCGACAGTAAAAAATTATTTTTTGAAAAATTTACTATAGAAAATGCAATCCTCGGCGTATTTAAAATTTGCGACAGCAAAAAATAATTTTTTGAAAATTCACTATAGAAAAGGCAATCCTCGGTATATTTAAAATTTGCGACAGTAAAAAATTAGTTTTTGACAAATTCACTATAGAAAAGGCAATGCTCGGCGTATTTAAAATTTGCGACAGTAAAAAATATTATTTTGACAAATTCACTATAGAAAAGGCAATCCTCGGCGTATTTAAAATTTGCGACCGTAAAAAATAATTTTTTGAAAAATTTACTATAGAAAAGGCAATCCTGTGCGAATTTAAAATTTGCGACAGTAAAAAATTATTTTTTGAAAAATTTACTTAGAAAATGCAATCCTCGGCATATTTAAAATTTGCGACAGCAAAAAATAATGTTTTGAAAAATTCACTATAGAAAAGGCAATCCTCGGTATATTTAAAATTTGCGACAGTAAAAAATTAGTTTTTGACAAATTCACTATAGAAAAGGCAATCCTCGGCGTATTCAAAATTTGCGACAGTAAAAAATATTATTTTGACAAATTCACTATGGAAAAGCCAATCCTCGGCGTATTTAAAATTTGCGAAAATAATAAAATTATTTTTTGAAAAATTTACTATAGAAAAGGCAATACTCGGCGTGTTTAAAATTTTCGACAGGAAAATATTATTTTTTGACAAATTCACTATAGAAAAAGCAATCCTCGGCGTATTTAAAATTTGCGACAGCAAAACATAATTTTATGAAAAATTTACTTTAGAAAAGGCAATACTCGGTGTGTTTAAAATTTGCGACAGTAAAAAATAATTTATTGAAAAATTTACTATAGAAAAGGCAATCCTCGGCGTATTTAAAATTTTCGACAGTAAAAAATATTTTTTTGAAAAATTCACTACAGAAAAGGCAATCCTCTGCATATTTAAAATTTGCGACAGTAAAAAATTTTTGTTCGACAAATTCACTATAGAAAACGCAATCCTGGGCGTATTTAAGATTTGCGACAGTAAAAAATTATTTTTTGACAAATTCACTATAGAAAGGGCAACCCTAGGCGTATTTAAAATTTGCGACAGTAAAAAATTATTTTTTGACAAATTTACTATAGAAAAGGTAATCCTCGGCGTATTTAAAATTTGCGATAGTAAAGAATTATTTTTTGACAAATTCACTATAGAAAAGGCAATCCTCGGCGTATTTAAAATTTGCGACTGTAAAAAATATTATTTTGACAAATTCACTATAGAAAAGGCAATCCCCGGCGTATTTAAAATTTGCGACAGTAAAAAATATTATTTTGAAAAATTTACTATAGAAAAGGCAATCTTCGGCGTGTTTAAAATTTGCGACAGCAAAAAATAATTTTTTGAAAACTTCACTATAGTAAATTAAATCCTCTTTATATTTAAAATTTGCGACAGTAAAAAATTATTTTTTGACAAATTCACTATAGAAAAGGCAATCCTCGGCGTATTTAAAATTTGCGACAGTGTTACGGGTGTGACTTGCCGTAACTTGGACCTAGGAGTGCTTGCTACTGCGAAGATCACTAGCCCAATTCAATAAATTTGAAGCACTTAAACACTTTCTTTAATAATTTACTTTTATTCTCTTAAACATTTGACAATAATTTACTTTTAACTTTTCTTATCTTTCTTATCTTTTGTTAATTCTCTAGGAATAGGTTGCCTTACCTCTGGTGGGGGGTCAACCTTATTCCTTAGACTTTGGAAAAACTTCTCCTTGTCCCTGAGATGCATCGGCTTTTTATTTAGTTGGATTCTGGCATTGCTCAGCAAAATTGGTAAAAATAGGTATGGGGGTAACTATCTAGGAAATTCCATATAGGAATTCCAGAAATCGAATATATTGGGAACGCCCTCTCAATATATTGGTAATAGCCAATTTTGCATATTCCTCAATATTTGTAGTTCCGCAAGAATATTTCCCCTTCATTCAAAAATTCCTTTGCAACCATTGGTCAACCATATATATACGGAAGAAACCAATGTTACAAAAACTCAGCACTATTGCCCAATAAGTGGGTCAGTTTCTATTTCACTTTACACAAGGGATTTCTCAATTATGTACAAGTAAAAAGTAAAAATGTCACACATGAAGTTTCTTAATTTTGTGTGCGGAAAAAATAAACGGCATGTAATGACTGTGGGTTAGGTCAGGGTTAACCTAGTGCCATTATAATGCATGAAATTGGTCTCATGCCGTGTTTGTATTTCTGTAAACAAAGAGCCGGCGTTTTGCCGCAAAAAGGTTGACGCAACCAAGAATTTATCGTTTTAAAAGAACAACGGAGAAAGTTGTTTCATAAAACGAAAATAGAATTGGTTAACCATATGAACCATATGTGACGTAAAAATTCATAAATAAATTGACGGTGGAATCACCGCGAAATTGCTTGGAATGCAATTTGATGCGCGTACTCGCGTTTGTCAATTTATTATATGTTTGTACGTTATATGTATGTACATATGTGCGTATGTTTTGCTTGCTAGCCTCAAGAAGTACGTTATCGTGTATGTACGTATGTATATTTGTAATCTTGTACGTAACAAGATTCTTATTATGATAACGACTCGTTATAGATATATGCATATGTACATATGTATGACGTATGTACGTTAGTTCTACTGATCGGGATATTGTGGCGCTAATGAGATAATGATGAATGCGGGTAATGATTCATTCATTACACCATCCCCCTTGGAAAAAGAAAGTTCCGGGAATGAAATGAATGGGACTTTCTGATAAAACTGAGCAAAACGAAAAGCCGATGATCTAGGTACTTACATTATAATTTTTGTAGATAAAAGTTTATCGGTAACACTAATTTCTAGGTTATTGGTTTTTTCTTTATAATACTATTGTTATATTAATACTATTATATTTGTATTATCTATTTATAGTAAAATTGCAGTAGTGGTAATTTCTAGATTATTGATTATTATAGTAATAAAGATAATAGTAATTTTTGACTATTGACTATTAGTTATTGTTATAGTAATAAAAATATTTTAATTATATAAAAAAATTTGGATAATTACTTATCGTAGTTGTAAAGATATGATAGTAAAAGTACTGTTTCTTAACCTCTAGGTTATTGTAATAAATCTTGTTTGTTACTAATCTTATAGAAAGTAGTTACTAGGTTTAATAGTAGGCTAGTTATTTGGTTCTAGATTTTATTTATTATTATTATTATTTATTATATTTATTTGTATATAATTTCAAGGATTATGACTATATATGACTATGTATATATAATTAATCTCTTTTTTTTTTCTTCTTAGGCGTACAATAGATTATCTTACATAGATTAAACAGCTTTTTGTTTTTCTTGTGCTTTGCAGTTAAACTTGCTTTCTTTTTCGAGTTGTGTGCATATATTTGTGTTTTTTTTTTTTTGAAAATTCGCTTAAGGTGGTTAAGGTTGCATTGTTAACTGATAAGATGACTTGGGATTTTCGATCTCTAAGTCTTTTTGTTGTGTGCTTTTGTTTGCGCCAAGCCTTTTGGCTTTACATTTTTAATCGACGTATAGCTTAAGATTATTGTTGTGTACTGTTTTATTTTTGTTCCCTATTTTAATAGTAGTATTTTCCGTAGAATTAATAGTTACTATATCATAGGGTCCTGTCCACAACGGGGATAATTTGTTTTTTCTTGTGTGGTTCTTTAAAAAGACCTTATCTCCTAAGTTAAAGGTTCTCGCTTTCGAGTTTTTATCATAGAATTGTTTTGATTTTTCTTTTTTTTTTAGAATAGATTCTCTAGCTATCTGGTGACTATGTTGCAATCTCGCTTTTAGCTCATTGCTGTAATTATCGTAATTGTAATTTACCGTTGGGTTTGCTTTAATTATAGCTGGGATACTGGGTGGAAAACCGTATATCAACTCGTATGGACTGTAATTGGTACTGGAGTGTGTACTTGTATTATATGTAAACATAGCATACGGTATCCAAGTGTCCCATGTTTGCGGGTCTCGGTTCACATAATGCCGTAAATATTCGGCCAGAGTTCTATGACTTCTTTCCAGAGCTCCATTGGTCTGCGGATGGTATGGAGTCGTTTGCAGTTTTTTAATCTTTAAAAGTTTGCACATTTGCGCAAACGTTTCGCTTAGAAAATTAGAACCTTGGTCCGTCAATATTGATTCCTGTATTCCATGTCTACAGACTATATTTATAACAAAAGCTTCTGCTACGCTTCGAGCTTCTGCGTTCTGTAGAGGTATGGCCTCAGTATACTTCGTGAGGTCATCCTGGAATGTGAGGAGGTACTTGTTACCGTTATAGCTTGCTGGCAATGGTCCTACTATGTCCAATGCTATTCTCTCGAATGGTCTCGTACTAGTCGAGGTAATTTTCATGGGTACTCTAGGATTTCTAACAAGTTTATTCATTTGGCATGATTGACATTTCTTTACAAAGTTTTCGACATCTCTGTTTAATCCGGACCAATTATATGTTGTCTGAATTCTTTTAATAGTTCGAGTTATTCCTTGATGTCCACCTAATGGTGTTTTATGAAAGGATTCCATTATGAGTTCTTGCTCTTTTGGGTCAGATACTATTTTTACTTGGGTTGTGTAAATATTTATTCTGACATCTATATTCCTTAAAGAGAAAGTTATCATATTTTTTAGCTCTGCGTGCGCCACTATGTCCAATTTAGGTATAGAAATATGAACTTCCCGTAAGTTTTTATTTTTGATATAATCCCTGATTTTTAAAAGGGTATTTAATATTTGTTTGAAACTGTCTATAGTTTTCATAGGTAAGGGTGCATTAGCAATTATATACGTTAGTCTACCATTCACGTACTCGCGTAGTTGAGTACTTTGCATTTCCTCGTTCAATGATGGAAACAACTCTTTCAGGTAAGTTCCTGTTGGATCTTCTATTTTAGGTAAAATGAAGAATCTGTATGGTAAATTCTTTTGAGTCAGTATATGTCCTTTTATTTCAGAACAATCATCTGTATGGGGGGATGAAACGTATTCATTATATATTTTATTTAGATCCAGTGTATCTTCAGTCAGACTGGAGGCTTTTGCCTGATTGCGGGTCATTACGTTTATTGATTTTTGGACTGTAATTTCGGGTTCCTCAATTTTGATTCGACTTAAAGCATCAGCATTCGCGTTTTGTTTACCGGGTTTATGGATTATAGTATAGTCATACTCATCTAGCTTAATTCTCCATCTCATAAGACGTGAGGTTGAGTCTTTCAAACTCATGAGCCATACGAGGGGCTTATGATCAGTGACTATATTGAATTTCCTTCCATAGATATATGGACGAAATTGTTCCACAGCATAAACTATAGCTAAAAGTTCCTTTTCAATTGTAGAGTATCTACATTCTGCAGGATTTAACGTCCGGCTGGCGAAACAGATAGGGTGATCCTTTCCAATTTCGCCTTGCGATAGCACAGCACCTAATGCAATATCACTTGCATCAGTGGTGACGTTGAATTCCTTACCGAATTCGGGGTAAGCCAGAATTGGTGCACTGATGAGTTTTTGCTTTAAGACCTTGAATGATTCATCACAAAACGTATCCCATACAAAAGTGGTATCTTTTTTCAAGAGATTAGTCAGTGGCTTAGCGAGTTTGGAAAAATTGGGGATAAAACGTCTATAATATCCCACAAATCCTAAAAATGACTTGATATCTTTTGGTTTTCTTGGAGTCGGATATGTCTTCACCGCGCTAATTTTACTCGGGTCAGGTTGAACTCCATTTTCTCCAACCACATGACCTAGATAAACGATTTCTTTACGTAGAAAATGACATTTATCTGGCTGTAATTTTAGTTGATGCATTCTTAGTCGATTAAACACTTCTACAAGCTTGGCGTTATGGTCGCGTAAATTATACCCATAAATCACGATATCATCTAAGTATACAAAGCAGCGAATACCTTGAAGTCCCGTTAGGGCGGTATTCATCAGCCGCTGAAAGGTTGCTGGTGCTCCTTTCAGTCCAAATGGCATTCTATTATAGTGATAGTGTCCAAATGGTGTGTTAAAAGCTGTTTTTTCTTTGTCTTTTTGTGACATCGGGATTTGGTGGAATCCATTGGCCAAGTCCAAGGTTGTGAAGTATTTGGATCGTCCTAGTTGATCCAAGATATCCGTTATATTCGGTAGTGGGTAGGCGTCTCCGAGAGTAACTTCATTTAAGCGCCTAAAGTCCACTACTACTCGCCAACGTTTTTGACCTGTTTCATCTGGTTTCTTTGGTACCAGTAGCAAGGGAGAGTTCCATGGACTCTTGCTAGGGCTTATGATATTTTGGTCTATCATGTCATTAATTTGCCTATTAATCTCATTTCGTTGAGATTCCGGTAATCTGTATGGCTTGACATAGATGGGCGTAGTATCTATTTTGACTGGAATCGTATGTGCAGGGGCATCAGTATATGTTAATGCGTCTCCTTCTAAATAGAATAAATCATTGAATTCTCTACAAATATTCGTGAGAGCTAATTTTTCCTCTTGGTTACAATGTTCTAATTTTAAATTACTTTCCAATGTTTTTAGGCGGTTTTCTATTGGGTCGGATTTATAATTGGGCTGAATCACCTCATAGTTCCGTACATAATCCCAAATTGGTTCTATCTCATTTTTCGAGATTTCAATATTTTCTTCGTTCGTATTCATCATTAGTACTCTTACCGTACTGTTACTCGTTTGTGCCAAGGTGTTTCCTATGTATATACCTGGTCTTACTTCTTTTTGTTTTATTAATAATTCGCCTTTTTCCTCTGTTATTGGAAGTGATACCATTATTTCTGAACGTGCAGGTAATGTAATTTTATCAGATTTTTGATCATCATTAGCTGTATACAGATCACAGTCGTAGCGTCGTGAATCTGTATCTGATTTTTGATCATTATTAGCTGTATACAGATCACAGTCGTAGCGTCGTGAATCTGTTTCAGATTTTTGATCATTATTAGCTGTATACAGATCACAGTCGTAGCGTCGTGAATCTGTATCAGATTTTTGATCATTATTAGCTTTTGATGAACTCGCGGGTCTTTTTAGAACATACAGCATAAAATAATATATTATTTGGAGGAGAATTGTCAATATGTTTGCGTTATTGCAATTACTACTTGTGGGTACATCGCTCAATGTAGCTGAATTTTTTGCTTCGGAAGTATTGCTTTCATTATTTATTTTATTTATTTTACCCTTTAATGGAGACATTTCTCTGAATTGACATTCGTGTTCCTGACTTAAGCAGGCATCTGTGTTTATAATTAGCATATTTTTGGAATAATCTATTACACATTTGTATTTGGATAGGAAGTCATTTCCTATTATCCCATCATAAGGTAAATTATTACCGTTTGGTATGATATGAAAAGGATGTTTTATTTTGCAGTTATCTTGGATGGATATTGTTCCATATGAAACTCCAAATGAAGGAAAACAATTACCAGACAGGGTGGTAATTGTGCATTTTTGCTTCTCATATACGAGAGCGGAATCGTCAGTAGCTTCTGCTCTGAGTAGACTTATTTCTGCACCAGTATCTATTATAAAGTTCGCTTTTGTTTTCTGAGAGATATCGATATGGAAAGCAACCACTAGGGCGCTTTTATGCATCTTTATTGGGATGCTTAATTGGGTGGTTGATGGACTACGGCTTGAATATCTTTCTCGCGGGAAGTTTCGCCGTCTGAATACACCCGCGTGCAATCGTTTCCCAAGGAAAAATTTTCTGGAGTTGTCCACCTTACTTGCTTCATGTGGCGAGGTTGTCCTCTGCCATTATTTTCGGCATTAGGCAAATTTTGAGGTTGGTAAGCTCTTGGATGAGCCCCAAATTGAGCTTGCCTATTTGTTGGGTACTGAGTGCGGCGTTCATCAAACTGTCTTTGCCTACACTCTCTAGCGTGATGGTTTGGTTTGCGACAATAGCCGCATGTAATTCTATTTATTTCCCTTTTTATGTTTGGGTAAGAATTTATTAAGGGCAACTGCTTCCTCTTGAAACAATTCTCTTTAGTGTGGCCTCTTTTTGAGCAATAGTCGCATACTTGCACATTAGGCGCTGTTTTTTGAGTATGGGGTTGAGTTTCCTCAATGCGTTGAGCATGTTCGGAAGCAAAAGTTATGAGCTTCCTTAGTGAGGTCTCTGAACGTGCCTTAACGATGACCTTAAGTTGTTCGCTTTTAAGGCCGTCTTCAAATGCTCTAATGGCATTTTTCTCATTCTCTGAGATGAGATATGCCCTTGCAGAAGATTCTGTGGCTTCATTAACCGTGGCGCTATTCAAATCAGCTAGCTGTTTTGATAGGCGTGAAGCAAAATCATATATGCTTTCCCGTGAAGTTTGTTTGAGTCGCAGCAATTCACCTTGTATAGCCACACGTGGTCTATGCTCTTGGAATTGCTCGACGAGTTCTGCTTTTAATTCATCCCAGTTTGAGACATCTTTATATTTAAAGATGTCATATGCCGGGCCAGTTAGCTTTGTTTTTAAAATGCTAAGCAGTATTTTCTTGTCGGCGTCGCTCTTGGATGTCGTAAATAACATGTCGCAGCACGAGAGATACCGATGCAGGTCACCTGAGTTTCCATCGAACTCTGGGATCATATTCCGTGCATCCGTTAATGTTATCCTGAGGTCCGATAACCCCGAATTACTACCAGTAGGTGGAGGTTGAGTCATTTTGACTCGATTAGAGGCACGTAATAAACGAGAAGCGCGAGCTAATTGGGCAACCGTACGTTTACGGCTATTCCCGGCCTGGGCTGAATAATCGCGAAAACGTGTAGCGACTATCTTGCTAACACGCCTTCACTTACTTTATAGTGGTTAGGTGCGAATGATGGAGAACACAACACTTTTAACACACGGAATCAATGGAGCAATAAAGAATAGATACGTGATCAAAAAAAAATGCAACGAAATTCTATACGCGAATATAAAATAACACAAAGAGAGAGAAAAAAAATTTTTTTTTTTAATTTTACAAAAGGCCGTCAAGTATTTCACTTTTACAACAGGGAGCATCAAGCTTGTAGCAGCACACAACAACAAAAATTTTATTATTATGTCGCCGAGAGAAAGAAAAGAAATCCGAAGTCATGAAAAAATGCAAGCGGGACTTAAACACCTCATTACTTTATCTGAAGAATTATTACAACGTTAAAGGAGCGCAATAATGCAATAATTAATATGTATACGCAATAATTAATATGTACGTCGAAAGAGAAAGTTTTTTTTTTCACTAGCACAACACCTTACGTTTTTTTTCTTTTTTTTGAGAAACACTTATATATTTGATATGATTTGATATGATAATAAATTTAATATGATTATAAATATTTGATTTGCTTATTAATTTCTTGACAGATATTTAAATTTTTTAGTATCTAAATTTACATATAACAAGCTGACTTACTTTCGAAGAGTGCTGTATCTGCGTAGTCTTTGCTGAGTTTTTACGAATTCCTGGAAGTCCATTGTTTCTTCGTCGGATTCTGCTGGTCGGGTATACTCCTTAATTTCCGCCTTGATGTTCTGGAGCTTGTTTCCTCTGCTTCTGCTTTCTCTGGGGTCCATTTCTTCTTTGTGCTGGTATTTGATGATATTTTTATATTATATTTATCACAATCCCTGAGCGCCTGGCTGGGATTGGGTTGTGTGATACACAACGATGGGTACACCTATAGCGCCTGGCTTAGGTTACCTTTGTTGAAGCTTCTTTACTTTATCGAAGCTATAATCGTGACGATAGGTAGCTGGAATAAGATCCGCAGCGCTGCCACCAATTTTTTGTTACGGGTGTGACTTGCCGTAACTTGGACCTAGGAGTGCTTGCTACTGCGAAGATCACTAGCCCAATTCAATAAATTTGAAGCACTTAAACACTTTCTTTAATAATTTACTTTTATTCTCTTAAACATTTGACAATAATTTACTTTTAACTTTTCTTATCTTTCTTATCTTTTGTTAATTCTCTAGGAATAGGTTGCCTTACCTCTGGTGGGGGGTCAACCTTATTCCTTAGACTTTGGAAAAACTTCTCCTTGTCCCTGAGATGCATCGGCTTTTTATTTAGTTGGATTCTGGCATTGCTCAGCAAAATTGGTAAAAATAGGTATGGGGGTAACTATCTAGGAAATTCCATATAGGAATTCCAGAAATCGAATATATTGGGAACGCCCTCTCAATATATTGGTAATAGCCAATTTTGCATATTCCTCAATATTTGTAGTTCCGCAAGAATATTTCCCCTTCATTCAAAAATTCCTTTGCAACCATTGGTCAACCATATATATACGGAAGAAACCAATGTTACAAAAAACTCAGCACTATTGCCCAATAAGTGGGTCAGTTTCTATTTCACTTTACACAAGGGATTTCCCAATTATGTACAAGTAAAAAGTAAAAATGTCACACATGAAGTTTCTTAATTTTGTGTGCGGAAAAAATAAACGGCATGTAATGACTGTGGGTTAGGTCAGGGTTAACCTAGTGCCATTATAATGCATGAAATTGGTCTCATGCCGTGTTTGTATTTCTGTAAACAAAGAGCCGGCGTTTTGCCGCAAAAAGGTTGACGCAACCAAGAATTTATCGTTTTAAAAGAACAACGGAGAAAGTTGTTTCATAAAACGAAAATAGAATTGGTTAACCATATGAACCATATGTGACGTAAAAATTCATAAATAAATTGACGGTGGAATCACCGCGAAATTGCTTGGAATGCAATTTGATGCGCGTACTCGCGTTTGTCAATTTATTATATGTTTGTACGTTATATGTATGTACATATGTGCGTATGTTTTGCTTGCTAGCCTCAAGAAGTACGTTATCGTGTATGTACGTATGTATATTTGTAATCTTGTACGTAACAAGATTCTTATTATGATAACGACTCGTTATAGATATATGCATATGTACATATGTATGACGTATGTACGTTAGTTCTACTGATCGGCATATTGTGGCGCTAATGAGATAATGATGAATGCGGGTAATGATTCATTCATTACAACAGTAAAAAATATTATTTTGCCAAATTCACTATAGAAAAGGCAATCCTCGGCGTATTTAAAATTTGCGACAGTAAAAAATAATTTTTTGAAAAATTTAGTATAGAAAATGCAGTCCTCGGCATATTTAAAATTTGCGACAGCAAAAAATAATTTTATGAAAAATTTACTTTAGAAAAGGCAATACTCGGCGTATTTAAAATTTGCGACAGTAAAAAATATTATTTTGCCAAATTCACTATAGAAAATGCAGTCCTCGGCATATTTAAAATTTGCGACAGCAAAAAATAATTTTATGAAAAATTTACTTTAGAAAAGGCAATACTCGGCGTATTTAAAATTTGCGACAGTAAAAAATAATTTATTGAAAAATTTACTATAGAAAAGGCAGTCCTCGGCGTATTTAAAATTTTCGACAGTAAAAAATAATTTTTTGAAAAATTCACTATAGAAAAGGCAATCCTCTGCATATTTAAAATTTGCGACAGTAAAAAATTATTTTTTGACAAATTCACTATAGAAAGGGCAACCCTAGGCGTATTTAAAATTTGCGACAGTAAAAAATTATTTTTTGACAAATTTACTATAGAAAAGGTAATCCTCGGCGTATTTAAAATTTGCGACAGTAAAATATAATTTTTTGAAAAATTTACTATAGAAAAGGCAATCCTCGGCGTATTTAAAATTTGCGACTGTAAAAAATATTATTTTGACCAATTCACTATAGAAAAGGCAATCCTCGGCATATTTAAAATTTGCGACAGTAAAACATTATTTTTTGAAAAATTTACTATAGAAAAGGCAATACTCGGCGTGTTTAAAATTTTCGACAGGAAAAAATTTTTTTTTGACAAATTCACTATAGAAAAGGCAATCCTGAGCGTATTTAAAATTTGCGAATGTAAAAAATTATTTTTTGACAAATTCACTATAGAAAGGGCAACCCTGGGAGTATTTAAAATTTGCGACAGTAAAAAATTATTTTTTGACAAATTTGCTATAGAAAAGGCAATCCTCGGCGTATTTAAAATTTGCGAGAGTAAAGAATTATTTTTTGACAAATTCACTATAGAACGGGCAACCCTAGGCATATTTAAAATTTGCGACAGTAAAAAATTTTTTTTTGTCAAATTTACTATAGAAAAGGTAATCCTCGGCGTATTTAAAATTTGCGACAGTAAAATATAATTTTTTGACAAATTCACTATAGAACGGGCAACCCTAGGCATATTTAAAATTTGCGACAGTAAAACATTATTTTTTGAAAAATTTACTATAGAAAAGGCAATACTCGGCGTGTTTAAAATTTTCGACAGGAAAAAATTTTTTTTGACAAATTCACTATAGAAAAGGCAATCCTGAGCGTATTTAAAATTTGCGACAGTAAAAAATAATTTTTTGAAAAATTTACTATAGAAAAGGCAATCCTCGGCGTATTTAAAATTTGCGACAGCAAAAAATAATTTTTTGAAAAATTCGCTATAGAAAAGGCAATCCTCGGTACAATTAAAATTTGCCACAGTAAAAATTTATTTTTTGACAAATTCACTATAGAAAAGGCAATCCTCATCGTGTTTAAAATTTGCGACCGTAAAAAATATTTTTTTGTAAAATTTACTATAGAAAAGGCAATCCTCGGCGTATTTAAAATTTGCGACAGCAAAAAATTATTTTTTGAAAAATTTACTATAGAAAAGACAATCCTGTGCGAATTTAAAATTTGCGACAGTAAAAAATTATTTTTTGAAAAATTTACTATAGAAAATGCAATCCTCGGCATATTTAAAATTTGCGACAGCAAAAAATAATGTTTTGAAAATTCACTATAGAAAAGGCAATCCTCGGTATTTAAAATTTGCGACAGTAAAAAATTAGTTTTTGACAAATTCACTATAGAAAAGGCAATCCTCGGCGTATTTAAAATTTGCGACAGTAAAAAATATTATTTTGACAAATTCACTATAGAAAAGGCAATCCTCGGCGTATTTAAAATTTGCGACAGTAAAAAATAATTTTTTGAAAAATTTACTATAGAAAAGGCAATCCTGTGCGAATTTAAAATTTGCGACAGTAAAAAATTATTTTTTGAAAAATTTACTATAGAAAATGCAATCCTCGGCATATTTAAAATATGCGACAGCAAAAAATAATGTTTTGAAAAATTCACTATAGAAAAGGCAATCCTCGGTATATTTAAAATTTGCGACAGTAAAAAATTAGTTTTTGACAAATTCACTATAGAAAAGGCAATCCTCGGCGTATTCAAAATTTGCGACAGTAAAAAATATTATTTTGACAAATTCACTATAGAAAAGCCAATCCTCGGCGTATTTAAAATTTGCGAAAGTAATAAAATTATTTTTTGAAAAATTTACTATAGAAAAGGCAATACTCGGCGTGTTTAAAATTTTCGACAGGAAAATATTATTTTTTGACAAATTCACTATAGAAAAAGCAATCCTCGGCGTATTTAAAATTTGCGACAGCAAAACATAATTTTATGAAAAATTTACTTTAGAAAAGGCAATACTCGGTGTGTTTAAAATTTGCGACAGTAAAAAATAATTTATTGAAAAATTTACTATAGAAAAGGCAATCCTCGGCGTATTTAAAATTTTCGACAGTAAAAAATATTTTTTTGAAAAATTCACTACAGAAAAGGCAATCCTCTGCATATTTAAAATTTGCGACAGTAAAAAATTTTTGTTCGACAAATTCACTATAGAAAACGCAATCCTGGGCGTATTTAAGATTTGCGACAGTAAAAAATTATTTTTTGACAAATTCACTATAGAAAGGGCAACCCTAGGCGTATTTAAAATTTGCGACAGTAAAAAATTATTTTTTGACAAATTTACTATAGAAAAGGTAATCCTCGGCGTATTTAAAATTTGCGACAGTAAAATATAATTTTTTGAAAAATTTACTATAGAAAAGGCAATCCTCGGCGTATTTAAAATTTGCGATAGTAAAGAATTATTTTTTGACAAATTCACTATAGAAAAGGCAATCCTCGGCGTATTTAAAATTTGCGACTGTAAAAAATATTATTTTGACAAATTCACTATAGAAAAGGCAATCCCCGGCGTATTTAAAATTTGCGACAGTAAAAAATATTATCTTGAAAAATTTACTATAGAAAAGGCAATCTTCGGCGTGTTTAAAATTTGCGACAGCAAAAAATAATTTTTTGAAAACTTCACTATAGTAAATTAAATCCTCTTTATATTTAAAATTTGCGACAGTAAAAAATTATTTTTTGACAAATTCACTATAGAAAAGGCAATCCTCGGCGTATTTAAAATTTGCGACAGTAAAAAATAATTTTTTGAAAAATTTAGTATAGAAAATGCAGTCCTCGGCATATTTAAAATTTGCGACAGCAAAAAATTATTTTATGAAAAATTTACTTTAGAAAAGGCAACACTCGGCGTATTTAAAATTTGCGACAGTAAAAAATAATTTATTGAAAAATTTACTATAGAAAAGGCAGTCCTCGGCGTATTTAAAATTTTCGACAGTAAAAAATAATTTTTTGAAAAATTCACTATAGAAAAGGCAATCCTCTGCATATTTAAAATTTGCGACAGTAAAAAATTATTGTTTGACAAATTCACTATAGAAAACGCAATCCTGGGCGTATTTAAAATTTGCGACAGTAAAAAATTATTTTTTGACAAATTCACTATAGAAAGGGCAACCCTAGGCGTATTTAAAATTTGCGACAGTAAAAAATTATTTTTTGACAAATTTACTATAGAAAAGGTAATCCTCGGCGTATTTAAAATTTGCGACAGTAAAATATAATTTTTTGAAAAATTTACTATAGAAAAGGCAATCCTCGGCGTATTTAAAATTTGCGACTGTAAAAAATTATTTTTTGAAAAATTTACTATAGAAAAGACAATCCTGTGCGAATTTAAAATTTGCGACAGTAAAAAATTGTTTTTTGAAAAATTTACTATAGAAAATGCAATCCTCGGCATATTTAAAATTTGCGACAGCAAAAAATAATGTTTTGACAAATTCACTATAGAAAAGGCAATCCTCGGCGTATTTAAAATTTGCGACAGTAAAAAATATTATTTTGACAAATTCACTATAGAAAAGGCAATCCTCGGCGTATTTAAAATTTGCGACAGTAAAAAATAATTTTTTGAAAAATTTACTATAGAAAAGGCAATCCTGTGCGAATTTAAAATTTGCGACAGTAAAAAATTATTTTTTAAAAAACTTACTATAGAAAATGCAATCCTCGGCATATTTAAAATTTGCGACAGCAAAAAATAATGTTTTGAAAAATTCACTATAGAAAAGGCAATCCTCGGTATATTTAAAATTTGCGACAGTAAAAAATTAGTTTTTGACAAATTCACTATAGAAAAGGCAATCCTCGGCGTATTCAAAATTTGCGACAGTAAAAAATATTATTTTGACAAATTCACTATAGAAAAGCCAATCCTCGGCGTATTTAAAATTTGCGAAAGTAATAAAATTATTTTTTGAAAAATTTACTATAGAAAAGGCAATACTCGGCGTGTTTAAAATTTTCGACAGGAAAATATTATTTTTTGACAAATTCACTATAGAAAAAGCAATCCTCGGCGTATTTAAAATTTGCGACAGCAAAACATAATTTTATGAAAAATTTACTTTAGAAAAGGCAATACTCGGTGTGTTTAAAATTTGCGACAGTAAAAAATAATTTATTGAAAAATTTACTATAGAAAAGGCAATCCTCGGCGTATTTAAAATTTTCGACAGTAAAAAATATTTTTTTGAAAAATTCACTACAGAAAAGGCAATCCTCTGCATATTTAAAATTTGCGACAGTAAAAAATTTTTGTTCGACAAGTTCACTATAGAAAACGCAATCCTGGGCGTATTTAAGATTTGCGACAGTAAAAAATTATTTTTTGACAAATTCACTATAGAAAGGGCAACCCTAGGCGTATTTAAAATTTGCGACAGTAAAAAATTATTTTTTGACAAATTTACTATAGAAAAGGTGATCCTCGGCGTATTTAAAATTTGCGACAGTAAAATATAATTTTTTGAAAAATTTACTATAGAAAAGGCAATCCTCGGCGTATTTAAAATTTGCGATAGTAAAGAATTATTTTTTGACAAATTCACTATAGAAAAGGCAATCCTCGGCGTATTTAAAATTTGCGACTGTAAAAAATATTATTTTGACAAATTCACTATAGAAAAGGCAATCCCCGGCGTATTTAAAATTTGCGACAGTAAAAAATATTATTTTGAAAAATTTACTATAGAAAAGGCAATCTTCGGCGTGTTTAAAATTTGCGACAGCAAAAAATAATTTTTTGAAAACTTCACTATAGTAAATTAAATCCTCTTTATATTTAAAATTTGCGACAGTAAAAAATTATTTTTTGACAAATTCACTATAGAAAAGGCAATCCTCGGCGTATTTAAAATTTGCGACAGTAAAAAATAATTTTTTGAAAAATTTAGTATAGAAAATGCAGTCCTCGGCATATTTAAAATTTGCGACAGCAAAAAATAATTTTATGAAAAATTTACTTTAGAAAAGGCAACACTCGGCGTATTTAAAATTTGCGACAGTAAAAAATAATTTATTGAAAAATTTACTATAGAAAAGGCAGTCCTCGGCGTATTTAAAATTTTCGACAGTAAAAAATAATTTTTTGAAAAATTCACTATAGAAAAGGCAATCCTCTGCATATTTAAAATTTGCGACAGTAAAAAATTATTGTTTGACAAATTCACTATAGAAAACGCAATCCTGGGCGTATTTAAAATTTACGACAGTAAAAAATTATTTTTTGACAAATTCACTATAGAAAGGGCAACCCTAGGCGTATTTAAAATTTGCGACAGTAAAAAATTATTTTTTGACAAATTTACTATAGAAAAGGTAATCCTCGGCGTATTTAAAATTTGCGACAGTAAAATATAATTTTTTGAAAAATTTACTATAGAAAAGGCAATCCTCGGCGTATTTAAAATTTGCGACTGTAAAAAATTATTTTTTGAAAAATTTACTATATAAAAGACAATCCTGTGCGAATTTAAAATTTGCGACAGAAAAAAATAGTTTTTTGAAAAATTTACTATAGAAAATGCAATCCTCGGCATATTTAAAATTTGCGACAGCAAAAAATAATGTTTTGAAAATTCACTATAGAAAAGGCAATCCTCGGTATATTTAAAATTTGCGACAGTAAAAAATTAGTTTTTGACAAATTCACTATAGAAAAGGCAATCCTCGGCGTATTTAAAATTTGCGACAGTAAAAAATATTATTTTGACAAATTCACTATAGAAAAGGCAATCCTCGGCGTATTTAAAATTTGCGACAGTAAAAAATAATTTTTTGAAAAATTTACTATAGAAAAGGCAATCCTGTGCGAATTTAAAATTTGCGACAGTAAAAAATTATTTTTTGAAAAATTTACTATAGAAAATGCAATCCTCGGCATATTTAAAATTTGCGACAGCAAAAAATAATGTTTTGAAAAATTCACTATAGAAAAGGCAATCCTCGGTATATTTAAAATTCGCGACAGTAAAAAATTAGTTTTTGACAAATTCACTATAGAAAAGGCAATCCTCGGCGTATTCAAAATTTGCGACAGTAAAAAATATTATTTTGACAAATTCACTATAGAAAAGCCAATCCTCGGCGTATTTAAAATTTGCGAAAGTAATAAAATTATTTTTTGAAAAATTTACTATAGAAAAGGCAATACTCGGCGTGTTTAAAATTTTCGACAGGAAAATATTATTTTTTGACAAATTCACTATAGAAAAAGCAATCCTCGGCGTATTTAAAATTTGCGACAGCAAAACATAATTTTATGAAAAATTTACTTTAGAAAAGGCAATACTCGGTGTGTTTAAAATTTGCGACAGTAAAAAATAATTTATTGAAAAATTTACTATAGAAAAGGCAATCCTCGGCGTATTTAAAATTTTCGACAGTAAAAAATATTTTTTTGAAAAATTCACTACAGAAAAGGCAATCCTCTGCATATTTAAAATTTGCGACAGTAAAAAATTTTTGTTCGACAAATTCACTATAGAAAACGCAATCCTGGGCGTATTTAAGATTTGCGACAGTAAAAAATTATTTTTTGACAAATTCACTATAGAAAGGGCAACCCTAGGCGTATTTAAAATTTGCGACAGTAAAAAATTATTTTTTGGCAAATTTACTATAGAAAAGGTAATCCTCGGCGTGTTTAAAATTTGCGACAGTAAAATATAAGTTTTTGAAAAATTTACTATAGAAAAGGCAATCCTCGGCGTATTTAAAATTTGCGACAGTAAAAAATTATTTTTTGAAAAATTTACTATAGAAAAGGCAATCCTCGGCGTATTTAAAATTTGCGACTGTAAAAAATATTATTTTGACAAATTCACTATAGAAAAGGCAATCCCCGGCGTATTTAAAATTTGCGACAGTAAAAAATATTATTTTGAAAAATTTACTATAGAAAAGGCAATCTTCGGCGTGTTTAAAATTTGCGACAGCAAAAAATAATTTTTTGAAAACTTCACTATAGTAAATTAAATCCTCTTTATATTTAAAATTTGCGACAGTAAAAAATTATTTTTTGACAAATTCACTATAGAAAAGGCAATCCTCGGCGTATTTAAAATTTGCGACAGTAAAAAATATTATTTTGCCAAATTCACTATAGAAAAGGCAATCCTCGGCGTATTTAAAATTTGCGACAGTAAAAAATAATTTTTTGAAAAATTTAGTATAGAAAATGCAGTCCTCGGCATATTTAAAATTTGCGACAGCAAAAAATAATTTTATGAAAAATTTACTTTAGAAAAGGCAATACTCGGCGTATTTAAAATTTGCGACAGTAAAAAATAATTTATTGAAAAATTTACTATAGAAAAGGCAGTCCTCGGCGTATTTAAAATTTTCGACAGTAAAAAATAATTTTTTGAAAAATTCACTATAGAAAAGGCAATCCTCTGCATATTTAAAATTTGCGACAGTAAAACATTATTTTTTGAAAAATTCACTATAGAAAGGGCAACCCTAGGCGTATTTAAAATTTGCGACAGTAAAAAATTATTTTTTGACAAATTTACTATAGAAAAGGTAATCCTCGGCGTATTTAAAATTTGCGACAGTAAAATATAATTTTTTGAAAAATTTACTATAGAAAAGGCAATCCTCGGCGTATTTAAAATTTGCGACTGTAAAAAATATTATTTTGACCAATTCACTATAGAAAAGGCAATCCTCGGCATATTTAAAATTTGCGACAGTAAAACATTATTTTTTGAAAAATTTACTATAGAACAGGCAATACTCGGCGTGTTTAAAATTTTCGACAGGAAAAAATTTTTTTTTGACAAATTCACTATAGAAAAGGCAATCCTGAGCGTATTTAAAATTTGCGAATGTAAAAAATTATTTTTTGACAAATTCACTATAGAAAGGGCAACCCTGGGAGTATTTAAAATTTGCGACAGTAAAAAATTATTTTTTGACAAATTTACTATAGAAAAGGCAATCCTCGGCGTATTTAAAATTTGCGACAGTAAAGAATTATTTTTTGACAAATTCACTATAGAACGGGCAACCCTAGGCATATTTAAAATTTGCGACAGTAAAAAATTTTTTTTTGCCAAATTTACTATAGAAAAGGTAATCCTCGGCGTATTTAAAATTTGCGACAGTAAAATATAATTTTTTGACAAATTCACTATAGAACGGGCAACCCTAGGCATATTTAAAATTTGCGACAGTAAAACATTATTTTTTGAAAAATTTACTATAGAAAAGGCAATACTCGGCGTGTTTAAAATTTTCGACAGGAAAAAATTATTTTTTGACAAATTAACTATAGAAAAGGCAATCCTGAGCGTATTTACAATTTGCGACAGTAAAATTTAATTTTTTGACAAATTCACTATAGAAAAGGCAATCCTCTGCATATTTAAAATTTGCGACAGCAAAAAATAATTTTTTGAGAAATTCACTATAGAAAAGGCAATCCTTGGTATATTTAAAATTTGCCACAGTAGAAATATATTTTTTTGAAAAATTTACTATAGAAAAGGCAATACTAGGCGCATTTAAAATTTGCGACCGTAAATAATAATTTTTTGAAAAATTTACTATAGAAAAGGCAATACTCGGCGTATTTAAAATTTGCGACAGTAAAAAATAATTTTTTGAGAAATTTACTATAGAAAAGGCAATCCTCGGTATATTTAAAATTTGCCACAGTAGAAATTTATTTTTTGACAAATTCACTATAGAAAAGGCAATCCTCGGCGTATTTAAAATTTGTGACCGTAAATAATAATTTTTTGAAAAATTTACTATAGAAAAGGCAATCCTCGGCGTATTTAAAAGTTGCGACATTAAAAAATTATTTTTTGAAAAATTTACTATAGAAAAGGCAATCCTCGGCGTATTTCAAATTTGCGACAGTAAAAAATTATTTTTTACAAATTCGCTATAGAAAAGGCAATCCTCGGCGTATTTAAAATTTGCGACCGTAAAAAATAATTTTTTGAAAAATTTACTATATAAAAGGCAATACTCGGCGTATTTAAAATTTGCGACAGTAAAAAATAATTTTTTGAAAAATTTACTATAGAAAAGGCAATCCTCGGCGTATTTAAAATTTGCGACAGCAAAAAATAATTTTTTGAAAAATTCGCTATAGAAAATGCAATCCTCGGTACAATTAAAATTTGCCACAGTAAAAATTTATTTTTTGACAAATTCACTATAGAAAAGGCAATCCTCGGCGTGTTTAAAATTTGCGACCGTAAAAAATAATTTTTTGTAAAATTTACTATAGAAAAGGCAATCCTCGGCGTATTTAAAATTTGCGACAGCAAAAAATTATTTTTTGAAAAATTTACTATAGAAAAGACAATCCTGTGCGAATTTAAAATTTGCGACAGTAAAAAATTATTTTTTGAAAAATTTACTATAGAAAATGCAATCCGCGGCATATTTAAAATTTGCGACAGCAAAAAATAATGTTTTGAAAATGCACTATAGAAAAGGCAATCCTCGGTATATTTAAAATTTGCGACAGTAAAAACTTAGTTTTTGACAAATTCACTATAGAAAAGGCAATCCTCGGCGTATTTAAAATTTGCGACAGTAAAAAATATTATTTTGAGAAATTCACTATAGAAAAGGCAATCCTCGGCGTATTTAAAATTTTCGACAGTAAAAAATTATTTTTTGACAAATTCACTATAGAAAGGGCAACCCTAGGCGTATTTAAAATTTGCGACAGTAAAAAATTATTTTTTGAAAAATTTACTATAGAAAAGGCAATCCTCGGCGTATTTAAAAGTTGCGACATTAAAAAATTATTTTTTGAAAAATTTACTATAGAAAAGGCAATCCTCGGCGTATTTCAAATTTGCGACAGTAAAAAATTATTTTTTACAAATTCGCTATAGAAAAGGCAATCCTCGGCGTATTTAAAATTTGCGACCGTAAAAAATAATTTTTTGTAAAATTTACTATAGAAAAGGCAATCCTCGGCGTATTTAAAATTTGCGACAGTAAAAAATATTATTTTGAAAAATTTACTATAGAAAAGGCAATCTTCGGCGTGTTTAAAATTTGCGACAGCAAAAAATAATTTTTTGAAAACTTCACTATAGTAAATTAAATCCTCTTTATATTTAAAATTTGCGACAGTAAAAATTATTTTTTGACAAATTCACTATAGAAAAGGCAATCCTCGGCGTATTTAAAATTTGCGACAGTAAAAAATATTATTTTGCCAAATTCACTATAGAAAAGGCAATCCTCGGCGTATTTAAAATTTGCGACAGTAAAAAATAATTTTTTGAAAAATTTAGTATAGAAAATGCAGTCCTCGGCATATTTAAAATTTGCGACAGCAAAAAATAATTTTATGAAAAATTTACTTTAGAAAAGGCAATACTCGGCGTATTTAAAATTTGCGACAGTAAAAAATAATTTATTGAAAAATTTACTATAGAAAAGGCAGTCCTCGGTATATTTAAAATTTTCGACAGTAAAAAATAATTTTTTGAAAAATTCACTATAGAAAAGGCAATCCTCTGCATATTTAAAATTTACGACAGTAAAACATTATTTTTTGAAAAATTCACTATAGAAAGGGCAACCCTAGGCGTATTTAAAATTTGCGACAGTAAAAAATTATTTTTTGACAAATTTACTATAGAAAAGGGAATCCTCGGCGTATTTAAAATTTGCGACAGTAAAATATAATTTTTTGAAAAATTTACTATAGAAAAGGCAATCCTCGGCGTATTTAAAATTTGCGACTGTAAAAAATATTATTTTGACCAATTCACTATAGAAAAGGCAATCCTCGGCATATTTAAAATTTGCGACAGTAAAACATTATTTTTTGAAAAATTTACTATAGAACAGGCAATACTCGGCGTGTTTAAAATTTTCGACAGGAAAAAATTTTTTTTTGACAAATTCACTATAGAAAAGGCAATCCTGAGCGTATTTAAAATTTGCGAATGTAAAAAATTATTTTTTGACAAATTCACTATAGAAAGGGCAACCCTGGGAGTATTTAAAATTTGCGACAGTAAAAAATTATTTTTTGACAAATTTACTATAGAAAAGGCAATCCTCGGCGTATTTAAAATTTGCGACAGTAAAGAATTATTTTTTGACAAATTCACTATAGAACGGGCAACCCTAGGCATATTTAAAATTTGCGACAGTAAAAATTTTTTTTTTGTCAAATTTACTATAGAAAAGGTAATCCTCGGCGTATTTAAAATTTGCGACAGTAAAATATAATTTTTTGACAAATTCACTATAGAACGGGCAACCCTAGGCATATTTAAAATTTGCGACAGTAAAACATTATTTTTGAAAAATTTACTATAGAAAAGGCAATACTCGGCGTGTTTAAAATTTTCGACAGGAAAAAATTATTTTTTGACAAATTCACTATAGAAAAGGCAATCCTGAGCGTATTTACAATTTGCGACAGTAAAATTTAATTTTTTGACAAATTCACTATAGAAAAGGCAATCCTCTGCATATTTAAAATTTGCGACAGCAAAAAATAATTTTTTGAGAAATTCACTATAGAAAAGGCAATCCTTGGTATATTTAAAATTTGCCACAGTAGAAATATATTTTTTTGAAAAATTTACTATAGAAAAGGCAATACTAGGCGCATTTAAAATTTGCGACCGTAAATAATAATTTTTTGAAAAATTTACTATAGAAAAGGCAATACTCGGCGTATTTAAAATTTGCGACAGTAAAAAATAATTTTTTGAGAAATTTACTATAGAAAAGGCAATCCTCGGTATATTTAAAATTTGCCACAGTAGAAATTTATTTTTTGACAAATTCACTATAGAAAAGGCAATCCTCGGCGTATTTAAAATTTGTGACCGTAAATAATAATTTTTTGAAAAATTTACTATAGAAAAGGCAATCCTCGGCGTATTTAAAAGTTGCGACATTAAAAAATTATTTTTTGAAAAATTTACTATAGAAAAGGCAATCCTCGGCGTATTTCAAATTTGCGACAGTAAAAAATTATTTTTTTACAAATTCGCTATAGAAAAGGCAATCCTCGGCGTATTTAAAATTTGCGACCGTAAAAAATAATTTTTTGAAAAATTTACTATATAAAAGGCAATACTCGGCGTATTTAAAATTTGCGACAGTAAAAAATAATTTTTTGAAAAATTTACTATAGAAAAGGCAATCCTCGGCGTATTTAAAATTTGCGACAGCAAAAAATAATTTTTTGAAAAATTCGCTATAGAAAAGGCAATCCTCGGTACAATTAAAATTTGCCACAGTAAAAATTTATTTTTTGACAAATTCACTATAGAAAAGGCAATCCTCGGCGTGTTTAAAATTTGCGACCGTAAAAAATAATTTTTTGTAAAATTTACTATAGAAAAGGCAATCCTCGGCGTATTTAAAATTTGCGACAGCAAAAAATTATTTTTTGAAAAATTTACTATAGCAAAGACAATCCTGTGCGAATTTAAAATTTGCGACAGTAAAAAATTATTTTTTGAAAAATTTACTATAGAAAATGCAATCCGCGGCATATTTAAAATTTGCGACAGCAAAAAATAATGTTTTGAAAATGCACTATAGAAAAGGCAATCCTCGGTATATTTAAAATTTGCGACAGTAAAAACTTAGTTTTTGACAAATTCACTATAGAAAAGGCAATCCTCGGCATATTTAAAATTTGCGACAGTAAAAAATATTATTTTGACAAATTCACTATAGAAAAGGCAATCCTCAGCGTGTTTAAAATTTGCGACAGTAAAAAATAATTTTTTGAAAAATTTACTATAGAAAAGGCAATCCTGTGCGAATTTAAAATTTGCGACAGTAAAAAATTATTTTTTGAAAAATTTACTATAGAAAATGCAATCCTCGGCATATTTAAAATTTGCGACAGCAAAAAATAATGTTTTGAAAAATTCACTATAGAAAAGGCAATCCTCGGTATATTTAAAATTTGCGACAGTAAAAAATTAGTTTTTGACAAATTCACTATAGAAAAGGCAATCCTCGGCGTATTCAAAATTTGCGACAGTAAAAAATTTTATTTTGACAAATTCACTATAGAAAAGCCAATCCTCGGCGTATTTAAAATTTGCGAAAGTAATAAAATTATTTTTTGAAAAATTTACTATAGAAAAGGCAATACTCGGCGTGTTTAAAATTTTCGACAGGAAAATATTATTTTTTGACAAATTCACTATAGAAAAAAGCAATCCTCGGCGTATTTAAAATTTGCGACAGCAAAACATAATTTTATGAAAAATTTACGTTAGAAAAGGCAATACTGGGTGTGTTTAAAATTTGCGACAGTAAAAAATAATTTATTGAAAAATTTACTATAGAAAAGGCAATCCTCGGCGTATTTAAAATTTTCGACAGTAAAAAATATTTTTTTGAAAAATTCACTACAGTAAAGGCAATCCTCTGCATATTTAAAATTTGCGAGAGTAAAAAATTTTTGTTCGACAAATTCACTATAGAAAACGCAATCCTGGGCGTATTTAAGATTTGCGACAGTAAAAAATTATTTTTTGACAAATTCACTATAGAAAGGGCAACCCTAGGCGTATTTAAAATTTGCGACAGTAAAAAATTATTTTTTGACAAATTTACTATAGAAAAGGTAATCCTGGGCGTATTTAAAATTTGCGACAGTAAAATATAATTTTTTGAAAAATTTACTATAGAAAAGGCAATCCTCGGCGTATTTAAAATTTGCGATAGTAAAGAATTATTTTTTGACAAATTCACTATAGAAAAGGCAATCCTCGGCGTATTTAAAATTTGCGACTGTAAAAAATATTATTTTGACAAATTCACTATAGAAAAGGCAATCCCCGGCGTATTTAAAATTTGCGACAGTAAAAAATATTATTTTGAAAAATTTACTATAGAAAAGGCAATCTTCGGCGTGTTTAAAATTTGCGACAGCAAAAAATAATTTTTTGAAAACTTCACTATAGTAAATTAAATCCTCTTTATATTTAAAATTTGCGACAGTAAAAATTATTTTTTGACAAATTCACTATAGAAAAGGCAATCCTCGGCGTATTTAAAATTTGCGACAGTAAAAAATATTATTTTGCCAAATTCACTATAGAAAAGGCAATCCTCGGCGTATTTAAAATTTGCGACAGTAAAAAATAATTTTTTGAAAAATTTAGTATAGAAAATGCAGTCCTCGGCATATTTAAAATTTGCGACAGCAAAAAATAATTTTATGAAAAATTTACTTTAGAAAAGGCAATACTCGGCGTATTTAAAATTTGCGACAGTAAAAAATAATTTATTGAAAAATTTACTATAGAAAAGGCAGTCCTCGGCGTATTTAAAATTTTCGACAGTAAAAAATAATTTTTTGAAAAATTCACGATAGAAAAGGCAATCCTCTGCATATTTAAAATTTGCGACAGTAAAAAATTATTGTTTGACAAATTCACTATAGAAAACGCAATCCTGGGCGTATTTAAAATTTGCGACAGTAAAAAATTATTTTTTGACAAATTCACTATAGAAAGGGCAACCCTAGGCGTATTTAAAATTTGCGACAGTAAAAAATTATTTTTTGACAAATTTACTATAGAAAGGTAATCCTCGGCGTATTTAAAATTTGCGACAGTAAAATATAATTTTTTGAAAAATTTACTATAGAAAAGGCAATCCTCGGCGTATTTAAAATTTGCGACTGTAAAAAATATTATTTTGACCAATTCACTATAGAAAAGGCAATCCTCGGCATATTTAAAATTTGCGAGAGTAAAACATTATTTTTTGAAAAATTTACTATAGAAAAGGCAATACTCGGCGTGTTTAAAATTTTCGGCAGGAAAAAATTTTTTTTTGACAAATTCACTATAGAAAAAGCAATCCTGAGCGTATTTAAAATTTGCGAATGTAAAAAATTATTTTTTGACAAATTCACTATAGAAAGGGCAACCCTAGGAGTATTTAAAATTTGCGACAGTAAAAAATTATTTTTTGACAAATTTACTATAGAAAAGGCAATCCTCGGCGTATTTAAAATTTGCGACAGTAAAGAATTATTTTTTGACAAATTCACTATAGAACGGGCAACCCTAGGCATATTTAAAATTTGCGACAGTAAAAAATTTTTTTTGTCAAATTTACTATAGAAAAGGTAATCCTCGGCGTATTTAAAATTTGCGACAGTAAAATATAATTTTTTGAAAAATTTACTATAGAAAAGGCAATCCTCGGCGTATTTAAAATTTGCGACTGTAAAAAATATTATTTTGACCAATTCACTATAGAAAAGGCAATCCTCGGCATATTTAAAATTTGCGAGAGTAAAACATTATTTTTTGAAAAATTTACTATAGAAAAGGCAATACTCGGCGTGTTTAAAATTTTCGGCAGGAAAAAATTTTTTTTTGACAAATTCACTATAGAAAAAGCAATCCTGAGCGTATTTAAAATTTGCGAATGTAAAAAATTATTTTTTGACAAATTCACTATAGAAAAGGCAATCCTGAGCGTATTTAAAATTTGCGACAGTAAAATTTAATTTTTTGAAAAATTCACTATAGAAAAGGCAATCCTCTGCATATTTAAAATTTGCGACAGTAAAAAATTATTTTTTGACAAATTCACTATAGAACGGGCAACCCTAGGCATATTTAAAATTTGCGACAGTAAAAAATTTTTTTTGTCAAATTTACTATAGAAAAGGTAATCCTCGGCGTATTTAAAATTTGCGACAGTAAAATATAATTTTTTGAAAAATTTACTATAGAAAAGGCAATCCTCGGCGTATTTAAAATTTGCGACTGTAAAAAATATTATTTTCTAGAAAAATCCGGATCCGGTTTTTTGCATCTGAAAGCTAGTACTCATGCGCGTGCAGCGAGCCATAAACGGTCAAGAAGTGACACCTAGTTTCTTAGTTATGACGTCATTCATATGGCACCTTTAATCCGACATTTTTCCGACCTCTTACAAAAACAGGCTTATCTCGAAAAAGACGGATCCGATCCGGATCCGGTTTTTTGCATCTGAAAGCTAGTACTCATGCGCGTGCAGCGAACCACAAACGGTCAAGAAGTGACAGCTAGTATCTTAGTTATGACGTCATTCATATGGCACCTTTAAACCGACATTTTTCCGACAACTTACAAAAACAGGCTTATCTCGAAAAAGACGGATCCGATCCGGATCCGGTTTTTTGCATCTGAAAGCTAGTACTCATGCGTATGCAGCAAGCCATAAACGGTCACGAAGTGACAGCTAGTTTCTTAGTTATGACGTCATTCATATGGCACTTTTAATCCGACATTTTTCCGACAACATACAAAAACGGGCTTAACTCGAAAAATCCGGATCCGATCCGGATCCGGTTTTTTGCATCTGAAAGCTAGTACTCATGCGCGTGCAGCGAGCCATAAACGGTCAAGAAGTGACAGCTAGTGTCTTAGTTATGACGTCATTCATATGGCACCTTTAATCCGACATTTTTCCGACAACTTACAAAAACAGGCTTATCTCGAAAAAGACGGATCCGATCCGGATCCGGTTTTTTCGCATCTGAAAGCTAGTACACTTGCGCGTTTAGCGAGCCATAAACGGTCAAGAAGTGACAACTAGTTTCTTAGTTATGACGTCATTCATATGGCAACCTTTAATCCGACATTTTTCCGACAACTTACAAAAACAGGCTTATCTCGAAAAAGACGGATCCGATCCGGATCCGGTTTTTTTGCATCTGAAAGCTAGTACTCATACGCGTGCAGCGAGCCATAAACGGTCAAGAAGTGACAGCTAGTGTCTTAGTTATGACGTCATTCATATGGCACCTTTAATCCGACATTTTTCCGACAACTTACAAAAACAGGCTTATCTCGAAAAAGACGGATCCGATCCGGATCCGGTTTTTCGCATCTGAAAGCTAGTACACTTGCGCGTTTAGCGAGCCATAAACGGTCAAGAAGTGACAACTAGTTTCTTAGTTATGACGTCATTCATATGGCACCTTTAATCCGACATTTTTCCGACAACTTACATAAACAGGCTTATCTCGAAAAAGACGGATCCGATCCGGATCCGGTTTTTTGCATCTGAAAGCTAGTACTCATGCGCGGGCAGCGAGCCATAAACTGTCACGAAGTAACAGCCAGTTTCTTAGTTAAGACGTCATTCATATGGCACCTTGAATCCGGCATTTTTCCGACAACTTACAAAAACAGGCTGTACTCGGAAAATACGGATCCGATCCGGATGCGGTTTTTGTATCTGAAAGCTAGTACTCATGCGTGTGCAACGAGCCATAAACGGTCAAGAAGTGACAGCTAGTTTCTTAGTTATGACGTCATTCATATGGCACCTTTAATCCGACATTTTTCCGACAACTTACAAAAACAGGCTTAACTCGAAAAATCCGAACTTTCTTTACATTGTGTATTGCTACACTTTGTAGAGTAGGTGCAGGGGTTTAAACCACAGGCTATATTATTGTTTAGATAATATATATGATGGTTGAAATGGTAGGGTGGTGCACAACTTTCCATTCCTACATATGGTTGTGTGTGGGCGCAGTATGGGACAACCCGAACCAGACTTAAGGATTGTAATTTTATTTTATTAAGTTATATTGTAATTCATTTATTTCAATTAGTTTAGAAACCTGTGTACCATTCAAAAGCCTCACAGTCAAAATGGTGTTAGTGTGAAGTATTATTTCCTATTATAGATGTTATTTTTTAGCATAAAGCTAGAAGTGGTGGGGGCTAAAAAAACATGCTATATTTTATTGAAATATATATGATGCCATGGTGTGAGCTTATAGGTGCACTACTCCTATTACTCATTATTAGTTTAGCAGTGTGCCCGAGATCAGACCAGAGCACATTAAGCCGACCATAGCAAGTATCTTAGACACTGACATGTATGTTAATTACTGTATTCTATCATCATGAGCATAGATTATAAGTCTCGAATGTTTTGTATTTTTTGTTGTAATACTATTGCGAATTTATTTAAATTTATTATCTGATTTAAATTTGTTTAGAGATGTTTGAATTGAATCATTTCTTTTAGTGACGGAAGTTTGTTTGTATTGGTTACGTTTCATTGAACTTGGTTTAATGAAGTGTTAAGTTTTGTCATGTTCCATTACCTTCCCGGAACTGGTAATGGATAAATAAGTGGAATCATATTCAGCGGTTTGAATATGTTCTATGTTTGGAATTGTAGTAATATAAATTAATTTAAGATTAGCTTTGGGTGCCGTTTAGGCTCCTGCTTGGCTTTACCGGACGTTTCGCTCCCGCCACGGAGGTCATTCAGCGGTGTTGCTATAAAATGTGGTGAATTATCAGATGTACATACATGTGTACAAATTGTGGGAGGGTGTAGTAAACTAAGTTAAGAAATTATTATGGAACGGTCTGAGAAATTTGTGAGATTGGTTGTATTTGTTTGAGTATTTTGAATTATTATTTAGATTTCCTTCTTGGTAAATCAAAATTATGATTATCTGACATGTATAAGAAATGTTTAGATTTAGAATTCATTTTAGCACCAAATGATAACTTGATTGACTATATTTAGTTTTAATTAACATATTTACAGTATGTACTAACGTAACTTGATATATATTACAAGGAGGAAATCTGTGATGTTTAAATTTATTATAAATTGATTATTTTTCGCATAAATGCTAGAAGTGCTGGGGGCTAAAACACATGCTATATTTCATTGAAATATATATGATACTATGATGTGAGTACATAGGTACACCATTCCTATGACTCGTTGGTTGTTAGACAGTGTGCCTGAGATCAGACCAGATCACATCAACTAGAGTTTAGTAAGTATCTTAGAAATCAATATATTTGTTAATCACTGTGTCCAAACATTACGAGCAAAAAATTGGAATAAGGCTGCTGGAACCTTTATAAATATGGGTTTACTAGTTTGAGTTCTAGTATATGGGTTTACTAGTTTGAGTTCTAGTATATGAAGGTTCTGGTTTAAAAATATGTGTGGGTTAGTTCGACTAGCTAAAGTTAAAGAGGAGGATCGCTAGAGTAGTTTGGGTTTAGATTGAAATTATGTGAAAAGGTTTTAAAATTGAATATATTATCATTTAAATTGGTAAGTTTAGGTTCAAGAGGTATTGCTATGAGAAAGTTGAAGGAGTGTGTCCCATTATAGTTATCATAATGGATTATACTCAGTGTTCATAGCTAAGGATATGGTTAGTATTAATTATGATGCTCATGAACAATACTCAGTTTTATGATGAAATGTTATATGATTTTATATATTTATATATTTGGAATAGATTATAGGATTTTATAATATATGTGAATTGATTGTGTAATAGTCATGGTTCAGATTGTGTCACCCCACCCCCACATTGAAATGGTTAGAATTGTTAGATTTGTTTACCCTCCCGGATCTATCCCCCTTTCCCGTCACACCAAACCAGCGAGACACCAGGAGAAAGTCACCATTCCACTTGTCTCACGAAGTCAAGCTAGGACCGTTAATGAGAGGATTAGGTGATGCCCATTTTGCGGAGCGTTAAAGCATGAACTTTCTTTACATTGTGTATTGCTACACTTTGTAGAGTAGGTGCAGGGGTTTAAACCACAGGCTATATTATTGTTTAGATAATATATATGATGGTTGAAATGGTAGGGTGGTGCACAACTTTCCATTCCTACATATGGTTGTGTGTGGGCGCAGTATGGGACAACCCGAACCAGACTTAAGGATTGTAATTTTATTTTATTAAGTTATATTGTATTTCATTTATTTCAATTAGTTTAGAAACCTGTGTACCATTCAAAAGCCTCACAGTCAAAATGGTGTTAGTGTGAAGTATTATTTCCTATTATAGATGTTATTTTTTAGCATAAAGCTAGAAGTGGTGGGGGCTAAAAAAACATGCTATATTTTATTGAAATATATATGATGCCATGGTGTGAGCTTATAGGTGCACTACTCCTATTACTCATTATTAGTTTAGCAGTGTGCCCGAGATCAGACCAGAGCACATTAAGCCGACCATAGCAAGTATCTTAGACACTGACATGAAGGTTAATTACTGTATTCTATCATCATGAGCATAGATTATAAGTCTCGAATGTTTTGTATTTTTTGTTGTAATACTATTGCGAATTTATTTAAATTTATTATCTGATTTAAATTTGTTTAGAGATGTTTGAATTGAATCATTTCTTTTAGTGACGGAAGTTTGTTTGTATTGGTTACGTTTCATTGAACTTGGTTTAATGAAGTGTTAAGTTTTGTCATGTTCCATTACCTTCCCGGAACTGGTAATGGATAAATAAGTGGAATCATATTCAGCGGTTTGAATATGTTCGATGTTTGGAATTGTAGTAATATAAATTAATTTAAGATTAGCTTTGGGTGCCGTTTAGGCTCCTGCTTGGCTTTACCGGACGTTTCGCTCCCGCCACGGAGGTCATTCAGCGGTTTTGCTATAAAATGTGGTGAATTATCAGATGTACATACATGTGTACAAATTGTGGGAGGGTGTAGTAAACTAAGTTAAGAAATTATTATGGAACGGTCTGAGAAATTTGTGAGATTGGTTGTATTTGTTTGAGTATTTTGAATTATTATTTAGATTTCCTTCTTGGTAAATCAAAATTATGATTATCTGACATGTATAAGAAATGTTTAGATTTCGAATTCATTTTAGCACCAAATGATAACTTGATTGACTATATTTAGTTTTAATTAACATATTTACAGTATGTACTAACGTAACTTTATATATATTACAAGGAGGAAATCTGTGATGTTTAAATTTATTATAAATTGATTATTTTTCGCATAAATGCTAGAAGTGCTGGGGGCTAAAACACATGCTATATTTCATTGAAATATATATGATACTATGATGTGAGTACATAGGTACACCATTCCTATGACTCGTTGGTTGTTAGACAGTGTGCCTGAGATCAGACCAGATCATATTACAAGGAGGAAATCTGTGATGTTTAAATTTATTATAAATTGATTATTTTTCGCATAAATGCTAGAAGTGCTGGGGGCTAAAACACATGCTATATTTCATTGAAATATATATGATACTATGATGTGAGTACATAGGTACACCATTCCTATGACTCGTTGGTTGTTAGACAGTGTGCCTGAGGTCAGACCAGATCACATCAACTAGAGTTTAGTAAGTATCTTAGAAATCAATATATTTGTTAATCACTGTGTCCAAACATTACGAGCAAAAAATTGGAATAAGGCTGCTGGAACCCTTATAAATATGGGTTTACTAGTTTGAGTTCTAGTATATGGGTTTACTAGTTTGAGTTCTAGTATATGAAGGTTCTGGTTTAAAAATATGTGTGGGTTAGTTCGACTAGCTAAAGTTAAAGAGGAGGATCGCTAGAGTAGTTTGGGTTTAGATTGAAATTATGTGAAAAGGTTTTAAAATTGAATATATTATCATTTAAATTGGTAAGTTTAGGTTCAAGAGGTATTGCTATGAGAAAGTTGAAAGAGTGTGTCCCATTATAGTTATCATAATGGATTATACTCAGTGTTCATAGCTAAGGATATGGTTAGTATTAATTATGATGCTCATGAACAATACTCAGTTTTATGATGAAATGTTATATGATTTTATATATTTATATATTTGGAATAGATTATAGGATTTTATAATATATGTGAATTGATTGTGTAATTGTCATGGTTCAGATTGTGTCACCCCACCCCCACATTGAAATGGTTAGAATTGTTAGATTTGTTTACCCTCCCGGATCTATCCCCCTTTCCCGTCACACCAAACCAGCGAGACACCAGGAGAAAGTCACCATTCCACTTGTCTCACGAAGTCAAGCTAGGACCGTTAATGAGAGGATTAGGTGATGCCCATTTTGCGGAGCGTTAAAGCATGAACTTTCTTTACATTGTGTATTGCTACACTTTGTAGAGTAGGTGAAGGGGTTTAAACCACAGGCTATATTATTGTTTAGATAATATATATGATGGTTGAAATGGTAGGGTGGTGCACAACTTTCCATTCCTACATATGGTTGTGTGTGGGCGCAGTATGGGACAACCCGAACCAGACTTAAGGATTGTAATTTTATTTTATTAAGTTATATTGTATTTCATTTATTTCAATTAGTTTAGAAACCTGTGTACCATTCAAAAGCCTCACAGTCAAAATGGTGTTAGTGTGAAGTATTATTTCCTATTATAGATGTTATTTTTTAGCATAAAGCTAGAAGTGGTGGGGGCTAAAAAAACATGCTATATTTTATTGAAATATATATGATGCCATGGTGTGAGCTTATAGGTGCACTACTCCTATTACTCATTATTAGTTTAGCAGTGTGCCCGAGATCAGACCAGAGCACATTAAGCCGACCATAGCAAGTATCTTAGACACTGACATGTATGTTAATTACTGTATTCTATCATCATGAGCATAGATTATAAGTCTCGAATGTTTTGTATTTTTTGTTGTAATACTATTGCGAATTTATTTAAATTTATTATCTGATTTAAATTTGTTTAGAGATGTTTGAATTGAATCATTTCTTTTAGTGACGGAAGTTTGTTTGTATTGGTTACGTTTCATTGAACTTGGTTTAATGAAGTGTTAAGTTTTGTCATGTTCCATTACCTTCCCGGAACTGGTAATGGATAAATAAGTGGAATCATATTCAGCGGTTTGAATATGTTCGATGTTTGGAATTGTAGTAATATAAATTAATTTAAGATTAGCTTTGGGTGCCGTTTAGGCTCCTGCTTGGCTTTACCGGACGTTTCGCTCCCGCCACGGAGGTCATTCAGCGGTTTTGCTATAAAATGTGGTGAATTATCAGATGTACATACATGTGTACAAATTGTGGGAGGGTGTAGTAAACTAAGTTAAGAAATTATTATGGAACGGTCTGAGAAATTTGTGAGATTGGTTGTATTTGTTTGAGTATTTTGAATTATTATTTAGATTTCCTTCTTGGTAAATCAAAATTATGATTATCTGACATGTATAAGAAATGTTTAGATTTCGAATTCATTTTAGCACCAAATGATAACTTGATTGACTATATTTAGTTTTAATTAACATATTTACAGTATGTACTAACGTAACTTGATATATATTACAAGGAGGAAATCTGTGATGTTTAAATTTATTATAAATTGATTATTTTTCGCATAAATGCTAGAAGTGCTGGGGGCTAAAACACATGCTATATTTCATTGAAATATATATGATACTATGATGTGAGTACATAGGTACACCATTCCTATGACTCGTTGGTTGTTAGACAGTGTGCCTGAGGTCAGACCAGATCACATCAACTAGAGTTTAGTAAGTATCTTAGAAATCAATATATTTGTTAATCACTGTGTCCAAACATTACGAGCAAAAAATTGGAATAAGGCTGCTGGAACCCTTATAAATATGGGTTTACTAGTTTGAGTTCTAGTATATGGGTTTACTAGTTTGAGTTCTAGTATATGAAGGTTCTGGTTTAAAAATATGTGTGGGTTAGTTCGACTAGCTAAAGTTAAAGAGGAGGATCGCTAGAGTAGTTTGGGTTTAGATTGAAATTATGTGAAAAGGTTTTAAAATTGAATATATTATCATTTAAATTGGTAAGTTTAGGTTCAAGAGGTATTGCTATGAGAAAGTTGAAAGAGTGTGTCCCATTATAGTTATCATAATGGATTATACTCAGTGTTCATAGCTAAGGATATGGTTAGTATTAATTATGATGCTCATGAACAATACTCAGTTTTATGATGAAATGTTATATGATTTTATATATTTATATATTTGGAATAGATTATAGGATTTTATAATATATGTGAATTGATTGTGTAATTGTCATGGTTCAGATTGTGTCACCCCACCCCCACATTGAAATGGTTAGAATTGTTAGATTTGTTTACCCTCCCGGATCTATCCCCCTTTCCCGTCACACCAAACCAGCGAGACACCAGGAGAAAGTCACCATTCCACTTGTCTCACGAAGTCAAGCTAGGACCGTTAATGAGAGGATTAGGTGATGCCCATTTTGCGGAGCGTTAAAGCATGAACTTTCTTTACATTGTGTATTGCTACACTTTGTAGAGTAGGTGCAGGGGTTTAAACCACAGGCTATATTATTGTTTAGATAATATATATGATGGTTGAAATGGTAGGGTGGTGCACAACTTTCCATTCCTACATATGGTTGTGTGTGGGCGCAGTATGGGACAACCCGAACCAGACTTAAGGATTGTAATTTTATTTTATTAAGTTATATTGTATTTCATTTATTTCAATTAGTTTAGAAACCTGTGTACCATTCAAAAGCCTCACAGTCAAAATGGTGTTAGTGTGAAGTATTATTTCCTATTATAGATGTTATTTTTTAGCATAAAGCTAGAAGTGGTGGGGGCTAAAAAAACATGCTATATTTTATTGAAATATATATGATGCCATGGTGTGAGCTTATAGGTGCACTACTCCTATTACTCATTATTAGTTTAGCAGTGTGCCCGAGATCAGACCAGAGCACATTAAGCCGACCATAGCAAGTATCTTAGACACTGACATGTATGTTAATTACTGTATTCTATCATCATGAGCATAGATTATAAGTCTCGAATGTTTTGTATTTTTTGTTGTAATACTATTGCGAATTTATTTAAATTTATTATCTGATTTAAATTTGTTTAGAGATGTTTGAATTGAATCATTTCTTTTAGTGACGGAAGTTTGTTTGTATTGGTTACGTTTCATTGAACTTGGTTTAATGAAGTGTTAAGTTTTGTCATGTTCCATTACCTTCCCGGAACTGGTAATGGATAAATAAGTGGAATCATATTCAGCGGTTTGAATATGTTCGATGTTTGGAATTGTAGTAATATAAATTAATTTAAGATTAGCTTTGGGTGCCGTTTAGGCTCCTGCTTGGCTTTACCGGACGTTTCGCTCCCGCCACGGAGGTCATTCAGCGGTTTTGCTATAAAATGTGGTGAATTATCAGATGTACATACATGTGTACAAATTGTGGGAGGGTGTAGTAAACTAAGTTAAGAAATTATTATGGAACGGTCTGAGAAATTTGTGAGATTGGTTGTATTTGTTTGAGTATTTTGAATTATTATTTAGATTTCCTTCTTGGTAAATCAAAATTATGATTATCTGACATGTATAAGAAATGTTTAGATTTAGAATTCATTTTAGCACCAAATGATAACTTGATTGACTATATTTAATTTTAATTAACATATTTACAGTATGTACTAACGTAACTTGATATATATTACAAGGAGGAAATCTGTGATGTTTAAATTTATTATAAATTGATTATTTTTCGCATAAATGCTAGAAGTGCTGGGGGCTAAAACACATGCTATATTTCATTGAAATATATATGATACTATGATGTGAGTACATAGGTACACCATTCCTATGACTCGTTGGTTGTTAGACAGTGTGCCTGAGATCAGACCAGATCACATCAACTAGAGTTTAGTAAGTATCTTAGAAATCAATATATTTGTTAATCACTGTGTCCAAACATTACGAGCAAAAAATTGGAATAAGGCTGCTGGAACCTTTATAAATATGGGTTTACTAGTTTGAGTTCTAGTATATGGGTTTACTAGTTTGAGTTCTAGTATATGAAGGTTCTGGTTTAAAAATATGTGTGGGTTAGTTCGACTAGCTAAAGTTAAAGAGGAGGATCGCTAGAGTAGTTTGGGTTTAGATTGAAATTATGTGAAAAGGTTTTAAAATTGAATATATTATCATTTAAATTGGTAAGTTTAGGTTCAAGAGGTATTGCTATGAGAAAGTTGAAAGAGTGTGTCCCATTATAGTTATCATAATGGATTATACTCAGTGTTCATAGCTAAGGATATGGTTAGTATTAATTATGATGCTCATGAACAATACTCAGTTTTATGATGAAATGTTATATGATTTTATATATTTATATATTTGGAATAGATTATAGGATTTTATAATATATGTGAATTGATTGTGTAATTGTCATGGTTCAGATTGTGTCACCCCACCCCCACATTGAAATGGTTAGAATTGTTAGATTTGTTTACCCTCCCGGATCTATCCCCCTTTCCCGTCACACCAAACCAGCGAGACACCAGGAGAAAGTCACCATTCCACTTGTCTCACGAAGTCAAGCTAGGACCGTTAATGAGAGGATTAGGTGATGCCCATTTTGCGGAGCGTTAAAGCATGAACTTTCTTTACATTGTGTATTGCTACACTTTGTAGAGTAGGTGCAGGGGTTTAAACCACAGGCTATATTATTGTTTAGATAATATATATGATGGTTGAAATGGTAGGGTGGTGCACAACTTTCCATTCCTACATATGGTTGTGTGTGGGCGCAGTATGGGACAACCCGAACCAGACTTAAGGATTGTAATTTTATTTTATTAAGTTATATTGTATTTCATTTATTTCAATTAGTTTAGAAACCTGTGTACCATTCAAAAGCCTCACAGTCAAAATGGTGTTAGTGTGAAGTATTATTTCCTATTATAGATGTTATTTTTTAGCATAAAGCTAGAAGTGGGGGGGGCTAAAAAAACATGCTATATTTTATTGAAATATATATGATGCCATGGTGTGAGCTTATAGGTGCACTACTCCTATTACTCATTATTAGTTTAGCAGTGTGCCCGAGATCAGACCAGAGCACATTAAGCCGACCATAGCAAGTATCTTAGACACTGACATGTATGTTAATTACTGTATTCTATCATCATGAGCATAGATTATAAGTCTCGAATGTTTTGTATTTTTTGTTGTAATACTATTGCGAATTTATTTAAATTTATTATCTGATTTAAATTTGTTTAGAGATGTTTGAATTGAATCATTTCTTTTAGTGACGGAAGTTTGTTTGCATTGGTTACGTTTCATTGAACTTGGTTTAATGAAGTGTTAAGTTTTGTCATGTTCCATTACCTTCCCGGAACTGGTAATGGATAAATAAGTGGAATCATATTCAGCGGTTTGAATATGTTCGATGTTTGGAATTGTAGTAATATAAATTAATTTAAGATTAGCTTTGGGTGCCGTTTAGGCTCCTGCTTGGCTTTACCGGACGTTTCGCTCCCGCCACGGAGGTCATTCAGCGGTTTTGCTATAAAATCTGGTGAATTATCAGATGTACATACATGTGTACAAATTGTGGGAGGGTGTAGTAAACTAAGTTAAGAAATTATTATTTAACGGTCTGAGAAATTTGTGAGATTGGTTGTATTTGTTTGAGTATTTTGAATTATTATTTAGATTTCCTTCTTGGTAAATCAAAATTATGATTATCTGACATGTATAAGAAATGTTTAGATTTAGAATTCATTTTAGCACCAAATGATACCTTGATTGACTATATTTAATTTTAATTAACATATTTACAGTATGTACTAACGTAACTTGATATATATTACAAGGAGGAAATCTGTGATGTTTAAATTTATTATAAATTGATTATTTTTCGCATAAATGCTAGAAGTGATGGGGGCTAAAACACATGCTATATTTCATTGAAATATATATGATACTATGATGTGAGTACATAGGTACACCATTCCTATGACTCGTTGGTTGTTAGACAGTGTGCCTGAGATCAGACCAGATCACATCAACTAGAGTTTAGTAAGTATCTTAGAAATCAATATATTTGTTAATCACTGTGTCCAAACATTACGAGCAAAAAATTGGAATAAGGCTGCTGGAACCTTTATAAATATGGGTTTACTAGTTTGAGTTCTAGTATATGGGTTTACTAGTTTGAGTTCTAGTATATGAAGGTTCTGGTTTAAAAATATGTGTGGGTTAGTTCGACTAGCTAAAGTTAAAGAGGAGGATCGCTAGAGTAGTTTGGGTTTAGATTGAAATTATGTGAAAAGGTTTTAAAATTGAATATATTATCATTTAAATTGGTAAGTTTAGGTTCAAGAGGTATTGCTATGAGAAAGTTGAAAGAGTGTGTCCCATTATAGTTATCATAATGGTTTATACTCAGTGTTCATAGCTAAGGATATGGTTAGTATTAATTATGATGCTCATGAACAATACTCAGTTTTATGATGAAATGTTATATGATTTTATATATTTATATATTTGGAATAGATTATAGGATTTTATAATATATGTGAATTGATTGTGTAATTGTCATGGTTCAGATTGTGTCACCCCACCCCCACATTGAAATGGTTAGAATTGTTAGATTTGTTTACCCTCCCGGATCTATCCCCCTTTCCCGTCACACCAAACCAGCGAGACACCAGGAGAAAGTCACCATTCCACTTGTCTCACGAAGTCAAGCTAGGACCGTTAATGAGAGGATTAGGTGATGCCCATTTTGCGGAGCGTTAAAGCATGAACTTTCTTTACATTGTGTATTGCTACACTTTGTAGAGTAGGTGCAGGGGTTTAAACCACAGGCTATATTATTGTTTAGATAATATATATGATGGTTGAAATGGTAGGGTGGTGCACAACTTTCCATTCCTACATATGGTTGTGTGTGGGCGCAGTATGGGACAACCCGAACCAGACTTAAGGATTGTAATTTTATTTTATTAAGTTATATTGTATTTCATTTATTTCAATTAGTTTAGAAACCTGTGTACCATTCAAAAGCCTCACAGTCAAAATGGTGTTAGTGTGAAGTATTATTTCCTATTATAGATGTTATTTTTTAGCATAAAGCTAGAAGTGGTGGGGGCTAAAAAAACATGCTATATTTTATTGAAATATATATGATGCCATGGTGTGAGCTTATAGGTGCACTACTCCTATTACTCATTATTAGTTTAGCAGTGTGCCCGAGATCAGACCAGAGCACATTAAGCCGACCATAGCAAGTATCTTAGACACTGACATGTATGTTAATTACTGTATTCTATCATCATGAGCATAGATTATAAGTCTCGAATGTTTTGTATTTTTTGTTGTAATACTATTGCGAATTTATTTAAATTTATTATCTGATTTAAATTTGTTTAGAGATGTTTGAATTGAATCATTTCTTTTAGTGACGGAAGTTTGTTTGTATTGGTTACGTTTCATTGAACTTGGTTTAATGAAGTGTTAAGTTTTGTCATGTTCCATTACCTTCCCGGAACTGGTAATGGATAAATAAGTGGAATCATATTCAGCGGTTTGAATATGTTCGATGTTTGGAATTGTAGTAATATAAATTAATTTAAGATTAGCTTTGGGTGCCGTTTAGGCTCCTGCTTGGCTTTACCGGACGTTTCGCTCCCGCCACGGAGGTCATTCAGCGGTTTTGCTATAAAATGTGGTGAATTATCAGATGTACATACATGTGTACAAATTGTGGGAGGGTGTAGTAAACTAAGTTAAGAAATTATTATGGAACGGTCTGAGAAATTTGTGAGATTGGTTGTATTTGTTTGAGTATTTTGAATTATTATTTAGATTTCCTTCTTGGTAAATCAAAATTATGATTATCTGACATGTATAAGAAATGTTTAGATTTAGAATTCATTTTAGCACCAAATGATAACTTGATTGACTATATTTAGTTTTAATTAACATATTTATAGTATGTACTAACGTAACTTGATATATATTACAAGGAGGAAATCTGTGATGTTTAAATTTATTATAAATTGATTATTTTTCGCATAAATGCTAGAAGTGCTGGGGGCTAAAACACATGCTATATTTCATTGAAATATATATGATACTATGATCTGAGTACATAGGTACACCATTCCTATGACTCGTTGGTTGTTAGACAGTGTGCCTGAGATCAGACCAGATCACATCAACTAGAGTTTAGTAAGTATCTTAGAAATCAATATATTTGTTAATCACTGTGTCCAAACATTACGAGCAAAAAATTGGAATAAGGCTGCTGGAACCTTTATAAATATGGGTTTACTAGTTTGAGTTCGAGTATATGGGTTTACTAGTTTGAGTTCTAGTATATGAAGGTTCTGGTTTAAAAATATGTGTGGGTTAGTTCGACTAGCTATAGTTTAAGCGGGGGATCGCTAGAGTAGTTTGGGTTTAGATTGAAAATTATGTGAAAATGTTTTAAGATTGAATATATATCATTTAAATTGGTAAGTTTAGGTTCAAGAGGTATTGCTATGAGAAAGTTGAAAGAGTGTGTCCCATTATAGCTATCATAATGGACTATACTGAATGTTCATAGCAAAGGATGTTGCCATGGGGGTAGGCGGTCAAATCATATTATAGGTTAATTGGATTGCGTGATTGTATACAGTTATTTAGTGGAGTGAGTTAATGAAGTGTGTAAGTGTCCTGCAGGTTAAATGTAATACTGGCACCCGTTAATCTAGTAGCCGTTATTGAATTCGGCGAGAAGGAGAAGAAATTTAGAGGAAGTATGCGAGTCGGTCGAGTCGAGGATAGACATACTAGCTAATTTGTATTTTTTTAAATAATAAAACGTCAATTTCTAAAATATCCCGAGATTTCTTTTCATGACTGCGAGTCATCCTGACAACGCATTTTCAATTCTCTTAAGTATCTTAACAATTTCAGAAGTGGGATTGGATTCACGGTTAAAATTAACGGCAGTATCGTGCGTTATAAATTTTCCTACGTGTGAGAGAATTAAAAAAAAAAAATAAAAAAAAATCATTTTGTCAACGCTTACCGAGTTTAAATTTTCCGACGTTTGGAAAAAATAAAAAAAGATAAGACGTCATTGAAGAAAAGAAAACCCAAAACGATTTTTGTTATTTATAAAAAAAATAAATATTCCTATAAGTCAAGAATAGAAAAATAACGAAAACAAACGTTGAGGACTAACTAGTTCATATAATCACTGTTGCATAAATTGAATTTTTGCGTGATAATAGTAAAATGCCGGCGGTAAATATTGATTTGCTGAAAGTGACAGAGTTGAAAGAAAAGCTCAGAGATTTAAATGCGCCAACGTCAGGTGCAAAAGCGGAGCTTGTGGGCAGATTACGCGAATTGATGAATAGTGATACGGTCGAAATGGAAACTATTCCTGTAAACCAAGACGGTGAAATTGAGGAGTTGAAGGACCAGATAGGAAAACTCTCTGCGTTAATGCAGAAACTATCTAACGAGGTCATGCAAACTACGGTACCTAGAGGTACTGACGTTCCCGTCGCTACAACTCCCGTTCAACGAAACGAAACGCTGTTAAATACTGAACAAATACATTATTCTTCAAAGCCAACGTCAACGTTTCAAAATATACGTGATATTATGGATATTTTGCCCACGTGCAGTCCAACAAGTGAAGAATCGCTTACGTCGGTCCAATTTATAAAACGGATAAGCCAATTGCAAGACGCTTATGGTTGGGACGAAAAAGCACTCTTATTTGCAGTGCAAACGAGACTCCAAGGTCCAGCAAAAATGTGGATTGACAGCATAACGGAAATCTATACAACTTGGAACACATTTTCGAATGATTTTCTGAAAGTTTTTCCTACAAAGTTCGATGAAGCCGATATTCATATCGCTATGGTTAATTCCAAACGTAAAAACAACGAATATGTTGAAGATTATTTTTACAGAACGTTAGCACAGGGAACAAAAGGTTGTTTGGACAATAGCACAATCATAAAATATATTCGGCGCGGACTGAATCACATTGGCCTTCAAAACGCTATAGCAACTATGCAATTTTCTGACCCCAACGAGATGTTAGCGACGATTAAGCAATATTTTGAGAATAGTTATCCTCGACCGGAGGAACGCGCTCCTGTAACTCAGCAAGTACGAAGTAATTTCGAAAATATAAACAGCAATAAACCAAAGCTGAGCCCTAATAGGACGGAGCCAATTTGCTTTAACTGCTCGGAACGAGGTCATTTGTCTATTAATTGCCGAAAACCGCAAAAGCGACCGCGTTGTTCGAGATGCCAAAAATCTGGTCACTCGAGAGAGGATTGTCCTGGCAACACACGTGATGCACCCAAAACAGTACGTCGTATGTCCATTCAAAGTAAACCGAAAACTGTTATTAAACAGTTAAAGGTAAATGGCGTGAGTACAACTGCACTGGTGGACAGTGGTAGCGATTGTTCACTTATTCAAGAATCATCCGCCGCTTTAATGAAAACTACAAAACTAGATAATCCATACAATTTAACAGGCTTTGGAGGTGCAGTCTCAAAAGTAGAAGAGAAAGTTTCTAGTGTCCTCGAGATGGATGGTCAAAATTACATTGTTGATTTACTCGTGGTTGGAGATCAAACTATTTCGGAACCTGTGTTATTAGGAACAGACGCCCTGTGTGGAAAAAAAACACGATTAATTATTGAATCGGGAGAATGCCGTATCGAAAGGAAAAGTTTGAAAATTAAAACCGGAAGGAATCATAACGAAAATGAGCTAGAATTGCTCGAACACACACTTCAACGATACCCCGAATGTCTCGCAGAAGATTTATCGCAGCTAGGCAGATGTCGATCAACGCATATGTCCATTAAGTTAACTACTAATATACCAATCAAACGGAGACCATACCGTGTTCCTTTCGCCAAGAGGGAGAAAGTGAGAATTATTGTCAATAACCTGCTAGATCAAGGAATCATCCAGAAAAGTGAGTCTGCTTACGCATCACCAATTGTACTGGTAACAAAGTCAAACGGAGAAGACCGCCTTTGTGTAGACTACCGGGGCTTAAATGAAATTACGGTAAAGGAGGTGTTCCCGATGCCTGTGATTGAAGAACACCTAGCTTGCCTTGCAGGGAATAAATATTTTACAACGCTCGATCTAATGTCTGGATATCATCAGATTCCCATCAGTGAATCATCTAAGCAGTATACAGCATTCGTAACCCATGACGGGCATTACGAATTTAATTGTATGCCATTTGGTCTCGTGAATGCGCCCAGCATTTTTCAGAGGACTATGAACGAAATTGCTCAACGTATGGAACCAGGGGAAATTTTAGTATACTTGGATGACATAATCATCCCTAGTACCAATGTGGAGGAAGGTATTCGAAAACTGGAGCAGTTCTTAAAAATCTTAAGCGAAATGGGCTTGACATTGAGATTGGACAAATGTGTTTTCCTTTCCGAAGAGATTTCTTTCCTAGGACACCGAATAAGCAAAGATGGAATAATTCCAGGTGAGGAAAAGTTGGACGCCGTGAAATACTTTCCAGAGCCAACAAATGTCCAGGACGTCAGACGCTTTCTCGGTTTAACGGGATTTTTCAGGAAATTTGTGCAAAACTACGCAGCCATCTCCCGCCCAATTACGAAGCTGCTCAAAACAAAGGAAGCTGTAGAATTCGTATGAGATTCTCCGCAACGCAACGCTTTTGAACAATTAAAGATCGTATTATGCAATGAACCGGTTTTGACGTTATATCGGCCAGATGGTGATCATCAAGTTCACACGGATGCTAGTTCAGTTGGATTAGCGGGCGTACTGATGCAAAAAGAGGGAAATAACTGGAAGCCTGTGTTCTACTACAGTCGACATTGCACGAGTGCGGAGCAAAAATATCATAGCCACGAGTTAGAAATGCTTGCTATCGTCGAAACGCTTGAACGGTTCAAAATGTACTTACTTGGAAAACATTTCGAAATAGTGACTGATTGTGCAGCTATAACAACCACGAAGAGTACCAAACCGTTGGTCCCACGAATTGCTCGCTGGTTTTTGAAGCTACAAGAGTACGATTACACTCTTAGTCATCGATCTGCGGCACGAATGCCTCATGCCGACGCTTTAAGTAGAGCACCTGTTGAATCAGCAAGGGAACCAGAAATCGTTGAAAATCATATTAGCCGAATCGAGATATCAGAAGAAAACTGGTTATTAAGCATGCAGCAGCAAGATCCGAAGTTAACTCGAATTATAGAAGCATTACGTGGTGAAATTCAGGACGAGCAGGTCCGACAATTTCGAAACGATTACTGCCTAACGCATAACGTCTTATATCGTAAGGTTGGAGAGCAGCGAAGATTTGTAGTTCCATCCTCCGTTCGGTGGAGAATTTTGAAATCATGCCACGACGATGCAGGACATTTTGGCCTTGAAAAAACAATGCAGCGAGTGGAAAAGATTTTCTGGTTTCCACGGATACGAAAATACACCAGGGATTATATTTCATCATGTATTAGTTGCTGCTATAATAAAGGCAGATGGGGTAAATCCGAAGCCCAGATGTACTTTGACGATGATATTCCGGTACCATTTCGTGTCTTACACCTAGATCATCTCGGGCCGTTTCCACGGACTAGGTATGGGAACATATATATATTAGTAATCACCGACCGCTTCAGCCGGTATACCATCATAAAGCCAACAAAAAGTACAAAAACGGATCCAGTACTTGCCGCTCTGAATGAGCTATCGTCATTTTTCGGACTTCCGGGTAAAATTGTAACGGATAGAGGTACCGCCTTCACGTCGAAACCATTCCAGAAATATTGCGATGAAAATGGAATCCGCCATGTTAAAGTAGCCGTTCGAACACCCAGAGCAAATGGGACCGTAGAGCGGGTGAATCGATCAATACTGGACTTTCTACGAACATCCGTTGAACAGCCGAAGAAATGGGATCAACAACTACGAAATTTGCAATGGACACTTAATACCATGAGGAATGCGACCACCGGATTCTGCGCTAATGAGATTGTGTTCGATTTTCCGTTAGAGGATGTCACGGAAAACCATATGATACAGACGTTACAAGAACAATTCTCGGACAATGAGGAAACAGTGTGCATCAAGGATAGACGTACTGATGCGATCACACGAATTCGTGCGGAAAAGGAAAAGTGGAAAGCTAGGTTCGACAAACAACATAAAACACCCCGAATTTACCACGAAGGAGATCTCGTCGTTATAGAAAATGTCGCCGCGGCGACGGGTGAAAGTCGAAAGTTGGAACCATTATATAAGGGACCTTACATGGTAGGTCGAGCCCTTGGAAGGGACCGTTACGTCATTAACGACATCGACCAGATTCCAAGGTCTCAACGGAAATTTAGCTCCATATTTACGGCTGAGCGGATAAAGCCTTGGTGTTGCTTAGCTCCAGAACTGCAAGATGAAGATAACGACGAGGATAATTCTATATCGACTGAAGAACTCCGATCCGAGACGGATCGCCATCAGGAAGGGCCGACTGTAAGTGTCCTGCAGGTTAAATGTAATACTGGCACCCGTTAATCTAGTAGCCGTTATTGAATTCGGCGAGAAGGAGAAGAAATTTAGAGGAAGTATGCGAGTCGGTCGAGTCGAGGATAGACATACTAGCTAATTTGTATTTTTTTAAATAATAAAACGTCAATTTCTAAAATATCCCGAGATTTCTTTTCATGACTGCGAGTCATCCTGACAACGCATTTTCAATTCTCTTAAGTATCTTAACAAGTGTATCTTCATCTCTCAAATTTACAATTGGGCTCTATTCTTTGTGATCTGCCTCGCATGCGGACCACTGTGAATATGTATAAATATACTAAAGTTAAGCTGACTACAGATGTGTATATAGTTATAAGTTCTCTACTTATTAATATTATACTGGAACACTATGGTTTGTTTGTTGAATCAATGTTGTATGAATCCATTAAATCTTCCAATTTGTTTGCCAGGGACATGTAGTTCTAGTAGTTTTTAATTATGCTGCGCTGTATGTAGGCTATGATGCTCATTGCCGTTTTACTTGGTCTTCATATAGAGTATGTGGCCAGTGTGTGGTGCGGTGAAGTACTTTCCGTTTTGTATGGAAGTTTGTATTGTCTTTTCTGACATTGGTATTGAGTAATGCCCAGATTATATGTGTTTAGAAGATTGAGCAGTTGAAAGTAATGGTGGAATCTCATTAAATGTATTTATAAATTTGCAGTTTTAGTATGATTAAGTGGTTAGATCACTGTTCCCGCTTTTTTAATCCTGTGCGTAGTGCTTCTGTATTGTAGTTGTGTTTCTAGATTTATTCTTGGTTGGGTTAAGCCTTGGACTGGAGTTATGTACTTATCCGAAGTTACATTACTCAGGTTATTGTCAATTATGATTGTACCCTCTGAATGGAGTGGACCTCGACATTCATCTACCAAAGTATTTTGGTGTGGAATGATATATCTGCATGAATGCATGTTAGGAATCCAATTGTAATCAATGATTCCCATCATTCCTCCTATTTTGATTTTGAGTGGTGGTTTAGTGAACCATTAGTGATTAGCAACTCTATGAATGGTTAAGTTCTATTTGTTTATAGATTTCTTTATAAGTGGGGAGTTCCTTGATTAGATTGTTGTGTATTATTATTTTTAGCATAAAGCTAGAAGTAATGGGGGCTGATATCATACTATATTTCATTGAAATATGCATGTGCTGCCATGGTGTGAGCTTACAGGTGCACTACTCCTATTACTCATTATTAGTTTGGCAGTGTGCCCAAGATCAGACCAGACTACATTAAACTGACTCTGGCAAGTATCTCAGATACTGATATGTATGTTAATCACTGTTTTCATAACATCATGAATACAGATATAAGTTTCGATTGTTATGTATTGATCTCATTATTGCAACTTTATTTATATTTATTATCTGATTTGAATTTGTTTAGAGATATTTGAGTTGAATAATTTCTTTTATTGACAGAAGTTAATTTGTATTGGTTACGTTTTATTGAAGTTAGTTTAAAGAAGTATTAAGTTTTATCATACTGCATTACCTTCCCGGAACTGGTAATGGTTATGTAAGTGGAATCATATTCAACGGTTAGAATATGTTCGATATTTGGAGTTGTAGTAATATAATTTAATTGGATTTATTTCAATTTCAGAATTAGTTTTGGGTGCCGTTTAGGCTCCTGCTTGGCTTTACCGGACGTTTCTCTCCCGCCACGGAGTTCATTCAGCGGTTTTACTATAAAATGTGGTGAATTATCAGATGTACATACATGTGTACAAATTGTGGGAGGGTGTAGTAAACTAGGTTAAGAAATTATTATGGAACGGTCTGAGAAATTTGTGAGATTGGTTGTATTTATTTGAGTATTTAGAATTATTATCCAGATTTCCTTCTTGGTAAATCAAAATTATGATTATCTGACATGTATAAGAAATGTTTAGATTTTGAATTCATTTTAGCACCAAATGATAAATTGATTGACTATATCTAGTTTCAATTAATATACTTACTGTATGTACTAAAGTAACTTGAAATATATATCACAAGGAGGAAATCTGTGATGTTTAAATTTTTTATAATTGAAAATATATGTACCAGTTGTAGGTAGTTATGGTTGATTAAGTTAAGAAGTTATTATTGAATGGTCAGAGAAGTTTGTTAAATTGGTTGTATTGTTAAAGTATTCTAAATGATCATTCAGATTTCCCTCTTGGTAAACCAAATATCCACAATTTACCGATACATACAAGATAAATTTACATTTAAAATATTATGGAGTAAAATCGCTAATTAGTTAACTATATTTAATTTTATATTTATTATTATGTTATGATGTATTCGATATTTCCAAGGTGGAAATCTGTACCGTTTAAAGTTTTGTTATAAAAGTTTCCCATGATTATATACACATATGTGTAACCTATGCGTGGACATAGTTAGCTAGATTAGGAAATTATCGTTAAATGGTCTGAGAAGTTTGTTAAATTATTTGTTATTTGTTTAAGCATTTCAAACAATTACTTAGATTTTCCTCCTGATGAATCAAAATCCACCATTTTCAGATAAGTATAAGACAAACTCAAACTCGAATCCAATCCAGCACAAGACTGCCAATTACTTTACTAAATCAAACCGTCACCGCCATATTTACTAGTATGTAGTACTATAGTCTAAGTTAGAACTCAATTCTGAGGATATCTGCAAAGTTTTTTTAAAATTTATAAATGTTTGCTATGTTCATACGCATATATGTATATCTCATAGGTGGGTATAATTAATTAAATTAAGAAATTATTATTAAATGATCTGAAAGGTTAGTTAAATTAGTTGTCATTTGTTTAGGTATTCCAAATAATTATCTAGATTTCCTTTCTGATAAACTACGAAACTACAATTTTATGATATGTAGAAGATGACTTTAAGTTTGAAATTATTTTCGCATAAGATTGCTAATTAATTGACATTATCTTGTTATTGGTGTATTTACTAGTATGTGATAATGTAGTCTAATTTCGGAATTAATTCAGTGCAAGATTGCTAATAAATTGACTATATTAATGTTATAGATATATTTACTGGAATGTAGTTACATATTTTACAAGTAGGAAATCTGTAAGGTTAAATTTATTATAAAGTTTTTATATGGTTACTCTAACCTTGTTTTATTATCCTCCGTGTTATTCCTATGATTTGGTGGTAATTTTTGCATACTAGCCGTTTGTTGGGTGCTGTAGTTTTTTATCCAGCAATGGGTGATTGGGATGGTTCAGGTTGATGAATGATTCCTCTAAAATAATCCTTTTTTTTTTTAGGGTCTGCTCTAGTTGCGGTTCTATTAGTTTCTGGTGCTCCGCCCTCAAGTTCTTGTAAGAATTCACTGGCTTGTGCTTGTTTATTCCCTGATGACTACGATGTTTTTCTATTCCTTTGTTGCCTTGGCTTAATCCTTTGCTGAATGAGGTTAATATTTTCAGATTTTAACTAAAACACAGAACTATTGCACTGATTACTACTTTTAGAATACAGAATTTTCCAATTAGAATGCTAACTCTGTAAATTAGATGCCTATAAGTAGGTCAGGTTCACTTCACGTGTTGAATTCGTTGTGTTTTCTCCCGTTTGCCCTGGTTATTTGTGTTTCTCACTTGTAACTTCCATATTGTTATTAGTAGAACTTATTCGTGCGTATGGGAATTATTCCAATGTAATATGACAGTTTAGTATGATGCTGCCATGTATAGTAAATTTTTTGGTAGGGCCATATTAATTTGGTGATTAGGTTGAAGTTATAATTTCTTACGTTGAATTGTTTAGTTTATGTGATGTTGATAGATAATTGGTAGAGTTTCTTGTATTATTTAGATTTTTAGGTTAATCTAAATTTTCCACTATACTGTTTGTGGGGGTGTTGATATTCTAGACCTTTTTTGAGAAGTTGGTAGGATATGCCGTGTAGGCTTGTGATGGGTTGTGAAGTTTGGATAGTTCTATATTGGTAAATGGTGATAGAACACGTTGAGATCGTATAAGGATGTTGGTGCTAGGCTATAGATTTGTTCTGATGGGATCATAACTGGATTTTGTGAACTTTGTTTGTTCTTACATCCAATCCATTCAAGGGATTGTATGTGTATATATCTGGAGTCAGCGATGAACAAAACACAAGTGTTATTTAATCTTCAAATAAATATTTAATGAATTTTCTTTCTTATTATAAGGTTTGCAGCTAATGTGCTCCATTCCTCACCCATTGCACATGTCCCAGGTTGTAAGTGGTACTAGCTCACGACCAAATTATGTGTTGTTTACCCTCCCGGATCTATATCTCAACAACAAGGTCTGCTTTTAACAAAACTCAGCTTATTTACAGTAGTCAGCAATACGTGAGTTCATTACGTATACTGCAGATTTATTAGCGGTTTCAAGTGACATTGTTCGAGCTATGCCCATTTTTAAGGAGCGAAATCATCTGATTATTTTTTGCATAAATGCTGTAAGTGCTGGGGGCTAAAACACATGCTATATTTCATTGAAATATATATGATACTATGATGTGAGTGCACAGGTGCACCATTCCTATGACTCGTTGGTTGTTAGACAGTGTGCCTGAGATCAGACCAGATCACATCAACTAGAGTTTAGTAAGTATCTTAGAAATCGATATATTTGTTAATCACTGTGTCCAAATATTACGAGCAAATAATTGGATTAAGGCTGCTGGAACCTTTATAAATATGGGTTCACTAGTCTGAGTTCTAGTATATGGGTTTACTAGTTTGAGTTCTAGTATATGAGGGTTCTGATTTAAAAATATGTGTGGGTTAGTTCGACTAGCTATAGTTTAAGCGGGGGATCGCTAGAGTAGTTGGGTTTAGATTGAAAATTATGTGAAAAGGTTTTAAGATTGAATATATATCATTTAAATTGGTAAGTTTAGGTTCAAGAGGTATTGCTATGAGAAAGTTGAAAGAGTGTGTGCCATTATAGCTATCATAATGGACTATACTGAATGTTCATAGCAAAGGATGTTGCCATGGGGGTAGGCGGTCAAATCATATTATAGGTTAATTGGATTACGTGATTGTATACAGTTATTTAGTGGAGTGAGTTAATGAAGTGTATCTTCATCTCTCAAATTTACCATTGGGCTCTATTCTTTGTGATCTGCCTCGCATGCGGACCACTAAAGTTAAGCTGACTACAGATGTGTATATAGTTATAAGTTCTCTACTTATTAATATTATACTGGAACACTATGGTTTGTTTGTTGAATCAATGTTGTATGAATCCATTAAATCTTCCAATTTGTTTGCCAGGGACATGTAGTTCTAGTAGTTTTTAATTATGCTGCGCTGTATGTAGGCTATGATGCTCATTGCCGTTTTACTTGGTCTTCATATAGAGTATGTGGCCAGTGTGTGGTGCGGTGAAGTACTTTCCGTTTTGTATGGAAGTTTGTATTGTCTTTTCTGACATTGGTATTGAGTAATGCCCAGATTATATGTGTTTAGAAGATTGAGCAGTTGAAAGTAATGGTGGAATCTCATTAAATGTATTTATAAATTTGCAGTTTTAGTATGATTAAGTGGTTAGATCACTGTTCCCGCTTTTTTAATCCTGTGCGTAGTGCTTCTGTATTGTAGTTGTGTTTCTAGATTTATTCTTGGTTGGGTTAAGCCTTGGACTGGAGTTATGTACTTATCCGAAGTTACATTACTCAGGTTATTGTCAATTATGATTGTACCCTCTGAATGGAGTGGACCTCGACATTCATCTACCAAAGTATTTTGGTGTGGAATGATATATCTGCATGAATGCATGTTAGGAATCCAATTGTAATCAATGATTCCCATCATTCCTCCTATTTTGATTTTGAGTGGTGGTTTAGTGAACCATTAGTGATTAGCAACTCTATGAATGGTTAAGTTCTATTTGTTTATAGATTTCTTTATAAGTGGGGAGTTCCTTGATTAGATTGTTGTGTATTATTATTTTTAGCATAAAGCTAGAAGTAATGGGGGCTGATATCATGCTATATTTCATTGAAATATGCATGTGCTGCCATGGTGTGAGCTTACAGGTGCACTACTCCTATTACTCATTATTAGTTTGGCAGTGTGCCCAAGATCAGACCAGACTACATTAAACTGACTCTGGCAAGTATCTCAGATACTGATATGTATGTTAATCACTGTTTTCATAACATCATGAATACAGATATAAGTTTCGATTGTTATGTATTGATCTCATTATTGCAACTTTATTTATATTTATTATCTGATTTGAATTTGTTTAGAGATATTTGAATTGAATAATTTCTTTTATTGACGGAAGTTAATTTGTATTGGTTACGTTTTATTGAAGTTAGTTTAAAGAAGTATTAAGTTTTATCATACTGCATTACCTTCCCGGAACTGGTAATGGTTATGTAAGTGGAATCATATTCAACGGTTAGAATATGTTCGATATTTGGAGTTGTAGTAATATAATTTAATTGGATTTATTTCAATTTCAGAATTAGTTTTGGGTGCCGTTTAGGCTCCTGCTTGGCTTTACCGGACGTTTCTCTCCCGCCACGGAGTTCATTCAGCGGTTTTACTATAAAATGTGGTGAATTATCAGATGTACATACATGTGTACAAATTGTGGGAGGGTGTAGTAAACTAGGTTAAGAAATTATTATGGAACGGTCTGAGAAATTTGTGAGATTGGTAGTATTTATTTGAGTATTTAGAATTATTATCCAGATTTCCTTCTTGGTAAATCAAAATTATGATTATCTGACATGTATAAGAAATGTTTAGATTTTGAATTCATTTTAGCACCAAATGATAAATTGATTGACTATATCTAGTTTCAATTAATATACTTACTGTATGTACTAAAGTAACTTGAAATATATATCACAAGGAGGAAATCTGTGATGTTTAAATTTTTTATAATTGAAAATATATGTACCAGTTGTAGGTAGTTATGGTTGATTAAGTTAAGAAGTTATTATTGAATGGTCAGAGAAGTTTGTTAAATTGGTTGTATTGTTAAAGTATTCTAAATGATCATTCAGATTTCCCTCTTGGTAAACCAAATATCCACAATTTACCGATACATACAAGATAAATTTACATTTAAAATATTATGGAGTAAAATCGCTAATTAGTTAACTATATTTAATTTTATATTTATTATTATGTTATGATGTATTCGATATTTCCAAGGTGGAAATCTGTACCGTTTAAAGTTTTGTTATAAAAGTTTCCCATGATTATATACACATATGTGTAACCTATGCGTGGACATAGTTAGCTAGATTAGGAAATTATCGTTAAATGGTCTGAGAAGTTTGTTAAATTATTTGTTATTTGTTTAAGCATTTCAAACAATTACTTAGATTTTCCTCCTGATGAATCAAAATCCACCATTTTCAGATAAGTATAAGACAAACTCAAACTCGAATCCAATCCAGCACAAGACTGCCAATTACTTTACTAAATCAAACCGTCACCGCCATATTTACTAGTATGTAGTACTATAGTCTAAGTTAGAACTCAATTCTGAGGATATCTGCAAAGTTTTTTTAAAATTTATAAATGTTTGCTATGTTCATACGCATATATGTATATCTCATAGGTGGGTATAATTAATTAAATTAAGAAATTATTATTAAATGATCTGAAAGGTTAGTTAAATTAGTTGTCATTTGTTTAGGTATTCCAAATAATTATCTAGATTTCCTTTCTGATAAACTACGAAACTACAATTTTATGATATGTAGAAGATGACTTTAAGTTTGAAATTATTTTCGCATAAGATTGCTAATTAATTGACATTATCTTGTTATTGATGTATTTACTAGTATGTGATAATGTAGTCTAATTTCGGAATTAATTCAGTGCAAGATTGCTAATAAATTGACTATATTAATGTTATAGATATATTTACTGGAATGTAGTTACATATTTTACAAGTAGGAAATCTGTAAGGTTAAATTTATTATAAAGTTTTTATATGGTTACTCTAACCTTGTTTTATTATCCTCCGTGTTATTCCTATGATTTGGTGGTAATTTTTGCATACTAGCCGTTTGTTGGGTGCTGTAGTTTTTTATCCAGCAATGGGTGATTGGGATGGTTCAGGTTGATGAATGATTCCTCTAAAATAATCCTTTTTTTTTTTAGGGTCTGCTCTAGTTGCGGTTCTATTAGTTTCTGGTGCTCCGCCCTCAAGTTCTTGTAAGAATTCACTGGCTTGTGCTTGTTTATTCCCTGATGACTACGATGTTTTTCTATTCCTTTGTTGCCTTGGCTTAATCCTTTGCTGAATGAGGTTAATATTTTCAGATTTTAACTAAAACGCAGAACTATTGCACTGATTACTACTTTTAGAATACAGAATTTTCCAATTAGAATGCTAACTCTGTAAATTAGATGCCTATAAGTAGGTCAGGTTCACTTCACGTGTTGAATTCGTTGTGTTTTCTCCCGTTTGCCCTGGTTATTTGTGTTTCTCACTTGTAACTTCCAAATTGTTATTAGTAGAACTTATTCGTGCGTATGGGAATTATTCCAATGTAATATGACAGTTTAGTATGATGCTGCCATGTATAGTAAATTTTTTGGTAGGGCCATATTAATTTGGTGATTAGGTTGAAGTTATAATTTCTTACGTTGAATTGTTTAGTTTATGTGATGTTGATAGATAATTGGTAGAGTTTCTTGTATTATTTAGATTTTTAGGTTAATCTAAATTTTCCACTATACTGTTTGTGGGGTTGTTGATATTCTAGACCTTTTTTGAGAAGTTGGTAGGATATGCCGTGTAGGCTTGTGATGGGTTGTGAAGTTTGGATAGTTCTATATTGGTAAATGGTGATAGAACACGTTGAGATCGTATAAGGATGTTGGTGCTAGGCTATAGATTTGTTCTGATGGGATCATAACTGGATTTTGTGAACTATGTTTGTTCTTACATCCAATCCATTCAAGGGATTGTATGTGTATATATCTGGAGTCAGCGATGAACAAAACACAAGTGTTATTTAATCTTCAAATAAATATTTAATGAATTTTCTTTCTTATTATAAGGTTTGCAGCTAATGTGCTCCATTCCTCACCCATTGCACATGTCCCAGGTTGTAAGTGGTACTAGCTCACGACCAAATTATGTGTTGTTTACCCTCCCGGATCTATATCTCAACAACAAGGTCTGCTTTTAACAAAACTCAGCTTATTTACAGTAGTCAGCAATACGTGAGTTCATTACGTATACTGCAGATTTATTAGCGGTTTCAAGTGACATTGTTCGAGCTATGCCCATTTTTAAGGAGCGAAATCATCTGATTATTTTTTGCATAAATGCTGTAAGTGCTGGGGGCTAAAACACATGCTATATTTCATTGAAATATATATGATACTATGATGTGAGTACACAGGTGCACCATTCCTATGACTCGTTGGTTGTTAGACAGTGTGCCTGAGATCAGACCAGATCACATCAACTAGAGTTTAGTAAGTATCTTAGAAATCGATATATTTGTTAATCACTGTGTCCAAATATTACGAGCAAATAATTGGATTAAGGCTGCTGGAACCTTTATAAATATGGGTTCACTAGTCTGAGTTCTAGTATATGGGTTTACTAGTTTGAGTTCTAGTATATGAGGGTTCTGATTTAAAAATATGTGTGGGTTAGTTCGACTAGCTATAGTTTAAGCGGGGGATCGCTAGAGTAGTTGGGTTTAGATTGAAAATTATGTGAAAAGGTTTTAAGATTGAATATATATCATTTAAATTGGTAAGTTTAGGTTCAAGAGGTATTGCTATGAGAAAGTTGAAAGAGTGTGTGCCATTATAGCTATCATAATGGACTATACTGAATGTTCATAGCAAAGGATGTTGCCATGGGGGTAGGCGGTCAAATCATATTATAGGTTAATTGGATTACGTGATTGTATACAGTTATTTAGTGGAGTGAGTTAATGAAGTGTATCTTCATCTCTCAAATTTACCATTGGGCTCTATTCTTTGTGATCTGACTCGCATGCGGACCACTAAAGTTAAGCTGACTACAGATGTGTATATAGTTATAAGTTCTCTACTTATTAATATTATACTGGAACACTATGGTTTGTTTGTTGAATCAATGTTGTATGAATCCATTAAATCTTCCAATTTGTTTGCCAGGGACATGTAGTTCTAGTAGTTTTTAATTATGCTGCGCTGTATGTAGGCTATGATGCTCATTGCCGTTTTACTTGGTCTTCATATAGAGTATGTGGCCAGTGTGTGGTGCGGTGAAGTACTTTCCGTTTTGTATGGAAGTTTGTATTGTCTTTTCTGACATTGGTATTGAGTAATGCCCAGATTATATGTGTTTAGAAGATTGAGCAGTTGAAAGTAATGGTGGAATCTCATTAAATGTATTTATAAATTTGCAGTTTTAGTATGATTAAGTGGTTAGATCACTGTTCCCGCTTTTTTAATCCTGTGCGTAGTGCTTCTGTATTGTAGTTGTGTTTCTAGATTTATTCTTGGTTGGGTTAAGCCTTGGACTGGAGTTATGTACTTATCCGAAGTTACATTACTCAGGTTATTGTCAATTATGATTGTACCCTCTGAATGGAGTGGACCTCGACATTCATCTACCAAAGTATTTTGGTGTGGAATGATATATCTGCATGAATGCATGTTAGGAATCCAATTGTAATCAATGATTCCCATCATTCCTCCTATTTTGATTTTGAGTGGTGGTTTAGTGAACCATTAGTGATTAGCAACTCTATGAATGGTTAAGTTCTATTTGTTTATAGATTTCTTTATAAGTGGGGAGTTCCTTGATTAGATTGTTGTGTATTATTATTTTTAGCATAAAGCTAGAAGTAATGGGGGCTGATATCATGCTATATTTCATTGAAATATGCATGTGCTGCCATGGTGTGAGCTTACAGGTGCACTACTCCTATTACTCATTATTAGTTTGGCAGTGTGCCCAAGATCAGACCAGACTACATTAAACTGACTCTGGCAAGTATCTCAGATACTGATATGTATGTTAATCACTGTTTTCATAACATCATGAATACAGATATAAGTTTCGATTGTTATGTATTGATCTCATTATTGCAACTTTATTTATATTTATTATCTGATTTGAATTTGTTTAGAGATATTTGAATTGAATAATTTCTTTTATTGACGGAAGTTAATTTGTATTGGTTACGTTTTATTGAAGTTAGTTTAAAGAAGTATTAAGTTTTATCATACTGCATTACCTTCCCGGAACTGGTAATGGTTATGTAAATGGAATCATATTCAACGGTTAGAATATGTTCGATATTTGGAGTTGTAGTAATATAATTTAATTGGATTTATTTCAATTTCAGAATTAGTTTTGGGTGCCGTTTAGGCTCCTGCTTGGCTTTACCGGACGTTTCTCTCCCGCCACGGAGTTCATTCAGCGGTTTTACTATAAAATGTGGTGAATTATCAGATGTACATACATGTGTACAAATTGTGGGAGGGTGTAGTAAACTAGGTTAAGAAATTATTATGGAACGGTCTGAGAAATTTGTGAGATTGGTTGTATTTATTTGAGTATTTAGAATTATTATCCAGATTTCCTTCTTGGTAAATCAAAATTATGATTATCTGACATGTATAAGAAATGTTTAGATTTTGAATTCATTTTAGCACCAAATGATAAATTGATTGACTATATCTAGTTTCAATTAATATACTTACTGTATGTACTAAAGTAACTTGAAATATATATCACAAGGAGGAAATCTGTGATGTTTAAATTTTTTATAATTGAAAATATATGTACCAGTTGTAGGTAGTTATGGTTGATTAAGTTAAGAAGTTATTATTGAATGGTCAGAGAAGTTTGTTAAATTGGTTGTATTGTTAAAGTATTCTAAATGATCATTCAGATTTCCCTCTTGGTAAACCAAATATCCACAATTTACCGATACATACAAGATAAATTTACATTTAAAATATTATGGAGTAAAATCGCTAATTAGTTAACTATATTTAATTTTATATTTATTATTATGTTATGATGTATTCGATATTTCCAAGGTGGAAATCTGTACCGTTTAAAGTTTTGTTATAAAAGTTTCCCATGATTATATACACATATGTGTAACCTATGCGTGGACATAGTTAGCTAGATTAGGAAATTATCGTTAAATGGTCTGAGAAGTTTGTTAAATTATTTGTTATTTGTTTAAGCATTTCAAACAATTACTTAGATTTTCCTCCTGATGAATCAAAATCCACCATTTTCAGATAAGTATAAGACAAACTCAAACTCGAATCCAATCCAGCACAAGACTGCCAATTACTTTACTAAATCAAACCGTCACCGCCATATTTACTAGTATGTAGTACTATAGTCTAAGTTAGAACTCAATTCTGAGGATATCTGCAAAGTTTTTTTAAAATTTATAAATGTTTGCTATGTTCATACGCATATATGTATATCTCATAGGTGGGTATAATTAATTAAATTAAGAAATTATTATTAAATGATCTGAAAGGTTAGTTAAATTAGTTGTCATTTGTTTAGGTATTCCAAATAATTATCTAGATTTCCTTTCTGATAAACTACGAAACTACAATTTTATGATATGTAGAAGATGACTTTAAGTTTGAAATTATTTTCGCATAAGATTGCTAATTAATTGACATTATCTTGTTATTGATGTATTTACTAGTATGTGATAATGTAGTCTAATTTCGGAATTAATTCAGTGCAAGATTGCTAATAAATTGACTATATTAATGTTATAGATATATTTACTGGAATGTAGTTACATATTTTACAAGTAGGAAATCTGTAAGGTTAAATTTATTATAAAGTTTTTATATGGTTACTCTAACCTTGTTTTATTATCCTCCGTGTTATTCCTATGATTTGGTGGTAATTTTTGCATACTAGCCGTTTGTTGGGTGCTGTAGTTTTTTATCCAGCAATGGGTGATTGGGATGGTTCAGGTTGATGAATGATTCCTCTAAAATAATCCTTTTTTTTAGGGTCTGCTCTAGTTGCGGTTCTATTAGTTTCTGGTGCTCCGCCCTCAAGTTCTTGTAAGAATTCACTGGCTTGTGCTTGTTTATTCCCTGATGACTACGATGTTTTTCTATTCCTTTGTTGCCTTGGCTTAATCCTTTGCTGAATGAGGTTAATATTTTCAGATTTTAACTAAAACACAGAACTATTGCACTGATTACTACTTTTAGAATACAGAATTTTCCAATTAGAATGCTAACTCTGTAAATTAGATGCCTATAAGTAGGTCAGGTTCACTTCACGTGTTGAATTCGTTGTGTTTTCTCCCGTTTGCCCTGGTTATTTGTGTTTCTCACTTGTAACTTCCATATTGTTATTAGTAGAACTTATTCGTGCGTATGGGAATTAATCCAATGTAATATGACAGTTTAGTATGATGCTGCCATGTATAGTAAATTTTTTGGTAGGGCCATATTAATTTGGTGATTAGGTTGAAGTTATAATTTCTTACGTTGAATTGTTTAGTTTATGTGATGTTGATAGATAATTGGTAGAGTTTCTTGTATTATTTAGATTTTTAGGTTAATCTAAATTTTCCACTATACTGTTTGTGGGGGTGTTGATATTCTAGACCTTTTTTGAGAAGTTGGTAGGATATGCCGTGTAGGCTTGTGATGGGTTGTGAAGTTTGGATAGTTCTATATTGGTAAATGGTGATAGAACACGTTGAGATCGTATAAGGATGTTGGTGCTAGGCTATAGATTTGTTCTGATGGGATCATAACTGGATTTTGTGAACTATGTTTGTTCTTACATCCAATCAATTCAAGGGATTGTATGTGTATATATCTGGAGTCAGCGATGAACAAAACACAAGTGTTATTTAATCTTCAAATAAATATTTAATGAATTTTCTTTCTTATTATAAGGTTTGCAGCTAATGTGCTCCATTCCTCACCCATTGCACATGTCCCAGGTTGTAAGTGGTACTAGCTCACGACCAAATTATGTGTTGTTTACCCTCCCGGATCTATATCTCAACAACAAGGTCTGCTTTTAACAAAACTCAGCTTATTTACAGTAGTCAGCAATACGTGAGTTCATTACGTATACTGCAGATTTATTACACACTGTCTAACAACCAACGAGTCATAGGAATGGTGCACCTGTGTACTCACATCATAGTATCATATATATTTCAGTGAAATATAGCATGTGTTTTAGCCCCCAGCACTTACAGCATTTATGCAAAAAATAATCTAATGTTTGGACACAGTGATTAACAAATAAATCGATTTCTAAGATACTTACTAAACTCTAGTTGATGTGATCTGGTCTGATCTCAGGCACACTGTCTAACAACCAACGAGTCATAGGAATGGTGTACCTATGTACTCACATCATAGTATCATATATATTTCAATGAAATATAGCATGTGTTTTAGCCCCCAGCACTTCTAGCATTTATGCGAAAAATAATCAATTTATAATAAATTTAAACATCACAGATTTCCTCCTTGTAATATATATCAAGTTACGTTAGTACATACTGTAAATATGTTAATTAAAACTAAATATAGTCAATCAAGTTATCATTTGGTGCTAAAATGAATTCTAAATCTAAACATTTCTTATACATGTCAGATAATCATAATTTTGATTTACCAAGAAGGAAATCTAAATAATAATTCAAAATACTCAAACAAATACCACCAATCTCACAAATTTCTCAGACCGTTCCATAATAATTTCTTAACTTAGTTTACTACACCCTCCCACAATTTGTACACATGTATGTACATCTGATAATTCACCACATTTTATAGCAAAACCGCTGAATGACCTCCGTGGCGGGAGCGAAACGTCCGGTAAAGCCAAGCAGGAGCCTAAACGGCACCCAAAGCTAATCTTAAATTAATTTATATTACTACAATTCCAAACATCGAACATATTCAAACCGCTGAATATGATTCCACTTATTTATCCATTACCAGTTCCGGGAAGGTAATGGAACATGACAAAACTTAACACTTCATTAAACCAAGTTCAATGAAACGTAACCAATACAAACAAACTTCCGTCACTAAAAGAAATGATTCAATTCAAACATCTCTAAACAAATTTAAATCAGATAATAAATTTAAATAAATTCGCAATAGTATTACAACAAAAAATACAAAACATTCGAGACTTATAATCTATGCTCATGATGATAGAATACAGTAATTAACATACATGTCAGTGTCTAAGATACTTGCTATGGTCGGCTTAATGTGCTCTGGTCTGATCTCGGGCACACTGCTAAACTAATAATGAGTAATAGGAGTAGTGCACCTATAAGCTCACACCATGGCATCATATATATTTCAATAAAATATAGCATGTTTTTTTAGCCCCCACCACTTCTAGCTTTATGCTAAAAAATAACATCTATAATAGGAAATAATACTTCACACTAACACCATTTTGACTGTGAGGCTTTTGAATGGTACACAGGTTTCTAAACTAATTGAAATAAATGAAATACAATATAACTTAATAAAATAAAATTACAATCCTTAAGTCTGGTTCGGGTTGTCCCATACTGCGCCCACACACAACCATATGTAGGAATGGAAAGTTGTGCACCACCCTACCATTTCAACCATCATATATATTATCTAAACAATAATATAGCCTGTGGTTTAAACCCCTGCACCTACTCTACAAAGTGTAGCAATACACAATGTAAAGAAAGTTCATGCTTTAACGCTCCGCAAAATGGGCATCACCTAATCCTCTCATTAACGGTCCTAGCTTGACTTCGTGAGACAAGTGGAATGGTGACTTTCTCCTGGTGTCTCGCTGGTTTGGTGTGACGGGAAAGGGGGATAGATCCGGGAGGGTAAACAAATCTAACAATTCTAACCATTTCAATGTGGGGGTGGGGTGACACAATCTGAACCATGACAATTACACAATCAATTCACATATATTATAAAATCCTATAATCTATTCCAAATATATAAATATATAAAATCATATAACATTTCATCATAAAACTGAGTATTGTTCATGAGCATCATAATTAATACTAACCATATCCTTAGCTATGAACACTGAGTATAATCCATTATGATAACTATAATGGGACACACTCTTTCAACTTTCTCATAGCAATACCTCTTGAACCTAAACTTACCAATTTAAATGATAATATATTCAATTTTAAAACCTTTTCACATAATTTCAATCTAAACCCAAACTACTCTAGCGATCCTCCTCTTTAACTTTAGCTAGTCGAACTAACCCACACATATTTTTAAACCAGAACCTTCATATACTAGAACTCAAACTAGTAAACCCATATACTAGAACTCAAACTAGTAAACCCATATTTATAAAGGTTCCAGCAGCCTTATTCCAATTTTTTGCTCGTAATGTTTGGACACAGTGATTAACAAATATATTGATTTCTAAGATACTTACTAAACTCTAGTTGATGTGATCTGGTCTGATCTCAGGCACACTGTCTAACAACCAACGAGTCATAGGAATGGTGTACCTATGTACTTACATCATAGTATCATATATATTTCAATGAAATATAGCATGTGTTTTAGCCCCCAGCACTTCTAGCATTTATGCGAAAAATAATCAATTTATAATAAATTTAAACATCACAGATTTCCTCCTTGTAATATATATCAAGTTACGTTAGTACATACTGTAAATATGTTAATTAAAACTAAATATAGTCAATCAAGTTATCATTTGGTGCTAAAATGAATTCTAAATCTAAACATTTCTTATACATGTCAGATAATCATAATTTTGATTTACCAAGAAGGAAATCTAAATAATAATTCAAAATACTCAAACAAATACAACCAATCTCACAAATTTCTCAGACCGTTCCATAATAATTTCTTAACTTAGTTTACTACACCCTCCCACAATTTGTACACATGTATGTACATCTGATAATTCACCACATTTTATAGCAAAACCGCTGAATGACCTCCGTGGCGGGAGCGAAACGTCCGGTAAAGCCAAGCAGGAGCCTAAACGGCACCCAAAGCTAATCTTAAATTAATTTATATTACTACAATTCCAAACATCGAACATATTCAAACCGCTGAATATGATTCCACTTATTTATCCATTACCAGTTCCGGGAAGGTAATGGAACATGACAAAACTTAACACTTCATTAAACCAAGTTCAATGAAACGTAACCAATACAAACAAACTTCCGTCACTAAAAGAAATGATTCAATTCAAACATCTCTAAACAAATTTAAATCAGATAATAAATTTAAATAAATTCGCAATAGTATTACAACAAAAAATACAAAACATTCGAGACTTATAATCTATGCTCATGATGATAGAATACAGTAATTAACATACATGTCAGTGTCTAAGATACTTGCTATGGTCGGCTTAATGTGCTCTGGTCTGATCTCGGGCACACTGCTAAACTAATAATGAGTAATAGGAGTAGTGCACCTATAAGCTCACACCATGGCATCATATATATTTCAATAAAATATAGCATGTTTTTTTAGCCCCCACCACTTCTAGCTTTATGCTAAAAAATAACATCTATAATAGGAAATAATACTTCACACTAACACCATTTTGACTGTGAGGCTTTTGAATGGTACACAGGTTTCTAAACTAATTGAAATAAATGAAATACAATATAACTTAATAAAATAAAATTACAATTCTTAAGTCTGGTTCGGGTTGTCCCATACTGCGCCCACACACAACCATATGTAGGAATGGAAAGTTGTGCACCACCCTACCATTTCAACCATCATATATATTATCTAAACAATAATATAGCCTGTGGTTTAAACCCCTGCACCTACTCTACAAAGTGTAGCAATACACAATGTAAAGAAAGTTCATGCTTTAACGCTCCGCAAAATGGGCATCACCTAATCCTCTCATTAACGGTCCTAGCTTGACTTCGTGAGACAAGTGGAATGGTGACTTTCTCCTGGTGTCTCGCTGGTTTGGTGTGACGGGAAAGGGGGATAGATCCGGGAGGGTAAACAAATCTAACAATTCTAACCATTTCAATGTGGGGGTGGGGTGACACAATCTGAACCATGACAATTACACAATCAATTCACATATATTATAAAATCCTATAATCTATTCCAAATATATAAATATATAAAATCATATAACATTTCATCATAAAACTGAGTATTGTTCATGAGCATCATAATTAATACTAACCATATCCTTAGCTATGAACACTGAGTATAATCCATTATGATAACTATAATGGGACACACTCTTTCAACTTTCTCATAGCAATACCTCTTGAACCTAAACTTACCAATTTAAATGATAATATATTCAATTTTAAAACCTTTTCACATAATTTCAATCTAAACCCAAACTACTCTAGCGATCCTCCTCTTTAACTTTAGCTAGTCGAACTAACCCACACATATTTTTAAACCAGAACCTTCATATACTAGAACTCAAACTAGTAAACCCATATACTAGAACTCAAACTAGTAAACCCATATTTATAAAGGTTCCAGCAGCCTTATTCCAATTTTTTGCTCGTAATGTTTGGACACAGTGATTAACAAATATATTGATTTCTAAGATACTTACTAAACTCTAGTTGATGTGATCTGGTCTGATCTCAGGCACACTGTCTAACAACCAACGAGTCATAGGAATGGTGTACCTATGTACTCACATCATAGTATCATATATATTTCAATGAAATATAGCATGTGTTTTAGCCCCCAGCACTTCTAGCATTTATGCGAAAAATAATCAATTTATAATAAATTTAAACATCACAGATTTCCTCCTTGTAATATATATCAAGTTACGTTAGTACATACTGTAAATATGTTAATTAAAACTAAATATAGTCAATCAAGTTATCATTTGGTGCTAAAATGAATTCTAAATCTAAACATTTCTTACACATGTCAGATAATCATAATTTTGATTTACCAAGAAGGAAATCTAAATAATAATTCAAAATACTCAAACAAATACAACCAATCTCACAAATTTCTCAGACCGTTCCATAATAATTTCTTAACTTAGTTTACTACACAATCCCACAATTTGTACACATGTATGTACATCTGATAATTCACCACATTTTATAGCAAAACCGCTGAATGACCTCCGTGGCGGGAGCGAAACGTCCGGTAAAGCCAAGCAGGAGCCTAAACGGCACCCAAAGCTAATCTTAAATTAATTTATATTACTACAATTCCAAACATCGAACATATTCAAACCGCTGAATATGATTCCACTTATTTATCCATTACCAGTTCCGGGAAGGTTATGGAACATGACAAAACTTAACACTTCATTAAACCAAGTTCAATGAAACGTAACCAATACAAACAAACTTCCGTCACTAAAAGAAATGATTCAATTCAAACATCTCTAAACAAATTTAAATCAGATAATAAATTTAAATAAATTCGCAATAGTATTACAACAAAAAATACAAAACATTCGAGACTTATAATCTATGCTCATGATGATAGAATACAGTAATTAACATACATGTCAGTGTCTAAGATACTTGCTATGGTCGGCTTAATGTGCTCTGGTCTGATCTCGGGCACACTGCTAAACTAATAATGAGTAATAGGAGTAGTGCACCTATAAGCTCACACCATGGCATCATATATATTTCAATAAAATATAGCATGTTTTTTTAGCCCCCACCACTTCTAGCTTTATGCTAAAAAATAACATCTATAATAGGAAATAATACTTCACACTAACACCATTTTGACTGTGAGGCTTTTGAGTGGTACACAGGTTTCTAAACTAATTGAAATAAATGAAATACAATATAACTTAATAAAATAAAATTACAATCCTTAAGTCTGGTTCGGGTTGTCCCATACTGCGCCCACACACAACCATATGTAGGAATGGAAAGTTGTGCACCACCCTACCATTTCAACCATCATATATATTATCTAAACAATAATATAGCCTGTGGTTTAAACCCCTGCACCTACTCTACAAAATGTAGCAATACACAATGTAAAGAAAGTTCATGCTTTAACGCTCCGCAAAATGGGCATCACCTAATCCTCTCATTAACGGTCCTAGCTTGACTTCGTGAGACAAGTGGAATGGTGACTTTCTCCTGGTGTCTCGCTGGTTTGGTGTGACGGGAAAGGGGGATAGATCCGGGAGGGTAAACAAATCTAACAATTCTAACCATTTCAATGTGGGGGTGGGGTGACACAATCTGAACCATGACAATTACACAATCAATTCACATATATTATAAAATCCTATAATCTATTCCAAATATATAAATATATAAAATCATATAACATTTCATCATAAAACTGAGTATTGTTCATGAGCATCATAATTAATACTAACCATATCCTTAGCTATGAACACTGAGTATAATCCATTATGATAACTATAATGGGACACACTCTTTCAACTTTCTCATAGCAATACCTCTTGAACCTAAACTTACCAATTTAAATGATAATATATTCAATTTTAAAACCTTTTCACATAATTTCAATCTAAACCCAAACTACTCTAGCGATCCTCCTCTTTAACTTTAGCTAGTCGAACTAACCCACACATATTTTTAAACCAGAACCTTCATATACTAGAACTCAAACTAGTAAACCCATATACTAGAACTCAAACTAGTAAACCCATATTTATAAAGGTTCCAGCAGCCTTATTCCAATTTTTTGCTCGTAATGTTTGGACACAGTGATTAACAAATATATTGATTTCTAAGATACTTACTAAACTCTAGTTGATGTGATCTGGTCTGATCTCAGGCACACTGTCTAACAACCAACGAGTCATAGGAATGGTGTACCTATGTACTCACATCATAGTATCATATATATTTCAATGAAATATAGCATGTGTTTTAGCCCCCAGCACTTCTAGCATTTATGCGAAAAATAATCAATTTATAATAAATTTAAACATCACAGATTTGCTCCTTGTAATATATATCAAGTTACGTTAGTACATACTGTAAATATGTTAATTAAAACTAAATATAGTCAATCAAGTTATCATTTGGTGCTAAAATGAATTCTAAATCTAAACATTTCTTATACATGTCAGATAATCATAATTTTGATTTACCAAGAAGGAAATCTAAATAATAATTCAAAATACTCAAACAAATACAACCAATCTCACAAATTTCTCAGACCGTTCCATAATAATTTCTTAACTTAGTTTACTACACCCTCCCACAATTTGTACACATGTATGTACATCTGATAATTCACCACATTTTATAGCAAAACCGCTGAATGACCTCCGTGGCGGGAGCGAAACGTCCGGTAAAGCCAAGCAGGAGCCTAAACGGCACCCAAAGCTAATCTTAAATTAATTTATATTACTACAATTCCAAACATCGAACATATTCAAACCGCTGAATATGATTCCACTTATTTATCCATTACCAGTTCCGGGAAGGTAATGGAACATGACAAAACTTAACACTTCATTAAACCAAGTTCAATGAAACGTAACCAATACAAACAAACTTCCGTCACTAAAAGAAATGATTCAATTCAAACATCTCTAAACAAATTTAAATCAGATAATAAATTTAAATAAATTCGCAATAGTATTACAACAAAAAATACAAAACATTCGAGACTTATAATCTATGCTCATGATGATAGAATACAGTAATTAACATACATGTCAGTGTCTAAGATACTTGCTATGGTCGGCTTAATGTGCTCTTGTCTGATCTCGGGCACACTGCTAAACTAATAATGAGTAATAGGAGTAGTGCACCTATAAGCTCACACCATGGCATCATATATATTTCAATAAAATATAGCATGTTTTTTTAGCCCCCACCACTTCTAGCTTTATGCTAAAAAATAACATCTATAATAGGAAATAATACTTCACACTAACACCATTTTGACTGTGAGGATTTTGAATGGTACACAGGTTTCTAAACTAATTGAAATAAATGAAATACAATATAACTTAATAAAATAAAATTACAATCCTTAAGTCTGGTTCGGGTTGTCCCATACTGCGCCCACACACAACCATATGTAGGAATGGAAAGTTGTGCACCACCCTACCATTTCAACCATCATATATATTATCTAAACAATAATATAGCCTGTGGTTTAAACCCCTGCACCTACTCTACAAAGTGTAGCAATACACAATGTAAAGAAAGTTCATGCTTTAACGCTCCGCAAAATGGGCATCACCTAATCCTCTCATTAACGGTCCTAGCTTGACTTCGTGAGACAAGTGGAATGGTGACTTTCTCCTGGTGTCTCGCTGGTTTGGTGTGACGGGAAAGGGGGATAGATCCGGGAGGGTAAACAAATCTAACAATTCTAACCATTTCAATGAGGGGGTGGGGTGACACAATCTGAACCATGACAATTACACAATCAATTCACATATATTATAAAATCCTATAATCTATTCCAAATATATAAATATATAAAATCATATAACATTTCATCATAAAACTGAGTATTGTTCATGAGCATCATAATTAATACTAACCATATCCTTAGCTATGAACACTGAGTATAATCCATTATGATAACTATAATGGGACACACTCTTTCAACTTTCTCATAGCAATACCTCTTGAACCTAAACTTACCAATTTAAATGATAATATATTCAATTTTAAAACCTTTTCACATAATTTCAATCTAAACCCAAACTACTCTAGCGATCCTCCTCTTTAACTTTAGCTAGTCGAACTAACCCACACATATTTTTAAACCAGAACCTTCATATACTAGAACTCAAACTAGTAAACCCATATACTAGAACTCAAACTAGTAAACCCATATTTATAAAGGTTCCAGCAGCCTTATTCCAATTTTTTGCTCGTAATGTTTGGACACAGTGATTAACAAATATATTGATTTCTAAGATACTTACTAAACTCTAGTTGATGTGATCTGGTCTGATCTCAGGCACACTGTCTAACAACCAACGAGTCATAGGAATGGTGTACCTATGTACTCACATCATAGTATCATATATATTTCAATGAAATATAGCATGTGTTTTAGCCCCCAGCACTTCTAGCATTTATGCGAAAAATAATCAATTTATAATAAATTTAAACATCACAGATTTCCTCCTTGTAATATATATCAAGTTACGTTAGTACATACTGTAAATATGTTAATTAAAACTAAATATAGTCAATCAAGTTATCATTTGGTGCTAAAATGAATTCTAAATCTAAACATTTCTTATACATGTCAGATAATCATAATTTTGATTTACCAAGAAGGAAATCTAAATAATAATTCAAAATACTCAAACAAATACAACCAATCTCACAAATTTCTCAGACCGTTCCATAATAATTTCTTAACTTAGTTTACTACACCCTCCCACAATTTGTACACATGTATGTACATCTGATAATTCACCACATTTTATAGCAAAACCGCTGAATGACCTCCGTGGCGGGAGCGAAACGTCCGGTAAAGCCAAGCAGGAGCCTAAACGGCACCCAAAGCTAATCTTAAATTAATTTATATTACTACAATTCCAAACATCGAACATATTCAAACCGCTGAATATGATTCCACTTATTTATCCATTACCAGTTCCGGGAAGGTAATGGAACATGACAAAACTTAACACTTCATTAAACCAAGTTCAATGAAACGTAACCAATACAAACAAACTTCCGTCACTAAAAGAAATGATTCAATTCAAACATCTCTAAACAAATTTAAATCAGATAATAAATTTAAATAAATTCGCAATAGTATTACAACAAAAAATACAAAACATTCGAGACTTATAATCTATGCTCATGATGATAGAATACAGTAATTAACATACATGTCAGTGTCTAAGATACTTGCTATGGTCGGCTTAATGTGCTCTGGTCTGATCTCGGGCACACTGCTAAACTAATAATGAGTAATAGGAGTAGTGCACCTATAAGCTCACACCATGGCATCATATATATTTCAATAAAATATAGCATGTTTTTTTAGCCCCCACCACTTCTAGCTTTATGCTAAAAAATAACATCTATAATAGGAAATAATACTTCACACTAACACCATTTTGACTGTGAGGCTTTTGAATGGTACACAGGTTTCTAAACTAATTGAAATAAATGAAATACAATATAACTTAATAAAATAAAATTACAATCCTTAAGTCTGGTTCGGGTTGTCCCATACTGCGCCCACACACAACCATATGTAGGAATGGAAAGTTGTGCACCACCCTACCATTTCAACCATCATATATATTATCTAAACAATAATATAGCCTGTGGTTTAAACCCCTGCACCTACTCTACAAAGTGTAGCAATACACAATGTAAAGAAAGTTCATGCTTTAACGCTCCGCAAAATGGGCATCACCTAATCCTCTCATTAACGGTCCTAGCTTGACTTCGTGAGACAAGTGGAATGGTGACTTTCTCCTGGTGTCTCGCTGGTTTGGTGTGACGGGAAAGGGGGATAGATCCGGGAGGGTAAACAAATCTAACAATTCTAACCATTTCAATGTGGGGGTGGGGTGACACAATCTGAACCATGACAATTACACAATCAATTCACATATATTATAAAATCCTATAATCTGTTCCAAATATATAAATATATAAAATCATATAACATTTCATCATAAAACTGAGTATTGTTCATGAGCATCATAATTAATACTAACCATATCCTTAGCTATGAACACTGAGTATAATCCATTATGATAACTATAATGGGACACACTCTTTCAACTTTCTCATAGCAATACCTCTTGAACCTAAACTTACCAATTTAAATGATAATATATTCAATTTTAAAACCTTTTCACATAATTTCAATCTAAACCCAAACTACTCTAGCGATCCTCCTCTTTAACTTTAGCTAGTCGAACTAACCCACACATATTTTTAAACCAGCACCTTCATATACTAGAACTCAAACTAGTAAACCCATATACTAGAACTCAAACTAGTAAACCCATATTTATAAAGGTTCCAGCAGCCTTATTCCAATTTTTTGCTCGTAATGTTTGGACACAGTGATTAACAAATATATTGATTTCTAAGATACTTACTAAACTCTAGTTGATGTGATCTGGTCTGATCTCAGGCACACTGTCTAACAACCAACGAGTCATAGGAATGGTGTATCTATGTACTCACATCATAGTATCATATATATTTCAATGAAATATAGCATGTGTTTTAGCCCCCAGCACTTCTAGCATTTATGTGAAAAATAATCAATTTATAATAAATTTAAACATCACAGATTTCCTAATTGTAATATATATCAAGTTACGTTAGTACATACTGTAAATATGTTAATTAAAACTAAATATAGTCAATCAAGTTATCATTTGGTGCTAAAATGAATTCTAAATCTAAACATTTCTTATACATGTCAGATAATCATAATTTTGATTTACCAAGAAGGAAATCTAAATAATAATTCAAAATACTCAAACAAATACAACCAATCTCACAAATTTCTCAGACCGTTCCATAATAATTTCTTAACTTAGTTTACTACACCCTCCCACAATTTGTACACATGTATGTACATCTGATAATTCACCACATTTTATAGCAAAACCGCTGAATGACCTCCGTGGCGGGAGCGAAACGTCCGGTAAAGCCAAGCAGGAGCCTAAACGGCACCCAAAGCTAATCTTAAATTAATTTATATTACTACAATTCCAAACATCGAACATATTCAAACCGCTGAATATGATTCCACTTATTTATCCATTACCAGTTCCGGGAAGGTAATGGAACATGACAAAACTTAACACTTCATTAAACCAAGTTCAATGAAACGTAACCAATACAAACAAACTTCCGTCACTAAAAGAAATGATTCAATTCAAACATCTCTAAACAAATTTAAATCAGATAATAAATTTAAATAAATTCGCAATAGTATTACAACAAAAAATACAAAACATTCGAGACTTATAATCTATGCTCATGATGATAGAATACAGTAATTAACATACATGTCAGTGTCTAAGATACTTGCTATGGTCGGCTTAATGTGCTCTGGTCTGATCTCGGGCACACTGCTAAACTAATAATGAGTAATAGGAGTAGTGCACCTATAAGCTCACACCATGGCATCATATATATTTCAATAAAATATAGCATGTTTTTTTAGCCCCCACCACTTCTAGCTTTATGCTAAAAAATAACATCTATAATAGGAAATAATACTTCACACTAACACCATTTTGACTGTGAGGCTTTTGAATGGTACACAGGTTTCTAAACTAATTGAAATAAATGAAATACAATATAACTTAATAAAATAAAATTACAATCCTTAAGTCTGGTTCGGGTTGTCCCATACTGCGCCCACACACAACCATATGTAGGAATGGAAAGTTGTGCACCACCCTACCATTTCAACCATCATATATATTATCTAAACAATAATATAGCCTGTGGTTTAAACCCCTGCACCTACTCTACAAAGTGTAGCAATACACAATGTAACGAAAGTCCAAGATGCATGCTATAGTCAGGTTAATGTGGTCTGGTCTGACCTCGGACACACTGCATCATATATATTTCAATAAAATATAGTATGTTTTTTAGCCCCCAGCACTTCTAGCTTTATGCCGAAAAAATAACATCTATAATAACAAAAAATAACATCTATAATAGGAAATAATACTTCACACTAACACCATTTTGGCTGTGAGGCTTTTGAACGGTACACAGGTTTCTAAACTGATTGAAATAAATGAAATACAATATAACTTAATAAAATAAAATTAAAATCCTTAAGTCTGGTTCGGGTTGTCCCATACTGCGCCCACACACAACCATATGTAGGAATGGAAAGTTGTGCACCACCCTACCATTTCAACCGTCATATATATTATCTAAACAATAATGTAGCATGTGGTTTAAACCCCTGCACCTACTCTACAAAGTGTAGCAATACACAATGTAAAGAAAGTTCATTCATATACTAGAACTCAAACTAGTAAACCCATATACTAGAACTCAGACTAGTGAACCCATATTTATAAAGGTTCCAGCAGCCTTAATCCAATTATTTGCTCGTAATATTTGGACACAGTGATTAACAAATATATCGATTTCTAAGATACTTACTAAACTCTAGTTGATGTGATCTGGTCTGATCTCAGGCACACTGTCTAACAACCAACGAGTCATAGGAATGGTGCACCTGTGTACTCACATCATAGTATCATATATATTTCGGTGAAATATAGCATGTGTTTTAGCCCCCAGCACTTACAGCATTTATGCAAAAAATAATCAGTTTGGTGTGACGGGAAAGGGGGATAGATCCGGGAGGGTAAACAAATCTAACAATTCTAACCATTTCAATGTGGGGGTGGGGTGACACAATCTGAACCATGACAATTACACAATCAATTCACATATATTATAAAATCCTATAATCTATTCCAAATATATAAATATATAAAATCATATAACATTTCATCATAAAACTGAGTATTGTTCATGAGCATCATAGTTAATACTAACCATATCCTTAGCTATGAACACTGAGTATAATCCATTATGATAACTATAATGGGACACACTCTTTCAACTTTCTCATAGCAATACCTCTTGAACCTAAACTTACCAATTTAAGTGATAATATATTCAATTTTAAAACCTTTTCACATAATTTCAATCTAAACCCAAACTACTCTAGCGATCCTCCTCTTTAACTTTAGCTAGTCGAACTAACCCACACATATTTTTAAACCAGAACCTTCATATACTAGAACTCAAACTAGTAAACCCATATACTAGAACTCAAACTAGTAAACCCATATTTATAAAGGTTCCAGCAGCCTTATTCCAATTTTTTGCTCGTAATGTTTGGACACAGTGATTAACAAATAAATCGATTTCTAAGATACTTACTAAACTCTAGTTGATGTGATCTCGTCTGATCTCAGGCACACTGTCTAACAACCAACGAGTCATAGGAATGGTGTACCTATGTACTCACATCATAGTATCATATATATTTCAATGAAATATAGCATGTGTTTTAGCCCCCAGCACTTCTAGAATTTATGCGAAAAATAATGAATTTATAATAAATTTAAACATCACAGATTTCCTCCTTCTAATATATATCAAGTTACGTTAGTACATACTGTAAATATGTTAATTAAAACTAAATATAGTCAATCAATTTATCATTTGGTGCTAAAATGAATTCTAAATCTAAACATTTCTTATACATGTCAGATAATCATAATTTTGATTTACCAAGAAGGAAATCTAAATAATAATTCAAAATACTCAAACAAATACAACCAATCTCACAAATTTCTCAGACCGTTCCATAATAATTTCTTAACTTAGTTTACTACACCCTCCCACAATTTGTACACATGTATGTACATCTGATAATTCACCACATTTTATAGCAAAACCGCTGAATGACCTCCGTGGCGGGAGCGAAACGTCCGGTAAAGCCAAGCAGGAGCCTAAACGGCACCCAAAGCTAATCTTAAATTAAATTATATTACTACAATTCCAAACATCGAACATATTCAAACCGCTGAATATGATTCCACTTATTTATCCATTACCAGTTCCGGGAAGGTAATGCAACATGACAAAACTTAACACTTCATTAAACCAAGTTCAATGAAACGTAACCAATACAAACAAACTTCCGTCACTAAAAGAAATGATTCAATTCAAACATCTCTAAACAAATTCAAATCAGATAATAAATTTAAATAAATTCGCAATAGTATTACAACAAAAAATACAAAATATTCGAGACTTATAATCTATGCTCATGATGATAGAATACAGTAATTAACATACATGTCAGTGTCTAGGATACTTGCTATAGTCAGCTTAATGTGCTCTGGTCTGATCTCGGGCACACTGCTAACCTAATAATGAGTAATAGCAGTAGTGCACCTATAAGCTCACACCATGGCATCATATATATTTCAATAAAATATAGCATGTTTTTTTAGCCCCCAACACTTCTAGCTTTATGCTAAAAAATAACATCTATAATAGGAAATAATACTTCACACTAACACCATTTTGGCTGTGAGGCTTTTGAGCGGTACACAGGTTTCTAAACTAATTGAAATAAATGAAATACAATATAACTTAATAAAATAAAATTACAATCCTTAAGTCTGGTTCGGGTTGTCCCTTACTGCGCCCACACACAACCATATGTAGGAATGGAAAGTTGTGCACCACCCTACCATTTCAACCATCATATATATTATCTAAACAATAATATAGCCTGTGGTTTAAACCCCTGCACCTACTCTACAAAGTGTAGCAATACACAATGTAAAGAAAGTTCATGCTTTAACGCTCCGCAAAATGGGCATCACCTAATCCTCTCATTAACGGTCCTAGCTTGACTTCGTGAGACAAGTGGAATGGTGACTTTCTCCTGGTGTCTCGCTGGTTTGGTGTGACGGGAAAGGGGGATAGATCCGGGAGGGTAAACAAATCTAACAATTCTAACCATTTCAATGTGGGGGTGGGGTGACACAATCTGAACCATGACTATTACACAATCAATTCACATATATTATAAAATCCTATAATCTATTCCAAATATATAAATATATAAAATCATATAACATTTCATCATAAAACTGAGTATTGTTCATGAGCATCATAGTTAATACTAACCATATCCTTAGCTATGAACACTGAGTATAATCCATTATGATAACTATAATGGGACACACTCTTTCAACTTTCTCATAGCAATACCTCTTGAACCTAAACTTACCAATTTAAATGATAATATATTCAATTTTAAAACCTTTTCACATAATTTCAATCTAAACCCAAACTACTCTAGCGATCCTCCTCTTTAACTTTAGCTAGTCGAACTAACCCACACATATTTTTAAACCAGAACCTTCATATACTAGAACTCAAACTAGTAAACCCATATACTAGAACTCAAACTAGTAAACCCATATTTATAAAGGTTCCAGCAGCCTTATTCCAATTTTTTGCTCGTAATGTTTGGACACAGTGATTAACAAATAAATCGATTTCTAAGATACTTACTAAACTCTAGTTGATGTGATCTGGTCTGATCTCAGGCACACTGTCTAACAACCAACGAGTCATAGGAATGGTGTACCTATGTACTCACATCATAGTATCATATATATTTCAATGAAATATAGCATATGTTTTAGCCCCCAGCACTTCTAGAATTTATGCGAAAAATAATGAATTTATAATAAATTTAAACATCACAGATTTCCTCCTTGTAATATATATCAAGTTACGTTAGTACATACTGTAAATATGTTAATTAAAACTAAATATAGTCAATCAATTTATCATTTGGTGCTAAAATGAATTCTAAATCTAAACATTTCTTATACATGTCAGATAATCATAATTTTGATTTACCAAGAAGGAAATCTAAATAATAATTCAAAATACTCAAACAAATACAACCAATCTCACAAATTTCTCAGACCGTTCCATAATAATTTCTTAACTTAGTTTACTACACCCTCCCACAATTTGTACACATGTATGTACATCTGATAATTCACCACATTTTATAGCAAAACCGCTGAATGACCTCCGTGGCGGGAGCGAAACGTCCGGTAAAGCCAAGCAGGAGCCTAAACGGCACCCAAAGCTAATCTTAAATTAAATTATATTACTACAATTCCAAACATCGAACATATTCAAACCGCTGAATATGATTCCACTTATTTATCCATTACCAGTTCCGGGAAGGTAATGCAACATGACAAAACTTAACACTTCATTAAACCAAGTTCAATGAAACGTAACCAATACAAACAAACTTCCGTCACTAAAAGAAATGATTCAATTCAAACATCTCTAAACAAATTCAAATCAGATAATAAATTTAAATAAATTCGCAATAGTATTACAACAAAAAATACAAAATATTCGAGACTTATAATCTATGCTCATGATGATAGAATACAGTAATTAACATACATGTCAGTGTCTAGGATACTTGCTATAGTCAGCTTAATGTGCTCTGGTCTGATCTCGGGCACACTGCTAACCTAATAATGAGTAATAGCAGTAGTGCACCTATAAGCTCACACCATGGCATCATATATATTTCAATAAAATATAGCATGTTTTTTTAGCCCCCAACACTTCTAGCTTTATGCTAAAAAATAACATCTATAATAGGAAATAATACTTCACACTAACACCATTTTGGCTGTGAGGCTTTTGAGCGGTACACAGGTTTCTAAACTAATTGAAATAAATGAAATACAATATAACTTAATAAAATAAAATTACAATCCTTAAGTCTGGTTCGGGTTGTCCCATACTGCGCCCACACATAACCATATGTAGGAATGGAAAGTTGTGCACCACCCTACCATTTCAACCATCATATATATTATCTAAACAATAATATAGCCTGTGGTTTAAACCCCTGCACCTACTCTACAAAGTGTAGCAATACACAATGTAAAGAAAGTTCATGCTTTAACGCTCCGCAAAATGGGCATCACCTAATCCTCTCATTAACGGTCCTAGCTTGACTTCGTGAGACAAGTGGAATGGTGACTTTCTCCTGGTGTCTCGCTGGTTTGGTGTGACGGGAAAGGGGGATAGATCCGGGAGGGTAAACAAATCTAACAATTCTAACCATTTCAATGTGGGGGTGGGGTGACACAATCTGAACCATGACAATTACACAATCAATTCACATATATTATAAAATCCTATAATCTATTCCAAATATATAAATATATAAAATCATATAACATTTCATCATAAAACTGAGTATTGTTCATGAGCATCATAGTTAATACTAACCATATCCTTAGCTATGAACACTGAGTATAATCCATTATGATAACTATAATGGGACACACTCTTTCAACTTTCTCATAGCAATACCTCTTGAACCTAAACTTACCAATTTAAATGATAATATATTCAATTTTAAAACCTTTTCACATAATTTCAATCTAAACCCAAACTACTCTAGCGATCCTCCTCTTTAACTTTAGCTAGTCGAACTAACCCACACATATTTTTAAACCAGAACCTTCATATACTAGAACTCAAACTAGTAAACCCATATACTAGAACTCAAACTAGTAAACCCATATTTATAAAGGTTCCAGCAGCCTTATTCCAATTTTTTGCTCGTAATGTTTGGACACAGTGATTAACAAATAAATCGATTTCTAAGATACTTACTAAACTCTAGTTGATGTGATCTGGTCTGATCTCAGGCACACTGTCTAACAACCAACGAGTCATAGGAATGGTGTACCTATGTACTCACATCATAGTATCATATATATTTCAATGAAATATAGCATGTGTTTTAGCCCCCAGCACTTCTAGAATTTATGCGAAAAATAATGAATTTATAATAAATTTAAACATCACAGATTTCCTCCTTGTAATATATATCAAGTTACGTTAGTACATACTGTAAATATGTTAATTAAAACTAAATATAGTCAATCAATTTATCATTTGGTGCTAAAATGAATTCTAAATCTAAACATTTCTTATACATGTCAGATAATCATAATTTTGATTTACCAAGAAGGAAATCTAAATAATAATTCAAAATACTCAAACAAATACAACCAATCTCACAAATTTCTCAGACCGTTCCATAATAATTTCTTAACTTAGTTTACTACACCCTCCCACAATTTGTACACATGTATGTACATCTGATAATTCACCACATTTTATAGCAAAACCGCTGAATGACCTCCGTGGCGGGAGCGAAACGTCCGGTAAAGCCAAGCAGGAGCCTAAACGGCACCCAAAGCTAATCTTAAATTAAATTATATTACTACAATTCCAAACATCGAACATATTCAAACCGCTGAATATGATTCCACTTATTTATCCATTACCAGTTCCGGGAAGGTAATGCAACATGACAAAACTTAACACTTCATTAAACCAAGTTCAATGAAACGTAACCAATACAAACAAACTTCCGTCACTAAAAGAAATGATTCAATTCAAACATCTCTAAACAAATTCAATTCAGATAGTAAATTTAAATAAATTCGCAATAGTATTACAACAAAAAATACAAAATATTCGAGACTTATAATCTATGCTCATGATGATAGAATACAGTAATTAACATACATGTCAGTGTCTAGGATACTTGCTATAGTCAGCTTAATGTGCTCTGGTCTGATCTCGGGCACACTGCTAACCTAATAATGAGTAATAGCAGTAGTGCACCTATAAGCTCACACCATGGCATCATATATATTTCAATAAAATATAGCATGTTTTTTTAGCCCCCAACACTTCTAGCTTTATGCTAAAAAATAACATCTATAATAGGAAATAATACTTCACACTAACACCATTTTGGCTGTGAGGCTTTTGAGCGGTACACAGGTTTCTAAACTAATTGAAATAAATGAAATACAATATAACTTAATAAAATAAAATTACAATCCTTAAGTCTGGTTCGGGTTGTCCCATACTGCGCCCACACACAACCATATGTAGGAATGGAAAGTTGTGCACCACCCTACCATTTCAACCATCATATATATTATCTAAACAATAATATAGCCTGTGGTTTAAACCCCTGCACCTACTCTACAAAGTGTAGCAATACACAATGTAAAGAAAGTTCATGCTTTAACGCTCCGCAAAATGGGCATCACCTAATCCTCTCATTAACGGTCCTAGCTTGACTTCGTGAGACAAGTGGAATGGTGACTTTCTCCTGGTGTCTCGCTGGTTTGGTGTGACGGGAAAGGGGGATAGATCCGGGAGGGTAAACAAATCTAACAATTCTAACCATTTCAATGTGGGGGTGGGGTGACACAATCTGAACCATGACAATTACACAATCAATTCACATATATTATAAAATCCTATAATCTATTCCAAATATATAAATATATAAAATCATATAACATTTCATCATAAAACTGAGTATTGTTCATGAGCATCATAGTTAATACTAACCATATCCTTAGCTATGAACACTGAGTATAATCCATTATGATAACTATAATGGGACACACTCTTTCAACTTTCTCATAGCAATACCTCTTGAACCTAAACTTACCAATTTAAATGATAATATATTCAATTTTAAAACCTTTTCACATAATTTCAATCTAAACCCAAACTACTCTAGCGATCCTCCTCTTTAACTTTAGCTAGTCGAACTAACCCACACACATTTTTAAACCAGAACCTTCATATGCTAGAACTCAAACTAGTAAACCCATATACTAGAACTCAAACTAGTAAACCCATATTTATAAAGGTTCCAGCAGCCTTATTCCAATTTTTTGCTCGTAATGTTTGGACACAGTGATTAACAAATAAATCGATTTCTAAGATACTTACTAAACTCTAGTTGATGTGATCTGGTCTGATCTCAGGCACACTGTCTAACAACCAACGAGTCATAGGAATGGTGTACCTATGTACTCACATCATAGTATCATATATATTTCAATGAAATATAGCATGTGTTTTAGCCCCCAGCACTTCTAGAATTTATGCGAAAAATAATGAATTTATAATAAATTTAAACATCACAGATTTCCTCCTTGTAATATATATCAAGTTACGTTAGTACATACTGTAAATATGTTAATTAAAACTAAATATAGTCAATCAATTTATCATTTGGTGCTAAAATGAATTCTAAATCTAAACATTTCTTATACATGTCAGATAATCATAATTTTGATTTACCAAGAAGGAAATCTAAATAATAATTCAAAATACTCAAACAAATACAACCAATCTCACAAATTTCTCAGACCGTTCCATAATAATTTCTTAACTTAGTTTACTACACCCTCCCACAATTTGTACACATGTATGTACATCTGATAATTCACCACATTTTATAGCAAAACCGCTGAATGACCTCCGTGGCGGGAGCGAAACGTCCGGTAAAGCCAAGCAGGAGCCTAAACGGCACCCAAAGCTAATCTTAAATTAAATTATATTACTACAATTCCAAACATCGAACATATTCAAACCGCTGAATATGATTCCACTTATTTATCCATTACCAGTTCCGGGAAGGTAATGCAACATGACAAAACTTAACACTTCATTAAACCAAGTTCAATGAAACGTAACCAATACAAACAAACTTCCGTCACTAAAAGAAATGATTCAATTCAAACATCTCTAAACAAATTCAAATCAGATAATAAATTTAAATAAATTCGCAATAGTATTACAACAAAAAATACAAAATATTCGAGACTTATAATCTATGCTCATGATGATAGAATACAGTAATTAACATACATGTCAGTGTCTAGGATACTTGCTATAGTCAGCTTAATGTGCTCTGGTCTGATCTCGGGCACACTGCTAACCTAATAATGAGTAATAGCAGTAGTGCACCTATAAGCTCACACCATGGCATCATATATATTTCAATAAAATATAGCATGTTTTTTTAGCCCCCAACACTTCTAGCTTTATGCTAAAAAATAACATCTATAATAGGAAATAATACTTCACACTAACACCATTTTGGCTGTGAGGCTTTTGAGCGGTACACAGGTTTCTAAACTAATTGAAATAAATGAAATACAATATAACTTAATAAAATAAAATTACAATCCTTAAGTCTGGTTCGGGTTGTCCCATACTGCGCCCACACATAACCATATGTAGGAATGGAAAGTTGTGCACCACCCTACCATTTCAACCATCATATATATTATCTAAACAATAATATAGCCTGTGGTTTAAACCCCTGCACCTACTCTACAAAGTGTAGCAATACACAATGTAAAGAAAGTTCATGCTTTAACGCTCCGCAAAATGGGCATCACCTAATCCTCTCATTAACGGTCCTAGCTTGACTTCGTGAGACAAGTGGAATGGTGACTTTCTCCTGGTGTCTCGCTGGTTTGGTGTGACGGGAAAGGGGGATAGATCCGGGAGGGTAAACAAATCTAACAATTCTAACCATTTCAATGTGGGGGTGGGGTGACACAATCTGAACCATGACAATTACACAATCAATTCACATATATTATAAAATCCTATAATCTATTCCAAATATATAAATATATAAAATCATATAACATTTCATCATAAAACTGAGTATTGTTCATGAGCATCATAGTTAATACTAACCATATCCTTAGCTATGAACACTGAGTATAATCCATTATGATAACTATAATGGGACACACTCTTTCAACTTTCTCATAGCAATACCTCTTGAACCTAAACTTACCAATTTAAATGATAATATATTCAATTTTAAAACCTTTTCACATAATTTCAATCTAAACCCAAACTACTCTAGCGATCCTCCTCTTTAACTTTAGCTAGTCGAACTAACCCACACATATTTTTAAACCAGAACCTTCATATACTAGAACTCAAACTAGTAAACCCATATACTAGAACTCAAACTAGTAAACCCATATTTATAAAGGTTCCAGCAGCCTTATTCCAATTTTTTGCTCGTAATGTTTGGACACAGTGATTAACAAATAAATCGATTTCTAAGATACTTACTAAACTCTAGTTGATGTGATCTGGTCTGATCTCAGGCACACTGTCTAACAACCAACGAGTCATAGGAATGGTGTACCTATGTACTCACATCATAGTATCATATATATTTCAATGAAATATAGCATGTGTTTTAGCCCCCAGCACTTCTAGAATTTATGCGAAAAATAATGAATTTATAATAAATTTAAACATCACAGATTTCCTCCTTGTAATATATATCAAGTTACGTTAGTACATACTGTAAATATGTTAATTAAAACTAAATATAGTCAATCAATTTATCATTTGGTGCTAAAATGAATTCTAAATCTAAACATTTCTTATACATGTCAGATAATCATAATTTTGATTTACCAAGAAGGAAATCTAAATAATAATTCAAAATACTCAAACAAATACAACCAATCTCACAAATTTCTCAGACCGTTCCATAATAATTTCTTAACTTAGTTTACTACACCCTCCCACAATTTGTACACATGTATGTACATCTGATAATTCACCACATTTTATAGCAAAACCGCTGAATGACCTCCGTGGCGGGAGCGAAACGTCCGGTAAAGCCAAGCAGGAGCCTAAACGGCACCCAAAGCTAATCTTAAATTAAATTATATTACTACAATTCCAAACATCGAACATATTCAAACCGCTGAATATGATTCCACTTATTTATCCATTACCAGTTCCGGGAAGGTAATGCAACATGACAAAACTTAACACTTCATTAAACCAAGTTCAATGAAACGTAACCAATACAAACAAACTTCCGTCACTAAAAGAAATGATTCAATTCAAACATCTCTAAACAAATTCAAATCAGATAGTAAATTTAAATAAATTCGCAATAGTATTACAACAAAAAATACAAAATATTCGAGACTTATAATCTATGCTCATGATGATAGAATACAGTAATTAACATACATGTCAGTGTCTAGGATACTTGCTATAGTCAGCTTAATGTGCTCTGGTCTGATCTCGGGCACACTGCTAACCTAATAATGAGTAATAGCAGTAGTGCACCTATAAGCTCACACCATGGCATCATATATATTTCAATAAAATATAGCATGTTTTTTTAGCCCCCAACACTTCTAGCTTTATGCTAAAAAATAACATCTATAATAGGAAATAATACTTCACACTAACACCATTTTGGCTGTGAGGCTTTTGAGCGGTACACAGGTTTCTAAACTAATTGAAATAAATGAAATACAATATAACTTAATAAAATAAAATTACAATCCTTAAGTCTGGTTCGGGTTGTCCCATACTGCGCCCACACACAACCATATGTAGGAATGGAAAGTTGTGCACCACCCTACCATTTCAACCATCATATATATTATCTAAACAATAATATAGCCTGTGGTTTAAACCCCTGCACCTACTCTACAAAGTGTAGCAATACACAATGTAAAGAAAGTTCATGCTTTAACGCTCCGCAAAATGGGCATCACCTAATCCTCTCATTAACGGTCCTAGCTTGACTTCGTGAGACAAGTGGAATGGTGACTTTCTCCTGGTGTCTCGCTGGTTTGGTGTGACGGGAAAGGGGGATAGATCCGGGAGGGTAAACAAATCTAACAATTCTAACCATTTCAATGTGGGGGTGGGGTGACACAATCTGAACCATGACAATTACACAATCAATTCACATATATTATAAAATCCTATAATCTATTCCAAATATATAAATATATAAAATCATATAACATTTCATCATAAAACTGAGTATTGTTCATGAGCATCATAGTTAATACTAACCATATCCTTAGCTATGAACACTGAGTATAATCCATTATGATAACTATAATGGGACACACTCTTTCAACTTTCTCATAGCAATACCTCTTGAACCTAAACTTACCAATTTAAATGATAATATATTCAATTTTAAAACCTTTTCACATAATTTCAATCTAAACCCAAACTACTCTAGCGATCCTCCTCTTTAACTTTAGCTAGTCGAACTAACCCACACACATTTTTAAACCAGAACTTTCATATGCTAGAACTCAAACTAGTAAACCCATATACTAGAACTCAAACTAGTAAACCCATATTTATAAAGGTTCCAGCAGCCTTATTCCAATTTTTTGCTCGTAATGTTTGGACACAGTGATTAACAAATAAATCGATTTCTAAGATACTTACTAAACTCTAGTTGATGTGATCTGGTCTGATCTCAGGCACACTGTCTAACAACCAACGAGTCATAGGAATGGTGTACCTATGTACTCACATCATAGTATCATATATATTTCAATGAAATATAGCATGTGTTTTAGCCCCCAGCACTTCTAGAATTTATGCGAAAAATAATGAATTTATAATAAATTTAAACATCACAGATTTCCTCCTTGTAATATATATCAAGTTACGTTAGTACATACTGTAAATATGTTAATTAAAACTAAATATAGTCAATCAATTTATCATTTGGTGCTAAAATGAATTCTAAATCTAAACATTTCTTATACATGTCAGATAATCATAATTTTGATTTACCAAGAAGGAAATCTAAATAATAATTCAAAATACTCAAACAAATACAACCAATCTCACAAATTTCTCAGACCGTTCCATAATAATTTCTTAACTTAGTTTACTACACCCTCCCACAATTTGTACACATGTATGTACATCTGATAATTCACCACATTTTATAGCAAAACCGCTGAATGACCTCCGTGGCGGGAGCGAAACGTCCGGTAAAGCCAAGCAGGAGCCTAAACGGCACCCAAAGCTAATCTTAAATTAAATTATATTACTACAATTCCAAACATCGAACATATTCAAACCGCTGAATATGATTCCACTTATTTATCCATTACCGGGAAGGTAATGCAACATGACAAAACTTAACACTTCATTAAACCAAGTTCAATGAAACGTAACCAATACAAACAAACTTCCGTCACTAAAAGAAATGATTCAATTCAAACATCTCTAAACAAATTCAAATCAGATAATAAATTTAAATAAATTCGCAATAGTATTACAACAAAAAATACAAAATATTCGAGACTTATAATCTATGCTCATGATGATAGAATACAGTAATTAACATACATGTCAGTGTCTAGGATACTTGCTATAGTCAGCTTAATGTGCTCTGGTCTGATCTCGGGCACACTGCTAACCTAATAATGAGTAATAGCAGTAGTGCACCTATAAGCTCACACCATGGCATCATATATATTTCAATAAAATATAGCATGTTTTTTTAGCCCCCAACACTTCTAGCTTTATGCTAAAAAATAACATCTATAATAGGAAATAATACTTCACACTAACACCATTTTGGCTGTGAGGCTTTTGAGCGGTACACAGGTTTCTAAACTAATTGAAATAAATGAAATACAATATAACTTAATAAAATAAAATTACAATCCTTAAGTCTGGTTCGGGTTGTCCCATACTGCGCCCACACACAACCATATGTAGGAATGGAAAGTTGTGCACCACCCTACCATTTCAACCATCATATATATTATCTAAACAATAATATAGCCTGTGGTTTAAACCCCTGCACCTACTCTACAAAGTGTAGCAATACACAATGTAAAGAAAGTTCATGCTTTAACGCTCCGCAAAATGGGCATCACCTAATCCTCTCATTAACGGTCCTAGCTTGACTTCGTGAGACAAGTGGAATGGTGACTTTCTCCTGGTGTCTCGCTGGTTTGGTGTGACGGGAAAGGGGGATAGATCCGGGAGGGTAAACAAATCTAACAATTCTAACCATTTCAATGTGGGGGTGGGGTGACACAATCTGAACCATGACAATTACACAATCAATTCACATATATTATAAAATCCTATAATCTATTCCAAATATATAAATATATAAAATCATATAACATTTCATCATAAAACTGAGTATTGTTCATGAGCATCATAGTTAATACTAACCATATCCTTAGCTATGAACACTGAGTATAATCCATTATGATAACTATAATGGGACACACTCTTTCAACTTTCTCATAGCAATACCTCTTGAACCTAAACTTACCAATTTAAATGATAATATATTCAATTTTAAAACCTTTTCACATAATTTCAATCTAAACCCAAACTACTCTAGCGATCCTCCTCTTTAACTTTAGCTAGTCGAACTAACCCACACATATTTTTAAACCAGAACCTTCATATACTAGAACTCAAACTAGTAAACCCATATACTAGAACTCAAACTAGTAAACCCATATTTATAAAGGTTCCAGCAGCCTTATTCCAATTTTTTGCTCGTAATGTTTGGACACAGTGATTAACAAATAAATCGATTTCTAAGATACTTACTAAACTCTAGTTGATGTGATCTGGTCTGATCTCAGGCACACTGTCTAACAACCAACGAGTCATAGGAATGGTGTACCTATGTACTCACATCATAGTATCATATATATTTCAATGAAATATAGCATGTGTTTTAGCCCCCAGCACTTCTAGAATTTATGCGAAAAATAATGAATTTATAATAAATTTAAACATCACAGATTTCCTCCTTGTAATATATATCAAGTTACGTTAGTACATACTGTAAATATGTTAATTAAAACTAAATATAGTCAATCAATTTATCATTTGGTGCTAAAATGAATTCTAAATCTAAACATTTCTTATACATGTCAGATAATCATAATTTTGATTTACCAAGAAGGAAATCTAAATAATAATTCAAAATACTCAAACAAATACAACCAATCTCACAAATTTCTCAGACCGTTCCATAATAATTTCTTAACTTAGTTTACTACACCCTCCCACAATTTGTACACATGTATGTACATCTGATAATTCACCACATTTTATAGCAAAACCGCTGAATGACCTCCGTGGCGGGAGCGAAACGTCCGGTAAAGCCAAGCAGGAGCCTAAACGGTACCCAAAGCTAATCTTAAATTAAATTATATTACTACAATTCCAAACATCGAACATATTCAAACCGCTGAATATGATTCCACTTATTTATCCATTACCAGTTCCGGGAAGGTAATGCAACATGACAAAACTTAACACTTCATTAAACCAAGTTCAATGAAACGTAACCAATACAAACAAACTTCCGTCACTAAAAGAAATGATTCAATTCAAACATCTCTAAACAAATTCAAATCAGATAATAAATTTAAATAAATTCGCAATAGTATTACAACAAAAAATACAAAATATTCGAGACTTATAATCTATGCTCATGATGATAGAATACAGTAATTAACATACATGTCAGTGTCTAGGATACTTGCTATAGTCAGCTTAATGTGCTCTGGTCTGATCTCGGGCACTGTTAAATCGTGCATGTTCATAACAGATGAATCTAATTCTATCTTAATTCTTATATAAAGAAATTTAATTAGAATTGTAAGAAAACAAGATATATATATGTATATACCATTAATTCATAATTTCATATGTAGGTCAGGCATGAATAAAGGTTCATGTTATCATTGTAATAGGAAACCTAATTTCATTCACCTGGCGCGAATTTCATTCACCTCGCTTCATGCAAAAATAAATTCTTCGTCATTATAATCTAAAAGAAAGTTGACACTCAGCAATAACTGAGGAATTTATTTTGCATGAAACTTGCAATTTCGCTAGATAAGCAGTATCGGAAATTCTTAATTGAATATTGCTTTCTTTTGTAGAATAAGTGGTAATGTTAGCAAAATTTTAATATAAATTCACTGCGAGTAATGAATAAATTATCAGTTGTTAATAAAATTTAGAGCGTTTTATCCAGTATCGCGTAACCATTCTAGTTTTTTCAGGCTTTTGGTATTCGGTTAAAGTGCCGTTTATACCATCATCAATAACACCTAGCAAGCCAGGCAACTGTATTTAGCCTTGGTATATCGGTTCAAGTGCCGTTTATACCATCTGCGTTTTAAGGCTAAGGAAATATAGGCAAGACAAAAGAGCCTTGTCTCAACATTTGGTGACCCCGACGTGATCAAATGTTGAGACAAGGCTCTTTTGTCTTGCCTATATTTCCTTAGCCTTAAAACGCAGATGGTATAAACGGCACTTGAACCGATATACCAAGGCTAAATACAGTTGCCTGGCTTGCTAGGTGTTATTGATGATGGTATAAACGGCACTTTAACCGAATACCAAAAGCCTGAAAAAACTAGAATGGTTACGCGATACTGAATAAAACGCTCTAAATTTTATTAACAACTGATAATTTATTCATTACTCGCAGTGAATTTATATTAAAATTTTGCTAACATTACCACTTATTCTACAAAAGAAAGCAATATTCAATTAAGAATTTCCGATACTGCTTATCTAGCGAAATTGCAAGTTTCATGCAAAATAAATTCCTCAGTTATTGCTGAGTGTCAACTTTCTTTTAGATTATAATGACGAAGAATTTATTTTTGCATGAAGCGAGGTGAATGAAATTCGCGCCAGGTGAATGAAATTAGGTTTCCTATTACAATGATAACATGAACCTTTATTCATGCCTGACCTACATATGAAATTATGAATTAATGGTATATACATATATATATCTTGTTTTCTTACAATTCTAATTAAATTTCTTTATATAAGAATTAAGATAGAATTAGATTCATCTGTTATGAACATGCACGATTTAACATTCTCCCCGCGTTGAACCTTCGTTCGAAGATTCAAATGACTATACGTTGATACTGAAGTCACATTCCGTAGATTGCCTGGGTGCGGGCTTAGGCCGTTTCGATTTGTGCCTACAATCATCTCGATTCTTGAATATCAGGATGGCGATGAAGAATAAAATTAGTCCGAGAGAAAGATATCCAATGGTAAATTGATGGATATTGTGGGAATGAGTCTTCTTCATTGTTTCCTCTTGGAGCTGTGATGAGACCAATCTCATCAATTCTTCCAGTTGTTCTTCTTGGGCTTCGTAGGGAGTTAGGTTACCGATGACTGGATGTAGCTGTTCTGGTGTGGTGATTTTGCTTAACTCACTTAACCTCTTGTAGGATGTTCTAATGCTGCTAGGATATGTATGTATTCCTCGAATTGTCAGTAAGTCATGCTTGATGACGCAATCTGGCATCATCTTTAAAAGACCAGAACCTGTTAAAGTCAGCGGGATGGTTTCCTCGTTACACCAAGCATTTGCAGTGGTGGGTTCCTTGACTGCGTAGATCCATTGGGTTGGATTATTGAGCTGAATCCAAGCAGGACTGTTCTCTATTTTTTCCATTTCACATTTTCTATATGTTGAATTGTTAAACAGATTCACTTCGCAGGAGCAAGCGGCCGCCCCCTTGTGATATATAGGATGGTTCAGAGGGCATACATGATTGAGCTCCTCCGTCGACATACAGGATGACAGTTCTTGTTTTGTCATTGGGTAATATTGATCTCTGTGTGGACTGAGAGCGATGTATGTAGCGCAAGGCCGTACAGCTACAAGCACTTCATTAGTTGATACAGGTATCGGTATCATCTGGAACAAGTCAAACCTTTCCAGAGTGACCAGCGGCATTCTGATTTTAACTATTACGTGGTTGTTGGTTACTCCTGATTCTGCGGACATGGTTTTGTATAGTTCCACAATATCATTCTGATCTGCGGGTAATTGCAATCCTGGTGGTAGGTGATTCTTGACCATGATGAGTTCGTTACGTAATTGTTGGGGCGTCACAAGTAATGGACTGATTCTGCCGTGGTGTATGTCTGTTAACACGTCGATTATTGAAGACTGCATTCTCTGAAGATGGGATACTATGAACATCATTTGGATGGATAGGGTTGTAAATAATTGGCTGATTTTTAGCTCATACGTTTCTTCTCCGGTGTGGTTTATGTGGTTTATCAAGTGGGTGATTTGGACGTCTAATTCCTTAAATTTCTTTTCTGCAGCTAGTTGATCCTTTTTCAAGACGTTAACCGTTGCGTCAATTATTGACGTCTGATTTTTCAGTAGCGTTAGAAGATGTTCTTCATTTTCATTGATGGTATCTATGGTTTCAGACATTTTTTTTGCATATTCAGAGTCAAGGACCCCAAAAAGTGAATTGGCCAGGTTTCCGACAATGTCAATAGCACCTCGTTTTTGTCTTCTGGTGGACAGGAGTATGTTGTCGGCATGTAACTCTTCTTCAATCTGCTGAAGTTGTGTCACTATCTGGATGCATGTGCTCCTTGTTTTACTCTGCTGGCACAAGTTATGTAACGCCCTCGTCCCATTTGATAATACCGAAAGCTCCATCCAATATGGTTTCAAATCGTAATAAACTATTAAATTCCATTCGGTTGATATGAAATTTATTTTGCCGATATTTTCGAAATATATCCCCGGTTTAGGATCGAAGCTCTCGATATCGATGTTTGCTCCAAGTCCGGGCGGTAGAACCAAACAAGCCAATAATAGTGTTGCAATTGCAGTGCCATAAGACTGTCGTCGTCGTTTCTTGGGCACTTGATCTTTGTCGACATTGCTTGTCCCTTGAGGCGACTCTTCTGTTCCTGTAATTTCTTCGGCCATATCATTATTGTTCATTGGAGTCTCGTTATGATCTACCTCCTCACACGGCAATGGTGACAGCTTGTGAATAGGTCTGCGAAGTATACCTTTAGCTGTTTTTACGTCAGCAACTCTAACATAACCATCGTTTCCCTTATGTGTTTGAAGAATTCTCCCTAGTGGCCATTTCATGACTGGAAGATTATCATCTTGTATAACCACTATAGTGCCAGGATCTATGTTCTGGCAGCGCTCTTTCCACTTGAGTCGATATTGCAGTTCATTTAAATATTCTCGGGACCATCGTCTCCAAAATTCGTGTTTCATATCAGACACTAGCCTCCATCTAGCTAGCAGACTAGTTTTCAACTGCTAACCTAATAATGAGTAATAGCAGTAGTGCACCTATAAGCTCACACCATGGCATCATATATACTTCAATAAAATATAGCATGTTTTTTTAGCCCCCAACACTTCTAGCTTTATGCTAAAAAATAACATCTATAATAGGAAATAATACTTCACACTAACACCATTTTGGCTGTGAGGCTTTTGAGCGGTACACAGGTTTCTAAACTAATTGAAATAAATGAAATACAATATAACTTAATAAAATAAAATTACAATCCTTAAGTCTGGTTCGGGTTGTCCCATACTGCGCCCACACACAACCATATGTAGGAATGGAAAGTTGTGCACCACCCTACCATTTCAACCATCATATATATTATCTAAACAATAATATAGCCTGTGGTTTAAACCCCTGCACCTACTCTACAAAGTGTAGCAATACACAATGTAAAGAAAGTTCATGCTTTAACGCTCCGCAAAATGGGCATCACCTAATCCTCTCATTAACGGTCCTAGCTTGACTTCGTGAGACAAGTGGAATGGTGACTTTCTCCTGGTGTCTCGCTGGTTTGGTGTGACGGGAAAGGGGGATAGATCCGGGAGGGTAAACAAATCTAACAATTCTAACCATTTCAATGTGGGGGTGGGGTGACACAATCTGAACCATGACAATTACACAATCAATTCACATATATTATAAAATCCTATAATCTATTCCAAATATATAAATATATAAAATCATATAACATTTCATCATAAAACTGAGTATTGTTCATGAGCATCATAGTTAATACTAACCATATCCTTAGCTATGAACACTGAGTATAATCCATTATGATAACTATAATGGGACACACTCTTTCAACTTTCTCATAGCAATACCTCTTGAACCTAAACTTACCAATTTAAATGATAATATATTCAATTTTAAAACCTTTTCACATAATTTCAATCTAAACCCAAACTACTCTAGCGATCCTCCTCTTTAACTTTAGCTAGTCGAACTAACCCACACATATTTTTAAACCAGAACCTTCATATACTAGAACTCAAACTAGTAAACCCATATACTAGAACTCAAACTAGTAAACCCATATTTATAAAGGTTCCAGCAGCCTTATTCCAATTTTTTGCTCGTAATGTTTGGACACAGTGATTAACAAATAAATCGATTTCTAAGATACTTACTAAACTCTAGTTGATGTGATCTGGTCTGATCTCAGGCACACTGTCTAACAACCAACGAGTCATAGGAATGGTGTACCTATGTACTCACATCATAGTATCATATATATTTCAATGAAATATAGCATGTGTTTTAGCCCCCAGCACTTCTAGAATTTATGCGAAAAATAATGAATTTATAATAAATTTAAACATCACAGATTTCCTCCTTGTAATATATATCAAGTTACGTTAGTACATACTGTAAATATGTTAATTAAAACTAAATATAGTCAATCAATTTATCATTTGGTGCTAAAATGAATTCTAAATCTAAACATTTCTTATACATGTCAGATAATCATAATTTTGATTTACCAAGAAGGAAATCTAAATAATAATTCAAAATACTCAAACAAATACAACCAATCTCACAAATTTCTCAGACCGTTCCATAATAATTTCTTAACTTAGTTTACTACACCCTCCCACAATTTGTACACATGTATGTACATCTGATAATTCACCACATTTTATAGCAAAACCGCTGAATGACCTCCGTGGCGGGAGCGAAACGTCCGGTAAAGCCAAGCAGGAGCCTAAACGGCACCCAAAGCTAATCTTAAATTAAATTATATTACTACAATTCCAAACATCGAACATATTCAAACCGCTGAATATGATTCCACTTATTTATCCATTACCAGTTCCGGGAAGGTAATGCAACATGACAAAACTTAACACTTCATTAAACCAAGTTCAATGAAACGTAACCAATACAAACAAACTTCCGTCACTAAAAGAAATGATTCAATTCAAACATCTCTAAACAAATTCAAATCAGATAATAAATTTAAATAAATTCGCAATAGTATTACAACAAAAAATACAAAATATTCGAGACTTATAATCTATGCTCATGATGATAGAATACAGTAATTAACATACATGTCAGTGTCTAGGATACTTGCTATAGTCAGCTTAATGTGCTCTGGTCTGATCTCGGGCACACTGCTAACCTAATAATGAGTAATAGCAGTAGTGCACCTATAAGCTCACACCATGGCATCATATATACTTCAATAAAATATAGCATGTTTTTTTAGCCCCCAACACTTCTAGCTTTATGCTAAAAAATAACATCTATAATAGGAAATAATACTTCACACTAACACCATTTTGGCTGTGAGGCTTTTGAGCGGTACACAGGTTTCTAAACTAATTGAAATAAATGAAATACAATATAACTTAATAAAATAAAATTACAATCCTTAAGTCTGGTTCGGGTTGTCCCATACTGCGCCCACACACAACCATATGTAGGAATGGAAAGTTGTGCACCACCCTACCATTTCAACCATCATATATATTATCTAAACAATAATATAGCCTGTGGTTTAAACCCCTGCACCTACTCTACAAAGTGTAGCAATACACAATGTAAAGAAAGTTCATGCTTTAACGCTCCGCAAAATGGGCATCACCTAATCCTCTCATTAACGGTCCTAGCTTGACTTCGTGAGACAAGTGGAATGGTGACTTTCTCCTGGTGTCTCGCTGGTTTGGTGTGACGGGAAAGGGGGATAGATCCGGGAGGGTAAACAAATCTAACAATTCTAACCATTTCAATGTGGGGGTGGGGTGACACAATCTGAACCATGACAATTACACAATCAATTCACATATATTATAAAATCCTATAATCTATTCCAAATATATAAATATATAAAATCATATAACATTTCATCATAAAACTGAGTATTGTTCATGAGCATCATAGTTAATACTAACCATATCCTTAGCTATGAACACTGAGTATAATCCATTATGATAACTATAATGGGACACACTCTTTCAACTTTCTCATAGCAATACCTCTTGAACCTAAACTTACCAATTTAAATGATAATATATTCAATTTTAAAACCTTTTCACATAATTTCAATCTAAACCCAAACTACTCTAGCGATCCTCCTCTTTAACTTTAGCTAGTCGAACTAACCCACACATATTTTTAAACCAGAACCTTCATATACTAGAACTCAAACTAGTAAACCCATATACTAGAACTCAAACTAGTAAACCCATATTTATAAAGGTTCCAGCAGCCTTATTCCAATTTTTTGCTCGTAATGTTTGGACACAGTGATTAACAAATAAATCGATTTCTAAGATACTTACTAAACTCTAGTTGATGTGATCTGGTCTGATCTCAGGCACACTGTCTAACAACCAACGAGTCATAGGAATGGTGTACCTATGTACTCACATCATAGTATCATATATATTTCAATGAAATATAGCATGTGTTTTAGCCCCCAGCACTTCTAGAATTTATGCGAAAAATAATGAATTTATAATAAATTTAAACATCACAGATTTCCTCCTTGTAATATATATCAAGTTACGTTAGTACATACTGTAAATATGTTAATTAAAACTAAATATAGTCAATCAATTTATCATTTGGTGCTAAAATGAATTCTAAATCTAAACATTTCTTATACATGTCAGATAATCATAATTTTGATTTACCAAGAAGGAAATCTAAATAATAATTCAAAATACTCAAACAAATACAACCAATCTCACAAATTTCTCAGACCGTTCCATAATAATTTCTTAACTTAGTTTACTACACCCTCCCACAATTTGTACACATGTATGTACATCTGATAATTCACCACATTTTATAGCAAAACCGCTGAATGACCTCCGTGGCGGGAGCGAAACGTCCGGTAAAGCCAAGCAGAAGCCTAAACGGCACCCAAAGCTAATCTTAAATTAAATTATATTACTACAATTCCAAACATCGAACATATTCATACCGCTGAATATGATTCCACTTATTTATCCATTACCAGTTCCGGGAAGGTAATGCAACATGACAAAACTTAACACTTCATTAAACCAAGTTCAATGAAACGTAACCAATACAAACAAACTTCCGTCACTAAAAGAAATGATTCAATTCAAACATCTCTAAACAAATTCAAATCAGATAATAAATTTAAATAAATTCGCAATAGTATTACAACAAAAAATACAAAATATTCGAGACTTATAATCTATGCTCATGATGATAGAATACAGTAATTAACATACATGTCAGTGTCTAGGATACTTGCTATAGTCAGCTTAATGTGCTCTGGTCTGATCTCGGGCACACTGCTAACCTAATAATGAGTAATAGCAGTAGTGCACCTATAAGCTCACACCATGGCATCATATATATTTCAATAAAATATAGCATGTTTTTTTAGCCCCCAACACTTCTAGCTTTATGCTAAAAAATAACATCTATAATAGGAAATAATACTTCACACTAACACCATTTTGGCTGTGAGGCTTTTGAGCGGTACACAGGTTTCTAAACTAATTGAAATAAATGAAATACAATATAACTTAATAAAATAAAATTACAATCCTTAAGTCTGGTTCGGGTTGTCCCATACTGCGCCCACACACAACCATATGTAGGAATGGAAAGTTGTGCACCACCCTACCATTTCAACCATCATATATATTATCTAAACAATAATATAGCCTGTGGTTTAAACCCCTGCACCTACTCTACAAAGTGTAGCAATACACAATGTAAAGAAAGTTCATGCTTTAACGCTCCGCAAAATGGGCATCACCTAATCCTCTCATTAACGGTCCTAGCTTGACTTCGTGAGACAAGTGGAATGGTGACTTTCTCCTGGTGTCTCGCTGGTTTGGTGTGACGGGAAAGGGGGATAGATCCGGGAGGGTAAACAAATCTAACAATTCTAACCATTTCAATGTGGGGGTGGGGTGACACAATCTGAACCATGACAATTACACAATCAATTCACATATATTATAAAATCCTATAATCTATTCCAAATATATAAATATATAAAATCATATAACATTTCATCATAAAACTGAGTATTGTTCATGAGCATCATAGTTAATACTAACCATATCCTTAGCTATGAACACTGAGTATAATCCATTATGATAACTATAATGGGACACACTCTTTCAACTTTCTCATAGCAATACCTCTTGAACCTAAACTTACCAATTTAAATGATAATATATTCAATTTTAAAACCTTTTCACATAATTTCAATCTAAACCCAAACTACTCTAGCGATCCTCCTCTTTAACTTTAGCTAGTCGAACTAACCCACACATATTTTTAAACCAGAACCTTCATATACTAGAACTCAAACTAGTAAACCCATATACTAGAACTCAAACTAGTAAACCCATATTTATAAAGGTTCCAGCAGCCTTATTCCAATTTTTTGCTCGTAATGTTTGGACACAGTGATTAACAAATAAATCGATTTCTAAGATACTTACTAAACTCTAGTTGATGTGATCTGGTCTGATCTCAGGCACACTGTCTAACAACCAACGAGTCATAGGAATGGTGTACCTATGTACTCACATCATAGTATCATATATATTTCAATGAAATATAGCATGTGTTTTAGCCCCCAGCACTTCTAGAATTTATGCGAAAAATAATGAATTTATAATAAATTTAAACATCACAGATTTCCTCCTTGTAATATATATCAAGTTACGTTAGTACATACTGTAAATATGTTAATTAAAACTAAATATAGTCAATCAATTTATCATTTGGTGCTAAAATGAATTCTAAATCTAAACATTTCTTATACATGTCAGATAATCATAATTTTGATTTACCAAGAAGGAAATCTAAATAATAATTCAAAATACTCAAACAAATACAACCAATCTCACAAATTTCTCAGACCGTTCCATAATAATTTCTTAACTTAGTTTACTACACCCTCCCACAATTTGTACACATGTATGTACATCTGATAATTCACCACATTTTATAGCAAAACCGCTGAATGACCTCCGTGGCGGGAGCGAAACGTCCGGTAAAGCCAAGCAGGAGCCTAAACGGCACCCAAAGCTAATCTTAAATTAAATTATATTACTACAATTCCAAACATCGAACATATTCAAACCGCTGAATATGATTCCACTTATTTATCCATTACCAGTTCCGGGAAGGTAATGCAACATGACAAAACTTAACACTTCATTAAACCAAGTTCAATGAAACGTAACCAATACAAACAAACTTCCGTCACTAAAAGAAATGATTCAATTCAAACATCTCTAAACAAATTCAAATCAGATAATAAATTTAAATAAATTCGCAATAGTATTACAACAAAAAATACAAAATATTCGAGACTTATAATCTATGCTCATGATGATAGAATACAGTAATTAACATACATGTCAGTGTCTAGGATACTTGCTATAGTCAGCTTAATGTGCTCTGGTCTGATCTCGGGCACACTGCTAACCTAATAATGAGTAATAGCAGTAGTGCACCTATAAGCTCACACCATGGCATCATATATACTTCAATAAAATATAGCATGTTTTTTTAGCCCCCAACACTTCTAGCTTTATGCTAAAAAATAACATCTATAATAGGAAATAATACTTCACACTAACACCATTTTGGCTGTGAGGCTTTTGAGCGGTACACAGGTTTCTAAACTAATTGAAATAAATGAAATACAATATAACTTAATAAAATAAAATTACAATCCTTAAGTCTGGTTCGGGTTGTCCCATACTGCGCCCACACACAACCATATGTAGGAATGGAAAGTTGTGCACCACCCTACCATTTCAACCATCATATATATTATCTAAACAATAATATAGCCTGTGGTTTAAACCCCTGCACCTACTCTACAAAGTGTAGCAATACACAATGTAAAGAAAGTTCATGCTTTAACGCTCCGCAAAATGGGCATCACCTAATCCTCTCATTAACGGTCCTAGCTTGACTTCGTGAGACAAGTGGAATGGTGACTTTCTCCTGGTGTCTCGCTGGTTTGGTGTGACGGGAAAGGGGGATAGATCCGGGAGGGTAAACAAATCTAACAATTCTAACCATTTCAATGTGGGGGTGGGGTGACACAATCTGAACCATGACAATTACACAATCAATTCACATATATTATAAAATCCTATAATCTATTCCAAATATATAAATATATAAAATCATATAACATTTCATCATAAAACTGAGTATTGTTCATGAGCATCATAGTTAATACTAACCATATCCTTAGCTATGAACACTGAGTATAATCCATTATGATAACTATAATGGGACACACTCTTTCAACTTTCTCATAGCAATACCTCTTGAACCTAAACTTACCAATTTAAATGATAATATATTCAATTTTAAAACCTTTTCACATAATTTCAATCTAAACCCAAACTACTCTAGCGATCCTCCTCTTTAACTTTAGCTAGTCGAACTAACCCACACATATTTTTAAACCAGAACCTTCATATACTAGAACTCAAACTAGTAAACCCATATACTAGAACTCAAACTAGTAAACCCATATTTATAAAGGTTCCAGCAGCCTTATTCCAATTTTTTGCTCGTAATGTTTGGACACAGTGATTAACAAATAAATCGATTTCTAAGATACTTACTAAACTCTAGTTGATGTGATCTGGTCTGATCTCAGGCACACTGTCTAACAACCAACGAGTCATAGGAATGGTGTACCTATGTACTCACATCATAGTATCATATATATTTCAATGAAATATAGCATGTGTTTTAGCCCCCAGCACTTCTAGAATTTATGCGAAAAATAATGAATTTATAATAAATTTAAACATCACAGATTTCCTCCTTGTAATATATATCAAGTTACGTTAGTACATACTGTAAATATGTTAATTAAAACTAAATATAGTCAATCAATTTATCATTTGGTGCTAAAATGAATTCTAAATCTAAACATTTCTTATACATGTCAGATAATCATAATTTTGATTTACCAAGAAGGAAATCTAAATAATAATTCAAAATACTCAAACAAATACAACCAATCTCACAAATTTCTCAGACCGTTCCATAATAATTTCTTAACTTAGTTTACTACACCCTCCCACAATTTGTACACATGTATGTACATCTGATAATTCACCACATTTTATAGCAAAACCGCTGAATGACCTCCGTGGCGGGAGCGAAACGTCCGGTAAAGCCAAGCAGAAGCCTAAACGGCACCCAAAGCTAATCTTAAATTAAATTATATTACTACAATTCCAAACATCGAACATATTCAAACCGCTGAATATGATTCCACTTATTTATCCATTACCAGTTCCGGGAAGGTAATGCAACATGACAAAACTTAACACTTCATTAAACCAAGTTCAATGAAACGTAACCAATACAAACAAACTTCCGTCACTAAAAGAAATGATTCAATTCAAACATCTCTAAACAAATTCAAATCAGATAATAAATTTAAATAAATTCGCAATAGTATTACAACAAAAAATACAAAATATTCGAGACTTATAATCTATGCTCATGATGATAGAATACAGTAATTAACATACATGTCAGTGTCTAGGATACTTGCTATAGTCAGCTTAATGTGCTCTGGTCTGATCTCGGGCACACTGCTAACCTAATAATGAGTAATAGCAGTAGTGCACCTATAAGCTCACACCATGGCATCATATATATTTCAATAAAATATAGCATGTTTTTTTAGCCCCCAACACTTCTAGCTTTATGCTAAAAAATAACATCTATAATAGGAAATAATACTTCACACTAACACCATTTTGGCTGTGAGGCTTTTGAGCGGTACACAGGTTTCTAAACTAATTGAAATAAATGAAATACAATATAACTTAATAAAATAAAATTACAATCCTTAAGTCTGGTTCGGGTTGTCCCATACTGCGCCCACACACAACCATATGTAGGAATGGAAAGTTGTGCACCACCCTACCATTTCAACCATCATATATATTATCTAAACAATAATATAGCCTGTGGTTTAAACCCCTGCACCTACTCTACAAAGTGTAGCAATACACAATGTAAAGAAAGTTCATGCTTTAACGCTCCGCAAAATGGGCATCACCTAATCCTCTCATTAACGGTCCTAGCTTGACTTCGTGAGACAAGTGGAATGGTGACTTTCTCCTGGTGTCTCGCTGGTTTGGTGTGACGGGAAAGGGGGATAGATCCGGGAGGGTAAACAAATCTAACAATTCTAACCATTTCAATGTGGGGGTGGGGTGACACAATCTGAACCATGACAATTACACAATCAATTCACATATATTATAAAATCCTATAATCTATTCCAAATATATAAATATATAAAATCATATAACATTTCATCATAAAACTGAGTATTGTTCATGAGCATCATAGTTAATACTAACCATATCCTTAGCTATGAACACTGAGTATAATCCATTATGATAACTATAATGGGACACACTCTTTCAACTTTCTCATAGCAATACCTCTTGAACCTAAACTTACCAATTTAAATGATAATATATTCAATTTTAAAACCTTTTCACATAATTTCAATCTAAACCCAAACTACTCTAGCGATCCTCCTCTTTAACTTTAGCTAGTCGAACTAACCCACACATATTTTTAAACCAGAACCTTCATATACTAGAACTCAAACTAGTAAACCCATATACTAGAACTCAAACTAGTAAACCCATATTTATAAAGGTTCCAGCAGCCTTATTCCAATTTTTTGCTCGTAATGTTTGGACACAGTGATTAACAAATAAATCGATTTCTAAGATACTTACTAAACTCTAGTTGATGTGATCTGGTCTGATCTCAGGCACACTGTCTAACAACCAACGAGTCATAGGAATGGTGTACCTATGTACTCACATCATAGTATCATATATATTTCAATGAAATATAGCATGTGTTTTAGCCCCCAGCACTTCTAGAATTTATGCGAAAAATAATGAATTTATAATAAATTTAAACATCACAGATTTCCTCCTTGTAATATATATCAAGTTACGTTAGTACATACTGTAAATATGTTAATTAAAACTAAATATAGTCAATCAATTTATCATTTGGTGCTAAAATGAATTCTAAATCTAAACATTTCTTATACATGTCAGGTAATCATAATTTTGATTTACCAAGAAGGAAATCTAAATAATAATTCAAAATACTCAAACAAATACAACCAATCTCACAAATTTCTCAGACCGTTCCATAATAATTTCTTAACTTAGTTTACTACACCCTCCCACAATTTGTACACATGTATGTACATCTGATAATTCACCACATTTTATAGCAAAACCGCTGAATGACCTCCGTGGCGGGAGCGAAACGTCCGGTAAAGCCAAGCAGGAGCCTAAACGGCACCCAAAGCTAATCTTAAATTAAATTATATTACTACAATTCCAAACATCGAACATATTCAAACCGCTGAATATGATTCCACTTATTTATCCATTACCAGTTCCGGGAAGGTAATGCAACATGACAAAACTTAACACTTCATTAAACCAAGTTCAATGAAACGTAACCAATACAAACAAACTTCCGTCACTAAAAGAAATGATTCAATTCAAACATCTCTAAACAAATTCAAATCAGATAATAAATTTAAATAAATTCGCAATAGTATTACAACAAAAAATACAAAATATTCGAGACTTATAATCTATGCTCATGATGATAGAATACAGTAATTAACATACATGTCAGTGTCTAGGATACTTGCTATAGTCAGCTTAATGTGCTCTGGTCTGATCTCGGGGACACTGCTAACCTAATAATGAGTAATAGCAGTAGTGCACCTATAAGCTCACACCATGGCATCATATATATTTCAATAAAATATAGCATGTTTTTTTAGCCCCCAACACTTCTAGCTTTATGCTAAAAAATAACATCTATAATAGGAAATAATACTTCACACTAACACCATTTTGGCTGTGAGGCTTTTGAGCGGTACACAGGTTTCTAAACTAATTGAAATAAATGAAATACAATATAACTTAATAAAATAAAATTACAATCCTTAAGTCTGGTTCGGGTTGTCCCATACTGCGCCCACACACAACCATATGTAGGAATGGAAAGTTGTGCACCACCCTACCATTTCAACCATCATATATATTATCTAAACAATAATATAGCCTGTGGTTTAAACCCCTGCACCTACTCTACAAAGTGTAGCAATACACAATGTAAAGAAAGTTCATGCTTTAACGCTCCGCAAAATGGGCATCACCTAATCCTCTCATTAACGGTCCTAGCTTGACTTCGTGAGACAAGTGGAATGGTGACTTTCTCCTGGTGTCTCGCTGGTTTGGTGTGACGGGAAAGGGGGATAGATCCGGGAGGGTAAACAAATCTAACAATTCTAACCATTTCAATGTGGGGGTGGGGTGACACAATCTGAACCATGACAATTACACAATCAATTCACATATATTATAAAATCCTATAATCTATTCCAAATATATAAATATATAAAATCATATAACATTTCATCATAAAACTGAGTATTGTTCATGAGCATCATAGTTAATACTAACCATATCCTTAGCTATGAACACTGAGTATAATCCATTATGATAACTATAATGGGACACACTCTTTCAACTTTCTCATAGCAATACCTCTTGAACCTAAACTTACCAATTTAAATGATAATATATTCAATTTTAAAACCTTTTCACATAATTTCAATCTAAACCCAAACTACTCTAGCGATCCTCCTCTTTAACTTTAGCTAGTCGAACTAACCCACACATATTTTTAAACCAGAACCTTCATATACTAGAACTCAAACTAGTAAACCCATATACTAGAACTCAAACTAGTAAACCCATATTTATAAAGGTTCCAGCAGCCTTATTCCAATTTTTTGCTCGTAATGTTTGGACACAGTGATTAACAAATAAATCGATTTCTAAGATACTTACTAAACTCTAGTTGATGTGATCTGGTCTGATCTCAGGCACACTGTCTAACAACCAACGAGTCATAGGAATGGTGTACCTATGTACTCACATCATAGTATCATATATATTTCAATGAAATATAGCATGTGTTTTAGCCCCCAGCACTTCTAGAATTTATGCGAAAAATAATGAATTTATAATAAATTTAAACATCACAGATTTCCTCCTTGTAATATATATCAAGTTACGTTAGTACATACTGTAAATATGTTAATTAAAACTAAATATAGTCAATCAATTTATCATTTGGTGCTAAAATGAATTCTAAATCTAAACATTTCTTATACATGTCAGATAATCATAATTTTGATTTACCAAGAAGGAAATCTAAATAATAATTCAAAATACTCAAACAAATACAACCAATCTCACAAATTTCTCAGACCGTTCCATAATAATTTCTTAACTTAGTTTACTACACCCTCCCACAATTTGTACACATGTATGTACATCTGATAATTCACCACATTTTATAGCAAAACCGCTGAATGACCTCCGTGGCGGGAGCGAAACGTCCGGTAAAGCCAAGCAGGAGCCTAAACGGCACCCAAAGCTAATCTTAAATTAAATTATATTACTACAATTCCAAACATCGAACATATTCAAACCGCTGAATATGATTCCACTTATTTATCCATTACCAGTTCCGGGAAGGTAATGCAACATGACAAAACTTAACACTTCATTAAACCAAGTTCAATGAAACGTAACCAATACAAACAAACTTCCGTCACTAAAAGAAATGATTCAATTCAAACATCTCTAAACAAATTCAAATCAGATAATAAATTTAAATAAATTCGCAATAGTATTACAACAAAAAATACAAAATATTCGAGACTTATAATCTATGCTCATGATGATAGAATACAGTAATTAACATACATGTCAGTGTCTAGGATACTTGCTATAGTCAGCTTAATGTGCTCTGGTCTGATCTCGGGCACACTGCTAACCTAATAATGAGTAATAGCAGTAGTGCACCTATAAGCTCACACCATGGCATCATATATATTTCAATAAAATATAGCTTGTTTTTTTAGCCCCCAACACTTCTAGCTTTATGCTAAAAAATAACATCTATAATAGGAAATAATACTTCACACTAACACCATTTTGGCTGTGAGGCTTTTGAGCGGTACACAGGTTTCTAAACTAATTGAAATAAATGAAATACAATATAACTTAATAAAATAAAATTACAATCCTTAAGTCTGGTTCGGGTTGTCCCATACTGCGCCCACACACAACCATATGTAGGAATGGAAAGTTGTGCACCACCCTACCATTTCAACCATCATATATATTATCTAAACAATAATATAGCCTGTGGTTTAAACCCCTGCACCTACTCTACAAAGTGTAGCAATACACAATGTAAAGAAAGTTCATGCTTTAACGCTCCGCAAAATGGGCATCACCTAATCCTCTCATTAACGGTCCTAGCTTGACTTCGTGAGACAAGTGGAATGGTGACTTTCTCCTGGTGTCTCGCTGGTTTGGTGTGACGGGAAAGGGGGATAGATCCGGGAGGGTAAACAAATCTAACAATTCTAACCATTTCAATGTGGGGGTGGGGTGACACAATCTGAACCATGACAATTACACAATCAATTCACATATATTATAAAATCCTATAATCTATTCCAAATATATAAATATATAAAATCATATAACATTTCATCATAAAACTGAGTATTGTTCATGAGCATCATAGTTAATACTAACCATATCCTTAGCTATGAACACTGAGTATAATCCATTATGATAACTATAATGGGACACACTCTTTCAACTTTCTCATAGCAATACCTCTTGAACCTAAACTTACCAATTTAAATGATAATATATTCAATTTTAAAACCTTTTCACATAATTTCAATCTAAACCCAAACTACTCTAGCGACCTCCTCTTTAACTTTAGCTAGTCGAACTAACCCACACATATTTTTAAACCAGAACCTTCATATACTAGAACTCAAACTAGTAAACCCATATACTAGAACTCAAACTAGTAAACCCATATTTATAAAGGTTCCAGCAGCCTTATTCCAATTTTTTGCTCGTAATGTTTGGACACAGTGATTAACAAATAAATCGATTTCTAAGATACTTACTAAACTCTAGTTGATGTGATCTGGTCTGATCTCAGGCACACTGTCTAACAACCAACGAGTCATAGGAATGGTGTACCTATGTACTCACATCATAGTATCATATATATTTCAATGAAATATAGCATGTGTTTTAGCCCCCAGCACTTCTAGAATTTATGCGAAAAATAATGAATTTATAATAAATTTAAACATCACAGATTTCCTCCTTGTAATATATATCAAGTTACGTTAGTACATACTGTAAATATGTTAATTAAAACTAAATATAGTCAATCAATTTATCATTTGGTGCTAAAATGAATTCTAAATCTAAACATTTCTTATACATGTCAGATAATCATAATTTTGATTTACCAAGAAGGAAATCTAAATAATAATTCAAAATACTCAAACAAATACAACCAATCTCACAAATTTCTCAGACCGTTCCATAATAATTTCTTAACTTAGTTTACTACACCCTCCCACAATTTGTACACATGTATGTACATCTGATAATTCACCACATTTTATAGCAAAACCGCTGAATGACCTCCGTGGCGGGAGCGAAACGTCCGGTAAAGCCAAGCAGGAGCCTAAATGGCACCCAAAGCTAATCTTAAATTAAATTATATTACTACAATTCCAAACATCGAACATATTCAAACCGCTGAATATGATTCCACTTATTTATCCATTACCAGTTCCGGGAAGGTAATGCAACATGACAAAACTTAACACTTCATTAAACCAAGTTCAATGAAACGTAACCAATACAAACAAACTTCCGTCACTAAAAGAAATGATTCAATTCAAACATCTCTAAACAAATTCAAATCAGATAATAAATTTAAATAAATTCGCAATAGTATTACAACAAAAAATACAAAATATTCGAGACTTATAATCTATGCTCATGATGATAGAATACAGTAATTAACATACATGTCAGTGTCCAGGATACTTGCTATAGTCAGCTTAATGTGCTCTGGTCTGATCTCGGGCACACTGCTAACCTAATAATGAGTAATAGCAGTAGTGCACCTATAAGCTCACACCATGGCATCATATATATTTCAATCAAATATAGCATGTTTTTTTAGCCCCCAACACTTCTAGCTTTATGCTAAAAAATAACATCTATAATAGGAAATAATACTTCACACTAACACCATTTTGGCTGTGAGGCTTTTGAGCGGTACACAGGTTTCTAAACTAATTGAAATAAATGAAATACAATATAACTTAATAAAATAAAATTACAATCCTTAAGTCTGGTTCGGGTTGTCCCATACTGCGCCCACACACAACCATATGTAGGAATGGAAAGTTGTGCACCACCCTACCATTTCAACCATCATATATATTATCTAAACAATAATATAGCCTGTGGTTTAAACCCCTGCACCTACTCTACAAAGTGTAGCAATACACAATGTAAAGAAAGTTCATGCTTTAACGCTCCGCAAAATGGGCATCACCTAATCCTCTCATTAACGGTCCTAGCTTGACTTCGTGAGACAAGTGGAATGGTGACTTTCTCCTGGTGTCTCGCTGGTTTGGTGTGACGGGAAAGGGGGATAGATCCGGGAGGGTAAACAAATCTAACAATTCTAACCATTTCAATGTGGGGGTGGGGTGACACAATCTGAACCATGACAATTACACAATCAATTCACATATATTATAAAATCCTATAATCTATTCCAAATATATAAATATATAAAATCATATAACATTTCATCATAAAACTGAGTATTGTTCATGAGCATCATAGTTAATACTAACCATATCCTTAGCTATGAACACTGAGTATAATCCATTATGATAACTATAATGGGACACACTCTTTCAACTTTCTCATAGCAATACCTCTTGAACCTAAACTTACCAATTTAAATGATAATATATTCAATTTTAAAACCTTTTCACATAATTTCAATCTAAACCCAAACTACTCTAGCGATCCTCCTCTTTAACTTTAGCTAGTCGAACTAACCCACACATATTTTTAAACCAGAACCTTCATATACTAGAACTCAAACTAGTAAACCCATATACTAGAACTCAAACTAGTAAACCCATATTTATAAAGGTTCCAGCAGCCTTATTCCAATTTTTTGCTCGTAATGTTTGGACACAGTGATTAACAAATAAATCGATTTCTAAGATACTTACTAAACTCTAGTTGATGTGATCTGGTCTGATCTCAGGCACACTGTCTAACAACCAACGAGTCATAGGAATGGTGTACCTATGTACTCACATCATAGTATCATATATATTTCAATGAAATATAGCATGTGTTTTAGCCCCCAGCACTTCTAGAATTTATGCGAAAAATAATGAATTTATAATAAATTTAAACATCACAGATTTCCTCCTTGTAATATATATCAAGTTACGTTAGTACATACTGTAAATATGTTAATTAAAACTAAATATAGTCAATCAATTTATCATTTGGTGCTAAAATGAATTCTAAATCTAAACATTTCTTATACATGTCAGATAATCATAATTTTGATTTACCAAGAAGGAAATCTAAATAATAATTCAAAATACTCAAACAAATACAACCAATCTCACAAATTTCTCAGACCGTTCCATAATAATTTCTTAACTTAGTTTACTACACCCTCCCACAATTTGTACACATGTATGTACATCTGATAATTCACCACATTTTATAGCAAAACCGCTGAATGACCTCCGTGGCGGGAGCGAAACGTCCGGTAAAGCCAAGCAGGAGCCTAAACGGCACCCAAAGCTAATCTTAAATTAAATTATATTACTACAATTCCAAACATCGAACATATTCAAACCGCTGAATATGATTCCACTTATTTATCCATTACCAGTTCCGGGAAGGTAATGCAACATGACAAAACTTAACACTTCATTAAACCAAGTTCAATGAAACGTAACCAATACAAACAAACTTCCGTCACTAAAAGAAATGATTCAATTCAAACATCTCTAAACAAATTCAAATCAGATAATAAATTTAAATAAATTCGCAATAGTATTACAACAAAAAATACAAAATATTCGAGACTTATAATCTATGCTCATGATGATAGAATACAGTAATTAACATACATGTCAGTGTCTAGGATACTTGCTATAGTCAGCTTAATGTGCTCTGGTCTGATCTCGGGCACACTGCTAACCTAATAATGAGTAATAGCAGTAGTGCACCTATAAGCTCACACCATGGCATCATATATATTTCAATAAAATATAGCATGTTTTTTTAGCCCCCAACACTTCTAGCTTTATGCTAAAAAATAACATCTATAATAGGAAATAATACTTCACACTAACACCATTTTGGCTGTGAGGCTTTTGAGCGGTACACAGGTTTCTAAACTAATTGAAATAAATGAAATACAATATAACTTAATAAAATAAAATTACAATCCTTAAGTCTGGTTCGGGTTGTCCCATACTGCGCCCACACACAACCATATGTAGGAATGGAAAGTTGTGCACCACCCTACCATTTCAACCATCATATATATTATCTAAACAATAATATAGCCTGTGGTTTAAACCCCTGCACCTACTCTACAAAGTGTAGCAATACACAATGTAAAGAAAGTTCATGCTTTAACGCTCCGCAAAATGGGCATCACCTAATCCTCTCATTAACGGTCCTAGCTTGACTTCGTGAGACAAGTGGAATGGTGACTTTCTCCTGGTGTCTCGCTGGTTTGGTGTGACGGGAAAGGGGGATAGATCCGGGAGGGTAAACAAATCTAACAATTCTAACCATTTCAATGTGGGGGTGGGGTGACACAATCTGAACCATGACAATTACACAATCAATTCACATATATTATAAAATCCTATAATCTATTCCAAATATATAAATATATAAAATCATATAACATTTCATCATAAAACTGAGTATTGTTCATGAGCATCATAGTTAATACTAACCATATCCATAGCTATGAACACTGAGTATAATCCATTATGATAACTATAATGGGACACACTCCTTCAACTTTCTCATAGCAATACCTCTTGAACCTAAACTTACCAATTTAAATGATAATATATTCAATTTTAAAACCTTTTCACATAATTTCAATCTAAACCCAAACTACTCTAGCGATCCTCCTCTTTAACTTTAGCTAGTCGAACTAACCCACACATATTTTTAAACCAGAACCTTCATATACTAGAACTCAAACTAGTAAACCCATATACTAGAACTCAAACTAGTAAACCCATATTTATAAAGGTTCCAGCAGCCTTATTCCAATTTTTTGCTCGTAATGTTTGGACACAGTGATTAACAAATAAATCGATTTCTAAGATACTTACTAAACTCTAGTTGATGTGATCTGGTCTGATCTCAGGCACACTGTCTAACAACCAACGAGTCATAGGAATGGTGTACCTATGTACTCACATCATAGTATCATATATATTTCAATGAAATATAGCATGTGTTTTAGCCCCCAGCACTTCTAGAATTTATGCGAAAAATAATGAATTTATAATAAATTTAAACATCACAGATTTCCTCCTTGTAATATATATCAAGTTACGTTAGTACATACTGTAAATATGTTAATTAAAACTAAATATAGTCAATCAATTTATCATTTGGTGCTAAAATGAATTCTAAATCTAAACATTTCTTATACATGTCAGATAATCATAATTTTGATTTACCAAGAAGGAAATCTAAATAATAATTCAAAATACTCAAACAAATACAACCAATCTCACAAATTTCTCAGACCGTTCCATAATAATTTCTTAACTTAGTTTACTACACCCTCCCACAATTTGTACACATGTATGTACATCTGATAATTCACCACATTTTATAGCAAAACCGCTGAATGACCTCCGTGGCGGGAGCGAAACGTCCGGTAAAGCCAAGCAGGAGCCTAAACGGCACCCAAAGCTAATCTTAAATTAAATTATATTACTACAATTCCAAACATCGAACATATTCAAACCGCTGAATATGATTCCACTTATTTATCCATTACCAGTTCCGGGAAGGTAATGCAACATGACAAAACTTAACACTTCATTAAACCAAGTTCAATGAAACGTAACCAATACAAACAAACTTCCGTCACTAAAAGAAATGATTCAATTCAAACATCTCTAAAAAAATTCAAATCAGATAATAAATTTAAATAAATTCGCAATAGTATTACAACAAAAAATACAAAATATTCGAGACTTATAATCTATGCTCATGATGATAGAATACAGTAATTAACATACATGTCAGTGTCCAGGATACTTGCTATAGTCAGCTTAATGTGCTCTGGTCTGATCTCGGGCACACTGCTAACCTAATAATGAGTAATAGCAGTAGTGCACCTATAAGCTCACACCATGGCATCATATATATTTCAATAAAATATAGCATGTTTTTTTAGCCCCCAACACTTCTAGCTTTATGCTAAAAAATAACATCTATAATAGGAAATAATACTTCACACTAACACCATTTTGGCTGTGAGGCTTTTGAGCGGTACACAGGTTTCTAAACTAATTGAAATAAATGAAATACAATATAACTTAATAAAATAAAATTACAATCCTTAAGTCTGGTTCGGGTTGTCCCATACTGCGCCCACACACAACCATATGTAGGAATGGAAAGTTGTGCACCACCCTACCATTTCAACCATCATATATATTATCTAAACAATAATATAGCCTGTGGTTTAAACCCCTGCACCTACTCTACAAAGTGCAGCAATACACAATGTAAAGAAAGTTCATGCTTTAACGCTCCGCAAAATGGGCATCACCTAATCCTCTCATTAACGGTCCTAGCTTGACTTCGTGAGACAAGTGGAATGGTGACTTTCTCCTGGTGTCTCGCTGGTTTGGTGTGACGGGAAAGGGGGATAGATCCGGGAGGGTAAACAAATCTAACAATTCTAACCATTTCAATGTGGGGGTGGGGTGACACAATCTGAACCATGACAATTACACAATCAATTCACATATATTATAAAATCCTATAATCTATTCCAAATATATAAATATATAAAATCATATAACATTTCATCATAAAACTGAGTATTGTTCATGAGCATCATAGTTAATACTAACCATATCCTTAGCTATGAACACTGAGTATAATCCATTATGATAACTATAATGGGACACACTCTTTCAACTTTCTCATAGCAATACCTCTTGAACCTAAACTTACCAATTTAAATGATAATATATTCAATTTTAAAACCTTTTCACATAATTTCAATCTAAACCCAAACTACTCTAGCGATCCTCCTCTTTAACTTTAGCTAGTCGAACTAACCCACACATATTTTTAAACCAGAACCTTCATATACTAGAACTCAAACTAGTAAACCCATATACTAGAACTCAAACTAGTAAACCCATATTTATAAAGGTTCCAGCAGCCTTATTCCAATTTTTTGCTCGTAATGTTTGGACACAGTGATTAACAAATAAATCGATTTCTAAGATACTTACTAAACTCTAGTTGATGTGATCTGGTCTGATCTCAGGCACACTGTCTAACAACCAACGAGTCATAGGAATGGTGTACCTATGTACTCACATCATAGTATCATATATATTTCAATGAAATATAGCATGTGTTTTAGCCCCCAGCACTTCTAGAATTTATGCGAAAAATAATGAATTTATAATAAATTTAAACATCACAGATTTCCTCCTTGTAATATATATCAAGTTACGTTAGTACATACTGTAAATATGTTAATTAAAACTAAATATAGTCAATCAATTTATCATTTGGTGCTAAAATGAATTCTAAATCTAAACATTTCTTATACATGTCAGATAATCATAATTTTGATTTACCAAGAAGGAAATCTAAATAATAATTCAAAATACTCAAACAAATACAACCAATCTCACAAATTTCTCAGACCGTTCCATAATAATTTCTTAACTTAGTTTACTACACCCTCCCACAATTTGTACACATGTATGTACATCTGATAATTCACCACATTTTATAGCAAAACCGCTGAATGACCTCCGTGGCGGGAGCGAAACGTCCGGTAAAGCCAAGCAGGAGCCTAAACGGCACCCAAAGCTAATCTTAAATTAAATTATATTACTACAATTCCAAACATCGAACATATTCAAACCGCTGAATATGATTCCACTTATTTATCCATTACCAGTTCCGGGAAGGTAATGCAACATGAGAAAACTTAACACTTCATTAAACCAAGTTCAATGAAACGTAACCAATACAAACAAACTTCCGTCACTAAAAGAAATGATTCAATTCAAACATCTCTAAACAAATTCAAATCAGATAATAAATTTAAATAAATTCGCAATAGTATTACAACAAAAAATACAAAATATTCGAGACTTATAATCTATGCTCATGATGATAGAATACAGTAATTAACATACATGTCAGTGTCTAGGATACTTGCTATAGTCAGCTTAATGTGCTCTGGTCTGATCTCGGGCACACTGCTAACCTAATAATGAGTAATAGCAGTAGTGCACCTATAAGCTCACACCATGGCATCATATATATTTCAATAAAATATAGCATGTTTTTTTAGCCCGCAACACTTCTAGCTTTATGCTAAAAAATAACATCTATAATAGGAAATAATACTTCACACTAACACCATTTTGGCTGTGAGGCTTTTGAGCGGTACACAGGTTTCTAAACTAATTGAAATAAATGAAATACAATATAACTTAATAAAATAAAATTACAATCCTTAAAAAAAACTGAGTATTGTTCATGAGCATCATAGTTAATACTAACCATATCCTTAGCTATGAACACTGAGTATAATCCATTATGATAACTATAATGGGACACACTCTTTCAACTTTCTCATAGCAATACCTCTTGAACCTAAACTTACCAATTTAAATGATAATATATTCAATTTTAAAACCTTTTCACATAATTTCAATCTAAACCCAAACTACTCTAGCGATCCTCCTCTTAGACTTTAGCTAGTCGAACTAACCCACACATATTTTTAAACCAGAACCTTCATATACTAGAACTCAAACTAGTAAACCCATATACTAGAACTCAAACTAGTAAACCCATATTTATAAAGGTTCCAGCAGCCTTATTCCAATTTTTTGCTCGTAATGTTTGGACACAGTGATTAACAAATAAATCGATTTCTAAGATACTTACTAAACTCTAGTTGATGTGATCTGGTCTGATCTCAGGCACACTGTCTAACAACCAACGAGTCATAGGAATGGTGTACCTATGTACTCACATCATAGTATCATATATATTTCAATGAAATATAGCATGTGTTTTAGCCCCCAGCACTTCTAGAATTTATGCGAAAAATAATGAATTTATAATAAATTTAAACATCACAGATTTCCTCCTTGTAATATATATCAAGTTACGTTAGTACATACTGTAAATATGTTAATTAAAACTAAATATAGTCAATCAATTTATCATTTGGTGCTAAAATGAATTCTAAATCTAAACATTTCTTATACATGTCAGATAATCATAATTTTGATTTACCAAGAAGGAAATCTAAATAATAATTCAAAATACTCAAACAAATACAACCAATCTCACAAATTTCTCAGACCGTTCCATAATAATTTCTTAACTTAGTTTACTACACCCTCCCACAATTTGTACACATGTATGTACATCTGATAATTCACCACATTTTATAGCAAAACCGCTGAATGACCTCCGTGGCGGGAGCGAAACGTCCGGTAAAGCCAAGCAGGAGCCTAAACGGCACCCAAAGCTAATCTTAAATTAAATTATATTACTACAATTCCAAACATCGAACATATTCAAACCGCTGAATATGATTCCACTTATTTATCCATTACCAGTTCCGGGAAGGTAATGCAACATGACAAAACTTAACACTTCATTAAACCAAGTTCAATGAAACGTAACCAATACAAACAAACTTCCGTCACTAAAAGAAATGATTCAATTCAAACATCTATAAACAAATTCAAATCAGATAATAAATTTAAATAAATTCGCAATAGTATTACAACAAAAAATACAAAATATTCGAGACTTATAATCTATGCTCATGATGATAGAATACAGTAATTAACATACATGTCAGTGTCTAGGATACTTGCTATAGTCAGCTTAATGTGCTCTGGTCTGATCTCGGGCACACTGCTAACCTAATAATGAGTAATAGCAGTAGTGCACCTATAAGCTCACACCATGGCATCATATATATTTCAATAAAATATAGCATGTTTTTTTAGCCCCCAACACTTCTAGCTTTATGCTAAAAAATAACATCTATAATAGGAAATAATACTTCACACTAACACCATTTTGGCTGTGAGGCTTTTGAGCGGTACACAGGTTTCTAAACTAATTGAAATAAATGAAATACAATATAACTTAATAAAATAAAATTACAATCCTTAAGTCTGGTTCGGGTTGTCCCATACTGCGCCCACACACAACCATATGTAGGAATGGAAAGTTGTGCACCACCCTACCATTTCAACCATCATATATATTATCTAAACAATAATATAGCCTGTGGTTTAAACCCCTGCACCTACTCTACAAAGTGTAGCAATACACAATGTAAAGAAAGTTCATGCTTTAACGCTCCGCAAAATGGGCATCACCTAATCCTCTCATTAACGGTCCTAGCTTGACTTCGTGAGACAAGTGGAATGGTGACTTTCTCCTGGTGTCTCGCTGGTTTGGTGTGACGGGAAAGGGGGATAGATCCGGGAGGGTAAACAAATCTAACAATTCTAACCATTTCAATGTGGGGGTGGGGTGACACAATCTGAACCATGACAATTACACAATCAATTCACATATATTATAAAATCCTATAATCTATTCCAAATATATAAATATATAAAATCATATAACATTTCATCATAAAACTGAGTATTGTTCATGAGCATCATAGTTAATACTAACCATATCCTTAGCTATGAACACTGAGTATAATCCATTATGATAACTATAATGGGACACACTCTTTCAACTTTCTCATAGCAATACCTCTTGAACCTAAACTTACCAATTTAAATGATAATATATTCAATTTTAAAACCTTTTCACATAATTTCAATCTAAACCCAAACTACTCTAGCGATCCTCCTCTTTAACTTTAGCTAGTCGAACTAACCCACACATATTTTTAAACCAGAACCTTCATATACTAGAACTCAAACTAGTAAACCCATATACTAGAACTCAAACTAGTAAACCCATATTTATAAAGGTTCCAGCAGCCTTATTCCAATTTTTTGCTCGTAATGTTTGGACACAGTGATTAACAAATAAATCGATTTCTAAGATACTTACTAAACTCTAGTTGATGTGATCTGGTCTGATCTCAGGCACACTGTCTAACAACCAACGAGTCATAGGAATGGTGTACCTATGTACTCACATCATAGTATCATATATATTTCAATGAAATATAGCATGTGTTTTAGCCCCCAGCACTTCTAGAATTTATGCGAAAAATAATGAATTTATAATAAATTTAAACATCACAGATTTCCTCCTTGTAATATATATCAAGTTACGTTAGTACATACTGTAAATATGTTAATTAAAACTAAATATAGTCAATCAATTTATCATTTGGTGCTAAAATGAATTCTAAATCTAAACATTTCTTATACATGTCAGATAATCATAATTTTGATTTACCAAGAAGGAAATCTAAATAATAATTCAAAATACTCAAACAAATACAACCAATCTCACAAATTTCTCAGACCGTTCCATAATAATTTCTTAACTTAGTTTACTACACCCTCCCACAATTTGTACACATGTATGTACATCTGATAATTCACCACATTTTATAGCAAAACCGCTGAATGACCTCCGTGACGGGAGCGAAACGTCCGGTAAAGCCAAGCAGGAGCCTAAACGGCACCCAAAGCTAATCTTAAATTAAATTATATTACTACAATTCCAAACATCGAACATATTCAAACCGCTGAATATGATTCCACTTATTTATCCATTACCAGTTCCGGGAAGGTAATGCAACATGACAAAACTTAACACTTCATTAAACCAAGTTCAATGAAACGTAACCAATACAAACAAACTTCCGTCACTAAAAGAAATGATTCAATTCAAACATCTCTAAACAAATTCAAATCAGATAATAAATTTAAATAAATTCGCAATAGTATTACAACAAAAAATACAAAATATTCGAGACTTATAATCTATGCTCATGATGATAGAATACAGTAATTAACATACATGTCAGTGTCTAGGATACTTGCTATAGTCAGCTTAATGTGCTCTGGTCTGATCTCGGGCACACTGCTAACCTAATAATGAGTAATAGCAGTAGTGCACCTATAAGCTCACACCATGGCATCATATATATTTCAATAAAATATAGCATGTTTTTTTAGCCCCCAACACTTCTAGCTTTATGCTAAAAAATAACATCTATAATAGGAAATAATACTTCACACTAACACCATTTTGGCTGTGAGGCTTTTGAGCGGTACACAGGTTTCTAAACTAATTGAAATAAATGAAATACAATATAACTTAATAAAATAAAATTACAATCCTTAAGTCTGGTTCGGGTTGTCCCATACTGCGCCCACACACAACCATATGTAGGAATGGAAAGTTGTGCACCACCCTACCATTTCAACCATCATATATATTATCTAAACAATAATATAGCCTGTGGTTTAAACCCCTGCACCTACTCTACAAAGTGTAGCAATACACAATGTAAAGAAAGTTCATGCTTTAACGCTCCGCAAAATGGGCATCACCTAATCCTCTCATTAACGGTCCTAGCTTGACTTCGTGAGACAAGTGGAATGGTGACTTTCTCCTGGTGTCTCGCTGGTTTGGTGTGACGGGAAAGGGGGATAGATCCGGGAGGGTAAACAAATCTAACAATTCTAACCATTTCAATGTGGGGGTGGGGTGACACAATCTGAACCATGACAATTACACAATCAATTCACATATATTATAAAATCCTATAATCTATTCCAAATATATAAATATATAAAATCATATAACATTTCATCATAAAACTGAGTATTGTTCATGAGCATCATAGTTAATACTAACCATATCCTTAGCTATGAACACTGAGTATAATCCATTATGATAACTATAATGGGACACACTCTTTCAACTTTCTCATAGCAATACCTCTTGAACCTAAACTTACCAATTTAAATGATAATATATTCAATTTTAAAACCTTTTCACATAATTTCAATCTAAACCCAAACTACTCTAGCGATCCTCCTCTTTAACTTTAGCTAGTCGAACTAACCCACACATATTTTTAAACCAGAACCTTCATATACTAGAACTCAAACTAGTAAACCCATATACTAGAACTCAAACTAGTAAACCCATATTTATAAAGGTTCCAGCAGCCTTATTCCAATTTTTTGCTCGTAATGTTTGGACACAGTGATTAACAAATAAATCGATTTCTAAGATACTTACTAAACTCTAGTTGATGTGATCTGGTCTGATCTCAGGCACACTGTCTAACAACCAACGAGTCATAGGAATGGTGTACCTATGTACTCACATCATAGTATCATATATATTTCAATGAAATATAGCATGTGTTTTAGCCCCCAGCACTTCTAGAATTTATGCGAAAAATAATGAATTTATAATAAATTTAAACATCACAGATTTCCTCCTTGTAATATATATCAAGTTACGTTAGTACATACTGTAAATATGTTAATTAAAACTAAATATAGTCAATCAATTTATCATTTGGTGCTAAAATGAATTCTAAATCTAAACATTTCTTATACATGTCAGATAATCATAATTTTGATTTACCAAGAAGGAAATCTAAATAATAATTCAAAATACTCAAACAAATACAACCAATCTCACAAATTTCTCAGACCGTTCCATAATAATTTCTTAACTTAGTTTACTACACCCTCCCACAATTTGTACACATGTATGTACATCTGATAATTCACCACATTTTATAGCAAAACCGCTGAATGACCTCCGTGGCGGGAGCGAAACGTCCGGTAAAGCCAAGCAGGAGCCTAAACGGCACCCAAAGCTAATCTTAAATTAAATTATATTACTACAATTCCAAACATCGAACATATTCAAACCGCTGAATATGATTCCACTTATTTATCCATTACCAGTTCCGGGAAGGTAATGCAACATGACAAAACTTAACACTTCATTAAACCAAGTTCAATGAAACGTAACCAATACAAACAAACTTCCGTCACTAAAAGAAATGATTCAATTCAAACATCTCTAAACAAATTCAAATCAGATAATAAATTTAAATAAATTCGCAATAGTATTACAACAAAAAATACAAAATATTCGAGACTTATAATCTATGCTCATGATGATAGAATACAGTAATTAACATACATGTCAGTGTCTAGGATACTTGCTATAGTCAGCTTAATGTGCTCTGGTCTGATCTCGGGCACACTGCTAACCTAATAATGAGTAATAGCAGTAGTGCACCTATAAGCTCACACCATGGCATCATATATATTTCAATAAAATATAGCATGTTTTTTTAGCCCGCAACACTTCTAGCTTTATGCTAAAAAATAACATCTATAATAGGAAATAATACTTCACACTAACACCATTTTGGCTGTGAGGCTTTTGAGCGGTACACAGGTTTCTAAACTAATTGAAATAAATGAAATACAATATAACTTAATAAAATAAAATTACAATCCTTAAAAAAAACTGAGTATTGTTCATGAGCATCATAGTTAATACTAACCATATCCTTAGCTATGAACACTGAGTATAATCCATTATGATAACTATAATGGGACACACTCTTTCAACTTTCTCATAGCAATACCTCTTGAACCTAAACTTACCAATTTAAATGATAATATATTCAATTTTAAAACCTTTTCACATAATTTCAATCTAAACCCAAACTACTCTAGCGATCCTCCTCTTTAACTTTAGCTAGTCGAACTAACCCACACATATTTTTAAACCAGAACCTTCATATACTAGAACTCAAACTAGTAAACCCATATACTAGAACTCAAACTAGTAAACCCATATTTATAAAGGTTCCAGCAGCCTTATTCCAATTTTTTGCTCGTAATGTTTGGACACAGTGATTAACAAATAAATCGATTTCTAAGATACTTACTAAACTCTAGTTGATGTGATCTGGTCTGATCTCAGGCACACTGTCTAACAACCAACGAGTCATAGGAATGGTGTACCTATGTACTCACATCATAGTATCATATATATTTCAATGAAATATAGCATGTGTTTTAGCCCCCAGCACTTCTAGAATTTATGCGAAAAATAATGAATTTATAATAAATTTAAACATCACAGATTTCCTCCTTGTAATATATATCAAGTTACGTTAGTACATACTGTAAATATGTTAATTAAAACTAAATATAGTCAATCAATTTATCATTTGGTGCTAAAATGAATTCTAAATCTAAACATTTCTTATACATGTCAGATAATCATAATTTTGATTTACCAAGAAGGAAATCTAAATAATAATTCAAAATACTCAAACAAATACAACCAATCTCACAAATTTCTCAGACCGTTCCATAATAATTTCTTAACTTAGTTTACTACACCCTCCCACAATTTGTACACATGTATGTACATCTGATAATTCACCACATTTTATAGCAAAACCGCTGAATGACCTCCGTGACGGGAGCGAAACGTCCGGTAAAGCCAAGCAGGAGCCTAAACGGCACCCAAAGCTAATCTTAAATTAAATTATATTACTACAATTCCAAACATCGAACATATTCAAACCGCTGAATATGATTCCACTTATTTATCCATTACCAGTTCCGGGAAGGTAATGCAACATGACAAAACTTAACACTTCATTAAACCAAGTTCAATGAAACGTAACCAATACAAACAAACTTCCGTCACTAAAAGAAATGATTCAATTCAAACATCTCTAAACAAATTCAAATCAGATAATAAATTTAAATAAATTCGCAATAGTATTACAACAAAAAATACAAAATATTCGAGACTTATAATCTATGCTCATGATGATAGAATACAGTAATTAACATACATGTCAGTGTCTAGGATACTTGCTATAGTCAGCTTAATGTGCTCTGGTCTGATCTCGGGCACACTGCTAACCTAATAATGAGTAATAGCAGTAGTGCACCTATAAGCTCACACCATGGCATCATATATATTTCAATAAAATATAGCATGTTTTTTTAGCCCCCAACACTTCTAGCTTTATGCTAAAAAATAACATCTATAATAGGAAATAATACTTCACACTAACACCATTTTGGCTGTGAGGCTTTTGAGCGGTACACAGGTTTCTAAACTAATTGAAATAAATGAAATACAATATAACTTAATAAAATAAAATTACAATCCTTAAGTCTGGTTCGGGTTGTCCCATACTGCGCCCACACACAACCATATGTAGGAATGGAAAGTTGTGCACCACCCTACCATTTCAACCATCATATATATTATCTAAACAATAATATAGCCTGTGGTTTAAACCCCTGCACCTACTCTACAAAGTGTAGCAATACGCAATGTAAAGAAAGTTCATGCTTTAACGCTCCGCAAAATGGGCATCACCTAATCCTCTCATTAACGGTCCTAGCTTGACTTCGTGAGACAAGTGGAATGGTGACTTTCTCCTGGTGTCTCGCTGGTTTGGTGTGACGGGAAAGGGGGATAGATCCGGGAGGGTAAACAAATCTAACAATTCTAACCATTTCAATGTGGGGGTGGGGTGACACAATCTGAACCATGACAATTACACAATCAATTCACATATATTATAAAATCCTATAATCTATTCCAAATATATAAATATATAAAATCATATAACATTTCATCATAAAACTGAGTATTGTTCATGAGCATCATAGTTAATACTAACCATATCCTTAGCTATGAACACTGAGTATAATCCATTATGATAACTATAATGGGACACACTCTTTCAACTTTCTCATAGCAATACCTCTTGAACCTAAACTTACCAATTTAAATGATAATATATTCAATTTTAAAACCTTTTCACATAATTTCAATCTAAACCCAAACTACTCTAGCGATCCTCCTCTTTAACTTTAGCTAGTCGAACTAACCCACACATATTTTTAAACCAGAACCTTCATATACTAGAACTCAAACTAGTAAACCCATATACTAGAACTCAAACTAGTAAACCCATATTTATAAAGGTTCCAGCAGCCTTATTCCAATTTTTTGCTCGTAATGTTTGGACACAGTGATTAACAAATAAATCGATTTCTAAGATACTTACTAAACTCTAGTTGATGTGATCTGGTCTGATCTCAGGCACACTGTCTAACAACCAACGAGTCATAGGAATGGTGTACCTATGTACTCACATCATAGTATCATATATATTTCAATGAAATATAGCATGTGTTTTAGCCCCCAGCACTTCTAGAATTTATGCGAAAAATAATGAATTTATAATAAATTTAAACATCACAGATTTCCTCCTTGTAATATATATCAAGTTACGTTAGTACATACTGTAAATATGTTAATTAAAACTAAATATAGTCAATCAATTTATCATTTGGTGCTAAAATGAATTCTAAATCTAAACATTTCTTATACATGTCAGATAATCATAATTTTGATTTACCAAGAAGGAAATCTAAATAATAATTCAAAATACTCAAACAAATACAACCAATCTCACAAATTTCTCAGACCGTTCCATAATAATTTCTTAACTTAGTTTACTACACCCTCCCACAATTTGTACACATGTATGTACATCTGATAATTCACCACATTTTATAGCAAAACCGCTGAATGACCTCCGTGGCGGGAGCGAAACGTCCGGTAAAGCCAAGCAGGAGCCTAAACGGCACCCAAAGCTAATCTTAAATTAAATTATATTACTACAATTCCAAACATCGAACATATTCAAACCGCTGAATATGATTCCACTTATTTATCCATTACCAGTTCCGGGAAGGTAATGCAACATGACAAAACTTAACACTTCATTAAACCAAGTTCAATGAAACGTAACCAATACAAACAAACTTCCGTCACTAAAAGAAATGATTCAATTCAAACATCTCTAAACAAATTCAAATCAGATAATAAATTTAAATAAATTCGCAATAGTATTACAACAAAAAATACAAAATATTCGAGACTTATAATCTATGCTCATGATGATAGAATACAGTAATTAACATACATGTCAGTGTCTAGGATACTTGCTATAGTCAGCTTAATGTGCTCTGGTCTGATCTCGGGCACACTGCTAACCTAATAATGAGTAATAGCAGTAGTGCACCTATAAGCTCACACCATGGCATCATATATATTTCAATAAAATATAGCATGTTTTTTTAGCCCGCAACACTTCTAGCTTTATGCTAAAAAATAACATCTATAATAGGAAATAATACTTCACACTAACACCATTTTGGCTGTGAGGCTTTTGAGCGGTACACAGGTTTCTAAACTAATTGAAATAAATGAAATACAATATAACTTAATAAAATAAAATTACAATCCTTAAAAAAAACTGAGTATTGTTCATGAGCATCATAGTTAATACTAACCATATCCTTAGCTATGAACACTGAGTATAATCCATTATGATAACTATAATGGGACACACTCTTTCAACTTTCTCATAGCAATACCTCTTGAACCTAAACTTACCAATTTAAATGATAATATATTCAATTTTAAAACCTTTTCACATAATTTCAATCTAAACCCAAACTACTCTAGCGATCCTCCTCTTTAACTTTAGCTAGTCGAACTAACCCACACATATTTTTAAACCAGAACCTTCATATACTAGAACTCAAACTAGTAAACCCATATACTAGAACTCAAACTAGTAAACCCATATTTATAAAGGTTCCAGCAGCCTTATTCCAATTTTTTGCTCGTAATGTTTGGACACAGTGATTAACAAATAAATCGATTTCTAAGATACTTACTAAACTCTAGTTGATGTGATCTGGTCTGATCTCAGGCACACTGTCTAACAACCAACGAGTCATAGGAATGGTGTACCTATGTACTCACATCATAGTATCATATATATTTCAATGAAATATAGCATGTGTTTTAGCCCCCAGCACTTCTAGAATTTATGCGAAAAATAATGAATTTATAATAAATTTAAACATCACAGATTTCCTCCTTGTAATATATATCAAGTTACGTTAGTACATACTGTAAATATGTTAATTAAAACTAAATATAGTCAATCAATTTATCATTTGGTGCTAAAATGAATTCTAAATCTAAACATTTCTTATACATGTCAGATAATCATAATTTTGATTTACCAAGAAGGAAATCTAAATAATAATTCAAAATACTCAAACAAATACAACCAATCTCACAAATTTCTCAGACCGTTCCATAATAATTTCTTAACTTAGTTTACTACACCCTCCCACAATTTGTACACATGTATGTACATCTGATAATTCACCACATTTTATAGCAAAACCGCTGAATGACCTCCGTGGCGGGAGCGAAACGTCCGGTAAAGCCAAGCAGGAGCCTAAACGGCACCCAAAGCTAATCTTAAATTAAATTATATTACTACAATTCCAAACATCGAACATATTCAAACCGCTGAATATGATTCCACTTATTTATCCATTACCAGTTCCGGGAAGGTAATGCAACATGAGAAAACTTAACACTTCATTAAACCAAGTTCAATGAAACGTAACCAATACAAACAAACTTCCGTCACTAAAAGAAATGATTCAATTCAAACATCTCTAAACAAATTCAAATCAGATAATAAATTTAAATAAATTCGCAATAGTATTACAACAAAAAATACAAAATATTCGAGACTTATAATCTATGCTCATGATGATAGAATACAGTAATTAACATACATGTCAGTGTCTAGGATACTTGCTATAGTCAGCTTAATGTGCTCTGGTCTGATCTCGGGCACACTGCTAACCTAATAATGAGTAATAGCAGTAGTGCACCTATAAGCTCACACCATGGCATCATATATATTTCAATAAAATATAGCATGTTTTTTTAGCCCCCAACACTTCTAGCTTTATGCTAAAAAATAACATCTATAATAGGAAATAATACTTCACACTAACACCATTTTGGCTGTGAGGCTTTTGAGCGGTACACAGGTTTCTAAACTAATTGAAATAAATTAAATACAATATAACTTAATAAAATAAAATTACAATCCTTAAGTCTGGTTCGGGTTGTCCCATACTGCGCCCACACACAACCATATGTAGGAATGGAAAGTTGTGCACCACCCTACCATTTCAACCATCATATATATTATCTAAACAATAATATAGCCTGTGGTTTAAACCCCTGCACCTACTCTACAAAGTGTAGCAATACACAATGTAAAGAAAGTTCATGCTTTAACGCTCCGCAAAATGGGCATCACCTAATCCTCTCATTAACGGTCCTAGCTTGACTTCGTGAGACAAGTGGAATGGTGACTTTCTCCTGGTGTCTCGCTGGTTTGGTGTGACGGGAAAGGGGGATAGATCCGGGAGGGTAAACAAATCTAACAATTCTAACCATTTCAATGTGGGGGTGGGGTGACACAATCTGAACCATGACAATTACACAATCAATTCACATATATTATAAAATCCTATAATCTATTCCAAATATATAAATATATAAAATCATATAACATTTCATCATAAAACTGAGTATTGTTCATGAGCATCATAGTTAATACTAACCATATCCTTAGCTATGAACACTGAGTATAATCCATTATGATAACTATAATGGGACACACTCTTTCAACTTTCTCATAGCAATACCTCTTGAACCTAAACTTACCAATTTAAATGATAATATATTCAATTTTAAAACCTTTTCACATAATTTCAATCTAAACCCAAACTACTCTAGCGATCCTCCTCTTTAACTTTAGCTAGTCGAACTAACCCACACATATTTTTAAACCAGAACCTTCATATACTAGAACTCAAACTAGTAAACCCATATACTAGAACTCAAACTAGTAAACCCATATTTATAAAGGTTCCAGCAGCCTTATTCCAATTTTTTGCTCGTAATGTTTGGACACAGTGATTAACAAATAAATCGATTTCTAAGATACTTACTAAACTCTAGTTGATGTGATCTGGTCTGATCTCAGGCACACTGTCTAACAACCAACGAGTCATAGGAATGGTGTACCTATGTACTCACATCATAGTATCATATATATTTCAATGAAATATAGCATGTGTTTTAGCCCCCAGCACTTCTAGAATTTATGCGAAAAATAATGAATTTATAATAAATTTAAACATCACAGATTTCCTCCTTGTAATATATATCAAGTTACGTTAGTACATACTGTAAATATGTTAATTAAAACTAAATATAGTCAATCAATTTATCATTTGGTGCTAAAATGAATTCTAAATCTAAACATTTCTTGTACATGTCAGATAATCATAATTTTGATTTACCAAGAAGGAAATCTAAATAATAATTCAAAATACTCAAACAAATACAACCAATCTCACAAATTTCTCAGACCGTTCCATAATAATTTCTTAACTTAGTTTACTACACCCTCCCACAATTTGTACACATGTATGTACATCGGATAATTCACCACATTTTATAGCAAAACCGCTGAATGACCTCCGTGACGGGAGCGAAATGTCCGGTAAAGCCAAGCAGGAGCCTAAACGGCACCCAAAGCTAATCTTAAATTAAATTATATTACTACAATTCCAAACATCGAACATATTCAAACCGCTGAATATGATTCCACTTATTTATCCATTACCAGTTCCGGGAAGGTAATGCAACATGACAAAACTTAACACTTCATTAAACCAAGTTCAATGAAACGTAACCAATACAAACAAACTTCCGTCACTAAAAGAAATGATTCAATTCAAACATCTCTAAACAAATTCAAATCAGATAATAAATTTAAATAAATTCGCAATAGTATTACAACAAAAAATACAAAATATTCGAGACTTATAATCTATGCTCATGATGATAGAATACAGTAATTAACATACATGTCAGTGTCTAGGATACTTGCTATAGTCAGCTTAATGTGCTCTGGTCTGATCTCGGGCACACTGCTAACCTAATAATGAGTAATAGCAGTAGTGCACCTATAAGCTCACACCATGGCATCATATATATTTCAATAAAATATAGCATGTTTTTTTAGCCCCCAACACTTCTAGCTTTATGCTAAAAAATAACATCTATAATAGGAAATAATACTTCACACTAACACCATTTTGGCTGTGAGGCTTTTGAGCGGTACACAGGTTTCTAAACTAATTGAAATAAATGAAATACAATATAACTTAATAAAATAAAATTACAATCCTTAAGTCTGGTTCGGGTTGTCCCATACTGCGCCCACACACAACCATATGTAGGAATGGAAAGTTGTGCACCACCCTACCATTTCAACCATCATATATATTATCTAAACAATAATATAGCCTGTGGTTTAAACCCCTGCACCTACTCTACAAAGTGTAGCAATACACAATGTAAAGAAAGTTTACCAGTTCCGGGAAAGTAATGCAGTATGATAAAACTTAATACTTCTTTAAACTAACTTCAATAAAACGTAACCAATACAAATTAACTTCCGTCAATAAAAGAAATTATTCAATTCAAATATCTCTAAACAAATTCAAATCAGATAATAAATATAAATAAAGTTGCAATAATGAGATCAATACATAACAATCGAAACTTATATCTGTATTCATGATGTTATGAAAACAGTGATTAACATACATATCAGTATCTGAGATACTTGCCAGAGTCAGTTTAATGTAGTCTGGTCTGATCTTGGGCACACTGCCAAACTAATAATGAGTAATAGGAGTAGTGCACCTGTAAGCTCACACCATGGCAGCACATGCATATTTCAATGAAATATAGCATGATATCAGCCCCCATTACTTCTAGCTTTATGCTAAAAATAATAATACACAACAATCTAATCAAGGAACTCCCCACTTATAAAGAAATCTATAAACAAATAGAACTTAACCATTCATAGAGTTGCTAATCACTAATGGTTCACTAAACCACCACTCAAAATCAAAATAGGAGGAATGATGGGAATCATTGATTACAATTGGATTCCTAACATGCATTCATGCAGATATATCATTCCACACCAAAATACTTTGGTAGATGAATGTCGAGGTCCACTCCATTCAGAGGGTACAATCATAATTGACAATAACCTGAGTAATGTAACTTCGGATAAGTACATAACTCCAGTCCAAGGCTTAACCCAACCAAGAATAAATCTAGAAACACAACTACAATACAGAAGCACTACGCACAGGATTAAAAAAGCGGGAACAGTGATCTAACCACTTAATCATACTAAAACTGCAAATTTATAAATACATTTAATGAGATTCCACCATTACTTTCAACTGCTCAATCTTCTAAACACATATAATCTGGGCATTACTCAATACCAATGTCAGAAAAGACAATACAAACTTCCATACAAAACGGAAAGTACTTCACCGCACCACACACTGGCCACATACTCTATATGAAGACCAAGTAAAACGGCAATGAGCATCATAGCCTACATACAGCGCAGCATAATTAAAAACTACTAGAACTACATGTCCCTGGCAAACAAATTGGAAGATTTAATGGATTCATACAACATTGATTCAACAAACAAACCATAGTGTTCCAGTATAATATTAATAAGTAGAGAACTTATAACTATATACACATCTGTAGTCAGCTTAACTTTAGTGGTCCGCATGCGAGGCAGATCACAAAGAATAGAGCCCAATGGTAAATTTGAGAGATGAAGATACACTTCATTAACTCACTCCACTAAATAACTGTATACAATCACGTAATCCAATTAACCTATAATATGATTTGACCGCCTACCCCCATGGCAACATCCTTTGCTATGAACATTCAGTATAGTCCATTATGATAGCTATAATGGCACACACTCTTTCAACTTTCTCATAGCAATACCTCTTGAACCTAAACTTACCAATTTAAATGATATATATTCAATCTTAAAACCTTTTCACATAATTTTCAATCTAAACCCAACTACTCTAGCGATCCCCCGCTTAAACTATAGCTAGTCGAACTAACCCACACATATTTTTAAATCAGAACCCTCATATACTAGAACTCAAACTAGTAAACCCATATACTAGAACTCAGACTAGTGAACCCATATTTATAAAGGTTCCAGCAGCCTTAATCCAATTATTTGCTCGTAATATTTGGACACAGTGATTAACAAATATATCGATTTCTAAGATACTTACTAAACTCTAGTTGATGTGATCTGGTCTGATCTCAGGCACACTGTCTAACAACCAACGAGTCATAGGAATGGTGCACCTGTGTACTCACATCATAGTATCATATATATTTCAATGAAATATAGCATGTGTTTTAGCCCCCAGCACTTACAGCATTTATGCAAAAAATAATCAGATGATTTCGCTCCTTAAAAATGGGCATAGCTCGAACAATGTCACTTGAAACCGCTAATAAATCTGCAGTATACGTAATGAACTCACGTATTGCTGACTACTGTAAATAAGCTGAGTTTTGTTAAAAGCAGACCTTGTTGTTGAGATATAGATCCGGGAGGGTAAACAACACATAATTTGGTCGTGAGCTAGTACCACTTACAACCTGGGACATGTGCAATGGGTGAGGAATGGAGCACATTAGCTGCAAACCTTATAATAAGAAAGAAAATTCATTAAATATTTATTTGAAGATTAAATAACACTTGTGTTTTGTTCATCGCTGACTCCAGATATATACACATACAATCCCTTGAATGGATTGGATGTAAGAACAAACATAGTTCACAAAATCCAGTTATGATCCCATCAGAACAAATCTATAGCCTAGCACCAACATCCTTATACGATCTCAACGTGTTCTGTCACCATTTACCAATATAGAACTATCCAAACTTCACAACCCATCACAAGCCTACACGGCATATCCTACCAACTTCTCAAAAAAGGTCTAGAATATCAACACCCCCACAAACAGTATAGTGGAAAATTTAGATTAACCTAAAAATCTAAATAATACAAGAAACTCTACCAATTATCTATCAACATCACATAAACTAAACAATTCAACGTAAGAAATTATAACTTCAACCTAATCACCAAATTAATATGGCCCTACCAAAAAATTTACTATACATGGCAGCATCATACTAAACTGTCATATTACATTGGAATAATTCCCATACGCACGAATAAGTTCTACTAATAACAATATGGAAGTTACAAGTGAGAAACACAAATAACCAGGGCAAACGGGAGAAAACACAACGAATTCAACACGTGAAGTGAACCTGACCTACTTATAGGCATCTAATTTACAGAGTTAGCATTCTAATTGGAAAATTCTGTATTCTAAAAGTAGTAATCAGTGCAATAGTTCTGTGTTTTAGTTAAAATCTGAAAATATTAACCTCATTCAGCAAAGGATTAAGCCAAGGCAACAAAGGAATAGAAAAACATCGTAGTCATCAGGGAATAAACAAGCACAAGCCAGTGAATTCTTACAAGAACTTGAGGGCGGAGCACCAGAAACTAATAGAACCGCAACTAGAGCAGACCCTAAAAAAAAAGGATTATTTTAGAGGAATCATTCATCAACCTGAACCATCCCAATCACCCATTGCTGGATAAAAAACTACAGCACCCAACAAACGGCTAGTATGCAAAAATTACCACCAAATCATAGGAATAACACGGAGGATAATAAAACAAGGTTAGAGTAACCATATAAAAACTTTATAATAAATTTAACCTTACAGATTTCCTACTTGTAAAATATGTAACTACATTCCAGTAAATATATCTATAACATTAATATAGTCAATTTATTAGCAATCTTGCACTGAATTAATTCCGAAATTAGACTACATTATCACATACTAGTAAATACATCAATAACAAGATAATGTCAATTAATTAGCAATCTTATGCGAAAATAATTTCAAACTTAAAGTCATCTTCTACATATCATAAAATTGTAGTTTCGTAGTTTATCAGAAAGGAAATCTAGATAATTATTTGGAATACCTAAACAAATGACAACTAATTTAACTAACCTTTCAGATCATTTAATAATAATTTCTTAATTTAATTAATTATACCCACCTATGAGATATACATATATGCGTATGAACATAGCAAACATTTATAAATTTTAAAAAAACTTTGCAGATATCCTCAGAATTGAGTTCTAACTTAGACTATAGTACTACATACTAGTAAATATGGCGGTGACGGTTTGATTTAGTAAAGTAATTGGCAGTCTTGTGCTGGATTGGATTCGAGTTTGAGTTTGTCTTATACTTATCTGAAAATGGTGGATTTTGATTCATCAGGAGGAAAATCTAAGTAATTGTTTGAAATGCTTAAACAAATAACAAATAATTTAACAAACTTCTCAGACCATTTAACGATAATTTCCTAATCTAGCTAACTATGTCCACGCATAGGTTACACATATGTGTATATAATCATGGGAAACTTTTATAACAAAACTTTAAACGGTACAGATTTCCACCTTGGAAATATCGAATACATCATAACATAATAATAAATATAAAATTAAATATAGTTAACTAATTAGCGATTTTACTCCATAATATTTTAAATGTAAATTTATCTTGTATGTATCGGTAAATTGTGGATATTTGGTTTACCAAGAGGGAAATCTGAATGATCATTTAGAATACTTTAACAATACAACCAATTTAACAAACTTCTCTGACCATTCAATAATAACTTCTTAACTTAATCAACCATAACTACCTACAACTGGTACATATATTTTCAATTATAAAAAATTTAAACATCACAGATTTCCTCCTTGTGATATATATTTCAAGTTACTTTAGTACATACAGTAAGTATATTAATTGAAACTAGATATAGTCAATCAATTTATCATTTGGTGCTAAAATGAATTCAAAATCTAAACATTTCTTATACGTGGCGGGAGAGAAACGTCCGGTAAAGCCAAGCAGGAGCCTAAACGGCACCCAAAACTAATTCTGAAATTGAAATAAATCCAATTAAATTATATTACTACAACTCCAAATATCGAACATATTCTAACCGTTGAATATGATTCCACTTACATAACCATTACCAGTTCCGGGAAGGTAATGCAGTATGATAAAACTTAATACTTCTTTAAACTAACTTCAATAAAACGTAACCAATACAAATTAACTTCCGTCAATAAAAGAAATTATTCAATTCAAATATCTCTAAACAAATTCAAATCAGATAATAAATATAAATAAAGTTGCAATAATGAGATCAATACATAACAATCGAAACTTATATCTGTATTCATGATGTTATGAAAACAGTGATTAACATACATATCAGTATCTGAGATACTTGCCAGAGTCAGTTTAATGTAGTCTGGTCTGATCTTGGGCACACTGCCAAACTAATAATGAGTAATAGGAGTAGTGCACCTGTAAGCTCACACCATGGCAGCACATGCATATTTCAATGAAATATAGCATGATATCAGCCCCCATTACTTCTAGCTTTATGCTAAAAATAATAATACACAACAATCTAATCAAGGAACTCCCCACTTATAAAGAAATCTATAAACAAATAGAACTTAACCATTCATAGAGTTGCTAATCACTAATGGTTCACTAAACCACCACTCAAAATCAAAATAGGAGGAATGATGGGAATCATTGATTACAATTGGATTCCTAACATGCATTCATGCAGATATATCATTCCACACCAAAATACTTTGGTAGATGAATGTCGAGGTCCACTCCATTCAGAGGGTACAATCATAATTGACAATAACCTGAGTAATGTAACTTCGGATAAGTACATAACTCCAGTCCAAGGCTTAACCCAACCAAGAATAAATCTAGAAACACAACTACAATACAGAAGCACTACGCACAGGATTAAAAAAGCGGGAACAGTGATCTAACCACTTAATCATACTAAAACTGCAAATTTATAAATACATTTAATGAGATTCCACCATTACTTTCAACTGCTCAATCTTCTAAACACATATAATCTGGGCATTACTCAATACCAATGTCAAAAAAGACAATACAAACTTCCATACAAAACGGAAAGTACTTCACCGCACCACACACTGGCCACATACTCTATATGAAGACCAAGTAAAACGGCAATGAGCATCATAGCCTACATACAGCGCAGCATAATTAAAAACTACTAGAACTACATGTCCCTGGCAAACAAATTGGAAGATTTAATGGATTCATACAACATTGATTCAACAAACAAACCATAGTGTTCCAGTATAATATTAATAAGTAGAGAACTTATAACTATATACACATCTGTAGTCAGCTTAACTTTAGTGGTCCGCATGCGAGGCAGATCACAAAGAATAGAGCCCAATGGTAAATTTGAGAGATGAAGATACACTTCATTAACTCACTCCACTAAATAACTGTATACAATCACGTAATCCAATTAACCTATAATATGATTTGACCGCCTACCCCCATGGCAACATCCTTTGCTATGAACATTCAGTATAGTCCATTATGATAGCTATAATGGCACACACTCTTTCAACTTTCTCATAGCAATACCTCTTGAACCTAAACTTACCAATTTAAATGATATATATTCAATCTTAAAACCTTTTCACATAATTTTCAATCTAAACCCAACTACTCTAGCGATCCCCCGCTTAAACTATAGCTAGTCGAACTAACCCACACATATTTTTAAATCAGAACCCTCATATACTAGAACTCAAACTAGTAAACCCATATACTAGAACTCAGACTAGTGAACCCATATTTATAAAGGTTCCAGCAGCCTTAATCCAATTATTTGCTCGTAATATTTGGACACAGTGATTAACAAATATATCGATTTCTAAGATACTTACTAAACTCTAGTTGATGTGATCTGGTCTGATCTCAGGCACACTGTCTAACAACCAACGAGTCATAGGAATGGTGCACCTGTGTACTCACATCATAGTATCATATATATTTCAATGAAATATAGCATGTGTTTTAGCCCCCAGCACTTACAGCATTTATGCAAAAAATAATCAGATGATTTCGCTCCTTAAAAATGGGCATAGCTCGAACAATGTCACTTGAAACCGCTAATAAATCTGCAGTATACGTAATGAACTCACGTATTGCTGACTACTGTAAATAAGCTGAGTTTTGTTAAAAGCAGACCTTGTTGTTGAGATATAGATCCGGGAGGGTAAACAACACATAATTTGGTCGTGAGCTAGTACCACTTACAACCTGGGACATGTGCAATGGGTGAGGAATGGAGCACATTAGCTGCAAACCTTATAATAAGAAAGAAAATTCATTAAATATTTATTTGAAGATTAAATAACACTTGTGTTTTGTTCATCGCTGACTCCAGATATATACACATACAATCCCTTGAATGGATTGGATGTAAGAACAAACATAGTTCACAAAATCCAGTTATGATCCCATCAGAACAAATCTATAGCCTAGCACCAACATCCTTATACGATCTCAACGTGTTCTATCACCATTTACCAATATAGAACTATCCAAACTTCACAACCCATCACAAGCCTACACGGCATATCCTACCAACTTCTCAAAAAAGGTCTAGAATATCAACACCCCCACAAACAGTATAGTGGAAAATTTAGATTAACCTAAAAATCTAAATAATACAAGAAACTCTACCAATTATCTATCAACATCACATAAACTAAACAATTCAACGTAAGAAATTATAACTTCAACCTAATCACCAAATTAATATGGCCCTACCAAAAAATTTACTATACATGGCAGCATCATACTAAACTGTCATATTACATTGGAATAATTCCCATACGCACGAATAAGTTCTACTAATAACAATATGGAAGTTACAAGTGAGAAACACAAATAACCAGGGCAAACGGGAGAAAACACAACGAATTCAACACGTGAAGTGAACCTGACCTACTTATAGGCATCTAATTTACAGAGTTAGCATTCTAATTGGAAAATTCTGTATTCTAAAAGTAGTAATCAGTGCAATAGTTCTGTGTTTTAGTTAAAATCTGAAAATATTAACCTCATTCAGCAAAGGATTAAGCCAAGGCAACAAAGGAATAGAAAAACATCGTAGTCATCAGGGAATAAACAAGCACAAGCCAGTGAATTCTTACAAGAACTTGAGGGCGGAGCACCAGAAACTAATAGAACCGCAACTAGAGCAGACCCTAAAAAAAAGGATTATTTTAGAGGAATCATTCATCAACCTGAACCATCCCAATCACCCATTGCTGGATAAAAAACTACAGCACCCAACAAACGGCTAGTATGCAAAAATTACCACCAAATCATAGGAATAACACGGAGGATAATAAAACAAGGTTAGAGTAACCATATAAAAACTTTATAATAAATTTAACCTTACAGATTTCCTACTTGTAAAATATGTAACTACATTCCAGTAAATATATCTATAACATTAATATAATCAATTTATTAGCAATCTTGCACTGAATTAATTCCGAAATTAGACTACATTATCACATACTAGTAAATACATCAATAACAAGATAATGTCAATTAATTAGCAATCTTATGCGAAAATAATTTCAAACTTAAAGTCATCTTCTACATATCATAAAATTGTAGTTTCGTAGTTTATCAGAAAGGAAATCTAGATAATTATTTGGAATACCTAAACAAATGACAACTAATTTAACTAACCTTTCAGATCATTTAATAATAATTTCTTAATTTAATTAATTATACCCACCTATGAGATATACATATATGCGTATGAACATAGCAAACATTTATAAATTTTAAAAAAACTTTGCAGATATCCTCAGAATTGAGTTCTAACTTAGACTATAGTACTACATACTAGTAAATATGGCGGTGACGGTTTGATTTAGTAAAGTAATTGGCAGTCTTGTGCTGGATTGGATTCGAGTTTGAGTTTGTCTTATACTTATCTGAAAATGGTGGATTTTGATTCATCAGGAGGAAAATCTAAGTAATTGTTTGAAATGCTTAAACAAATAACAAATAATTTAACAAACTTCTCAGACCATTTAACGATAATTTCCTAATCTAGCTAACTATGTCCACGCATAGGTTACACATATGTGTATATAATCATGGGAAACTTTTATAACAAAACTTTAAACGGTACAGATTTCCACCTTGGAAATATCGAATACATCATAACATAATAATAAATATAAAATTAAATATAGTTAACTAATTAGCGATTTTACTCCATAATATTTTAAATGTAAATTTATCTTGTATGTATCGGTAAAGTGTGGATATTTGGTTTACCAAGAGGGAAATCTGAATGATCATTTAGAATACTTTAACAATACAACCAATTTAACAAACTTCTCTGACCATTCAATAATAACTTCTTAACTTAATCAACCATAACTACCTACAACTGGTACATATATTTTCAATTATAAAAAATTTAAACATCACAGATTTCCTCCTTGTGATATATATTTCAAGTTACTTTAGTACATACAGTAAGTATATTAATTGAAACTAGATATAGTCAATCAATTTATCATTTGGTGCTAAAATGAATTCAAAATCTAAACATTTCTTATACATGTCAGATAATCATAATTTTGATTTACCAAGAAGGAAATCTGGATAATAATTCTAAATACTCAAATAAATACAACCAATCTCACAAATTTCTCAGACCGTTCCATAATAATTTCTTAACCTAGTTTACTACACCCTCCCACAATTTGTACACATGTATGTACATCTGATAATTCACCACATTTTATAGTAAAACCGCTGAATGAACTCCGTGGCGGGAGAGAAACGTCCGGTAAAGCCAAGCAGGAGCCTAAACGGCACCCAAAACTAATTCTGAAATTGAAATAAATCCAATTAAATTATATTACTACAACTCCAAATATCGAACATATTCTAACCGTTGAATATGATTCCACTTACATAACCATTACCAGTTCCGGGAAGGTAATGCAGTATGATAAAACTTAATACTTCTTTAAACTAACTTCAATAAAACGTAACCAATACAAATTAACTTCCGTCAATAAAAGAAATTATTCAATTCAAATATCTCTAAACAAATTCAAATCAGATAATAAATATAAATAAAGTTGCAATAATGAGATCAATACATAACAATCGAAACTTATATCTGTATTCATGATGTTATGAAAACAGTGATTAACATACATATCAGTATCTGAGATACTTGCCAGAGTCAGTTTAATGTAGTCTGGTCTGATCTTGGGCACACTGCCAAACTAATAATGAGTAATAGGAGTAGTGCACCTGTAAGCTCACACCATGGCAGCACATGCATATTTCAATGAAATATAGCATGATATCAGCCCCCATTACTTCTAGCTTTATGCTAAAAATAATAATACACAACAATCTAATCAAGGAACTCCCCACTTATAAAGAAATCTATAAACAAATAGAACTTAACCATTCATAGAGTTGCTAATCACTAATGGTTCACTAAACCACCACTCAAAATCAAAATAGGAGGAATGATGGGAATCATTGATTACAATTGGATTCCTAACATGCATTCATGCAGATATATCATTCCACACCAAAATACTTTGGTAGATGAATGTCGAGGTCCACTCCATTCAGAGGGTACAATCATAATTGACAATAACCTGAGTAATGTAACTTCGGATAAGTACATAACTCCAGTCCAAGGCTTAACCCAACCAAGAATAAATCTAGAAACACAACTACAATACAGAAGCACTACGCACAGGATTAAAAAAGCGGGAACAGTGATCTAACCACTTAATCATACTAAAACTGCAAATTTATAAATACATTTAATGAGATTCCACCATTACTTTCAACTGCTCAATCTTCTAAACACATATAATCTGGGCATTACTCAATACCAATGTCAGAAAAGACAATACAAACTTCCATACAAAACGGAAAGTACTTCACCGCACCACACACTGGCCACATACTCTATATGAAGACCAAGTAAAACGGCAATGAGCATCATAGCCTACATACAGCGCAGCATAATTAAAAACTACTAGAACTACATGTCCCTGGCAAACAAATTGGAAGATTTAATGGATTCATACAACATTGATTCAACAAACAAACCATAGTGTTCCAGTATAATATTAATAAGTAGAGAACTTATAACTATATACACATCTGTAGTCAGCTTAACTTTAGTGGTCCGCATGCGAGGCAGATCACAAAGAATAGAGCCCAATGGTAAATTTGAGAGATGAAGATACACTTCATTAACTCACTCCACTAAATAACTGTATACAATCACGTAATCCAATTAACCTATAATATGATTTGACCGCCTACCCCCATGGCAACATCCTTTGCTATGAACATTCAGTATAGTCCATTATGATAGCTATAATGGCACACACTCTTTCAACTTTCTCATAGCAATACCTCTTGAACCTAAACTTACCAATTTAAATGATATATATTCAATCTTAAAACCTTTTCACATAATTTTCAATCTAAACCCAACTACTCTAGCGATCCCCCGCTTAAACTATAGCTAGTCGAACTAACCCACACATATTTTTAAATCAGAACCCTCATATACTAGAACTCAAACTAGTAAACCCATATACTAGAACTCAGACTAGTGAACCCATATTTATAAAGGTTCCAGCAGCCTTAATCCAATTATTTGCTCGTAATATTTGGACACAGTGATTAACAAATATATCGATTTCTAAGATACTTACTAAACTCTAGTTGATGTGATCTGGTCTGATCTCAGGCACACTGTCTAACAACCAACGAGTCATAGGAATGGTGCACCTGTGTACTCACATCATAGTATCATATATATTTCAATGAAATATAGCATGTGTTTTAGCCCCCAGCACTTACAGCATTTATGCAAAAAATAATCAGATGATTTCGCTCCTTAAAAATGGGCATAGCTCGAACAATGTCACTTGAAACCGCTAATAAATCTGCAGTATACGTAATGAACTCACGTATTGCTGACTACTGTAAATAAGCTGAGTTTTGTTAAAAGCAGACCTTGTTGTTGAGATATAGATCCGGGAGGGTAAACAACACATAATTTGGTCGTGAGCTAGTACCACTTACAACCTGGGACATGTGCAATGGGTGAGGAATGGAGCACATTAGCTGCAAACCTTATAATAAGAAAGAAAATTCATTAAATATTTATTTGAAGATTAAATAACACTTGTGTTTTGTTCATCGCTGACTCCAGATATATACACATACAATCCCTTGAATGGATTGGATGTAAGAACAAACATAGTTCACAAAATCCAGTTATGATCCCATCAGAACAAATCTATAGCCTAGCACCAACATCCTTATACGATCTCAACGTGTTCTATCACCATTTACCAATATAGAACTATCCAAACTTCACAACCCATCACAAGCCTACACGGCATATCCTACCAACTTCTCAAAAAAGGTCTAGAATATCAACACCCCCACAAACAGTATAGTGGAAAATTTAGATTAACCTAAAAATCTAAATAATACAAGAAACTCTACCAATTATCTATCAACATCACATAAACTAAACAATTCAACGTAAGAAATTATAACTTCAACCTAATCACCAAATTAATATGGCCCTACCAAAAAATTTACTATACATGGCAGCATCATACTAAACTGTCATATTACATTGGAATAATTCCCATACGCACGAATAAGTTCTACTAATAACAATATGGAAGTTACAAGTGAGAAACACAAATAACCAGGGCAAACGGGAGAAAACACAACGAATTCAACACGTGAAGTGAACCTGACCTACTTATAGGCATCTAATTTACAGAGTTAGCATTCTAATTGGAAAATTCTGTATTCTAAAAGTAGTAATCAGTGCAATAGTTCTGTGTTTTAGTTAAAATCTGAAAATATTAACCTCATTCAGCAAAGGATTAAGCCAAGGCAACAAAGGAATAGAAAAACATCGTAGTCATCAGGGAATAAACAAGCACAAGCCAGTGAATTCTTACAAGAACTTGAGGGCGGAGCACCAGAAACTAATAGAACCGCAACTAGAGCAGACCCTAAAAAAAAGGATTATTTTAGAGGAATCATTCATCAACCTGAACCATCCCAATCACCCATTGCTGGATAAAAAACTACAGCACCCAACAAACGGCTAGTATGCAAAAATTACCACCAAATCATAGGAATAACACGGAGGATAATAAAACAAGGTTAGAGTAACCATATAAAAACTTTATAATAAATTTAACCTTACAGATTTCCTACTTGTAAAATATGTAACTACATTCCAGTAAATATATCTATAACATTAATATAGTCAATTTATTAGCAATCTTGCACTGAATTAATTCCGAAATTAGACTACATTATCACATACTAGTAAATACATCAATAACAAGATAATGTCAATTAATTAGCAATCTTATGCGAAAATAATTTCAAACTTAAAGTCATCTTCTACATATCATAAAATTGTAGTTTCGTAGTTTATCAGAAAGGAAATCTAGATAATTATTTGGAATACCTAAACAAATGACAACTAATTTAACTAACCTTTCAGATCATTTAATAATAATTTCTTAATTTAATTAATTATACCCACCTATGAGATATACATATATGCGTATGAACATAGCAAACATTTATAAATTTTAAAAAAACTTTGCAGATATCCTCAGAATTGAGTTCTAACTTAGACTATAGTACTACATACTAGTAAATATGGCGGTGACGGTTTGATTTAGTAAAGTAATTGGCAGTCTTGTGCTGGATTGGATTCGAGTTTGAGTTTGTCTTATACTTATCTGAAAATGGTGGATTTTGATTCATCAGGAGGAAAATCTAAGTAATTGTTTGAAATGCTTAAACAAATAACAAATAATTTAACAAACTTCTCAGACCATTTAACGATAATTTCCTAATCTAGCTAACTATGTCCACGCATAGGTTACACATATGTGTATATAATCATGGGAAACTTTTATAACAAAACTTTAAACGGTACAGATTTCCACCTTGGAAATATCGAATACATCATAACATAATAATAAATATAAAATTAAATATAGTTAACTAATTAGCGATTTTACTCCATAATATTTTAAATGTAAATTTATCTTGTATGTATCGGTAAATTGTGGATATTTGGTTTACCAAGAGGGAAATCTGAATGATCATTTAGAATACTTTAACAATACAACCAATTTAACAAACTTCTCTGACCATTCAATAATAACTTCTTAACTTAATCAACCATAACTACCTACAACTGGTACATATATTTTCAATTATAAAAAATTTAAACATCACAGATTTCCTCCTTGTGATATATATTTCAAGTTACTTTAGTACATACAGTAAGTATATTAATTGAAACTAGATATAGTCAATCAATTTATCATTTGGTGCTAAAATGAATTCAAAATCTAAACATTTCTTATACATGTCAGATAATCATAATTTTGATTTACCAAGAAGGAAATCTGGATAATAATTCTAAATACTCAAATAAATACAACCAATCTCACAAATTTCTCAGACCGTTCCATAATAATTTCTTAACCTAGTTTACTACACCCTCCCACAATTTGTACACATGTATGTACATCTGATAATTCACCACATTTTATAGTAAAACCGCTGAATGAACTCCGTGGCGGGAGAGAAACGTCCGGTAAAGCCAAGCAGGAGCCTAAACGGCACCCAAAACTAATTCTGAAATTGAAATAAATCCAATTAAATTATATTACTACAACTCCAAATATCGAACATATTCTAACCGTTGAATATGATTCCACTTACATAACCATTACCAGTTCCGGGAAGGTAATGCAGTATGATAAAACTTAATACTTCTTTAAACTAACTTCAATAAAACGTAACCAATACAAATTAACTTCCGTCAATAAAAGAAATTATTCAATTCAAATATCTCTAAACAAATTCAAATCAGATAATAAATATAAATAAAGTTGCAATAATGAGATCAATACATAACAATCGAAACTTATATCTGTATTCATGATGTTATGAAAACAGTGATTAACATACATATCAGTATCTGAGATACTTACCAGAGTCAGTTTAATGTAGTCTGGTCTGATCTTGGGCACACTGCCAAACTAATAATGAGTAATAGGAGTAGTGCACCTGTAAGCTCACACCATGGCAGCACATGCATATTTCAATGAAATATAGCATGATATCAGCCCCCATTACTTCTAGCTTTATGCTAAAAATAATAATACACAACAATCTAATCAAGGAACTCCCCACTTATAAAGAAATCTATAAACAAATAGAACTTAACCATTCATAGAGTTGCTAATCACTAATGGTTCACTAAACCACCACTCAAAATCAAAATAGGAGGAATGATGGGAATCATTGATTACAATTGGATTCCTAACATGCATTCATGCAGATATATCATTCCACACCAAAATACTTTGGTAGATGAATGTCGAGGTCCACTCCATTCAGAGGGTACAATCATAATTGACAATAACCTGAGTAATGTAACTTCGGATAAGTACATAACTCCAGTCCAAGGCTTAACCCAACCAAGAATAAATCTAGAAACACAACTACAATACAGAAGCACTACGCACAGGATTAAAAAAGCGGGAACAGTGATCTAACCACTTAATCATACTAAAACTGCAAATTTATAAATACATTTAATGAGATTCCACCATTACTTTCAACTGCTCAATCTTCTAAACACATATAATCTGGGCATTACTCAATACCAATGTCAAAAGAGACAATACAAACTTCCATACAAAACGGAAAGTACTTCACCGCACCACACACTGGCCACATACTCTATATGAAGACCAAGTAAAACGGCAATGAGCATCATAGCCTACATACAGCGCAGCATAATTAAAAACTACTAGAACTACATGTCCCTGGCAAACAAATTGGAAGATTTAATGGATTCATACAACATTGATTCAACAAACAAACCATAGTGTTCCAGTATAATATTAATAAGTAGAGAACTTATAACTATATACACATCTGTAGTCAGCTTAACTTTAGTGGTCCGCATGCGAGGCAGATCACAAAGAATAGAGCCCAATGGTAAATTTGAGAGATGAAGATACACTTCATTAACTCACTCCACTAAATAACTGTATACAATCACGTAATCCAATTAACCTATAATATGATTTGACCGCCTACCCCCATGGCAACATCCTTTGCTATGAACATTCAGTATAGTCCATTATGATAGCTATAATGGCACACACTCTTTCAACTTTCTCATAGCAATACCTCTTGAACCTAAACTTACCAATTTAAATGATATATATTCAATCTTAAAACCTTTTCACATAATTTTCAATCTAAACCCAACTACTCTAGCGATCCCCCGCTTAAACTATAGCTAGTCGAACTAACCCACACATATTTTTAAATCAGAACCCTCATATACTAGAACTCAAACTAGTAAACCCATATACTAGAACTCAGACTAGTGAACCCATATTTATAAAGGTTCCAGCAGCCTTAATCCAATTATTTGCTCGTAATATTTGGACACAGTGATTAACAAATATATCGATTTCTAAGATACTTACTAAACTCTAGTTGATGTGATCTGGTCTGATCTCAGGCACACTGTCTAACAACCAACGAGTCATAGGAATGGTGCACCTGTGTACTCACATCATAGTATCATATATATTTCAATGAAATATAGCATGTGTTTTAGCCCCCAGCACTTACAGCATTTATGCAAAAAATAATCAGATGATTTCGCTCCTTAAAAATGGGCATAGCTCGAACAATGTCACTTGAAACCGCTAATAAATCTGCAGTATACGTAATGAACTCACGTATTGCTGACTACTGTAAATAAGCTGAGTTTTGTTAAAAGCAGACCTTGTTGTTGAGATATAGATCCGGGAGGGTAAACAACACATAATTTGGTCGTGAGCTAGTACCACTTACAACCTGGGACATGTGCAATGGGTGAGGAATGGAGCACATTAGCTGCAAACCTTATAATAAGAAAGAAAATTCATTAAATATTTATTTGAAGATTAAATAACACTTGTGTTTTGTTCATCGCTGACTCCAGATATATACACATACAATCCCTTGAATGGATTGGATGTAAGAACAAACATAGTTCACAAAATCCAGTTATGATTCCATCAGAACAAATCTATAGCCTAGCACCAACATCCTTATACGATCTCAACGTGTTCTATCACCATTTACCAATATAGAACTATCCAAACTTCACAACCCATCACAAGCCTACACGGCATATCCTACCAACTTCTCAAAAAAGGTCTAGAATATCAACACCCCCACAAACAGTATAGTGGAAAATTTAGATTAACCTAAAAATCTAAATAATACAAGAAACTCTACCAATTATCTATCAACATCATATAAACTAAACAATTCAACGTAAGAAATTATAACTTCAACCTAATCACCAAATTAATATGGCCCTACCAAAAAATTTACTATACATGGCAGCATCAAACTAAACTGTCATATTACATTGGAATAATTCCCATACGCACGAATAAGTTCTACTAATAACAATATGGAAGTTACAAGTGAGAAACACAAATAACCAGGGCAAACGGGAGAAAACACAACGAATTCAACACGTGAAGTGAACCTGACCTACTTATAGGCATCTAATTTACAGAGTTAGCATTCTAATTGGAAAATTCTGTATTCTAAAAGTAGTAATCAGTGCAATAGTTCTGTGTTTTAGTTAAAATCTGAAAATATTAACCTCATTCAGCAAAGGATTAAGCCAAGGCAACAAAGGAATAGAAAAACATCGTAGTCATCAGGGAATAAACAAGCACAAGCCAGTGAATTCTTACAAGAACTTGAGGGCGGAGCACCAGAAACTAATAGAACCGCAACTAGAGCAGACCCTAAAAAAAAGGATTATTTTAGAGGAATCATTCATCAACCTGAACCATCCCAATCACCCATTGCTGGATAAAAAACTACAGCACCCAACAAACGGCTAGTATGCAAAAATTACCACCAAATCATAGGAATAACACGGAGGATAATAAAACAAGGTTAGAGTAACCATATAAAAACTTTATAATAAATTTAACCTTACAGATTTCCTACTTGTAAAATATGTAACTACATTCCAGTAAATATATCTATAACATTAATATAGTCAATTTATTAGACTACATTATCACATACTAGTAAATACATCAATAACAAGATAATGTCAATTAATTAGCAATCTTATGCGAAAATAATTTCAAACTTAAAGTCATCTTCTACATATCATAAAATTGTAGTTTCGTAGTTTATCAGAAAGGAAATCTAGATAATTATTTGGAATACCTAAACAAATGACAACTAATTTAACTAACCTTTCAGATCATTTAATAATAATTTCTTAATTTAATTAATTATACCCACCTATGAGATATACATATATGCGTATGAACATAGCAAACATTTATAAATTTTAAAAAAACTTTGCAGATATCCTCAGAATTGAGTTCTAACTTAGACTATAGTACTACATACTAGTAAATATGGCGGTGACGGTTTGATTTAGTAAAGTAATTGGCAGTCTTGTGCTGGATTGGATTCGAGTTTGAGTTTGTCTTATACTTATCTGAAAATGGTGGATTTTGATTCATCAGGAGGAAAATCTAAGTAATTGTTTGAAATGCTTAAACAAATAACAAATAATTTAACAAACTTCTCAGACCATTTAACGATAATTTCCTAATCTAGCTAACTATGTCCACGCATAGGTTACACATATGTGTATATAATCATGGGAAACTTTTATAACAAAACTTTAAACGGTACAGATTTCCACCTTGGAAATATCGAATACATCATAACATAATAATAAATATAAAATTAAATATAGTTAACTAATTAGCGATTTTACTCCATAATATTTTAAATGTAAATTTATCTTGTATGTATCGGTAAATTGTGGATATTTGGTTTACCAAGAGGGAAATCTGAATGATCATTTAGAATACTTTAACAATACAACCAATTTAACAAACTTCTCTGACCATTCAATAATAACTTCTTAACTTAATCAACCATAACTACCTACAACTGGTACATATATTTTCAATTATAAAAAATTTAAACATCACAGATTTCCTCCTTGTGATATATATTTCAAGTTACTTTAGTACATACAGTAAGTATATTAATTGAAACTAGATATAGTCAATCAATTTATCATTTGGTGCTAAAATGAATTCAAAATCTAAACATTTCTTATACATGTCAGATAATCATAATTTTGATTTACCAAGAAGGAAATCTGGATAATAATTCTAAATACTCAAATAAATACAACCAATCTCACAAATTTCTCAGACCGTTCCATAATAATTTCTTAACCTAGTTTACTACACCCTCCCACAATTTGTACACATGTATGTACATCTGATAATTCACCACATTTTATAGTAAAACCGCTGAATGAACTCCGTGGCGGGAGAGAAACGTCCGGTAAAGCCAAGCAGGAGCCTAAACGGCACCCAAAACTAATTCTGAAATTGAAATAAATCCAATTAAATTATATTACTACAACTCCAAATATCGAACATATTCTAACCGTTGAATATGATTCCACTTACATAACCATTACCAGTTCCGGGAAGGTAATGCAGTATGATAAAACTTAATACTTCTTTAAACTAACTTCAATAAAACGTAACCAATACAAATTAACTTCCGTCAATAAAAGAAATTATTCAATTCAAATATCTCTAAACAAATTCAAACCAGATAATAAATATAAATAAAGTTGCAATAATGAGATCAATACATAACAATCGAAACTTATATCTGTATTCATGATGTTATGAAAACAGTGATTAACATACATATCAGTATCTGAGATACTTGCCAGAGTCAGTTTAATGTAGTCTGGTCTGATCTTGGGCACACTGCCAAACTAATAATGAGTAATAGGAGTAGTGCACCTGTAAGCTCACACCATGGCAGCACATGCATATTTCAATGAAATATAGCATGATATCAGCCCCCATTACTTCTAGCTTTATGCTAAAAATAATAATACACAACAATCTAATCAAGGAACTCCCCACTTATAAAGAAATCTATAAACAAATAGAACTTAACCATTCATAGAGTTGCTAATCACTAATGGTTCACTAAACCACCACTCAAAATCAAAATAGGAGGAATGATGGGAATCATTGATTACAATTGGATTCCTAACATGCATTCATGCAGATATATCATTCCACACCAAAATACTTTGGTAGATGAATGTCGAGGTCCACTCCATTCAGAGGGTACAATCATAATTGACAATAACCTGAGTAATGTAACTTCGGATAAGTACATAACTCCAGTCCAAGGCTTAACCCAACCAAGAATAAATCTAGAAACACAACTACAATACAGAAGCACTACGCACAGGATTAAAAAAGCGGGAACAGTGATCTAACCACTTAATCATACTAAAACTGCAAATTTATAAATACATTTAATGAGATTCCACCATTACTTTCAACTGCTCAATCTTCTAAACACATATAATCTGGGCATTACTCAATACCAATGTCAGAAAAGACAATACAAACTTCCATACAAAACGGAAAGTACTTCACCGCACCACACACTGGCCACATACTCTATATGAAGACCAAGTAAAACGGCAATGAGCATCATAGCCTACATACAGCGCAGCATAATTAAAAACTACTAGAACTACATGTCCCTGGCAAACAAATTGGAAGATTTAATGGATTCATACAACATTGATTCAACAAACAAACCATAGTGTTCCAGTATAATATTAATAAGTAGAGAACTTATAACTATATACACATCTGTAGTCAGCTTAACTTTAGTGGTCCGCATGCGAGGCAGATCACAAAGAATAGAGCCCAATGGTAAATTTGAGAGATGAAGATACACTTCATTAACTCACTCCACTAAATAACTGTATACAATCACGTAATCCAATTAACCTATAATATGATTTGACCGCCTACCCCCATGGCAACATCCTTTGCTATGAACATTCAGTATAGTCCATTATGATAGCTATAATGGCACACACTCCTTCAACTTTCTCATAGCAATACCTCTTGAACCTAAACTTACCAATTTAAATGATATATATTCAATCTTAAAACCTTTTCACATAATTTTCAATCTAAACCCAACTACTCTAGCGATCCCCCGCTTAAACTATAGCTAGTCGAACTAACCCACACATATTTTTAAATCAGAACCCTCATATACTAGAACTCAAACTAGTAAACCCATATACTAGAACTCAGACTAGTGAACCCATATTTATAAAGGTTCCAGCAGCCTTAATCCAATTATTTGCTCGTAATATTTGGACACAGTGATTAACAAATATATCGATTTCTAAGATACTTACTAAACTCTAGTTGATGTGATCTGGTCTGATCTCAGGCACACTGTCTAACAACCAACGAGTCATAGGAATGGTGCACCTGTGCACTCACATCATAGTATCATATATATTTCAATGAAATATAGCATGTGTTTTAGCCCCCAGCACTTACAGCATTTATGCAAAAAATAATCAGATGATTTCGCTCCTTAAAAATGGGCATAGCTCGAACAATGTCACTTGAAACCGCTAATAAATCTGCAGTATACGTAATGAACTCACGTATTGCTGACTACTGTAAATAAGCTGAGTTTTGTTAAAAGCAGACCTTGTTGTTGATATATAGATCCGGGAGGGTAAACAACACATAATTTGGTCGTGAGCTAGTACCACTTACAACCTGGGACATGTGCAATGGGTGAGGAATGGAGCACATTAGCTGCAAACCTTATAATAAGAAAGAAAATTCATTAAATATTTATTTGAAGATTAAATAACACTTGTGTTTTGTTCATCGCTGACTCCAGATATATACACATACAATCCCTTGAATGGATTGGATGTAAGAACAAACATAGTTCACAAAATCCAGTTATGATCCCATCAGAACAAATCTATAGCCTAGCACCAACATCCTTATACGATCTCAACGTGTTCTATCACCATTTACCAATATAGAACTATCCAAACTTCACAACCCATCACAAGCCTACACGGCATATCCTACCAACTTCTCAAAAAAGGTCTAGAATATCAACACCCCCACAAACAGTATAGTGGAAAATTTAGATTAACCTAAAAATCTAAATAATACAAGAAACTCTACCAATTATCTATCAACATCACATAAACTAAACAATTCAACGTAAGAAATTATAACTTCAACCTAATCACCAAATTAATATGGCCCTACCAAAAAATTTACTATACATGGCAGCATCATACTAAACTGTCATATTACATTGGAATAATTCCCATACGCACGAATAAGTTCTACTAATAACAATATGGAAGTTACAAGTGAGAAACACAAATAACCAGGGCAAACGGGAGAAAACACAACGAATTCAACACGTGAAGTGAACCTGACCTACTTATAGGCATCTAATTTACAGAGTTAGCATTCTAATTGGAAAATTCTGTATTCTAAAAGTAGTAATCAGTGCAATAGTTCTGTGTTTTAGTTAAAATCTGAAAATATTAACCTCATTCAGCAAAGGATTAAGCCAAGGCAACAAAGGAATAGAAAAACATCGTAGTCATCAGGGAATAAACAAGCACAAGCCAGTGAATTCTTACAAGAACTTGAGGGCGGAGCACCAGAAACTAATAGAACCGCAACTAGAGCAGACCCTAAAAAAAAGGATTATTTTAGAGGAATCATTCATCAACCTGAACCATCCCAATCACCCATTGCTGGATAAAAAACTACAGCACCCAACAAACGGCTAGTATGCAAAAATTACCACCAAATCATAGGAATAACACGGAGGATAATAAAACAAGGTTAGAGTAACCATATAAAAACTTTATAATAAATTTAACCTTACAGATTTTCTACTTGTAAAATATGTAACTACATTCCAGTAAATATATCTATAACATTAATATAGTCAATTTATTAGCAATCTTGCACTGAATTAATTCCGAAATTAGACTACATTATCACATACTAGTAAATACATCAGTAACAAGATAATGTCAATTAATTAGCAATCTTATGCGAAAATAATTTCAAACTTAAAGTCATCTTCTACATATCATAAAATTGTAGTTTCGTAGTTTATCAGAAAGGAAATCTAGATAATTATTTGGAATACCTAAACAAATGACAACTAATTTAACTAACCTTTCAGATCATTTAATAATAATTTCTTAATTTAATTAATTATACCCACCTATGAGATATACATATATGCGTATGAACATAGCAAACATTTATAAATTTTAAAAAAACTTTGCAGATATCCTCAGAATTGAGTTCTAACTTAGACTATAGTACTACATACTAGTAAATATGGCGGTGACGGTTTGATTTAGTAAAGTAATTGGCAGTCTTGTGCTGGATTGGATTCGAGTTTGAGTTTGTCTTATACTTATCTGAAAATGGTGGATTTTGATTCATCAGGAGGAAAATCTAAGTAATTGTTTGAAATGCTTAAACAAATAACAAATAATTTAACAAACTTCTCAGACCACTATGTCCACGCATAGGTTACACATATGTGTATATAATCATGGGAAACTTTTATAACAAAACTTTAAACGGTACAGATTTCCACCTTGGAAATATCGAATACATCATAACATAATAATAAATATAAAATTAAATATAGTTAACTAATTAGCGATTTTACTCCATAATATTTTAAATGTAAATTTATCTTGTATGTATCGGTAAATTGTGGATATTTGGTTTACCAAGAGGGAAATCTGAATGATCATTTAGAATACTTTAACAATACAACCAATTTAACAAACTTCTCTGACCATTCAATAATAACTTCTTAACTTAATCAACCATAACTACCTACAACTGGTACATATATTTTCAATTATAAAAAATTTAAACATCACAGATTTCCTCCTTGTGATATATATTTCAAGTTACTTTAGTACATACAGTAAGTATATTAATTGAAACTAGATATAGTCAATCAATTTATCATTTGGTGCTAAAATGAATTCAAAATCTAAACATTTCTTATACATGTCAGATAATCATAATTTTGATTTACCAAGAAGGAAATCTGGATAATAATTCTAAATACTCAAATAAATACAACCAATCTCACAAATTTCTCAGACCGTTCCATAATAATTTCTTAACCTAGTTTACTACACCCTCCCACAATTTGTACACATGTATGTACATCTGATAATTCACCACATTTTATAGTAAAACCGCTGAATGAACTCCGTGGCGGGAGAGAAACGTCCGGTAAAGCCAAGCAGGAGCCTAAACGGCACCCAAAACTAATTCTGAAATTGAAATAAATCCAATTAAATTATATTACTACAACTCCAAATATCGAACATATTCTAACCGTTGAATATGATTCCACTTACATAACCATTACCAGTTCCGGGAAGGTAATGCAGTATGATAAAACTTAATACTTCTTTAAACTAACTTCAATAAAACGTAACCAATACAAATTAACTTCCGTCAATAAAAGAAATTATTCAATTCAAATATCTCTAAACAAATTCAAATCAGATAATAAATATAAATAAAGTTGCAATAATGAGATCAATACATAACAATCGAAACTTATATCTGTATTCATGATGTTATGAAAACAGTGATTAACATACATATCAGTATCTGAGATACTTGCCAGAGTCAGTTTAATGTAGTCTGGTCTGATCTTGGGCACACTGCCAAACTAATAATGAGTAATAGGAGTAGTGCACCTGTAAGCTCACACCATGGCAGCACATGCATATTTCAATGAAATATAGCATGATATCAGCCCCCATTACTTCTAGCTTTATGCTAAAAATAATAATACACAACAATCTAATCAAGGAACTCCCCACTTATAAAGAAATCTATAAACAAATAGAACTTAACCATTCATAGAGTTGCTAATCACTAATGGTTCACTAAACCACCACTCAAAATCAAAATAGGAGGAATGATGGGAATCATTGATTACAATTGGATTCCTAACATGCATTCATGCAGATATATCATTCCACACCAAAATACTTTGGTAGATGAATGTCGAGGTCCACTCCATTCAGAGGGTACAATCATAATTGACAATAACCTGAGTAATGTAACTTCGGATAAGTACATAACTCCAGTCCAAGGCTTAACCCAACCAAGAATAAATCTAGAAACACAACTACAATACAGAAGCACTACGCACAGGATTAAAAAAGCGGGAACAGTGATCTTTTTTTTTTTTTTTTTTTTTTTATATTATTAAGCCAAGCTCAGGGGATACCCTATGATGCAAAGCACAGCATGGCAGGAAGGAGATAGGGAAAGGATTAGGGGATATGAGGAGAGTGGCGGAGGTGCCGATGTATGTCGCCCTTAAACCTCCGCAGATTGTACGCCGGAGGAAAAACAGAAGATGGTAAGCTGTTCCACATTCGCACTGTTCGGGATAAAAAAGCATCACGGAATTTTACTGTACGGCCGAAAGTAATTTGAAGGGTTAAAGGATGTGCGCGGTTTGCAGCGCGAGTATTGCGTGCAGGAATCATTCTACAAGGGATTAGACTAGATATTTCATCAGAACATTGACCATGCATATAGCGATAAAGGAGCGAAAGGCATCCAACATTGCGGCGGTGCTCGAGTGAGTCGATATGACAAGTTATTGCCAAATCGCCAATGAGCTTGAAGGCTCTCTTTTGGACAATATCCAATGAAGCTAAGGCTGTGCGACCAGCCCCGGCCCATATATGGGAGTTGTACTCCATTCTAGGTCTAATGTAGGACTTGTAGAGGAGCGCTAGATTTGACGGGCTGAAATATTTCTTACACCTTTTCAGAAATCCAAGACATTTCGATGCTTCTTTGGCAACAGAGAAGATGTGATCTGTCCAGTTTAACTTACTGGAAATATTAATGCCAAGAATGCTTAGTGACGGTGAATCAGAAATTAATGCTCCATCAAAAGAAACGGGTGTGGTTAAGTTATGATCTTGTTTTAATGAGATAAGACAGCTTTGGGACTTTGATGCATTGAATTCGACGCGATTCGCTTTGCCCCAAGCGAGGATATTGTTAAGATCGTTATTCAATGATCTAGTCATGCAATCTCGTTTAACACATGCAGCATTCCCCCTGGATTCCGCAAGAGTGTCAAAGGAGTAAGCGAAATCAAGAGTACTGTCATCTGCGAAACTATGGATGGGATTGAAAGTAAGGGAAAGCAGATCATTAATGAAAATTAAAAAGAGAGTTGGAGAGATAACAGAGCCTTGAGGTACACCGGCATTTATGGGATGCGGTTCAGATGTAACGCCATCTAATACAACACGTATTTGGCGACTAGATAGGAAACTTTCAATCCATAATAGAAGAGGAGGGGAGAGACCAAGTGCTTTGAGTTTGGCTAAAAGGGCTGGATGCCAGACTCTATCAAAGGCTTTTGAAATATCTAGGGCAACGATTTTAGACTCACCAAAATTGTGAAGACTACGGTTCCAACGTTCCGTAAGAAAAGTCAGCAAGTCTCCAGATGAGCGTCCAGCTCGGAAGCCATATTGGCGATCGTTGATGAGATGATTAGTTTCAAGATACTTCATTAATTTAGAGTTAATGATAGATTCAAAAACCTTTGAAAGAATCGAAGTGATCGCAATTGGTCGATAATTTGAGGGATCGCTACCCTCTCCCTTCTTGGGAATAGGCTGAACGTGAGCTAGCTTCCAAGCAGTTGGAAATTTTCCTGTCGAATAAGACAAGTAGAAGAGTTTGCGCAGAGGTTTAGCCAAGGAAGAGGCGCAGCTTTTAATTAACAGGGGCGAAAAACCATCAGGGCCTGCGGCTTTGGAGACGTTGATCCCCTTAAGGACCCTGAACACATCCCTCGTACGAATGTGTATTGGCTCTTGTACACATTCACACGGGCGATGCAAAACAGGTGTTTGTGAAGTTGGTGGAAGGCGAGAATTTGAAGCGAATCTAGCAGCTAAAATATTAGCTTTATCCAGGGAGTCAACAATCACTTCACCATTATTAAGTAGTGAAGGTATAGAGGAACTGGTGAAATTGTTCCTGATGGTTTTGACCAGGGACCAGAAACCTTTGCTACCTTTGCGGCTTGCCAAGATTCTTTGTCTAATATTCTGGTCAAAAAGAAATTTTTCTCTCTGGATAATGGACTTGCAGGTGTTCCGTGCAGTCTTGTAGACTTGTTTCATTTCCGGACATGGATGCAATTAATAGGCGCGAAAAGCAGACTCTTTCGCTTTTATAGCTTGGTTGCACTTATCGTTAAACCAGGAGCGATCATGCTGTTGTTGAGACCTGCTGTAAGAATACGGAATGTATTCACGCATGCCAAGATTTAGTATGTTACTAAATTGTAATGTGCATTCATCAACATCCCTCGCAGCAAAACAGACCGACCAATCAATTTCTTTAAGATACTTATTGAGACTTTCCCAATCAGCATTCTTATAGTGCCAAAGAAGCCTACTTGTAGGTGGAGCAGTTGGGTGGCACAGGTTTGAGGTGGTAAATTGAGCCGTGATTAAACAATGGTCTGAATTTCCAAGAGGGGAACCGACTGAAATGGAATATTTGTCAGGATGGGATGTTAGAAACAAGTCGAGTAAATTAGCTTTATCTCCAGCTGCATCAGGAATTCGCGTTGGTGCATCCACTAGCTGTTGCAAATTAAATGATTCACAGAAGAGTTCAACGAAACGGCCCGCAGGACTTGTGGTAGAAGAATGTCTGAGCCACGGTATCTTATGAACATTAAAATCGCCTGCCAGGACGATTTCGGAAGAGGGGGAGAGAGAAAGCAAATGATCAATATTGTTGGAGATATTGTCAAATACGGATACCGTGTCGTCATCAGACATATTTGGGCTGCGATAAAGGAAACAGAAGTATATGATGTGCTTGTGAAGTTTGAACCTAATCCAGATGTAATTAAACTCTGGATTGGCAGAAGGAAAATCTTGAAGAATAGTAAAGGCAACATCATTCCGAATATATACTGCGATCCCTCTATGCTGAGAAAAAAGAGGCACGAAGCTGTAACCAGGGACGTGATACTGATTAATATCAGCATCAGAAACGACTTTGGTTTCACTTAGCGCAAGAATTGCCGGATTTTTTGAGTTAAGGTGGCAGTACACCGAAAACCGATTTGCTCTTAATCCGCGAATGTTGCAGAAATCTAAAATGAAATTCTGCATGCTGAAGGCAAAAACAAAAAAGCAAAAAAAAAACAAAAAAGCGACACACAGCAACACAAATATTTGGGCGCCGCCAGCAGCAGTCAACGACACAGCGAGGTAAAAAAAAACAACAATAGTGTTATGCCTATTGCTGCTTTCAATACCTCAGACCGTGCAGTTCAATGACCACAGCTGGGTGCACCCGAATTGATGATCAGTGACAAGTGCTAATGCAATTGCACTGATCACAGATGAAAAGAAGGAAAGGAAACATTACCGTGCTGCTGGCTTATAAAATGTTGATAGGGCATAGAAGAGCCCTTCAGTTGGCTGATAAAATTTATTTTAATAATTTATTAAATAACGGTCGCGTCGGATTATTAAATAATTATTGTTATGGATTTATATGGAGGCTGTTTAGCACAACACTTCACTCGTTTTAAATTAATGGAATTAATAGATTTGTTTAGATTAATCGATTATGTCTACAACACGAGGCAACGTCCGATCGGATTGACTCCACGCACTCTACTCTACCACTTAATCATACTAAAACTGCAAATTTATAAATACATTTAATGAGATTCCACCATTACTTTCAACTGCTCAATCTTCTAAACACATATAATCTGGGCATTACTCAATACCAATGTCAGAAAAGACAATACAAACTTCCATACAAAACGGAAAGTACTTCACCGCACCACACACTGGCCACATACTCTATATGAAGACCAAGTAAAACGGCAATGAGCATCATAGCCTACATACAGCGCAGCATAATTAAAAACTACTAGAACTACATGTCCCTGGCAAACAAATTGGAAGATTTAATGGATTCATACAACATTGATTCAACAAACAAACCATAGTGTTCCAGTATAATATTAATAAGTAGAGAACTTATAACTATATACACATCTGTAGTCAGCTTAACTTTAGTGGTCCGCATGCGAGGCAGATCACAAAGAATAGAGCCCAATGGTAAATTTGAGAGATGAAGATACACTTCATTAACTCACTCCACTAAATAACTGTATACAATCACGTAATCCAATTAACCTATAATATGATTTGACCGCCTACCCCCATGGCAACATCCTTTGCTATGAACATTCAGTATAGTCCATTATGATAGCTATAATGGCACACACTCTTTCAACTTTCTCATAGCAATACCTCTTGAACCTAAACTTACCAATTTAAATGATATATATTCAATCTTAAAACCTTTTCACATAATTTTCAATCTAAACCCAACTACTCTAGCGATCCCCCGCTTAAACTATAGCTAGTCGAACTAACCCACACATATTTTTAAATCAGAACCCTCATATACTAGAACTCAAACTAGTAAACCCATATACTAGAACTCAGACTAGTGAACCCATATTTATAAAGGTTCCAGCAGCCTTAATCCAATTATTTGCTCGTAATATTTGGACACAGTGATTAACAAATATATCGATTTCTAAGATACTTACTAAACTCTAGTTGATGTGATCTGGTCTGATCTCAGGCACACTGTCTAACAACCAACGAGTCATAGGAATGGTGCACCTGTGTACTCACATCATAGTATCATATATATTTCAATGAAATATAGCATGTGTTTTAGCCCCCAGCACTTACAGCATTTATGCAAAAAATAATCCGGTCCGGATCCGGTTTTTTGCATCTGAAAGCTAGTACTCATGCGTGTGCAGCGAGCCATAAACGGTCAAGAAGTGACACCTAGTTTCTTAGTTATGACGTCATTAATATGGCACCTTTAATCCGACATTTTTCCGACAACTTACAAAAACAGGCTTATCTCGAAAAATACGGATCCGATCCGGATCCGGTTTTTTGCATCTGAAAGCTAGTACTCATGCGTCTGCAGCGAGCCATAAACGGTCAAGAAGTGACAGCTAGTTTCTTAGTTATGACGTCATTCATATGGCACCTTTAATCCGACATTTTTCCGACAACTTACAAAAACAGGCTTAACTCGAAAAATCCGGATCCGGTCCGGATCCGGTTTTTTGCATCTGAAAGCTAGTACTCATGCGCGTGCAGCGAGCCATAAACGGTCAAGAAGTGACAGCTAGTGTCTTAGTTATGACGTCATTCATATGGCACCTTTAATCCGACATTTTTCCGACAACTTACAAAAACAGGCTTATCTCCAAAAAGACGGATCCGATCCGGATCCGGTTTTTTGCATCTGAAAGCTAGTACTCATGCGCGGGCAGCGAGCCATAAACTGTCACGAAGTAACAGCCAGTTTCTTAGTTATGACGTCATTCATATGGCACCTTGAATCCGGCATTTTTCCGACAACTTACAAAAACAGGCTGTACTCGGAAAATACGGATCCGATCCGGATGCGGTTTTTGTATCTGAAAGCTAGTACTCATGCGTGTGCAACGAGCCATAAACGGTCAAGAAGTGACAGCTAGTTTCTTAGTTATGACGTCATTCATATGGCACCTTTAATCCGATATTTTTCCGACAACTTACATAAACAGGCTTAACTCGAAAAATCCGGATCCGGTCCGGATCCGGTTTTTTGCATCTGAAAGCTAGTACTCATGCGTGTGCAGCGAGCCATAAACGGTCAAGAAGTGACACCTAGTTTCTTAGTTATGACGTCATTCATATGGCACCTTTAATCCGACATTTTTCCGACAACTTACAAAAACAGGCTTATCTCGAAAAATACGGATCCGATCCGGATCCGGTTTTTTGCATCTGAAAGCTAGTACTCATGCGTCTGCAGCGAGCCATAAACGGTCAAGAAGTGACAGCTAGTATCTTAGTTATGACGTCATTCATATGGCACGTTTAATCCGACGTTTTTCCGACAACTTACAAAAACAGGCTTAACTCGAAAAATCCGCATCCGGTCCGGATCCGGTTTTTTGCATCTGAAAGCTAGTACTCATGCGCGTGAGTTATATCTGCTGATACAACCACATAATCAAAGGTCAACGTTCCAATATTAATAAACTCGTAATTTGCATAAAATCATATTTTATTATTCGCGTATAAATTCATTGTATAAATCGTTCACGAAAAAATTGTAATTTAGCATTTTTCCAACTTTTGTTATCAGTCGACCGTGTCATATTTCGTCTGCATTTCTGAAAAAATGTATAAAAATTGTTAACTTGCAAGAATATATTATCCGGTAGAAGTAAAGTTGTAAATTGTGAAAAGGTGAAAAAGCAGTTCTAGTTCTGACACGAATCGGTCGACATTCAAATCTTGTATTCTTGGTGTAATAATAAAATTTCTAAGTTGAGTTTTATTCCAAAAAAAGAAATCTTTTTTTTTCCTTTTTTTTCCTATTGAAAGAATAAAACTCCATTAGTGGCGCAGTCGGTAGGATACTCATCGTCAATGAGATCCAAATTAATATATATACGTATATAAGTTTACTGTGTTACAAATTCGGAAAACACAAACAGTGGATTACTGTTTAATTTTCGTATCAAAGGAACATTGATATTTAGTGAATTTGTCCGGAAACTGGATTTGAGGCACATTTGCATTATTGAAAGTGGTGAATCTTAATTCTTCGGCCTCAACGAATCTACATATCTGCATATTACAACAAGTGAATTTTGAGTGGACCACGACGAAATTACTTGGTATTGGGTAATTCTTCCAATTCAACGACAACATATATAACTTCAAAGATGGTATTAAATATAGCGATTATAGTAACCATTTGGTAAGTCCAATATTGATATACTCAAAAATAAATATCTCCTTAACCAAATAAATATAAATCCTTTCCTTTAAATCACCCAATTAAAATAAATTTTTATATTAAAATTTGATGTCTAAATTTAGACCAACAAAATTAAAGGCAAGTAGTCCCTTTTACCAAATTCGTACGAATAGTGAAGAACTAGACTCATCAAGTGATTTGGAAATTGGAAGTGTTAAGAATATTGATTCTGGAATTACCGTGAATTGTGATAATAATTTGTCAACACGAAACATTAGTAAATCCGATAATTTAATTGAAGAAAATACAGTTTCAATTTATCAGGAAAATACCGAAAATGTAGAAATTAATCACCAACCTAATAATTTAAGTGATTTAGAAACGATTAAATTAGATATCCGCAGTGATTTAGGAAAAATTAAATTAGATATCGGCAGTGATTTAGAAAAAATTAAATTAGATTTCGGTAGTGATTTACAAACAATTAAATCCGACCTAAGCAGTAGTGTTCAATCAAAAATGCCAGGTAGTGATATAAACTCTATTTCCAATTCGCTCAGAATCCCCGACGCGGTAAAGGATCTACCGAACTTTGACGGTAATCCGAGAACCCTTTACGATTTTATCAGTAATGTTGAAGAGATATTAGGGTTAATGAGTGAATTAAGTGGCACAAATTACGCGAAAATTATCCTCAGAGCAATTAGAAATAAAGTAGTAGGTTCTGCAAATGAAATCTTAAATTTATATGGTACTCCCAGTAAATGGGAAGATATAAAAACCAATTTAATAGTACATTATTCAGATAAACGGAATGAGACAAGCCTCATTCGCGATTTACACCTCTTACGCCAAAATAACGATACAATAGAACAATATTATTCAAAAATTATAGATATCCTCTCAACTATGTTAAATCATATTAATGTCCACGAGAAGCACAAAAATGTTATTACCGCCAAACAAAATTTATATGAAGAAATGTGTCTAAACACATTTTTATCTGGGCTTAAAGAACCTTTAGGACCTACAATTAGGGCCATGAGACCGACAAAATTATCTGAAGCATTGAATTATTGCTTACATGAACAAAATACTTACTATGTGAAAAACTCAGTGCATAGACCCATAGTTCATACAAAAAGATTTCCAGTTAAGCCGAATAACCCACAACCACAACCAAGATATAATCATCCCTCGAGATTTAATTCATATGGGCATCAAAGGTTTCAACGGAGTCCGACGAATCAGTATTCTAATTTTCAGAGAAATCAACAAAATCCTCCACGGCCCGAACCTATGGATACATCTAGTGGTAATTCATATTTAAATGCAAATAAATTTAGCCCACAATGTAATAATTTCTTTAGATCACCCGGTACACCTCGTGTTAACTCAGAAGAATTATTTAATGTCGAATGTAATGATGAAAAGACCGTAGTCTCAAACCAATGGCAAGAAAGTATATCACAAACAAAACCTTTCAATCCAGGAAATTATAGACCGAATTTAGATGAATTTTATGAACCAAACCTTAATAACCAAATCGACGACGAAAATTTTCGCCAAATTGCCTCGGAGAACAAATAGGATATTTTGATATAAACAGCCATCAATCGTTCTTACTCCCATACATTCACATTCAATCAGCCAATAAAACCCCACTAAAATTTCTTATAGATACTGGCAGTAACATGTCATTTATAAGACCTGAAATTGTCAGTGCAGATTTGATAGAAACAGTAAACCCAATCGAAATTAGAACAGCCTTTAATACCCACAGTATAAATAAATTAGTAGTGCTGAATGGTCTCGATGAATTCAAGACAAATGAGAGATTGCAATTTCTTTTATTTAAATTTCACAACTATTTCGACGGTCTTATCGGAATAGAAATGATGAAAGAATTACGAATCCAACTAGACTTCGATAAATCTATCTTAAGAGTAGGAGGCGTGAAAATACCTCTAATTTACAAACCAAATTTTATGTCTAAAACTTACGTAGTCCCACCACGTAGTAAGATGATCGCTAGATTGCCAGTTGATATTAAAACGGGTAGTATCCATATCACTCCAATAAAGATTAAGGATAATCTAACAATCCCAGAAGGAATTTATGCAGCCAAGGAGTGGTACTCCTTAGTAGAAGTAATAAATTTTTCTAATTTCCCTCAAAATTTCTTTATAGAACAACCGCTCAAAGTACAACCTCTAGACCCAAAACAGTACCTAGAAATACACAACTTTTCGATTAATCATCGTGAAGACCAAACACACTCAGATATTAAAAATCTAATACGTATAAATCATTTAAACAGTGAGGAACGAAAGTCTATATTACAATTGTGTAAACGGTTTGAAGACATATTCTTCAAGGAAGGTCAGAAACTCTCCTTTACTAATCACATTAAACATCAAATCCAGACTAAGGATGATACCCCAATCTATACAAAATCGTATAGATATCCCGAAATCCATAAAAAAGAAATCCAGAGGCAAATAAGCAATTTACTCGACCAAGGGATTATTCGACCAAGCTTTTCTCCATGGTCATCTCCAATATGGATAGTACCGAAGAAACTAGATGCCAGTGGCAATCAAAAATGGCGTCTAGTAGTCGATTATCGGAAACTTAACGAGAAGACTATTGACGACAGGTACCCTCTGCCGAATATTACAGAGATTTTAGACAAATTAGGGAAATGTATGTACTTCTCTACCTTGGACCTCGCCTCGGGTTTTCATCAAATAGAAGTGAAACCTGAACACATTCCGAAAACCGCTTTTACCGTAAATAACGGACACTATGTATATGTCCGCATGCCATTTGGGCTGAAAAACGCCCCATCCACCTTCCAGCGTGTGATGGACAATGTCCTCCACGACCTCCAAGGAAAAATATGTCTCGTTTATATGGATGACATTATAGTCTTCTCTACTTCCCTTCAGGAACATATAGAAAATCTCGCTGCTGTTTTCAGGAAATTAAGAGAGGCTAACATAAAGGTCCAAGTCGATAAATCTGAATTCCTTCATAAGGAAATAGCTTTTCTGGGGCATATAGTAACCTCCCAGGGGGTCAAACCCAACCCTGACAAGATACGTGTGATAAAAAATTTTCCTATACCAAAAACGAAAAAACAAATTAAATCATTTCTCGGACTTCTCGGTTATTATAGAAAATTTATCAAGGATTTCGCTAAGATAACGAAACCGATGACAGAATGCCTAAGAAAGGATAAAGAGGTAAAACCAGATTCCAAATATATACAATGCTTTGAAACGTGTAAAACTCGTCTATGTATCCTATCTTGCAATACCCTGATTTTTCGAAATCATTTATTGTAACGACGGATGCAAGTAACTTCGCATTGGGAGCAATCTTATCCCAAGGCCCTGTGGGATCTGACAAACCAATTTGCTATGCTAGCCGAATTTTGACAAAGTCAGAGCAAAATTACAGCACTATTGAGAAAGAGCTCTTGGCCATCGTGTGGGCCACCAAATACTTTCGTCCATATATATTCGGAAGAAAGTTCAAGATTATTACGGATCATAAGCCGCTAACGTGGCTTTTCTCGTTGAAAGAACCAAACTCCAAGCTAGTTCGTTGGAGATTAAAGTTGGAAGAGTTTGACTACGAGATTGTATATAAAAAGGGCAAACAAAATACCAATGCAGATGCATTATCACGTCTTGACCTCAATATAAATGAATCAACCCAAAATAACGTCGACGATTTAGATTCTATTGCAACCATACACTCCGCAGAAGAGAATATAAATGACGGAATACCCATTTCCGAAAGGGCTTTAAACGAATTCTCCGAGCAACTAATATTAGAAAAATCAGATAGGATAAGACAACCTCAAGTAACGCGGAATATTTTATTTGAAACTAAACGGAGACAATTAATCAAACGAAATGACATTGACCAAGAACAGTGTCTCGTTGAAATTTTTAAAAATTTTATGAATCCGAGTAAAATTACAGGCATATTCACAGATGAAGTCCAACCACAGAGGAATAACTGAAACTCTAGGACATCCACGAAGGGAATTCTACTTCCCAAATATGAAAAACATAATAAGTAAAGTGATTAATAATTGTGAGGTATGCCAAAAATATAAATACAATCGTAATACGGAGAAACTAAAATACGAGATAACAGAAACACCAAGCAAACCCTTGGAGATATTACATTTAGACATATACGCGGTACATAAAGAAAACTTCCTTACTATAATCGACAAATTTAGTAAATTCGCAAGTGTATATATATTAACGTCGAGGAATAGCATTAATCTTTTCTTTCTACAATGTTCAAAGATTTCCTGTATCTATAAAATATAGACCTTCACATAACTTGTGCAAAGAATTCAACAGGGAATGCTCCTGTAGAAAGATTTCATTCTACACTGACTGAGTTAGTTAGAATAATCCATAGCGAAAATAGCTCAAAGCCCATAGAAGATATCATAAATGAGGCGGTCATATCATATAACAATTCTATCCATTCAACCACAAAGTTAACCCCGTTCGAATTAATATCAGGGCATTACAATAGTCGCGAACCTTTCCCAACTCCACAAAATCAAGGAACATGTCACGACTATCTAAATGAACATATTAAGAGATATAAGACCTTGTCTGAGTTAGCACACCAACGAAGTTTAAGTTACAAACAAAACACCATAGGAAAACTTAATGAAGGTCGAAAAGAACTCCCTGACTATGAACATAACGAAAAGATATATGAACTAGAAGATAGACGTAATAAGTTGGCGCCTAAATTTAGTGAACATAGGGTTATTGATAATAATAAGATTACTGTTAATAGTAATAGACGTAAGGTACATAAACAAAAAATTAAACCCAAGCGTAAATTTGCAGGTTCATCGAAATCTCATCAGGACAAAGACTAGATACCTACGACCTAAACAATAATCAGGGATTATTATTCTTGAACTTGGGTAAGGCTAGATTAATTGAGAATCATTCAAAATTGATTAATATTATAAATATAACTCAGTACGAGATTAACGCTGAGCTAATATATAAAAACATAGGAAATTTAGAACGCGAAGCGAATTCTGGTAGTGACACTAGATATATACCAACGATCGTTACCCTAAAGAAAAAATACGATCTCATGGTAAACAATTTGGAATTATTGACACCAAAATATAAAACAAAAAGAGGTATAATTAATGGGCTAGGAACGATAATAAAAACAATAACTGGTAACATGGACAATGAGGATTGCGTCGAAATCAATAAACAAATAGAAACTCTCAAATTAAACCAATACGAACTTAACAATCAATTAACGAAACAAATATTGATTAACGAAAGGATGATAGAACGTTTTAATAATATCACTCAGCACATAAATAACCAACAAGGAAAATTAGAAGTATACATTAGTGGTTTCCAGAACAAAATTGAGAAAAGAATAAATAGGCTAGACGAAATGCTTTATATAAATCAGTATTTTAATCAATTAAATTATGACATCGACCTACTTAACAATCATATAAAGGAAATATCAGAATCAATAGTTTTAGCAAAGTTAAACTTAATATCAAAACACATACTCCACCCGGAAGAACTAGATTATGCCCATAATATTTTAAAGAAACAAAAAGTTGAATTTACGGCTAATGAAAACATATATGAATTACTAGAACTACAAGCCTATTACAATGGATCAAACATAATATTCGTAGTCAATATTCCCATACTTCATCCCGAAACATTTTCCTTCTATCGATTAAAAGAACTGCCAATAAACAAAACTATACCCAAAAAATAAGACCATCCTTTCCTTTTATCCAGTGAGAGTACATATCAATATATGGATAAACCATGCCCAGTCATTGAACAAACAAGTTATTGTAAAAGAAGTTCATTAATGCAGAATAAATCAGATGACTGTGTAATAAAATTATTAAACAACGAGAAATCCGATTGTGAACTGGCAACGAAAGAAATCGAAGAGGAAATACTGCTACTAGAACCAGATTACTTGCTACTTCTAAGTGAAGAAGAAGTGACAATGGATACAACCTGTGGTACCAATATGAAGAAGAAAGCGTTGAAAGGTCCAACTCTCATTTATTTTCACAACTGCACCATAAAAATGAATAATATTCAATATACAAGTGAAATCGCCACCTTTAGAGAACCCGATATATTTACCCCGACCTTATATAATAAAATAAATTATACTACCATTATGGAAAAACCCAGCCTCCAGAAGTTAAACGATTGGACTATAAGAAACTCAGAATCCATCAGCTTATTAGGCATCCAAACTCGAGGATCCAGTATCCAGATATACAGCTTAACCGGAATATCCATCATCATCATCGTCATGTACGTCGTTTTCAAATACAGAAAAATCTCAGCAACAGGAAGTGTAGAAATAAGCCAACCTGAAGTTCAACATGATGCACCCCCCAGCAAAGGTCATTCGCTCATGTGGGTCCCACCCCATTCGCTTCATTTTAAGGAGGGAGGAGTTATATCTGCTGATACAACCACATAATCAAAGGTCAACGTTCCAATATTAATAAAAAATATATAAAAATAATTTGCATAAAATCATATTTTATTATTCGCGTATAAATTCATTGTATAAATCGTTCACGAAAAAATTGTAATTTAGCATTTTTCCAACTTTTGTTATCAGTCGACCGTGTCATATTTCGTCTGCATTTCTGAAATTATGTATAAAAATTGTTAACTTGCAAAAATATAATGTCCGGTAGAAGTAAAGTTGTAAATTGTGAAAAGGTGAAAAAGCAGTTCTAGTTCTGACACGAATCGGTCGACATTCAAATCTTGTATTCTTGGTGTAGTAATAAAATTTCTAAGTTGAGTTTTATTCCAAAAAAAGAAATCTTTTTTTTTCCTTTTTTCCTACTGAAAGAATAAAACTCCATTAGTCGTGCAGCGAGCCATAAACGGTCAAGAAGTGACAACTAGTATCTTAGTTATGACGTCATTCATATGGCACCTTTAATCCGACATTTTTCCGACAACTTGCAAAAACGGGCTTAACTCGAAAAATCCGGATCCGATCCGGATCCGGTTTTTTGCATCTGAAAGCTAGTACTCATGCGCGTGCAGCGAGCCATAAACGGTAAAGAAGTGACAGCTAGTTTCTTAGTTATGACGTCATTCATATGGCACCTTTAATCCGACATTTTTCCGACAACTTACAAAAACAGGCTTAACTCGAAAAATCCGGATCCGGTCCGGATCCGGTTTTTTGCATCTGAAAGCTAGTACTCATGCGCGTACAGCGAGCCATAAACGGTCAAGAAGTGACAGCTAGTTTCTTAGTTATGACGTCATTCATATGGCACCTTTAATCCGACATTTTTCCGACAACTTACAAAAACAGGCTTAACTCGAAAAATCCGGATCCGGTCCGGATCCGGTGTTTTGCATCTGAAAGCTAGTACTCATGCGCCTGCAGCGAGCCATAAACGGTCAAGAAGTGACAGCTAGTTTCTTAGTTATGACGTCATACATATGGCACCTTTAATCCGACATTTTTCCGACAACTTACACAAACAGGCTTATCTCGAAAAATCCGGATCCGGACCGGATCCGGTTTGCAGTGTTATCAACCTTTTAAGACGAGTCATAAGCAAGCCTAGGGGAAACGGATGAGGGGGCCGGGGATGTTAGCCTAGGGGAAACGGCTTAGGGGGTTGGGGACATTAGCCTAGGGGAAACGGTTGAGTAGGCGGGGCCGCACTAACCTAACAACCCAACCTTAGAGCTTCATTACGTCATCACCCACAACTATGCTCGTCCACGTCCCCGAAGAGCTTTTGGGACCATTTTGTAAATTTAGAGGCCCCTTTAAAAATACACAGGAAATTGGGCTAGAACCGGCATAGCTATACTACTCGCATACTACCAGAAAAGCTTGCGGGATAGTACTACTCAAACTAAATTTATTTTTAAAGGTGAAATATCAACACAAAAATCACCCTTAAAAGAAAATACACCTGAAAGAATGGAAGAGGATTTCTTCGAACTGGCTGGAATATCACCACCAAGCCAATCGTTATGACCTGCTTCCAAACGCCGCTTATCAGCTAGTGGTATAGGGAAAAGTCTGAAACCACGGTTTCTGAATCTAAGTCTCCCGATAAAGATTATAAAGTGATCCCGGCTGAGGATGGTATAACGCAGTACACTGTACCTGTAGACATGAGTATAGATGAGGCCGCGAACATATTAGAAGTACTCGATACAGAAAGTACTACGGGCGACAAAGGTAGAAAACCATCCAAAAATCAATCTATATTAAATCCGTCTCTGCTAGATCCGAGTCAATATATGCTTTCGCTGCCAGTTAAGAAAGGTGTTCGACAAAGGGACCGCCTAAAAAACGCAGCAAAAGCCAGAAGTGCCAGCGTACCAGCAATGGCTTGGGAAAGCCTGTGTTATGTTTTGCTTTGGGGTCAATTTGGAACCACTTTTTCTCTGTTTTTTCCTTTTTATTTTTATAATTTTTTCCGAACAAAAGTTTCTCCTTTTTTAAAAGTAACAATAAAACTTTTCTTATTTCACTTAATCCAATTTCACTTAATCCAATTGCACTTAATTCAATTTTTCTTCGCCACCTAACCGAACCTTCCTACACCAAAACCCCTTTTTTTTTTAATTTCTTTTTAATTGGACCGAATCACAACCACCGCGCGACAACCCCGATCGAGATCTCTTTTTATCAATTCCTTTCGTTTTTTTTTTTTAATTCGACTGCGAACCGCCGCGTATGATCTTTAAAGTTCAACTCGGCTCTTGATCACTTTTGTCGCGATCAAGAGCCTTCGTTCAGGGTAGAAAATGCATAGTTGCATTTTCACCCTGAGAAAATTTTCATTTATTCTGGACTTGATTAAACAAGTCCAGAATATTTCTCGTTGGACGGTGACTTGACATTTGATGCTTTTATAAACATCAGCCACCGTCACGACGATTAAAATTGCCGCGCGCGTATACATACAATGTATTTTCGTGGCGCGCGGTTTTGAGCGTGAAAGCTTTTTTTTTTTGATGATATGTATGTACGTACGTTCGTACATACATATTGCAATTTTTACGACAAATCGTACTGAAGGTACGATTTGTCTTTTCTTTTATTTTTTAAATTAAATATTTTTACTGACAAATTTTGCTGAATGCAAAATTTGTCATGGGAACATTTTTGTAAAACCGAAATGGTATGTGAAGAAAATTGCTGATGCAATTTTCTTCACTGATTGAATAGATAAGCTATTCATGTTGAAAATTTATGACTTTAAATAATTATTTTATTACCCTTTTTTCAGGTATGTTTTTAGGTATGTAACAATCCTTCCCCCCGCAAATAAGAGAGTTATTCTTTGGAGAGGAATAACTCTCGGGGGAAGGGCTGGGGTATATTCCTCGAAAGATTTCTTATCTGGGGGTGTCGAATATCCGTCCCGTTTATCTTTAGGTTTAATATATTTCCGTAGCGGATGCTGATACAATTTCGATGTTTTAATCATTCGTGTCTCAGCTACATCCGCGAAAACCTCGTGAATATTTAGTTTGAAAATAAATTACTTTCAGAAATGTTGATTACCCTCCGGTTAGAACATCAACCGCCCTATCATAGCCCGGTGGGGCTCACTTCTATGGCGTACTTAATCACCATCGTGCATGTGAACCCCTCTTGGCGAGGACCCACCCGCATGGTACTTTTGAGGCGGGGACTACGTCCTTTTACTGTTTGGAGCGCCCCGGCCGTGACTGGGTCAACTCATCGGGTCTTGATACCATTGTATCCGCACCGGGGCAAGCCTGGGATACCGCAGGTAAGATTTATTGTCCGTCCTTGAAATTGTTATATTTTTTAAAAAAAAAAATTTGTCTGCTTTACCAAGTGGAACTCTTGACATCATTGGGGAGTACGGCTTATGTGCGTGTTGTCACCCCGTGTTCAGTCCGGAGCTAACCGCGGTTATCAGGCGTATCACGGCTACCCCTCCCCCCGATGAAGCTGACGCTGCTCGGGACCAAGACGAAGCTTGAATGCGGGGTCACCCCATCATTGTTTCTTTTTGTTTTGACATTTGTATTTCTTACCAATTGATTTATTTAAAATAAACAAAAAGAAAAATTATATAAATATGATCAGTTTGTTCTTCCTTGGGTGGTGTTTTTGTACCTTTCCTTACTTTTTTTTTTTGTATAGAGGGTACTGAATGGGAATGAACAACAGTGGTTTGCGGTCCTACCTGGCTTGGCGTAGGTCTTCGGCGGGGAGTTTTTGGTTGGACAATTTAGTTTGGCTCGGCTCTCAGTCTTGGATTACAAAATTTTTGTTTGTTCTCTTAAATACTAGCGCATTTTTAACTTATTTAACAAGTACTTATTTTCCGAACTAGCATTAGCTTTTGCTAATATCTATTTATTTGTTATTCTAGATTATATTTTTCACATACAATTGGTTTGTTAGTTTAAAAAAAAAAATTTCTTTGTTAAAACACTTTTTGTGGCCTGGTCAACCCCTTTTTTTTGTCTTTGTTCTATTTGTATTGTTTCTTTGATCTCTCTTATATTGTTATGTAATTGTAATTTCTTTTAGTTCTATTATTTTTTTTTTTTTTTATTTATCTAAGGCTTTTTAATTTACATATTTTATACATTTTTCTCCTTTTGTTATTTTATTTCTAACTCCATATAATATATTTTTTATTTTAATTCTATTTTTTCATCTTTACTTTTATTATTACTCTACCTATTTTATTTATTTATTTCTACGATTTTCTTTATTTCATTTGCATTTATAAAGTGTTTTTTTTTTTTTGTTACATTTAGTTTTTTGGTTTCTTCTACATATTTTACCAGGTCTACTATTTTCTATAAATTTACTTTGATTAAGTGGCTCATGTTGACAGTATCAGTGTTCCTTTGGGCCGCCTTAAACCAATTGAACAGACTTAGTTCTAGGAAGTGATCGAGCTCGCTTTAAACTGGGTTGGGGCGCAGGGGTTCGTTCTTCTAAAGGAATTCCCTCTGATGAAATTTCTGGGTTACCTTGTGGTTGATTTCTCTGTTGTCTCATCTTGATGACAACAGGGTTAAGATATTTTACTGCCACAACGATCATTATGGCCAGAACTAGTAGGCTCGTAAATGATAGAGAGGTTGTGGACAGGATATGGGAGTTTTTTCTCGAAAGCTTTTCTTGATATTTGCTGATTTTGTTTTGGATCTCTTCCAATGAATGTGTGCCTTTATAGACTGATTTGTGGATATCTTCCCCCGTTAAAATTTCCATTGAAACTTGCGTTTGGTTTTGAGGTTCTGGTAAAATGTCGACCAGACTCAAATTCAATAAGGAATGATTGAATTGTGGAAATTGTTTGGGTTGAATTACATTCAGCGGGCGTTTACTTTGACCTTCGTATTTGAGCACCTTGTCACTTATTTGCACTTGACATGGTTGCGTTATCTCTACTATCCCTTGTCCTTCCAGTTTCGAGATCAGAAAGTGATCTGGACATGTGATGTGTAGCACCGTTGAGGTGATAAATGAAAATAGCCACGTATTTGGCTTGTTTAGTTTGATCAACATGTCCTTTTGGGGAGATTGAACTCTGGTCCGGCATTTGGGCACTTCATTTAAAGGATTATATAACAACTTAATGGCACATTCATTTGATGTTGCTGCCTTTATTATGGGCGTATTTAGTCGGCCTACATACGTGTTTTCTTCCAAATTACTTGTTATTTTCTTAAAGTTTTTCATGTCCTCGCCTCTTAATAAGAGAAATTCCTGGGTTTTTGCGCTATTGGCTATGTATGAATAACCAGGGTTTGGAATTAATGAATAATTTGCTGATATGGGTACAGGATAGCATTGAATCTGTTGTAGCCTCATTTTTGGCAGATTAAAAATTGGTAGAGTGATTCTCACCACCAATTTATTTTGCATAAGGAGTGATTGGGCCCCTGCCGTTTGGTAGAGGATGGCTAAACAATTCTGATCGTTAGGACAATACGAAGTTGTTTTGCGATATATCTCCAGTAGATTTTTGGGAGACATTAGGAGTGGATGAATATGATTGGTCCTACTAGCCATTATTATATCCAGAAGGGCTTGTTGTCGATATTCAACTTCGATGATCTGGAGCAATAAGCTTGATATAATCTCTTGTCTTAGCTGCCTTTTAGTTAAATCATTGGCCACATGGTGGAGATCGTTTATCTGGTGTGCTATTTTTTGTTGTCTGTCTATTAACATGGCCAGCGGTTTTTGAATCTTTTCCAAGGTTGTTTTAACAACACTGATTTGTTGTTTCTCTATCTCGGCTAGGGCTTGTGTATTCGATTCAAGTTCTTCTAACCTGCTGTAAATTTCTTTTTCGTTATTGCTGTCCATAGTGCCAAACAAATAGTGCATGGCATTGCCTATTCCATCAAATAGCGATCTGACCTTGCGTTTTCCTGGTACTAGTTCCCTTATAGTTTCCGTGCGCTTTCGTACGCTGTCTATTATAGCGTGTATATGTAGTTGCTGCACGTTACACAGGTCTTCTGGGTTTGTTATATTTATGCAGAGTTTATGCACTAAGTGCTCTGCATATTCTGCTAGCTTTATCTGGGCATCTAATTCATCCAAATCTATTTCGGTGAGGACATTCCAGGTGTCATGATATACCATGAGATTTCCTAGGTCCTCGAAAAATATACCCGAGCCATTTAGCTGGGTTATTACATAAGGTTTGTCAGCGATTGCTCCAGTTGTGTACTGGATGAGGAGGACAACTACGATGAATTTTAGCGCCATTTCTGTGGACAATTCAGAAGAAGAAAACAATCCTTTAAGCATATTTATACGTACATTGTGCCGTTTTAAACTGAGCCGTGGAGTGACTCCACCGCAAATGTTTATGGGGAGGTATTGAAATGAGCATTAATGGACACTGTAGTAGGAATTTCAATTCAACCTGGTTCATTTTTGTTCAACATGATCTTACTCGAAATATGGTTTTAAACGATTATTATGTACCGTTACGATACGTTTACCAATTTTGATGGTAGTATTCACATCACTTGGTATTGCGATTACCTGATAAGGTCCTACCCAGATTTGAGAAAGCTTATGTTTTCTGCTTTCATTCTTGATGAGGACCTTGTCTCCTATATGGAAAGTTAGGGGCCGTACTGTCTTATCGTAGTACCCCTTTGAGCGCTGTTTACTTGCCAATAAGTTCTTTCTTGCCGTGGCATATGATTTTTGGAGCTTATACTTCAGTATATGATAATAGCTCTCATGATTGTAAACGGGTTCGGGATCCCGTTTTAAATTTGATGGGACATCCGCTGTGAAGCCGTATAGGCAGTCCATTGGGGTAAGTTTAGTACCCTCGTGTATACTATTGTTATACACGAATGCAGCGGTTCGTAGGTATTGGTCCCATGTTTTGGGATTTTCATCTACGATTGTTCGCAGGTATTCTATTAGGGGTCTATGAGCACGCTCCAGTGCTCCATTAGACTGTGGGTGGTATGCTGAAGTCTGTAACTTCTTTACCTTTAGAAGCTTACATACTCTTTTGAATAATTCACTCAGGAAATTTGTTCCCTGATCGGTGAGTATTCTTTTGGGTATGCGATAGCGCGTAACGATTTCATCAAAGAAAACTTGCGCTACTGTGACTGCTTCTGCATTAGGTATTGCATACCAGTCGACAAATTTTGTTAGATTATCTTGAAAGGTCAAGATATATTTGTTACCTGGTGTCGTCTCTTCTAATGGACCTACAATATCGAGGTAAACTTTGTCGAACGGTTGTTCTGCGATGTCCGTGATAACCATTGGCATTTTATATTGTGGAGAAGCTTTCATCGTCTGGCACTTTGGGCATTTTTTTTATGTATTTCTTGATGTCGCTAAGCATGTGTCTCCACCAATACTTGCGTCTTATGCGTTTGTAAGTTTTTATGACACCTTGATGGCCACCAAATGGAGAATCGTGATAATCTTTTAAGATTGTTCGGATTTCCGTAGGGCTCGTGATAACTTCGGGTGTCTTGCCAGTACTTACTTTTTGCTCAAGCGATGCTAGGTTTAGTTTTTCCGCCTCCGTGTGTTGAATTTCGTTTTGGTCCGCTGTCGTGTGCTCTTCTGTCTCCACACTGGAGCTATTTATTGTCTCTTGAGCCTTCTGCTTCTGAGCTCGAGTCACGACGAAACAATGAGCGGATTTCTTTTTCTTTTTGTTATTTGTGGGGTTGTCTTCCTCCACATCTGAGTCCATCGTCTGGTGGACTAGGGCTTCTATCGTTAAGGTATTGCCTAAACTGTCGTCCTTTGATGCTTGAGGGATGCGACTTAGTGCATCTGCATTAGTGTTGTACTTCCCCGGTTTATATTCGATGTTGTAATCGAATTCAGATAATTTGTGGTGAAATCTCACCAAACGGGAAGTAGGGTCTTTCACATTGAAGACACCTTTGAGAGGTTTATGGTCAGTGTAGACCGTGAATTTCCGGCCTTGAAGATAGCACCTGAAATTCTTCGTAGCCCAGACAATAGCCAATAACTCTTTCTCTATAGTAGAGTAATTTCTTTCGGCTTTGTTTAAGGTGCGGCTTGCGTAGGCAATGGGCTGGTCCTTTCCGACTTCTCCTTGAGAAAGAACAGCTCCTAGAGCCTCGTTACTTGCGTCCGTAGTAAGATTAAAAGGTTTTGTAAAATCGGGGTAAATCAAAAGTGGTGGAGAAATTAAAGCATTTTTTATGCTTTGAAATGCTTCTTGGCATTTCTCTGTCCAAGTGAACTATACATCCTTTCGGAGTAAATTCGTGATTGGACGTACAATTTTGGAGAAGTCTGGAATGAATTTCCTGTAGTAATTGGCAAGTCCTAGAAATGACTGAACTTGCCTTACTGTTTTTGGAACAGGAAATGTTTGGACGCAGGCCGTCTTACTTGGGTCTGGTAGGGCTCCTTCGCTAGAACATTTATGTCCTAGGTAAACAACTTCTCTTCTTAGAAACTGGCACTTTTCTGGCTGCAGTTTTAAGTTGTTCTCTCTCAACTTGTCGAAGACTTTTCTCAACTTTTCGTTGTGGTCGTTTAAATTTTTTCCATAGATGACAATGTCATCTAGGTAGACAAAACATTCGAGGCCTTGTAGGCCTGTTAAGACGAAATTTATTAGGCGTTGAAATGTGGCGGGGGCTTCTTTGAGCCCGAATGGCATACGCTTGAACTCGTAGTGCCCATAACTTGTGCTGAAAGCAGTTTCATGTCGATCTTTTTTGTCGACAAGAACTTGGTGATAGCCGTTGGCCAAATCGAGTGTGGTGAAATACCTTGCGTGACCTAGTTGGTCGAGAATATCCTCGATTCGGGGTAGCGGGAATGCGTCTCCAATTGTCTTTTCGTTTAATTTACGAAATTCGACAACGACGCGCCACCTTTTTTCACCGTCAGGTCCCGCTTTCTTGGGGACAACTAGTAGAGGTGAATTCCAAGGGCTTTTACTAGACTGAACTATCCCGCTGTCTAGCATTTCTTTTAGCTGCTCGTTAATTACTTTCCGCTGTGTTTCAGGTAAGCGGTACATTTTTTAATTGATTGGTGCTTGATCCTGCACCAACGGAATATTATGCGTTATCGCATTTGTATAGGTGAGTTTGTCACCTTTGAGGAAGAAGATATCGTTATACTCTTCGCAGAGTTCCGATATCGAAATTTTTTCTTCCGCGGTTAAATTAGGGTCTAGGCTGAGTTCTTGCTCTAGCCTAGAAATACGCGGGTATTGTTTTGGCTCGTCCGGAGTCTCATTATCCGGGTATAGATATCGTACATGTTGTAATATCGCCGTTTTGTCGGCTGAACCTTGGTTTGACTTCCTATTCCTTGTAAATTTGTGTCCTGAAATTGTATTGGATTTAATGAATTCCTTATGAGGCTTTATTTTGTTGTATTTAGCATGTAGCAGGGTACTTGCTTCCTGCTTCGCCGACGGCTGAGTTTGATACACCTGTGCGGTCTTTGCCTTAGGTTGTGTGGAATACTCATGCGCGCCGATGCTAGTATTTTTTGGCCATGTAGGATTTTTTATGCTAGAAGACGGTGGAGTAATATGCACCTTTATTATAGGCTTTAGCGACTCGCTACCGTTCTTATATGGCCGTTGTTTGTTTAAGAGTGATTTATGCCTCGGGATTTTGGACGGAAGAGTTATATGCACCTTTTTGGCAGGCTTTAGACACTCAGTTCCGTCTCTTGTGTTGTTTGATATTGCCTCTTTGTTTGGTATGGGAATGTGCGTTTGGTTGTGGTCTTTTGTGTGCGTCAATGGGACTAGTGTGTAGTCGTTTATTGGAAATAGCTGTAACTTTAAGCTATGTATGACTACTTTATGACTATTAGCGTTGAGAATACTGACCAGCACTAATTCTTCTCCAGATGACAGCAAACTGTTTGCCAAAAAGACTCCATCGCTTATCTCTTGGAATAAACAGAGCATTTCTTCTTGAGTTTGTAACGGCACTGGGGCCACAATTTGAGAGCGCGCAGGTATGCAGATTGGTTCCTTAAAGGTAACCAATTTCTGCCTGCCTTCATCGGTCTCTTGTTCGCCCAGACAGCTTTTTTCACATTCCTTGGGCCCTTTTGGAGCTTGGCAGCCAGCTTTTCTCGTTTGAAAAGCCTTGAAGACACTGCAGGTGGATAGTTCAGCCTGTTTAGACTCTACCTCTTCTGCAAGTGTTCTTACTTCGACTGCTTCTTCAGAATGTAGCTTGTCCGTTTCAAACTCTAATGGCAAAGCAAATTCGTCTGGATTAGTTTCCGTGCGAGGAAACCTTAGTGCCTTATCAGGACCCTCAACGATGCAGTTTTTTGCTAGGAAATCATTTCCTAGAAGTCCATCATCGGAAAGGCCAGGCAAGTTCTTTACGACTTGGAACTTGCAGGGAATTTTGTTTTTGAAAACGAAGTTTCCCTGGCAATTTCCCAGCGTCTTTCCGGTACCAAATGGGGTCTGAAGTGTACATGCCTCATTGTGGTTAATTTCTTTGAGGTCTTTTAATGACCTTTTCTTTATTATACTTACCTCAGCGCCTGTGTCTACTACTAGTTTAGTTTGGCCGTTCAGGCCTATGTCTAAAGGAAGTTTTACTGTAGCGACACTGGAATCGGGCTGCTGAGGAGACCCTAATTTATTAGATGGGAGATTTAGAGTCGAGCCGGGGAGTTTTGGGTCGACTGTACGTCGTTTCCCTGACTCCGGGCTTCCCATTTACGTTTTTGTTGGCAGTTATTTACTGCATGTCCAGAACGACCACAAAATTCGCACTTTTTACGCACGTTATAGACTCTGGAATTGTTATTGGGATTCGGCGGCTCTCTAGGGCGTTGATTCGATGGTCCACCATTGTTGCTTGATCTTTGAATATTGTTGTTGTTCCTCCTGCAGTCACGTATATCGTGGTTGTATATTTTGCAGTTCACACAGTACGGAGTATTTTTACGTTTGAGGCAATCTGCGTATGTGTGGCCTCTTAAATTACAAAAACTACAAGTAATTTTATTTAAATAATTATTTTTATTTTTTACATTATAATTTTTATCTGGTGATCTGGGTTCCTGTTTAATATATGCTGTGCCGGCCTGTGTGAACTGTGACGTTGGTATGTGACTGCTTGGGTTTGGCAGGGTCTGAGGAACTTGAGCGAATGGCATTATGCCGGGAGTAAATACGCTGTGATTAGCGGATGAGTTAAGTTGGTTAAAATGTGCGTTATTTGGTGTTGTTGCACTTATTGAATGGGGTATCGGATTTTGCATCACATTTGGCTGAAATTGCCCTGAAGGTTGCAGGAATAGAGCACTTTGCTGGAGACGTTCCATGTCAAGTGCTCTTTGTACGAGGTCATCCACCGTGCCGTCTGTCATGGTCAGGAGGTATTGGCACATATATGGGTTATTTACGCCTGTTTTCAGTGCGTTTTTCGCGAAATCTTCCAACTGCGTTTTAACAGCTGGTGCTGCTGTGCTCCGTATTTGGATTCTGCTGCTTCATTGCAGAGTGCCAGCATTTGTTTTACTCGTACCGTGAAGGCTGTGAGATTCTCTAAAGGATACTGCCTTGTAGTGATTAATTTATTTACCAGTTCCTGGTAAGTTTCTCTAGGCAGGTATGTGCGATTTAGCCGTTCTTCTACTTCTTTGAAAGTAGTGGGCATATTTGAGGCAAAAAGCTGATAAGCTTCGCCTCGAAGCCTGGTGGGGAAGATTTGCAGAAATGCTGTTAGTTCATCCACCGAAATGCACTGGATTACCTGCCTGCAGCATCCTAGGAACGTTTGGAGCTCAAGGCTCAATTTTGGGTGCTGCTCTCCCGAGAATAGGGGGACGAGCTGGGCAGTCAGTTTGGCGATTTTAGCGTAATCTGCCATGTTTATACTGGGGATTCTGAAGCTAAAGTTTGGCACCTTTGGGGAGCTAGTTTCTTCTATGCTGGTTTCCAAAAGGGAGTCGCCCAGCCAATTCAATAGGACTTCACTCACGGTAGAATCACTGACACTGTCCTCGATGGCACCTTCTCTTAATTCTACACTATTATTTGTAATTTCTGTTTCGAGAGAGTGCGAGAGTTCTCCAAACTGCTTTAAGCTTTCTTTAAATTTTTCCGTACTTTCTTTGAATTGCGCGATTTGCTCAAGCCGCCGTTCACGGGACTTTTTGAGCTGTTTATCGATAGAATCGGACTGTATAACAGAAAGTTCGGAGGAGTCTCGCACTTTCTCCTCTAGATATTTTAAATAACTTTCTAAATTTAAATGGGAAGGTCTTACTTGTTGGGGACCTGTAAGGATTGTCCCACTCCTGAGTGTTACCCCTTTTTTTGTTGATATTGTTGGGGGTGTTTGATTAGCACCCTCTGTTGCGGATGTTGCTCCCGCGTTGCCTCCTTCGTACCGGGACGGATCTTCCTGTGCGTCGCCCGGCGAGGAAGATTGTTGAGGAGTTGATGGAAGTTGGATTTCCGGCGGTATTTCTTGGTGGGAGCTTTCCTCGCTCATGGACCACCGTGTGTAAAATTTGCAGCTAGGGGGGCTTCTGCCGTCTTAATTCCCTTGGTTCAAATTGAGAGGGGGGCTTATTGCCTTCTTCGAGGTCCCTCTCAATTCAGGATCGTTGGTTCGGTTTCTTGAAGTTCTTTTGCTGCCGGGGGGGCCCGTGGCCTTCTTAAATTCCCCTGGATAAAAGCTGAAAGGGGGGCGCGTTGCCTACTTCGAAGTCCCTTTCAGCTCTGGATCGCAGATAGCGGATGGTTTGCAAACTTCCTTCCTTCAAGTGTAGCTTTAGCACTTTTGGTTGTGAACTTCTGATATCCTGGGCTGGGATGAAGCCCGCTATTGTCCCACGTTGGCACTTTGTGCTTTGATGAGGGGGTGGCTGCGTGTTTTACAAACAGAGGCAGTTAAAGCTGTCCGACCCCGAGCGTTGGGAGCCGACAAGATCGAAATACTCCTGAAGCCAGACTCAACTTCAGGCGGAGGGTAGGGTGTCTTGCCCAGTATTCGATCTCGTCCTAAACTCCTTTTAGATTCGTAGGAGAGAGGGTTTTCGAGCGCTTATACTTTTTTTTGTTTCTCAAAGTAGGCTTCCTCTATCCTACCGGCTGCGCCAATTTTGTTATGTTTTGCTTTGGGGTCAATTTAAAACCACTTTTTCTCTGTTTTTTCCTTTTTATTTTTATAATTTTTTCCGAACAAAAGTTTCTCCTTTTTTAAAAGTAACAATAAAACTTTTCTTATTTCACTTAATCCAATTTCACTTAATCCAATTGCACTTAATTCAATTTTTCTTCGCCACCTAACCGAACCTTCCTACACCAAAACCCTTTTTTTTTAATTTCTTTTTATTGGACCGAATCACAACTACCGCGCGACAACCCCGATCGAGATCTCTTTTTATCAATTCCTTTCGTTTTTTTTTTTAATTCGACTGCGAACCGCCGCGTATGATCTTTAAAGTTCAACTCGGCTCTTGATCACTTTTGTCGCGATCAAGAGCCTTCGTTCAGGGTAGAAAATGCATAGATGCATTTTCACCCTGAGAAAATTTTCATTTATTCTGGACTTGATTAAACAAGTCCAGAATATTTCTCGTTGGACGGTGACTTGACATTTGATGCTTTTATAAACATCAGCCACCGTCACGACGATTAAAATTGCCGCGCGCGTATACATACAATGTATTTTCGTGGCGCGCGGTTTTGAGCGTGAAAGCTTTTTTTTTTGATGATATGTATGTACGTACGTTCGTACATACATATTGCAATTTTTACAATTTTTTTGCTGATGCAATTTTCTTCACTGATTGAATAGATAAGCTATTCATGTTGAAAATTTATGACTTTAAATAATTATTTTATTACCCTTTTTTCAGGTATGTTTTTAGGTATGTAACACCTGTAAAAATAATAAGTCTACTAAGCGTTAATTGGGAAAGAATTTAATAATGCCTGTGGATATAAAAGATAATGACTTTTACGTATGCCTTTTAAGTAACAACTCCATGCAGTTTTATCCCGAAAATACACTATCGGCTTTTACGAATGCACTAGCTAGACCGAGCAAGTTTACTGATGACTGGTGTGTTGGAATAACTGAAATTTCATTGCCATACCATGCCATAAAAGGGGGAGTCAAGCGAAATACAACTGAAGAAGTAAATCAGAGTTATGTTAAAAGGGTAAGGCGTGATGCGCCTGATCCGTTGAAAGAAATAAGCAGCATAGAAACGAATTCAAATCACTTAGCATCAAAATAAATGAAACCGTTAAACTTGAGTGGACTAAAGAGAGTCTTGAGCAAGCTAGTTACAGAGCAGGTCAAGTAAATTTTTCTGCATTCCTACTAACATTTTATAACGCTATTTCATCGCCATGGTATACCATGTGCTTGGATGAAGTTAAGAAAAAGATGTGGGATCGGTTAGAGGCTGACTTTTTTGATGGCGTTATACCTGAGGTAAGCTACAAACAGTATACAGACGAATTTACATTACATATATAGCAGGGTAAAAGGGCTTCAGAAAATGTTGTTTTAAAATATAAAAACTATGAGTCAGTTGAAGTCTTTGTTGATGACGTATTTGGACAAATTCCTAGACAGAAGAGAAAGTATGCCATCATACAAAACTCGATAGACAATTAGACACATCCAGCGCTTAGCATCAAAAGAGCTCGTGAGACAGAAAAAAATACTGGCGGTAAAAGAGTACACGATGTATTTGAACTGCGGTTGGAAGATTTTGGAGTCACAATCAAAATAAAAAAACCACTACCATCTCATCTTAATGTTAGAGATCTTATTACGCTTTTTATATCAAATGTACACTTTGATGATCAAACCCTTAGTGAGCAAGAAAAATAAAAGATAATTATTCAGATTAAGGATACTATTTTTAACATCTTGAATAGATTGAGCAAAGATTCGATTAGTGCTAAACCATCCGAACAGCGAAAAATTGTTAAAGGTAGCAATATTTTGGATGTTCCATACGAAAAGCAAAGTTCCGGTGAATATTTAACTACACCAGTGCCTATTGATACTAATATAGACAACCTGTCCAACTTTTTTAGAGATATATTTCTCCAAACACCTGAAAATAAGTGTGAACCTGACGCCATACTGGCAGAAATAAAAGAAAAATATATAATTTACGTCTAAACTGATATTATTCAGCCCAGATTTATAGGTGACCAGTTAGTACGATACTTACGTGTAATACCTCTAAAAGAATGTGAAAGCATAATAAGATTTCAACACGTAGATTACTGTCCTATTGAAAAAACTTTTATCGAAAGTATTTCTATAAAAATAACTAATCAGCAAGGGGAGCTAATTGATTTCAAGCCAGACTATATACCTACATATATAATGCTCCATTTTAAAAGAAAATAGACTATAAATACTCATACAACAGTCAATTTAACATAGTGCAAAGTTAAGAGCATTTTGTATAGCTTCGAAAATGAATTCATATTATACTAAATATTATTCAATACAAAGTGGCGGGGCCTTAGCGGATATTGGAGAATTATATCGATCTCGTCTTATTTACCAGCGTGGAAGAGGAATTGGTAGTTATTTCAGCGGACTATTGCGATATTTACAGCCCTTGGTTACATCGGGGGCAAAGGCTTTGAAGCAGCAGGCAATTAAAACAGGAAAAGCTATTTTAGAAGAAGCAGGTAGTAAGCCTTTAACATATATTTTAAAAGAACATGGAAAAGCAGCTGCCGAAGAACTATCACAGAAAGGTATAAATAAGCTGTTTGAGAGCATGGGTGGTGCAGGAAGAAGCAATCACATGCTTATAAAAAGGCACAACCCTTTTACAGCTTTACATTTAGCTCCAGCTTCTAAACGTAAAAAGCGTTCAGGATCAAAAAAGTCCGTAAAAAGAGGTTCAAAAACAAAATAGACATCTAAAAGAACATCTATTAAAAGCAGACGTAAGACACAGACAAAAAGGACAGCTAAAAGAGCATCTATTAAAGGTAAACGTAAGATACGTAAACGTGTGTTAGATATTTTTGATAAATAGACAACCTCCCGTCATACAAAGAATGCATGAAATCTGAGTTAGACCTTTTCTCTGCACCACCTGTAAAAAGCAGCATCTTCAAAACTGAAGAGGTATCTTATAAACCTATAGCTTCTCTAGATAACTCGTCGGTGCTCGAATTTGTATCACTAGGACATGGTAACATATATCAAGCATATACCTTCGTTTGAAACTACAGTTGGTTAAAATCAAGGACGGAAAAGAAGAACTTTATACAGGCGAAGATATCGAAATAACCCAACCAGATAAGACTAAAGACACTGTTCGCGATGAAGGCTCCGGCCTTGTAAATAACATACTCCACTCACTTTCCCGCCAATGTACAATTTATCTAAATGGAAAACCGATTGCCCAAACAGATAACAATTACAACTATAGAGCCTGTATTGAGAATTTATTAAATTACGGAAAAGATGCCGCTTCAACACATTTGGAATCGGTTGGCTGGTATCTCGATCAAAATAATATGGAGGTCGTTGAAAGCCCTGAGCTAAATGAAGGTTATTTGGCAAGACAAAAGCTGTTCGATAAAAGTAATGTTGTTGACAATTCTCCACGAGTTAAAATAGTAGAAGCAGCTATGTAAATGAATCATGTAACTATCAATCCTAACATCTTGCTGGCTCATGAAGCTGTTCTCCAACGCTCCAACGCTATATATCCGTATAAATGAGTTGCACTTAAGACGTATATACAATACCCGCAAATACATTTACATTGTCATTGGACAATGTGGTTATAGGACAATTACCAAATCTACTAGTCTTTGGCATGGTTGACAACGACGCATATACCGGAAAATGAACAAAAAATGCTTACGACTTCAAGCACAACAACATTACCAGGTTTAACTTATCGGTGAACGGGGTACAGGTGCCAAATTAACCTCTAGAATTTGATTATTCAAAAGAAAATCCTGCTAGCACTCGAGGATATATTACGCTGTTTAAAGGAACCGGTATACATTATTTCGATAAAGACACCAAATTTCAAAAAAATTCTTTGACAACGGGTGTTTTCTACTTGCTTTTGATTTAACGACAGACCTCTCGTATAATTCAACATGTGGAAATCTATTGAATCAGGGAACGGTGAGAATTGAAGGAAGGTTTAAGGAAGCACTAAAAAACACAGTAACATGTATTGTATATGCAGAATATGATAGTAGCCTTGATATAGGTAAAGATAAAAATGTATATACCAGCTTCTAAAAAACCTATATAAGGCTGGCTAACTGTTCTTCGAACTTAATTTCACTCAAGACTCTTAATACGTAATCTATAATGAGCTACTGTTTAGTAAATGTGGAGTTCTTTTTCGGAGGACCCTTCACCTCTTTAAAAAGAGTTTCTTTTGCGGGATTCGCTGCGCAAAATAAGTCTTTTATGAAAGAAATAATTTTCAAGTACCCTACATTTAGTACAGGATGTAATGAACAAATAAGTAAATTTGGTAATCTCGAACTTAAGCGTATGGACGAAGATCTTATAAAAACTCTATCAAAATTTACCACAATTTTTGTTCGTGGAGCTGCCACCAGAGAATTTATAAATAACTACGCTACTTCTCACACCAAGATCATTGACGAGGAAACCATCATTTGTTCTGAACAAGAATGAACAGGCTTGAGCTTACAAATGTATTATCAATCAACCGCATGACAAACAAGTTTTTTAGAGGCATCTTTCCATGCAACAATTACCACAGAAGATAAGAAAGCCTTTTCGAAAATTTTTATTAGGTAATTCAAGCTCTTTTAGTAAAAATAAAAAACGATTGCAAGGCCAATTTTCATCAACCTGTGGACATTATTGTTGTGTATTTCTATATTCTCGCTGCAGAGGACGAAGCTTTCAGAACATTTTAAAACAATTTGATTCGAACAATCTAAGTTTAAATGATAGCAAAGTTGTTAATTTATACCACCGTATATATCTAAATAAAAAAAATCGCGCACAATCTGGAGGGGTTTTTTGTAGCCAAACATGCAAAGCCGAGATCAAAGCTATAAAAACCTGAATCCTAGGTGGAAAAAATGGAAAAAAAACCTCCAGCAAGCCCATAATTTTAGACTAAATGATATTAAAGTTGTGAATTTATATCGCAAAATATACTTGAAAAAATGTCTAAAATCTGGAGGGGGTAACCAGCTATGTACATCGGCATATAAGAGTATAAATACGAGACGACGGTGATGCACATTTAATGTTGAACTATAAGTCTACGCATCAAAATGGAGCAGACACCTAAAGTTAAAAAGTCTAGAAAGGTACGTGCAAAAAGGGTGTGTGCAGAAGAGTTTAAAGTGATGGACACAAAATCCAAAAAGCAAAAAGCTAGGCCGATACGGAGAGAAGGTAGAAAGGATTCAGAGGCCCCGGGCGAAGATCTTTTGTTAAACTACACTTATCATCTGGATCATCATCATAATTAGAAGGTTGTCCTCGGATTTGATCCGACTTCGTTTGAAGTAAAAATAGTCCTTCACCGTCATGGTTTTGAACCTGTGTCAGCATTTTACTCTGGATGGCTGGAAGTTTATAAGCATCTAACCAAACTAAAGGACGAGGTTATTCCAGACATGTTCCCGCCAAGCCAAGAAGAGCTTCAGACGAAATACACAATTCCCGTTGGTACACGCAATATTCAGCCCAACCTTAATGAGCTCTATAAATTAATTGATATGCTAAGTTTCTTCAAGGTTGTGATGTTCCATAATAACAATGCAGCCGAAAGTGTAAAAGAATATTATAAAAAATACTGCGAAAAGTGTAAAAGTAAAAATTTAATTTTGTTACCTGACGAAGACTTTTTTATACCATCCAGAACTTCTTATGTGCATCTGAATTGAAAACGTTAAAGAAGCAATATTAAACTAAAACAAAAAACACAAGTTTTCCACCTTTTTGCTTCTTTTATTTATTAGGTGTTGTCTTCCACAAATACAAGATATAAAATACTTTACTTAATATCTATACCGCGGTTTCGGCTGTTTGTGCCATCCTCAGTAGACTAATGTAAAATTCTACAGACTAACCTATTAATGGTAACAGCAATGGAGAGTTATATGGCATGCATTCGTTGAGTGTATGTGTATAATTTAATTTAGCTCTCTCTATCTCTAGGTTTTCTAAGCAATCTAACAGCTTCCCCTTCTTTCTATGTGTAAAATTTCGACCTCTTCATTTGAACTATGTTTGTGTTCTCTTAAATGTATTGTAAAATTAGAAGTCTGATTATTCATGTTAAAATGTTCCTTAATTCTCTCCTTAAACTTACGGCCTGTTTGACCTATGTAAACACCTTCACATGTCGTACATTTTAATTTATAAACTCCATTCTTCTCTAGAACCTCAGTTTTGTCTTTTGCTTTAATTATTTTATTTCCTAAACTCACTGGGTTTTTGAAGCCTACCTTAATATTATGTTTTCCCAATTCTCTCGCGATTTTCTCTGATAGTTTTCCAGTATATGTTAAAGATACCCATCCGGCTTGGGTATGTTTAGTATCCGGTATCAAACTTGTTGCATTTCTTATTGTAGTTTTTGTTTTTTGTTTCTCTATTAGCTTGTCAATTTCTTTTTCAAGATAACCGTTACTAATTGCTATTTGTTTAATTATATATGTAAAGATTTTCTGTCGGAATACATCAAAACCTGCACAGAAAGCAGTAATGACTTCACAACACATATGGATTCAACAAGAGTTAAGAGGATGGTACAGAGCGAGGGACAGCATAGCATTTTATTTATATATTCTACACAGTACATTGGCAAGCAATATGCACCCAGCAGAATTCTCCACGTTCGACTATCAAACTAGTGATGAGGCTGAAAGAGAGGGTAGGAGAAAACAATTCAATCAGGAATGTAAGCTGCAACGATTAGCATGGAATAAATCTATGACACACACACATCGGATGGCGGATGACGTCACGAGAGACCAAAAGCAATTCTACGCCCGGGTCATTAACCTGACGCACACAAATTTCGACCAGGCAGAACAAAAATTACTCAACAAAGGTTTAAAGTACAATCCTAACAGAAAAATCAAAACAAATGATCTCGAATACTTAGCAGCGCAGACAGAAGTTGCAATCAGAACAATACGCAATAGGAATGATGCAGAATTTTCGAGGTTACAGTGCAGAAAAATTATAGAGAAAGAGCATATGGAAACAATAGGTAAGGTCAATAGATCAAATGATAATGAAACAAACTTAGTTAGGCGAATTACAAAAAAACTAGATGACAATAAATTGATAATACAAAAAGCAGACAAAGGAAATACTTGAGTAATTATGAAGAAAGAGGATTACCTTCAGAAAGTTGAGAATTTTATTATAGAAAACAAATTTACTAAACTTGACAAAGACCCAACTAAGAAATTTAATTGCAATATAAGGCTTAGCTTAGAAAACAGTAAAAATATTTTAGACAATAGAAGAATTTGGCTGTTAAAAGAAATGAATCCTCAAGCACCTAAACTCACGGGGTACATAAAATTACATAAAGAAAACAACCCAATAAGGCCGGTCGTTTCCAATATTCAGAGTCCCACGTATAAGATATCAAAAGAAATAAATTATATACTCAAAGAAATTTTACCAACTTTTAATTACACAATAAAAATATCATACGATCTTATTAATAAAATTAAAGATATCGAATTATCCAGTAATTACAAACTTGTTTCGTTTGATGTAAAAAGTTTATTTACAAACATACCAGTACCTGAATGTTTCTCTATAGTCTGTGATATTATTGATAAGACATATCTGACCACAATACAAAAAATTGAATTAAAAAGATTGATTGACTTAATTTTGAATTATAATTATTTTAAATTTAATGGAGAATTTTATAAACAGGACGAAGGTCTGGCAATGGGAAACCCACTCTCTCCATTGCTAGCTGACATATTTATGAATTTTATAGAAACAAAAATTTTAAAATATGACGCCAGTTTGGTAAAAAATGTAGGTTATTGGTACAGATATGTAGATGATGTGCTGTGTCTGTGGAAAGGCACAATACGTCAGCTAGAAAAATTTGTCACACTCATAAACAAGATACACCATAAGATACAGTTTACATATGAACTTGAAACAGACAATGCTATAAATTACTTAGATTTAACAATAAAAAAAAAAAAAACAATAAACATGAATTTTCTGTGTATAGAAAGGAAACTTACACAGATACGGTTATCCCTAAAACATCATTTACTTTTAATGGACATAAATACGCGGCTTTCAATAGTATGATACATAGAATGCTTCAGATACCGATGAACCAAAGGGATAAAAAAGACGAAATAGATATAATTAAACAAATAGCAATTAGTAACGGTTATCTTGAAAAAGAAATTGACAAGCTAATAGAGAAACAAAAAACAAAAAATACAATAAGAAACGCAACAAGTTTGATACCGGATACTAAAGATACCCAAGCCAGATGGGTATCTTTAACATATACTGGAAAACTATCAGAGAAAATCGCGAGAGAATTGGGAAAACATAATATTAAGGTAGGCTTCAAAAACCCAGTGAGTTTAGGAAATAAAATAATTAAAGTAAAAGACAAAACTGAGGTTCTAGAGAAGAATGGAGTTTATAAATTAAAATGTACGACATGTGAAGGTGTTTACATAGGTCAAACAGGCCGTAAGTTTAAGGAGAGAATTAAGGAACATTTTAACATGAATAATCAGACTTCTAATTTTACAATACATTTAAGAGAACACAAACATAGTTCAAATGAAGAGGTCGAAATTTTACACATAGAAAAGAAGGGGAAGCTGTTAGATGGCTTAGAAAACCTAGAGATAGAGAGAGCTAAATTAAATTATACACATACACTCAACGAATGCATGCCATATAACTCTCCATTGCTGTTACCATTAATAGGTTAGTCTGTAGAATTTTACATTAGTCTACTGAGGATGGCACAAACAGCCGAAACCGCGGTATAGATATTAAGTAAAGTATTTTATATCTTGTATTTGTGGAAGACAACACCTAATAAATAAAAGAAGCAAAAAGGTGGAAAACTTGTGTTTTTTGTTTTTGTTTAATATTACTTCTTTAACGTTTTCAAAATGAGTGCATACTACAAAATCTCTTCCAAAACCACAAATTATGCATTTGAATTATTCTAGACTTTTCTTTGAGATACCTTTGTATTGTAGTACCAATATTTTATTTGATATAGTAAACATTTAATAAATTTTTTAAATAAAAACAACTTAAGTTTTTCATTTTTTTATTTTACTTTATAATTTTATTGATTACACATATACAGATACATATTTACACAGTTTTGAAGAGCGCAACGTAAAAAAGATACATTATTGTGGATCTTACACGGAAGTTGATAATTTGTAAGTTCACTTAGTCTAGGTATTTCTCCAAGTTCGATGATTTCTGAAGTTGGCGAGTATTTGCTGACAAATGAAGCTTTGATTTTGTCTTTTACATACACTGTTACATTTTTAAATCTTGAAAACACTTTGGGCAAATTGTTATAGCTAATGTCTCCATCATTCCAATGCAGTCCATTTATATTTTGTACGTCATACTGGATCTGTCACCTTGCCTTTGATGACAATTCCTGGTATGGGCAGGGAGGCATAAAATGATAAGCATCTGGGATGATTGCTCCAACAACAAGTACGGAGAGTTCTTTAACAAAGTACTGGCTATTGTTTCCGCACACGAATTGGATGTCCAAAATGAATTTATCCATATTATCATCTGAGGATAAAATATGGTATGTGGCTATATACAGGGTGTTCCGTAAATGTCTTTAATCCTTTAAGGGGATGAAAGTAGAAGTTATTTGGGTCAAAAAAGTCTAGATACTTTTATATCGAACTGCGCTTGGTTTTCGAGTAAATCGATAATATCGATTTTCGAGATTTTGCATAACTTTTCAGAGTAATTTCGTTATAAGTTCTATTGTAATTAATGGATTGTGACGTTCAAACCTTTATTTAAAAGAACACATATTGGCCTCTCTAAGAATGTATAATAAGTTATAATTGTGCCTTCAATTTTTTAAAATAAAAACAGTTTTCTCTAGAATTTTTTATTTCACCAAAATTTTTGTCGCGCTCCAGTGTACATTTATTCGAAATATCACCATTGCACGAACTTGGCAAAACTACGAAAAAATTTGCGCACTATGTCCCCTTTCCAAAATGACCTCCCTAAATGCTATGCTATCAACAATAACAATCAAAAGTTATAAGCAAACATTTGGAAGATGGAGGGGGTAATTTCGAAAAAAACACTTTTTTACCAAACTTGATATTTACGTAGATTTCGTTATTCCGAATCTTCATTTTTTCGGGAGGGGCAAACTCTGGGATGGGCGGGCGTTCAAAGTTTCAACTTTAAACGGCTATATTTTCTCAACCAAGCATTGTTCTAGTAAGTAAGCCCTAAATTCATAAATGGAAAAGACATTTTTGGTGGTTTTTATTCAAACATATCCGCTTAAAGTTGAAACTTTGAACGCCCGCCCCTCCCAGAGTTTGCCCCTCCCGAAAAAATGATGATTCGGAATAACGAAATCTACGTAAATATCAAGTTTGGTAAAACAGTGTTTTTTCGAAATTACCCCCTCCATTTTCGAAATTCGAAATCTAAAAGTGCCATATCTAATAGCCAGTTCAGATTCCCGTACAATGACATATAAATGGTTGTCGTAGGTTAAAAACTGTAGGAGGAGACAGAAACCTACGAAAAAACTGAAGATTACCTCGATGGGCACATCTTCCAAATGTTTGCTTATAACTTTTGATTGTTATTGTTGATAGCACTTAGGGAGGTCATTTTGGAAAGGGGACATAGTGCGCAAATTTTTTCATAGTTTTGCCAAGTTCGTGCAATGGTGATATTTCGAATAAATGTACACTGCAGCGCGCCAAAAATTTTGATGAAATAAAAAATTCTAGAGAAAACTGTTTTTATTTTAAATAATTGAAGGCACAATTATAACTTATTATACATTCTTAGAAAGGCCAATATGTGTTCTTTTAAAGAAAGGTTTTAACGTCACAATCCATTAATTACAATAGAACTTATAACGAAATTACTCTGAAAACGTATGCAAAATCTCGAAAATCGATATTATCGATTTACTCGAAAACCAAGCGCAGTTCTATATAAAAGTATCTAGACTTTTTTGACCCAAATAACCTCTACTTTCATCCCCTTAAGGGATTAAAGACATTTACGGAACACCCTGGATATATAAATATCTACAGTCGGATTTTAAGCATGACGCATCCATATCATTTAGCTGTGACTATTTTACAGATTCCGGTAACAAAATAATATCCGTATACCTGATTCCAAGAAGTATGATACTGATAGCTTTGTTAATGCTGCCAATTATGGGCTGTTATGGTCAGCAGATACTTTATCTTCGCACCTGTCTAGACTACAATAATCCTTATAACAACATATTTCTTAAATATACCCTGAATTTACATTAACTTATTTAATACAATAATTCTTGATAGTTTTAAAAATTCTAAGCCTTTAATCAAAAGTACTCGAGCGATTTAAAACTGTAAAAACAAAAAGCAAAAAATAAAAATATCTTTATCGAATTCGACTTTTTATTTCTATAGCCCCATCCTTTCTCACTGACGCCTTATCGAAAGGCATATTATCCACCCGCACTAATCATATCCAGCATTCCGCAGTCTATCTTTACTGACCTTCAATAAAGGCATCTCAGCCGAATTCGTTTTTTACTCAAGCAACCCGTTCCTTTTAGCTCACCTTCACCCACATTCGTGTCGTTCACAACATCAAGTTCACTGACTGTCGCCGATCTTTTCTTGTTTTGCAGCTCTTTATCATACGCCGGCAGTATTGAACGCCACAAGAATCAAGAACGCTTGCATAAGCAGCATCAGAACTTGCTCTTTGCGATCTTTCCTTAATCTTTTTTCCTTTACATCAAAAAATTTCAGAAAATAAAGTCACCCACATGTCTCGCAGTTTCAATTCAGGTAGATTTAAAATTCTATGCATAAAGAAAGAACAACTCGTGACCGCATCGCGGTCAAGTTCAAGTTTTAAAACTCGTATGGAAAAATGACGTTGAAGAAGTGTGACTAACTGATCAAAGCTTGTTTGGAGTGGAAGAAAAAATGAACGGAATATAAAAAAGAAGCGCGATAACCGCTGAAGATGTGAGGACAACGATACAGGTTGAAACCATACATGCTTGCTACATATGGTCGCAAGATTTTGTGCTTTAGTTATCTGCTTGCCTGGGAGTGCAATTTTATAAAACTTTACTATGCTTCTACGTAAGCCGCCTATAGTACACCTGCTTGCACCCACTAGACTCAGCCATCCTAGCAACTGGACCTTTCCAAAACAGTACCCATCTGTCGTCCTTGCAATAGACAGCACCAGCTCTCTCCTTTCAACTAACAGCCAGCATCAAGATAACTCGGTATCAAGTCGACTTTTTTTATTTTTGCCCCCAATGCTTGCGACTGTCCTTACCACAGACAGCATCAGCTCTCTCCTTCCAACCAACATCCTGCAATAACACAACTCGGTATCAAGTCAGCTTTTTTTATTTTTGCTTCCCAATGCCTGCGACAGGGACCCATCTACCGTCTTTACCACAGACAGCACCAGCCTCTCCTTCCAACCAACATCCTGCAACAACACAGCTCGGTGGCAACTCAACCTTTTTATTTTTACCCCCCAATGCTTGCGACAGGGACGTGTCTATCCTACTCCCTCCTCAACAACTTCTTATCGGCGGTGGGAACCGTCTTGCAGAAAACCCGCGAGTGGGATCCTCGTGGCAGTTGTCTCTATCGGACGTAATGTAAAAGTATAGGGAGGTGGGACCCTTACTACTTAGGAAGATAAGGTAAAAAAAGATGTGAAAAGTGTGCAAGTGTACAGCAGCATCGTTAAAGTGAAGTGAACTACATAAATTTCAACAAAAAACTAATACAAATTTAAATAAACTAGTTGTGAAAACGTAACAATCTCGTGACAGTTCCTCAATTTTAATTATTTTTGGTCGTTGCCATGCCAACATGGCAACCGTGCAAAAATTTTTAGTGATGAATTAAATTAATTTTGGAAAGTAATAACAAAAATAATATATAGTAAAAATAAAATTATTTTAAAAAAGAAAAGAGAATATAAAACATATATTAATATTAAATAAGCCAGCCATACAGCATCTCTGCCGCATTCAAAATGAGTGCGAGCAGTGATTCTGGGGGGGCAGATGATCCCCTCAAATCAACCCAAAGAAGGAAGACGAAAAATAAATCTTCTTCTTTCTCTTGAAACGAAAACTCAAAAGGGCCCACTGAGAGGGCCAACAAGGGCCCAATTGAAGAGGCCAAACCGGCAAAATTGCAACCAACTCTTCCGGAGAAGACTACAGAGGTACCAGAAGTTTCAACTGCCCCAACTAAAAGTGCTACATCTGCGGTTGCGGTTGCTGCAGTAACAAACGTGCCGCAGGCACTTTCGACAAAGCGGCTTCAAGTACAGCGCCAAAGCCCAATGGTGTCGTAATGAGGCCACCGCTGTCTTCAACGAAGTATACTCCAAAGAAGCAGCGGCCAACAACAGCAGCGGAAACAGCAGGACCAGCAACACCACCACGATCCCCAGCAGTAGAGTTAGGGATCTCTTATGCTCAACAGGTAAGTGGCAGTTTCAAAAAAGGTTTACCCTTAGAAATTTTTAGTAAGGGCATCACTCCTCGTCCAGTTCCATTGGACGCGGGTAAGCCTCCAGGGTTTCTTCGACGGGAGATGGCAGGACGACAGCTACGGTATGCAATTTTAGCACATCAGAGGATGTCCTCAGAGCTCATACCTGAAGGTAATCTTCCGCGTCATCTCCTGTGAGCAGCTATTCGGCATGGAAATAATACCTGGGGGAATGTTTGAAGGTATACCACAACCCTCGAAAGCGCTACCAAGCTTATGCTTGAGGGCATCGAGGTGCAGGGTAGACACCTTGTACCGTGCCCACTAGGGGAAAAGCCCACGAAGGTCGTGTTTTCGCGGGTCCCTATGCGAGCCCAACATGAAGACCTCGCAAACATCCTTGGGAGATTCGAGAAGGTTCATGGAAAGGTTCGCGCCATTCCAACTAAAATTGGGACGAGGGTCTCGGGCGGGGTATTTTCGGTACCAGCCGGGAAGCGTTCACTACCTTGAATAAGGGATGTACGCTTCCGTCAGGCTTTTACCTGAGCATATCTGGCTCGAGGTACTGGATAGACGTGGGCATCCAAGCGAAATGCCATGCTTGCCATTTGATATGGCATTTTATTTCTGACTGCCCCAAGAGAAGCGGAAAGAGGGCTGAACAGAAGGCTCCCTCGAAGGAAAGTACTGCCACAGTATTGGCTCCGGAGAAGGAGCTTTCTCTCAGCACTCAACCTGCTATCTTGGACCAGCCAGTGGCTAAGGTGCCTGAAGCTCTGCCAGAGGCAAAAACTATTACGGCTGTAAACGGTGCCACGTCAGCACGCGAAAGCAAGGCTACTTCCGACGAGGAGCCGATTAGCCTAGTAGGTAAAAAAAGGAGGAATAAGGTGGACCGGGCGATGCTGCCTCCTCCAGAGCCAGCAAATCCATTCACATCAAAGCGGCCCCACTCGGAGGAGGACGATAGTAGAGCTCGCGGTTCGAAGGTTGTTGTGAGAGAGGCGGAAGCATCTGGTCTCTCGAGCTTCAATGGCTACGAGTCGTGTGGTAGCACCATTTCGACCGGTAGCCAATTTGAAGTCTCGAAGAGTATGGAAACCATTCCTTGGGAGAAGATCACCGAAATTCTTGCCCAGCTCCAGTACAGGAAGAATTCAGATAAAATCTGGAGTATTCTTGTAAAGGAGCTGGGGAGGCCAGAGTTGTTACTTCCTCAGCTTCAACTCCTACAACAGGAGTGCAAGAAGAAGAGGAAGTACAACGATGCAGCTCTGTTTGATCGACTTCATAGGAAGGTGGAGGAGTTGATTCAGGAGCATCGCTTGGCCGATTGTCCTCGTTAGTAGATGTCGTACCATCATCGTTTGAGACTCTTGTCCCTTTAAATGTGTAAGATAGCGTCTCTTAACACCGGGGGTTTAGTGCTCATACAAGACTACCCAGTACTATCGAACATGTCAAAATGTTTGATATAGACGTTACACTTCTGCAGGAGACGAATTTCACCCAAGACACATACACACAACTTGAGCGCTATGCTTATTTACACACTGGCTATGCAATGTTTGCCACACCTGCGCCTCGCCGAGGCTCAGGGGTGGCAATCATCGTATCCAACAAATTCACACTATCGTCTCCTGTTTATACAGATATCTTCCCAGGCTTCGCTTCTTCCTTGGACTTTGTCGTTCAAGACAAACACATCAAGGTAGTAAACGTGTACCTTCCTCATGACCAGCACATTGCAAGACAAGTTCTTAATAGTGTTCAAACCTGTCTGGTGAATTTTAGCGGAGAAACTGTCCTCGGAGGTGATATCGAATGCATGCTGAATCCCTCAATGGATCGGCATTCCGGAGTTGAGTTCAACTCCGTCAATGCTTGCTACTCAATTGAGGAATTTTGTCCGTGCTTTCAGACTCGTGGATATCTATCGTTGGATGCATCCTACGACTAGATTATACACGAGGGTCTCGCGAAATATCCATGGAAGTCTCGCAGGCTCCAGAATCGATAGACTTTACGTCTCACCTGGAATACTACCATAGAACATTTCGTTGGTGTCACTCATGAAGTGTGTTCAGTTAATGATCGTCTTCTTGTAGTGGCAACCAGCACTCTAGTTGAAAGAAGAACTGCATACTGGATATTCATCAACTATTTGTTGAATTCCGAGAAGTTCATCAATGAGTTCATTGAATTCTGGCACGATTGGCAAGAGAAGAAAGCTGACTTTCCTTTTCTTAGTCAATGGTGGGATGTTGGAAAGCTCCAAATTCGATCTTTTATCGAAGCGAATTTCAATCGAAGTGGGTATCAAGCTTCTAGCTTGTCGGCCGAAGCATCTCGGGTGGCAGCTCTTCTCCCAACTCAGCCGGAGTTGATTCTTTATTTTAACAGAATAAAGGAGCGCTTGGAAACACACACTTACTAGCACAGCTTGAAGTTTGTGCTGCGCAACCAATCACGCTGGCTGAGGGAAGGCGATTCTCCAACCGAGTACTTCTTCCAGGCAAATGGACGACGTACTGCTTCTTGTGAGGTCGAATCGATATTTGATGAATCTGGACAGGTCCTCAGCGGACAACAGCTATCATAATATATTCGAGACTACTACAGTAGTCTCTACTCTGACTCGACGTCGACAACATCCTCGACCACTCATGAATTTCTTGAGAATATTCCCATTTTCGGCGGTTTAGACACATTCAGACTTTCCTTCTAGTTGGTGGAGGTCTGTTATGCGATTGATTCCAATGAAAGGAGATTTGCAGAGAATGGGGAACTGGAGGCCAGTAACCCTATGCAATGTGGACTACAAAATCGTCTGCAAAGCGTTAGGGGCGATACTCCGCTCAGTGATTGCTTCGGTAATATGCCCGGAACATTAGGACTGTTCCGGGTCGTAGTATCTATGACAACATCGCGGTAGCCAAACACTTGTTTGCCTACCATCAACAGACAGGTACACAAATGGCCATGGCCATCACTTGACCAGCAAAAGGCTTTTGATACCGCCTCGCACGAGTATCTCCTGACTGCTCCCGAGGCATTTGGGTTAACGCCTAGGTGGCTCGATATCATCGGGAAAGTGTATAGAGATTCAGCGATTTTGATTAACCATCACGGACAAGTTCTGGCTCCTATCTCGTTTCATCGAGGTATTTAGACAGGGCAGTCCATTATCAGGCATGCTTTATGATCTTTCGTTGGAACCGCTACTGGTGAATCTTCGTCGAATTCTCGGACAATATTCAGTGCATCTACCATATACCAATGTAAGGCCTCTTATGTTGGCATATGCAGATGACCTTTCTATTTTCGTGAAAATGAAGCTTGTGGTGTGGAAGGTGGAGAGATCGTATAGATACTCCACTGAACATCCAATGGACTAATACTTGCCTTAAGTATTTAGGTGTGTATATCGGACGCGAGAGTAAATCAAATAATAGCTGCATCGCTCTTGAGAAATTCTCTAGAGCTGTTAACTCGACTGTTTCCATTATCATTAATGGGAAGGTCAGTCGTGATAAATAATTTGATAACCTCGTCCATCGTTCATCTTCTAAAGTCTGAGACGTTTGATGAAGGCTTTGTAGCTCTTCTTAAGCAAAAATGGTAGACGCCTTTTGGTGCGGAAGACGATGGGTTGCTGAAAGCACGCTCTGTCTGCCAGTCAGGATAGGTGGATTAGGTCTCACTAACTTGGTTGTGAAATCAAGGTGTCTCCAAGTGCGTGTATTCCAACAAGTGTTTTGCCAGAGAGACACCTTAATTTCTCAGCTGGGGTGAATGTACTGGGAGGGATCGGCATAGGGGAGTATTACTACCTGCTCTCTGTTCGACCACCCTATTCTCGTGACTGCCCACAGGATCTAATCTCAACGATTCAAACCCGGGGCAGAATCAGGCCAGCATTTCACCTTAAGTGGAATGCTCTACGGTACACGTAATTCGCGTCGATTCCAACTATGTTTAATCCTGAACTAACAGATTCAGTGTTCAGTAATGCTCGAGGTTTAGAAGCTGATACGCATACATTGACAGTTCTCGGAGATATTATTGATATCTCTGGAAACTGGCGAATAAACACTAACACTCCACAACTACACGACCTGGCTGCTTCTGCGCGGGAGAGATTTCGTTAACTTGGGACCAGATGCTTTCGATCTAAACAGACCACCTCACACACCTTTCAGCACACTTACAACACGTGTGATCCGTGACGTGCTTATGTCAATAATACTTCCGGAGTACACAGGATACAATAGATGGCGAACACTCCTCGGGGTGAATATGGGCGTTGTTCGCAACTTCATCACATTGTTATTCACACAGAGGTCATTGCCGGTATTGTTGTTATAAGTACTTGCTACATGTAAAAATTAGTTTGTAAAGTATGCAGCATAGTTAGCTTTGAAAGGTATTGCACTTGTATTGGAAGAAAATATTTTTGTTCTCGATATACTTTTGTTTTGTTTTTCCTTCTCGTGTGAACTGTTTTAAAGAACACATCGTGGAAATAAATTTGTTATAGTTATTTTCAAATAAATCTTTAATTCTGTAAAGAGAAGGTTTGGCGTTAGTACAGAAAGAGCCAAACTGTTGGAGGTAGGTGCTGCTCGAAATACAAGGTGAGCAATTCATGTGCGGAGTAGCAGAAATCTTCCACAAAGATTACCACTTCAGTCATCGTGCGGACTTGGTCCTTCGAAAATTTAAACATTGGTCTTTCATAGCCGGATACCTACAAGAGAAGTTCTCCAAAGATAAAAATAAAACCCTTAAAAATGTCAGATAAGGCTGCTCTAATTAAAAAAAAAGAGGAAGAGTAAAGGGTACTTTAACGCGTATAAAGACCTTTACTGATTCAATTACGATTGAAACTGACGAGGAAGAAATTAAAATACGATTAATGCGATTAGATGATGCATAGGGTGAATTTCAAGACATCGAAGGTGAATTGGTGTTGATTGATAGTACTGCTTCTGAAATAGAATCATATGAAGGAAAATATTTTCAGATTAAGAGTGCCTTGAATCACACTATTCGTGCTAGATCAGAAATTCACGTTCCTTCAGAGCAATCGATACCCGATCGAAGCCAGTGCCAATTCATGAATATTCGACTGCCAAAGTTTAATATTCCATATTTTTTAGGTGACCACAAAGAGTGGCCATCATTTAAAGACCTGTACGAAGCTTCGATACATGGAATTGAAAGCTTATCTGGCTCACGGAAGTTTCAGTATCTAAAGGGTCTGTTGAAAGGCAACGAAGCTTCAGTTGTGCTTCACTTAAATATAACAGACTCCAATTATGCTGAACCTTGGAAGAAACTAAAAGAACGCTATGATAAAAGCTTCCATATAACGAATTCAAATATCAAAACTTCCATTGATCAAGATTCAGTTAATCAACCATCTCCTAAGGTCCTACGTACGTTAACAGATACATTTGATGAAGTGAATCGAGGTTTAAAAGGCTTAGGTAAGGATGCTGAAAAAAGAGATGCCTGGTTAATTTATATTGGTACTTCAAAACTAGACCACGAAACTAGGGAACTATGGTCTCAAGAAATTTCTGAGAAGGATTTTCCAAGTTTTGATGACTTTCTTGCCTTTTTAAACAAAAGGTGCAATGCCTTAGAAGTGTGTGGAATTATGTCAAAACGACAAAATCAATCGATGCATGTTTCAACACCTGTCAAGCAAAATGTGTGTCCAAATGCAGCTACAATCATCTTCTTTATCAATGCGAGAAATTCAAAAAAGAACAGACAGTGAGGCACAAAGAATTTGTTGTTCTGAAGTCACTATGCTTCAAATGTTTGGGAGCAAGTCATTCTGCTCGTAAATGCCGGTCAAAAATTAAGTGCAACCAGTGTAATTGATCGCATCACCCACTGCTCCATCAACTTAAAACTGAACACAACCCAACAAATTCAGGTCCGACAAGTGAATCTAGTCAAGATAGTTGTTCCAGTTCAAGAAATCCAATTTGTAATTTCTCATCCTCAAGCAACAAAGAAGCAGTTAATGCCTTGATGATTTCAGGCCCTGCTTACTCGACTATTTCTGAATCTGCTCCACTAAAAGCTAATCAAATCATGATTTCGCCATATAATCCACTACACAGCTCTAGTAAACGTCTACACAGCTCTGTAAATACCTGCGCGAAGGCTCACAGAAGTGCCTGTAATGTTGAAATGTCTACATCCACCGTATCTTTGCTGCCGACAGCCTTGGTAAATGTTCAGGACAATCGGGGCAACTTGATGAGCTGTCGTATTCTCCTAGATTCTGGCTCGCAGATTTCATTAATTTCTGAAGCCTGTGCTCAACGTTTGAATCTGAGAAGAGAAAATGCAAGGTTAAGCCTGACTGACATATTAGCGGCAGGTGTTGGGACAACTAAGGGCAAGATGTGGTTAAGCTTACTTGCTAGATGGAGTAAAGGAGATTGCCAAAGGATTCAAACATATGTCATGAATGAGCTCACGTCGTTTATTCCACCGTCAACATCACCAAGGTCCGAATTGGAATGTCTGAAAGAATTGCAACTGGCTGATCCTAACTTCCACAAGCCTTCAAAAATCGACGTTATAATTGGAGCTGATTACTTTTTTGAAGTGCTTAAGGAAGGTAGATTGCACAATACGTCAGGGCAAGTAATCGCACAAGAAACAATCTTCGGGTGGGTGGCAATAGGCACATTCACACTACCATCAATTTCCATAAATAGCTTTCACCATTGTGTACTAGAACATCTCGACAAAACTCTGCGACATTTCTGGGAAGTACCAATCAAGAGTGATATTTGTCTCCGGAAGAAGAAAAATGCGAGACACATTTCAGAGAGAGAATCTCACCATGGATGCATCCTACGACTAGATTATACACGAGGGTCTCGCGAAATATCCATGGAAGTCTCGCAGGCTCCAGAATCGATAGACTTTACGTCTCACCTGGAATACTACCATAGAACATTTCGTTGGTGTCACTCATGAAGTGTGTTCAGTTAATGATCGTCTTCTTGTAGTGGCAACCAGCACTCTAGTTGAAAGAAGAACTGCATACTGGATATTCATCAACTATTTGTTGAATTCCGAGAAGTTCATCAATGAGTTCATTGAATTCTGGCACGATTGGCAAGAGAAGAAAGCTGACTTTCCTTTTCTTAGTCAATGGTGGGATGTTGGAAAGCTCCAAATTCGATCTTTTATCGAAGCGAATTTCAATCGAAGTGGGTATCAAGCTTCTAGCTTGTCGGCCGAAGCATCTCGGGTGGCAGCTCTTCTCCCAACTCAGCCGGAGTTGATTCTTTATTTTAACAGAATAAAGGAGCGCTTGGAAACACACACTTACTAGCACAGCTTGAAGTTTGTGCTGCGCAACCAATCACGCTGGCTGAGGGAAGGCGATTCTCCAACCGAGTACTTCTTCCAGGCAAATGGACGACGTACTGCTTCTTGTGAGGTCGAATCGATATTTGATGAATCTGGACAGGTCCTCAGCGGACAACAGCTATCATAATATATTCGAGACTACTACAGTAGTCTCTACTCTGACTCGACGTCGACAACATCCTCGACCACTCATGAATTTCTTGAGAATATTCCCATTTTCGGCGGTTTAGACACATTCAGACTTTCCTTCTAGTTGGTGGAGGTCTGTTATGCGATTGATTCCAATGAAAGGAGATTTGCAGAGAATGGGGAACTGGAGGCCAGTAACCCTATGCAATGTGGACTACAAAATCGTCTGCAAAGCGTTAGGGGCGATACTCCGCTCAGTGATTGCTTCGGTAATATGCCCGGAACAGTCCTAATGTGTTCCTGGTCGTAGTATCTATGACAACATCGCGGTAGCCAAACACTTGTTTGCCTACCATCAACAGACAGGTACACAAATGGCCATGATTTCACTTGACCAGCAAAAGGCTTTTGATACCGCCTCGCACGAGTATCTCCTGACTGCTCCCGAGGCATTTGGGTTAACGCCTATTTGGCTCGATATCATCGGGAAACTGTATAGAGATTCAGCGATTTTGATTAACCATCACGGACAAGTTCTGGCTCCTATCTCGTTTCATCGAGGTATTTAGACAGGGCAGTCCATTATCAGGCATGCTTTATGATCTTTCGTTGGAACCGCTACTGGTGAATCTTCGTCGAATTCTCGGACAATATTCAGTGCATCTACCATATACCAATGTAAGGCCTCTTATGTTGGCATATGCAGATGACCTTTCTATTTTCGTGAAAATGAAGCTTGTGGTGTGGAAGGTGGAGAGATCGTATAGATACTCCACTGAACATCCAATGGACTAATACCTGCCTTAAGTATTTAGGTGTGTATATCGGACGCGAGAGTAAATCAAATAATAGCTGCATCGCTCTTGAGAAATTCTCTAGAGCTGTTAACTCGACTGTTTCCATTATCATTAATGGGAAGGTCAGTCGTGATAAATAATTTGATTACCTCGTCCATCGTTCATCTTCTAAAGTCTGAGACGTTTGATGAAGGCTTTGTAGCTCTTCTTAAGCAAAAATGGTAGACGCCTTTTGGTGCGGAAGACGATGGGTTGCTGAAAGCACGCTCTGTCTGCCAGTCAGGATAGGTGGATTAGGTCTCACTAACTTGGTTGTGAAATCAAGGTGTCTCCAAGTGCGTGTATTCCAACAAGTGTTTTGCCAGAGAGACACCTTAATTTCTCAGCTGGGGTGAATGTACTGGGAGGGATCGGCATAGGGGAGTATTACTACCTGCTCTCTGTTCGACCACCCTATTCTCGTGACTGCCCACAGGATCTAATCTCAACGATTCAAACCCGGGGCAGAATCAGGCCAGCATTTCACCTTAAGTGGAATGCTCTACGGTACACGTAATTCGCGTCGATTCCAACTATGTTTAATCCTGAACTAACAGATTCAGTGTTCAGTAATGCTCGAGGTTTAGAAGCTGATACGCATACATTGACAGTTCTCGGAGATATTATTGATATCTCTGGAAACTGGCGAATAAACACTAACACTCCACAACTACACGACCTGGCTGCTTCTGCGCGGGAGAGATTTCGTTAACTTGGGACCAGATGCTTTCGATCTAAACAGACCACCTCACACACCTTTCAGCACACTTACAACACGTGTGATCCGTGACGTGCTTATGTCAATAATACTTCCGGAGTACACAGGATACAATAGATGGCGAACACTCCTCGGGGTGAATATGGGCGTTGTTCGCAACTTCATCACATTGTTATTCACACAGAGGTCATTGCCGGTATTGTTGTTATAAGTACTTGCTACATGTAAAAATTAGTTTGTAAAGTATGCAGCATAGTTAGCTTTGAAAGGTATTGCACTTGTATTGGAAGAAAATATTTTTGTTCTCGATATACTTTTGTTTTGTTTTTCCTTCTCGTGTGAACTGTTTTAAAGAACACATCGTGGAAATAAATTTGTTATAGTTATTTTCAAATAAATCTTTAATTCTGTAAAGAGAAGGTTTGGCGTTAGTACAGAAAGAGCCAAACTGTTGGAGGTAGGTGCTGCTCGAAATACAAGGTGAGCAATTCATGTGCGGAGTAGCAGAAATCTTCCACAAAGATTACCACTTCAGTCATCGTGCGGACTTGGTCCTTCGAAAATTTAAACATTGGTCTTTCATAGCCGGATACCTACAAGAGAAGTTCTCCAAAGATAAAAATAAAACCCTTAAAAATGTCAGATAAGGCTGCTCTAATTAAAAAAAAAGAGGAAGAGTAAAGGGTACTTTAACGCGTATAAAGACCTTTACTGATTCAATTACGATTGAAACTGACGAGGAAGAAATTAAAATACGATTAATGCGATTAGATGATGCATAGGGTGAATTTCAAGACATCGAAGGTGAATTGGTGTTAATTGATAGTACTGCTTCTGAAATAGAATCATATGAAGGAAAATATTTTCAGATTAAGAGTGCCTTGAATCACACTATTCGTGCTAGATCAGAAATTCACGTTCCTTCAGAGCAATCGATACCCGATCGAAGCCAGTGCCAATTCATGAATATTCGACTGCCAAAGTTTAATATTCCATATTTTTTAGGTGACCACAAAGAGTGGCCATCATTTAAAGACCTGTACGAAGCTTCGATACATGGAATTGAAAGCTTATCTGGCTCACGGAAGTTTCAGTATCTAAAGGGTCTGTTGAAAGGCAACGAAGCTTCAGTTGTGCTTCACTTAAATATAACAGACTCCAATTATGCTGAACCTTGGAAGAAACTAAAAGAACGCTATGATAAAAGCTTCCATATAACGAATTCAAATATCAAAACTTCCATTGATCAAGATTCAGTTAATCAACCATCTCCTAAGGTCCTACGTACGTTAACAGATACATTTGATGAAGTGAATCGAGGTTTAAAAGGCTTAGGTAAGGATGCTGAAAAAAGAGATGCCTGGTTAATTTATATTGGTACTTCAAAACTAGACCACGAAACTAGGGAACTATGGTCTCAAGAAATTTCTGAGAAGGATTTTCCAAGTTTTGATGACTTTCTTGCCTTTTTAAACAAAAGGTGCAATGCCTTAGAAGTGTGTGGAATTATGTCAAAACGACAAAATCAATCGATGCATGTTTCAACACCTGTCAAGCAAAATGTGTGTCCAAATGCAGCTACAATCATCTTCTTTATCAATGCGAGAAATTCAAAAAAGAACAGACAGTGGGGCACAAAGAATTTGTTGTTCTGAAGTCCCTATGCTTCAAATGTTTGGGAGCAAGTCATTCTGCTCGTAAATGCCGGTCAAAAATTAAGTGCAACCAGTGTAATTGATCGCATCACCCACTGCTCCATCAACTTAAAACTGAACACAACCCAACAAATTCAGGTCCGACAAGTGAATCTAGTCAAGATAGTTGTTCCAGTTCAAGAAATCCAATTTGTAATTTCTCATCCTCAAGCAACAAAGAAGCAGTTAATGCCTTGATGATTTCAGGCCCTGCTTACTCGACTATTTCTGAATCTGCTCCACTAAAAGCTAATCAAATCATGATTTCGCCATATAATCCACTACACAGCTCTAGTAAACGTCTACACAGCTCTGTAAATACCTGCGCGAAGGATCACAGAAGTGCCTGTAATGTTGAAATGTCTACATCCACCGTATCTTTGCTGCCGACAGCCTTGGTAAATGTTCAGGACAATCGGGGCAACTTGATGAGCTGTCGTATTCTCCTAGATTCTGGCTCGCAGATTTCATTAATTTCTGAAGCCTGGTGCTCAACGTTTGAATCTGAGAAGAGAAAATGCAAGGTTAAGCCTGACTGACATATTAGCGGCAGGTGTTGGGACAACTAAGGGCAAGATGTGGTTAAGCTTACTTGCTAGATGGAGTAAAGGAGATTGCCAAAGGATTCCAAACATATGTCATGAATGAGCTCACGTCGTTTATTCCACCGTCAACATCACCAAGTCCGAATTGGAATGTCTGAAAGAATTGCAACTGGCTGATCCTAACTTCCACAAGCCTTCAAAAATCGACGTTATAATTGGAGCTGATTACTTTTTTGAAGTGCTTAAGGGAAGGTAGATTGCACAATCGTCAGGGCAAGTAATCGCACAAGAAACAATCTTCGGGTGGGTGGCAATAGGCACATTCACACTACCATCAATTTCCATAAATAGCTTTCACCATTGTGTACTAGAACATCTCGACAAAACTCTGCGACATTTCTGGGAAGTACCAATCAAGAGTGATATTTGTCTCCGGAAGAAGAAAAATGCGAGACACATTTCAGAGAGAGAATCTCACCATGGATGCATCCTACGACTAGATTATACACGAGGGTCTCGCGAAATATCCATGGAAGTCTCGCAGGCTCCAGAATCGATAGACTTTACGTCTCACCTGGAATACTACCATAGAACATTTCGTTGGTGTCACTCATGAAGTGTGTTCAGTTAATGATCGTCTTCTTGTAGTGGCAACCAGCACTCTAGTTGAAAGAAGAACTGCATACTGGATATTCATCAACTATTTGTTGAATTCCGAGAAGTTCATCAATGAGTTCATTGAATTCTGGCACGATTGGCAAGAGAAGAAAGCTGACTTTCCTTTTCTTAGTCAATGGTGGGATGTTGGAAAGCTCCAAATTCGATCTTTTATCGAAGCGAATTTCAATCGAAGTGGGTATCAAGCTTCTAGCTTGTCGGCCGAAGCATCTCGGGTGGCAGCTCTTCTCCCAACTCAGCCGGAGTTGATTCTTTATTTTAACAGAATAAAGGAGCGCTTGGAAACACACACTTACTAGCACAGCTTGAAGTTTGTGCTGCGCAACCAATCACGCTGGCTGAGGGAAGGCGATTCTCCAACCGAGTACTTCTTCCAGGCAAATGGACGACGTACTGCTTCTTGTGAGGTCGAATCGATATTTGATGAATCTGGACAGGTCCTCAGCGGACAACAGCTATCATAATATATTCGAGACTACTACAGTAGTCTCTACTCTGACTCGACGTCGACAACATCCTCGACCACTCATGAATTTCTTGAGAATATTCCCATTTTCGGCGGTTTAGACACATTCAGACTTTCCTTCTAGTTGGTGGAGGTCCGTTATGCGATTGATTCCAATGAAAGGAGATTTGCAGAGAATGGGGAACTGGAGGCCAGTAACCCTATGCAATGTGGACTACAAAATCGTCTGCAAAGCGTTAGGGGCGATACTCCGCTCAGTGATTGCTTCGGTAATATGCCCGGAACAGTCCTAATGTGTTCCTGGTCGTAGTATCTATGACAACATCGCGGTAGCCAAACACTTGTTTGCCTACCATCAACAGACAGGTACACAAATGGCCATGATTTCACTTGACCAGCAAAAGGCTTTTGATACCGCCTCGCACGAGTATCTCCTGACTGCTCCCGAGGCATTTGGGTTAACGCCTATTTGGCTCGATATCATCGGGAAACTGTATAGAGATTCAGCGATTTTGATTAACCATCACGGACAAGTTCTGGCTCCTATCTCGTTTCATCGAGGTATTTAGACAGGGCAGTCCATTATCAGGCATGCTTTATGATCTTTCGTTGGAACCGCTACTGGTGAATCTTCGTCGAATTCTCGGACAATATTCAGTGCATCTACCATATACCAATGTAAGGCCTCTTATGTTGGCATATGCAGATGACCTTTCTATTTTCGTGAAAATGAAGCTTGTGGTGTGGAAGGTGGAGAGATCGTATAGATACTCCACTGAACATCCAATGGACTAATACCTGCCTTAAGTATTTAGGTGTGTATATCGGACGCGAGAGTAAATCAAATAATAGCTGCATCGCTCTTGAGAAATTCTCTAGAGCTGTTAACTCGACTGTTTCCATTATCATTAATGGGAAGGTCAGTCGTGATAAATAATTTGATTACCTCGTCCATCGTTCATCTTCTAAAGTCTGAGACGTTTGATGAAGGCTTTGTAGCTCTTCTTAAGCAAAAATGGTAGACGCCTTTTGGTGCGGAAGACGATGGGTTGCTGAAAGCACGCTCTGTCTGCCAGTCAGGATAGGTGGATTAGGTCTCACTAACTTGGTTGTGAAATCAAGGTGTCTCCAAGTGCGTGTATTCCAACAAGTGTTTTGCCAGAGAGACACCTTAATTTCTCAGCTGGGGTGAATGTACTGGGAGGGATCGGCATAGGGGAGTATTACTACCTGCTCTCTGTTCGACCACCCTATTCTCGTGACTGCCCACAGGATCTAATCTCAACGATTCAAACCCGGGGCAGAATCAGGCCAGCATTTCACCTTAAGTGGAATGCTCTACGGTACACGTAATTCGCGTCGATTCCAACTATGTTTAATCCTGAACTAACAGATTCAGTGTTCAGTAATGCTCGAGGTTTAGAAGCTGATACGCATACATTGACAGTTCTCGGAGATATTATTGATATCTCTGGAAACTGGCGAATAAACACTAACACTCCACAACTACACGACCTGGCTGCTTCTGCGCGGGAGAGATTTCGTTAACTTGGGACCAGATGCTTTCGATCTAAACAGACCACCTCACACACCTTTCAGCACACTTACAACACGTGTGATCCGTGACGTGCTTATGTCAATAATACTTCCGGAGTACACAGGATACAATAGATGGCGAACACTCCTCGGGGTGAATATGGGCGTTGTTCGCAACTTCATCACATTGTTATTCACACAGAGGTCATTGCCGGTATTGTTGTTATAAGTACTTGCTACATGTAAAAATTAGTTTGTAAAGTATGCAGCATAGTTAGCTTTGAAAGGTATTGCACTTGTATTGGAAGAAAATATTTTTGTTCTCGATATACTTTTGTTTTGTTTTTCCTTCTCGTGTGAACTGTTTTAAAGAACACATCGTGGAAATAAATTTGTTATAGTTATTTTCAAATAAATCTTTAATTCTGTAAAGAGAAGGTTTGGCGTTAGTACAGAAAGAGCCAAACTGTTGGAGGTAGGTGCTGCTCGAAATACAAGGTGAGCAATTCATGTGCGGAGTAGCAGAAATCTTCCACAAAGATTACCACTTCAGTCATCGTGCGGACTTGGTCCTTCGAAAATTTAAACATTGGTCTTTCATAGCCGGATACCTACAAGAGAAGTTCTCCAAAGATAAAAATAAAACCCTTAAAAATGTCAGATAAGGCTGCTCTAATTAAAAAAAAAGAGGAAGAGTAAAGGGTACTTTAACGCGTATAAAGACCTTTACTGATTCAATTACGATTGAAACTGACGAGGAAGAAATTAAAATACGATTAATGCGATTAGATGATGCATAGGGTGAATTTCAAGACATCGGAGGTGAATTGGTGTTGATTGATAGTACTGCTTCTGAAATAGAATCATATGAAGGAAAATATTTTCAGATTAAGAGTGCCTTGAATCACACTATTCGTGCTAGATCAGAAATTCACGTTCCTTCAGAGCAATCGATACCCGATCGAAGCCAGTGCCAATTCATGAATATTCGACTGCCAAAGTTTAATATTCCATATTTTTTAGGTGACCACAAAGAGTGGCCATCATCTAAAGACCTGTACGAAGCTTCGATACATGGAATTGAAAGCTTATCTGGCTCACGGAAGTTTCAGTATCTAAAGGGTCTGTTGAAAGGCAACGAAGCTTCAGTTGTGCTTCACTTAAATATAACAGACTCCAATTATGCTGAACCTTGGAAGAAACTAAAAGCACGCTATGATAAAAGCTTCCATATAACGAATTCAAATATCAAAACTTCCATTGATCAAGATTCAGTTAATCAACCATCTCCTAAGGTCCTACGTACGTTAACAGATACATTTGATGAAGTGAATCGAGGTTTAAAAGGCTTAGGTAAGGATGCTGAAAAAAGAGATGCCTGGTTAATTTATATTGGTACTTCAAAACTAGACCACGAAACTAGGGAACTATGGTCTCAAGAAATTTCTGAGAAGGATTTTCCAAGTTTTGATGACTTTCTTGCCTTTTTAAACAAAAGGTGCAATGCCTTAGAAGTGTGTGGAATTATGTCAAAACGACAAAATCAATCGATGCATGTTTCAACACCTGTCAAGCAAAATGTGTGTCCAAATGCAGCTACAATCATCTTCTTTATCAATGCGAGAAATTCAAAAAAGAACAGACAGTGAGGCACAAAGAATTTGTTGTTCTGAAGTCACTATGCTTCAAATGTTTGGGAGCAAGTCATTCTGCTCGTAAATGCCGGTCAAAAATTAAGTGCAACCAGTGTAATTGATCGCATCACCCACTGCTCCATCAACTTAAAACTGAACACAACCCAACAAATTCAGGTCCGACAAGTGAATCTAGTCAAGATAGTTGTTCCAGTTCAAGAAATCCAATTTGTAATTTCTCATCCTCAAGCAACAAAGAAGCAGTTAATGCCTTGATGATTTCAGGCCCTGCTTACTCGACTATTTCTGAATCTGCTCCACTAAAAGCTAATCAAATCATGATTTCGCCATATAGTCCACTACACAGCTCTAGTAAACGTCTACACAGCTCTGTAAATACCTGCACGAAGGCTCACAGAAGTGCCTGTAATGTTGAAATGTCTACATCCACCGTATCTTTGCTGCCGACAGCCTTGGTAAATGTTCAGGACAATCGGGGCAACTTGATGAGCTGTCGTATTCTCCTAGATTCTGGCTCGCAGATTTCATTAATTTCTGAAGCCTGTGCTCAACGTTTGAATCTGAGAAGAGAAAATGCAAGGTTAAGCCTGACTGACATATTAGCGGCAGGTGTTGGGACAACTAAGGGCAAGATGTGGTTAAGCTTACTTGCTAGATGGAGTAAAGGAGATTGCCAAAGGATTCAAACATATGTCATGAATGAGCTCACGTCGTTTATTCCACCGTCAACATCACCAAGGTCCGAATTGGAATGTCTGAAAGAATTGCAACTGGCTGATCCTAACTTCCACAAGCCTTCAAAAATCGACGTTATAATTGGAGCTGATTACTTTTTTGAAGTGCTTAAGGAAGGTAGATTGCACAATACGTCAGGGCAAGTAATCGCACAAGAAACAATCTTCGGGTGGGTGGCAATAGGCAATAGGCACATTCACACTACCATCAATTTCCATAAATAGCTTTCACCATTGTGTACTAGAAGATCTCGACAAAACTCTGCGACATTTCTGGGAAGTACCAATCAAGAGTGATATTTGTCTCCGGAAGAAGAAAAATGCGAGACACATTTCAGAGAGAGAATCTCACCATGCTTGAAAACAGACATGTTGTATCTTTACCGTTTAAGCTCGATGTTGGGAATTTAGGCAAATCACTTACTACTGCCATCAAACGCTTTTATAATATTTAGAACAGATTTCAAAGAAACAGCACACTAAAGGAACAATATATATGGAGGAATACAAAATTCTCGGCCAGATGGAATTTGTGCCTCATGATGAAGGAACAATAGACGATAGATCTTGCTTTTACCTTCCTCACCATGCGGTATTCAAGGCTTCTCCAAATCCAAAGATACGAATTATATTTAATGGGTCCTGTAGACTACTTCGGGGATCTCCTTAAATGACAAGTTAATGGTTGGACCGACAATCCAAAGAGATCTAACTGCAATTATATTAAATTTTCGAAAGCATACAGTAGCCTTCTGTGCAGATGTGAAAAAATGTAGAGGCGAGTTCTGATAGCTCCTAGTGACAGAGATTTTCAGCATATTGTCTGGCGGGAGCATTCGAATCTACCCTTGGAACATTACAGGCTGTTGACCGTAACTTACGGCACAACATCTGCACCCTTTTTGGCCACACGAGCATTGCACCAAATTGCTCATGATTTCAAAGACACATATTCTCAGGCAACATCAATTATCAAAAAGTGCTTTTATGTGGATGACCTATTGAGTGGTGCAGATTCTTTAGCTGAAGCACTTCTACTTAAGGAGAATCTTACGAATATTCTAGCTTCAAGAGGGTTTAACTTGACAAAGTGGTTGTCCAATTCAATCAAATTTACAAGCAGTGATGAAAGGACGGCTGCACCTGTCGAGTTCATGACCATTGATGAGAATACATTGACTTCCAAGGTCTTGGGAATCTAGTGGAACTCAAAACAAGATGTTTTTCTGTTTAACGTCTCTCTATCCAGCTCACCAGAAACAACAAAAAGACAAATCCTTACAGAATCATCTAAAATATTCGTCCCAATGGGCTGGTTGTCGCCGGTAGTAATCTCAGTAAAGATCTTACTTTAGAGTCTATGGTTGTGCAAGTATGACTGGGATGACATCTTACCAAAGAACATCGTGCAAAAATGGTAAGTCATTAAAAATCAGCGGCAATTTAGATTCCACGCTGCATCGTTTTGGGTAAAAGACAAAGTTTAAATGATGAAAGGAATGTTTTCCTTCGCCTGGTCACCGCAAAAGCGAGGGTTGCTCCTCTGAAAAAAGTCTCTCTCCCCAGGCTAGAAATCTGCGGTGCATCTTTGCTTGCTCGAGTAATACAGAAAGTGAAAGATACCTTAAAGTTGGAGAATGTTGAAATTTACGCATGGACTGATTCAACAGTTGTTCTGGCGTGGCTGTCTGACATACCCCGAAAGTGGAAAACGTACATTGCAAATAGAACATCTAAGATTTTGAGAGTAATACCACGAGCACAATGGAGTCATGTACTATCGACACAAAACCCAGCTGATCCAGCATCAAGAGGAGTTATACCAGCTGAAGTAGTTACTTTAGATACATGGTGGAGTGGACCAAAGTCGTTGCAAGAAGAGCCCATCAAAACACCGTTAAAGGAATCAAATAAAACTCCTAATACCGTATATAGTGAGATACGAAGTTGTAATATTGCCTTTGACCTTCATTTGACAGATTTTCTTCCCTTTCAAAAATGTTAAGAATTCTGGGATATTGCGTGCGTTTCAAACATAATTTAAAATGTCCGCGATCAGAAAGAGATGTGAAGATTTAACGGTATTGGAGCTCAGCCAAGCTGAAACTTTATGTTGGAGAATAGTACAACAAACATCCTTTCCTACGGAAATAAAACACCTGAGATCAATACGTGCGGTGTCAACAAAAAGCCGCCTGTCCTTTTCTTGACATTATTCGAGTCAGTGGAAGGCTAGAAAACCCAGACTTCGACATCGAAACAAAGCACCCCATAATCTTACCAAAACGTCATCCTGTTAGCCTGGCACTAATAACTGAATTGCATAAAATTCATTTACACCCTGGTTCTTCGTCGCTCATGGGAATCATAAGGCAACGTTTTTGGATACTACGCATGCATGATTTGGTCAAGAAGGTCAGTCGACAATGCATCATTTGTTTTCGTCAGAGAGCTACTCGCGGTTCACAACTGATGGCTCATCTTCCAGAGGCTAGAGTGAAGATTGCTCGTCCCTTCTTGAACGTTGGAATATACTATGGCGGTCCTGTGAAACTTTGTACTCGAGTAAGCAGACGAGTTACACCAATGAAGGGATACTTCGCTGTTTTCATCTGCTTGGCTACAAGAGCTGTTCACTTCAAAGCAGTGACTGATCTAACGCTGAAGCATTTATAGCTACTTTGAGACGTTTTGTAGCTCGGCGTGGCATTCCTGGTAACATTATTTGTGACAATGCTGTCGTGTTCCAAAGCAATCACATAACGGAAATCGAACAAACTCGCAAACTTCTTAAATAAAAATGCATTAAATCAATTTACTGATAAACTCTTAATTACGCGAACTGACCTATCTTTCTTAATACCAGCTGCCGGCGCTAAGGTAACCTGAACCGATGTGAAACTTGACACGTTCTAAAACAAGACTTAACTGCGACTGCTCACTTAACCGCGCTCGCCAGACCAGTCATTGGTCTTTTATTGCCCCAATATTCGGAAGTAAGCTTGTACTCGCAACTCGGATGTAAACAAACGACAACAACCTTGTCGTTTGTTCTACCGGTTGCAGCACCTGAGTTGCTTAGTTGTAAACAATCGCCTTACATAATAATTACCATGCGAGGTAAATTATTATCGTAATCGTCGATTGCTCCACTAAGCGCTCATCGCAGCCAGCTGTTGGGCTAATCAGCAAAACAACCGACCATTGCAGAACAATACCATGCGAGGTTATTGTTTAGCAATTGCTGATTATTTCGCTGTAATGCCCTTGGCTGTTGGAAGAATCGTCCGTATATTGGCCCATCACATCCCTCCCCCCTTGGAAAAACTAGTTTCCGCAGGGAACTAGATCTGGAGAGTGCAACAGTCTTAATTAAAAACATTTTTAATCTTCGTTCGGTTCAGATTACGCTTTACTTTTACATTTTACATTGATTCCTATTTTAATTTTGTTATATTTCTTATACTTATTACATTTCCTTCTTTTCTGCTTAACATTTTCTTTAAACATTATCTTTTCTTTTTCCATTGTCACAAAAAATTTTTCTATATATATTACTTCTTACACTTGTTATTCATTTTACATTATTTTATTATACTCTTTGGTAGTACATTTTCATTACTTTCTACTTTAATTTTCTTATTTTCTTATCTCTACTACAATTTCTTCTAATATTTCATATCATTTCTTTTAACATTAACTTTGCCTTTTTCCAAAAACTTTTACTGTATTATATTTCTTATGCTGTTATACATTTCTCCCCTTTTTTTGTACAGTTTTAAATTCTCTATAACAAAATACAATTTACATTTCTGATATATATTTTTTTTTAACTTTTCATACTCAATTAATTATTTAAAAAAAAAAACAAAAAAAAAATCCTATCCAATAACAAGCTTTACCTACATATTTATTTACAGTTTTAGTTTACAAACTTTATTTTATTCATGTACAAAAATACCATTAACTTAAGAAAACGCTAACTGCATAATACTACGTTGAGAAGAAAAAAAAATCTAGTATGCTCTACTTTAACTTGTTGTCAAAAAGAAATACATATTAATTATACATACATAATACGAGAACTAATCCTACCGTGGTTAACTAAGTTATTCCAGCTGCACCAGCTGTTTCCCTACGATCGTGGGTATGTTTACAGTCGGCATGGAGGCTGTTGTTGGCACTATCACCTGTATACCCTCTGAATCTTCGCTGAGTTGTTTTTCCTTCGAGGCTTGGACTGTTTGCTTCGGGACTTTAACAATCTTTACATCAAGCATTTTGTACTTCTCTTATTCAACTCCAACTATTGTTTCCTTTGCTGTAGTATTTCCTGCACAACATTTACGTCTTGTAGTGATCCATTATTATTGAATTCTAAACGTTCAAGATCTGTTTCTACTTATCAATCGGAATTATCGGTACTACTATCATTTTATCGTCTTTGAAATTTATATGAAATTGAACACTAATTTATTCCATTAATTATTTCGATATAATCTTTTCTTGTACACTGCATTTCTTAAAACCTTTAAACGAGTTCAGGGCTTTGAAGATGTGATCATAATAGAACGTATGACCATTTCTTGTTACAGGCGGTTCTTTAATTACATTTCAACAAACATGAACAATTGATGATAATATTTGAAAAATACTACTTATCTTCTTTTATGGGTACAATGGAGTTCTCTCAATTATATCGAGAGTCCATCCGTACCGTGAGAATATTGTTTATCATCAACATTAAATGTCCAACTACAAATTTCGAAAGTTATTTTTTTAAGCCTTCCAATTATATATTTTTCTGAAATGAAGCTGCCTTTTACTGGGCTAACTTCCAAATTTTTGTTTATATGTACGCAAGTTAAATAAATAGTTCAGACCTCCGCATATCCATATTTTTTACCTCAGTTCCCCATTTCAGCTGCATAGTTGTAAGTGTTGCCTTCGTTGTTGTGCCATATCAGTATCCTATTTGTCTCCATCGTTGCGCTCTTGCACACACTACTTTTCTAAGTAACCTCCTAACCTCTACGATTTAGTACTAAAGTAACTGTATGTTTATAAATTCCAAATTTTAACCTTATATTTTTCTCATATCTATTTCCATTCCTTTTTGTTTTTATATTTCTTATTTTTTTTTTAACTTGTCTTTCTTTTAAATCTGTTATTTCTTTGTGTTTAATTTTTTCAATTTTCATTATTTAGGTAAACAAAACGAACTCTCTTTTTTCTTATTTCTTTTTCTCTTTTTTCAAACTTGTCTGTCTTTTAAATCTCTCTTTATTCCCATTACTATATAATTTGTAACTTTCCACAGTTATTACATGACTTAATTGCGCTTATAATTTTGCCAATGATTTCATAATAGACTTTTCTATTAGTACTAATACACATTAAAAATTGTTTTCTTTTACACATTTTTTTTATCTGTTCAAATACTTTTTTTTTTAATCTCAAAATATTCTTTTAATAACATTTTCTTACCTTTTAATCTATAAATTTATCTTCCATTGGATCCACTGGGTTACCTTTATACCTCCTTTCCATATCTTTCTCCGTCCATAGACTACCAAACTCCGCTCACCGAATTTCTTCTGAAATTAGCGGGAATTTGTTGGATATCCCTTTGATTACGTCCCCCGATTCCCGGGTCATAACCGTTACTGACCTTGTAAGGGGTTATTGAACTTACAGTAAAAGATGCATTTTCAACATAAATGAAGTTCCGTTCCCCTACTTTCCTTCTGCCCTGATGTACTTTTGTCCTCTCCGGCATACTATTATGTCGTTGAAATTTAGACTTACCATCTTGCAGACTCCACTGGGATTTCCGAAGCTGAGAATAGAAATTGCTAGTACCCTTATAGCGCCATGCAGCTCGTTCTGAATACTTTCGAGGTCCGTGTTGTTCATACGAGGAGTTCATAGCTTTAACAGGATAGGCCCTTGCATTGGCAACTCTTACTAATGCACATCCAACCTCCAGCTCATTTCCGCTGTGGCCATAATATTCATCTCGCCTCCTCCTCTCCTCCCTAAGTTATTCGACTCTTACCTCGTGAAGTCTCGCACTGTCGTGAGCTGTCTCTACCCTGCCCGTGTTAGATTTCCATTCGTCGTCTTTGTTATTAACACCTTGCACGATGCTTTTTGCCATGTTCATTTCAACCTCCTCTACTCTGGCTTGTAAAGGATTTCCTTGATTGTAACACTGGAAAGTATTGTTTACAGCTTGTCCATTAGCTGCGACGTTTCCACCACCGGCACTATCTTTCTTTGCTTCGGCGCTCTGTCCAAATCAAATTACAAATACAATATTTGTGCGCTTTCATCGTTACTGGTTAATGCCAGCTGAAAGCAACGTGGCTTAGTAGGCTAATTACAAACTGATAAATGCAAGGGGGAAAATCATCTGTCTCGTTAGCTCAGTGGTAAGAGCAGTCGCCCGGCAAGCGGAAGGTCCCGGTTTCAAACCCCGGATGAGACGGTTGTTTTTTCTTCTTGTATTTGTAATTTGATTTGGAATCGTTAAAAATAAAAATTCTTAAAATTCTTCAATTCTCCATCATTGACCGATTCTAAAAGTGTAGGTTCGATTCCAGTCCAGAAAAAATAAATAAAATTGAATTTACAATTTATTTGTGCGCTTTCATCGTTACTGGTTAATGCCAGCTGAAAGCAACGTGGCTTAGTAGGCTAATTACAAATTGATAAATGCAAGGGGGAAAATCGTCTGTCTCGTTAGCTCAGTGGTAAGAGCAGTCGCCCGGCAAGCGGAAGATCCCGGTTTCAAACCCCGGATGAGACGGTTGTTTTTTCTTCTTGTATTTGTAATTTGATTTGGAATCGTTAAAAATAAAAATTCTTAAAATTCTTCAATTCTCCATCATTGACCAATTCTAAAAGTGTAGGTTCGATTCCAGTCCGGAAAAAATAAATTCTTATAAATACACCTAACTCATAAAATTATATTCTACAGACTATATTATTATATATTGTCACAAAACCACTCACCTGGACCAAATTTCAGCGGCACCTTGAACGCAAGTTCTCCCGGCCACCCATACGTGTTTTACATTTGTATCCTTGCAGATTCCATCAACATATCAGCGTCCATTTCTCCAAAAGTGGCCGCATATTTTTCTTTTAGCAGCTAGGCATACTCGACATATTTTATCCAATTCTAAATTTTTTACTGATGATAGCTCCATTGCCTTGTAAAAATGTTATTTACACCTGGAAAAGCACAGCAACGTCAATGGGGAATCCTTGGGATTCTCCCAAAGAAGGCCATACACTTTTCCCCAATTGTAAAGGCAATTCACTTGATAATTTAAACAAACGAAGACAATGGTGATATATTAATTATTAAATCTGCTATTACATTGTCGGTTACTTTATTTTGAAAGGAAAACGCAGGTAAACAAATTTCTCACGACAAATGTAAATTTTTCGATGTACACAAATGTCAGAATGTCATCGTACCACCTACTCGGTTAAAAGCAGATTTTTTTCTCTCTACTGCAGGCGATATAATTTAATTAATCGAAAATTACGGCAAGTTAAAAAGTGGCAACGCACGTGCTAAGGAAGATAGCAAGATTTATTTAATTAGCGGCACAATATTTGTGAAGACCTCTATGGTTGCTAGCTAACGATTTGTAGAGCGAAAAGTAATTTAGAAACCCTCGGTAATTATCTATAGTTTTTTTAAATTCGCCATAATAAGTTCAAGTAAGCTATCGAAAGCTACATCCTAAGGGTGAGCAATATTCTCAATTTGCTAAAGAATTCTCTACATTTTTATAAATTTTGAAAAATAATAGAAAGCCACATCCTAAGGGTGAGCAATATTTTCTATTTGCTTAAGAACGTTCTACATTTTTATAAATTTTGATAAATAATCGAAAGCTATATCTTGAGGGTGAGCAATATTCTCTATTTGCTAGAAAATTTTCTACATTTTTGTAAATTTTGAAAAATAATCGAAAGCTGCATCCTAAGGGTGAGCAATATTCTCTATTTGCTAGGCTAGAGAATTTTCTACATTTTTATAAATTTTGAAAAATAATCGAAAGCTACATCCTAAGGGTAAGCAATATTCTCTATTTGCTAAAGAACTTTCTACGTTTTCATAAATTTTGATAAATAAGCGGAAGCTATAACTTAAGGGTGAGCAACATTCGCTATTTGTTAAAGAATTTTCTACATTTCTACAAATTTTAAACAATAACCGAAAGCTACAACCTAAGGGTGAGCAATATTCTCTATTTGCTTAAGAACGTTCTACATTTTTATAAATTTTGATAAATAATCGAAAGCTATATCTTGAGGGTGAACAATATTCTCAATTTGCTAAAGAATTTTTTACATTTTTATAAATTTTGAAAAATAATCGAAAGCTACATCCTAAGGGTGAGCAATATTCTCTATTTACTAAAGAACTTTCTACGTTTTCATAAATTTTGATAAATAAGCGGAAGCTATAACTTAAGGGTGAGCAACATTCGCTATTTGTTAAAGAATTTTCTACATTTCTACAAATTTTAAACAATAATCGAAAGCTACAACCTAATGATGAGCAATATTCTCTATTTGCTTATGAACGTTCTACATTTTTATAAATTTTGATAAATAATCGAAAGATATCTTAAGGGTGAGCAATATTCTCTATTTGCTTATGAACGTTCTACATTTTTATAAATTTTGAAAAATAATCGAAAGCTGCATCCTAGGGTGAGCAATATTCTCTATTTGTTAAAGAATTTTCTACATTTCTACAAATTTTGATAAATAATCGATAACAATCGACATATAAAGTGCCTGGCATTTTCAATATTTTGGAATTTAGTAGCAACGAATTACTAACACGCAAAGCATTTCATCCCACATTGGTTTAATAACTTTAAATGTGCGAATACATTTGATTTTGCTTTGATAAAATCGAGGTATAAAGTGTCCAAATTTTCCAAACTGGCTTTTAGTCTGATATGTTCTAAGACACGACCAAACGTTTTCCATATCGTTTTACTGGCAAACGACAACACCTGTTTTATTTCTGGGTGCATTTTAAAAATTCAGTTAGGGTCAGATGGATCTACTGGATGACTTTTCTGTATTTGTCAAAGTGGTATATTGCAAAATGCGATTACTGCCTACAGTAGGCGGACCTTAAATCTGACAATCGATAATTTGACCGAATTGTTAACTAGAGGGCTAGAGAGTTTTCAAGTATTTCTGTTTTGGTATCCAGTCCAGTCAACAGAGACTCCAACTATTAGGGAACAACACTTCGGTGTAAATTCTTGGTTAAACTATAAGAAATCTGTTCGGTGTCTGTCCCCTACCGTGGATAACATACAAAACCATTGCTGAATTTCTCTGAAATTGCCGACAAGCGATTTAAACTGTGAATTGGGTAGGCGAGAAATATTTCTAGCATTTCGGCCTCCTTACCACTGAAGTGTCGATATTCAAACGAACAAGTACAATTCGACTCAAACAGAGAGTAAGAAGTATTTCAGGCGTCGCCCTTTCGGGAGCCTGGCTTCGACCGTGTACAGAACCCGAAATACTTTCTAAACATACTGGGCGAAGTTAGCAACGATTGGGTAATATTGGGTAATAAACTCGTACCTGTTATCCTTTCGGTTGGTCGACGGTGTGTAAAACCAAAGAGTGTTGGATTTTTGATCACTAGGGGGACGCGAAATAATCTCCAATGTCTCTATACTACCAAATAACTTTGAGGGATAGTTGAGAATCGATATCTGCCGTAGAATAATTTTCAGACGTTTAGTTGTTTACGAATGGAAGAGTGACAAGTAATAAAATATTTCTTATAGTGGGTATATCTTCGGGTGAATGTTTTGAAAGGGGCAAATTTGGTGGCGAATTTTCAATATTTGGAAACTTTATTTTATTCATGTACAAAAATACCATTAACTTAAGAAAACGCTAACTGCATAATACTACGTTGAGAAGAAAAAAAAATCTAGTATGCTCTACTTTAACTTGTTGTCAAAAAGAAATACATATTAATTATACATACATAATACGAGAACTAATCCTACCGTGGTTAACTAAGTTATTCCAGCTGCACCAGCTGTTTCCCTACGATCGTGGGTATGTTTACAGTCGGCATGGAGGCTGTTGTTGGCACTATCACCTGTATACCCTCTGAATCTTCGCTGAGTTGTTTTTCCTTCGAGGCTTGGACTGTTTGCTTCGGGACTTTAACAATCTTTACATCAAGCATTTTGTACTTCTCTTATTCAACTCCAACTATTGTTTCCTTTGCTGTAGTATTTCCTGCACAACATTTACGTCTTGTAGTGATCCATTATTATTGAATTCTAAACGTTCAAGATCTGTTTCTACTTATCAATCGGAATTATCGGTACTACTATCATTTTATCGTCTTTGAAATTTATATGAAATTGAACACTAATTTATTCCATTAATTATTTCGATATAATCTTTTCTTGTACACTGCATTTCTTAAAACCTTTAAACGAGTTCAGGGCTTTGAAGATGTGATCATAATAGAACGTATGACCATTTCTTGTTACAGGCGGTTCTTTAATTACATTTCAACAAACATGAACAATTGATGATAATATTTGAAAAATACTACTTATCTTCTTTTATGGGTACGATGGAGTTCTCTCAATTATATCGAGAGTCCATCCGTACCGTGAGAATATTGTTTATCATCAACATTAAATGTCCAACTACAAATTTCGAAAGTTATTTTTTTAAGCCTTCCAATTATATATTTTTCTGAAATGAAGCTGCCTTTTACTGGGCTAACTTCCAAATTTTTGTTTATATGTACGCAAGTTAAATAAATAGTTCAGACCTCCGCATATCCATATTTTTTACCTCAGTTCCCCATTTCAGCTGCATAGTTGTAAGTGTTGCCTTCGTTGTTGTGCCATATCAGTATCCTATTTGTCTCCATCGTTGCGCTCTTGCACACACTACTTTTCTAAGTAACCTCCTAACTTCTACGATTTAGTACTACAGTAACTGTATGTTTATAAATTCCAAATTTTAACCTTATATTTTTCTCATATCTATTTCCATTCCTTTTTGTTTTTATATTTCTTATTTTTTTTTTAACTTGTCTTTCTTTTAAATCTGTTATTTCTTTGTGTTTAATTTTTTCAATTTTCATTATTTAGGTAAACAAAACGAACTCTCTTTTTTCTTATTTCTTTTTCTCTTTTTTCAAACTTGTCTGTCTTTTAAATCTCTCTTTATTCCCATTACTATATAATTTGTAACTTTCCACAGTTATTACATGACTTAATTGCGCTTATAATTTTGCCAATGATTTCATAATAGACTTTTCTATTAGTACTAATACACATTAAAAATTGTTTTCTTTTACACATTTTTTTTATCTGTTCAAATACTTTTTTTTTTAATCTCAAAATATTCTTTTAATAACATTTTCTTACCTTTTAATCTATAAACTTATCTTCCATTGGATCCACTGGGTTTTATACCTCCTTTCCATATCTTTCTCCGTCCATAGACTACCAAACTCCGCTCACCGAATTTCTTCTGAAATTAGCGGGAATTTGTTGGATATCCCTTTGATTACGTCCCCCGATTCCCGGGTCATAACCGTTACTGACCTTGTAAGGGGTTATTGAACTTACAGTAAAAGATGCATTTTCAACATAAATGAAGTTCCGTTCCCCTACTTTCCTTCTGCCCTGATGTACTTTTGTCCTCTCCGGCATACTATTATGTCGTTGAAATTTAGACTTACCATCTTGCAGACTCCACTGGGATTTCCGAAGCTGAGAATAGAAATTGCTAGTACCCTTATAGCGCCATGCAGCTCGTTCTGAATACTTTCGAGGTCCGTGTTGTTCATACGAGGAGTTCATAGCTTTAACAGGATAGGCCCTTGCATTGGCAACTCTTACTAATGCACATCCAACCTCCAGCTCATTTCCGCTGTGGCCATAATATTCATCTCGCCTCCTCCTCTCCTCCCTAAGTTATTCGACTCTTACCTCGTGAAGTCTCGCACTGTCGTGAGCTGTCTCTACCCTGCCCGTGTTAGATTTCCATTCGTCGTCTTTGTTATTAACACCTTGCACGATGCTTTTTGCCATGTTCATTTCAACCTCCTCTACTCTGGCTTGTAAAGGATTTCCTTGATTGTAACACTGGAAAGTATTGTTTACAGCTTGTCCATTAGCTGCGACGTTTCCACCACCGGCACTATCTTTCTTTGCTTCGGCGCTCTGTCCAAATCAAATTACAAATACAATATTTGTGCGCTTTCATCGTTACTGGTTAATGCCAGCTGAAAGCAACGTGGCTTAGTAGGCTAATTACAAATTGATAAATGCAAGGGGGAAAATCATCTGTCTCGTTAGCTCAGTGGTAAGAGCAGTCGCCCGGCAAGCGGAAGGTCCCGGTTTCAAACCCCGGATGAGACGGTTGTTTTTTCTTCTTGTATTTGTAATTTGATTTGGAATCGTTAAAAATAAAAATTCTTAAAATTCTTCAATTCTCCATCATTGACCGATTCTAAAAGTGTAGGTTCGATTCCAGTCCAGAAAAAATAAATAAAATTGAATTTACAATTTATTTGTGCGCTTTCATCGTTACTGGTTAATGCCAGCTGAAAGCAACGTAGCTTAGTAGGCTAATTACACATTGATAAATGCAAGGGGGAAAATCATCTGTCTCGTTAGCTCAGTGGTAAGAGCAGTCGCCCGGCAAGCGGAAGGTCCCGGTTTCAAACCCCGGATGAGATGGTTGTTTTTTCTTCTTGTATTTGTAATTTGATTTGGAATCGTTAAAAATAAAAATTCTTAAAATTCTTCAATTCTCCATCATTGACCGATTCTAAAAGTGTAGGTTCGATTCCAGTCCGGAAAAAATAAATAAAATTGAATTTACAATTTATTTGTGCGCTTTCATCGTTACTGGTTAATGCCAGCTGAAAGCAACGTGGCTTAGTAGGCTAATTACAAATTGATAAATGCAAGGGGGAAAATCATCTGTCTCGTTAGCTCAGTGGTAAGAGCAGTCGCCCGGCAAGCGGAAGATCCCGGTTTCAAACCCCGGATGAGACGGTTGTTTTTTCTTCTTGTATTTGTAATTTGATTTGGAATCGTTAAAAATAAAAATTCTTAAAATTCTTCAATTCTCCATCATTGACCAATTCTAAAAGTGTAGGTTCGATTCCAGTCCGGAAAAAATAAATTCTTATAAATACACCTAACTCATAAAATTATATTCTACAGACTATATTATTATATATTGTCACAAAACCACTCACCTGGACCAAATTTCAGCGGCACCTTGAACGCAAGTTCTCCCGGCCACCCATACGTGTTTTACATTTGTATCCTTGCAGATTCCATCAACATATCAGCGTCCATTTCTCCAAAAGTGGCCGCATATTTTTCTTTTAGCAGCTAGGCATACTCGACATATTTTATCCAATTCTAAATTTTTTACTGATGATAGCTCCATTGCCTTGTAAAAATGTTATTTACACCTGGAAAAGCACAGCAACGTCAATGGGGAATCCTTGGGATTCTCCCAAAGAAGGCCATACACTTTTCCCCAATTGTAAAGGCAATTCACTTGATAATTTAAACAAACGAAGACAATGGTGATATATTAATTATTAAATCTGCTATTACATTGTCGGTTACTTTATTTTGAAAGGAAAACGCAGGTAAACAAATTTCTCACGACAAATGTAAATTTTTCGATGTACACAAATGTCAGAATGTCATCGTACCACCTACTCGGTTAAAAGCAGATTTTTTTCTCTCTACTGCAGGCGATATAATTTAATTAATCGAAAATTACGGCAAGTTAAAAAGTGGCAACGCACGTGCTAAGGAAGATAGCAAGATTTATTTAATTAGCGGCACAATATTTGTGAAGACCTCTATGGTTGCTAGCTAACGATTTGTAGAGCGAAAAGTAATTTAGAAACCCTCGGTAATTATCTATAGTTTTTTTAAATTCGCCATAATAAGTTCAAGTAAGCTATCGAAAGCTACATCCTAAGGGTGAGCAATATTCTCAATTTGCTAAAGAATTCTCTACATTTTTATAAATTTTGAAAAATAATAGAAAGCCACATCCTAAGGGTGAGCAATATTTTCTATTTGCTTAAGAACGTTCTACATTTTTATAAATTTTGATAAATAATCGAAAGCTATATCTTGAGGGTGAGCAATATTCTCTATTTGCTAGAAAATTTTCTACATTTTTGTAAATTTTGAAAAATAATCGAAAGCTGCATCCTAAGGGTGAGCAATATTCTCTATTTGCTAGGCTAGAGAATTTTCTACATTTTTATAAATTTTGAAAAATAATCGAAAGCTACATCCTAAGGGTAAGCAATATTCTCTATTTGCTAAAGAACTTTCTACGTTTTCATAAATTTTGATAAATAAGCGGAAGCTATAACTTAAGGGTGAGCAACATTCGCTATTTGTTAAAGAATTTTCTACATTTCTACAAATTTTAAACAATAACCGAAAGCTACAACCTAAGGGTGAGCAATATTCTCTATTTGCTTAAGAACGTTCTACATTTTTATAAATTTTGATAAATAATCGAAAGCTATATCTTGAGGGTGAACAATATTCTCAATTTGCTAAAGAATTTTTTACATTTTTATAAATTTTGAAAAATAATCGAAAGCTACATCCTAAGGGTGAGCAATATTCTCTATTTACTAAAGAACTTTCTACGTTTTCATAAATTTTGATAAATAAGCGGAAGCTATAACTTAAGGGTGAGCAACATTCGCTATTTGTTAAAGAATTTTCTACATTTCTACAAATTTTAAACAATAATCGAAAGCTACAACCTAATGATGAGCAATATTCTCTATTTGCTTATGAACGTTCTACATTTTTATAAATTTTGATAAATAATCGAAAGATATCTTAAGGGTGAGCAATATTCTCTATTTGCTTATGAACGTTCTACATTTTTATAAATTTTGAAAAATAATCGAAAGCTGCATCCTAGGGTGAGCAATATTCTCTATTTGTTAAAGAATTTTCTACATTTCTACAAATTTTGATAAATAATCGATAACAATCGACATATAAAGTGCCTGGCATTTTCAATATTTTGGAATTTAGTAGCAACGAATTACTAACACGCAAAGCATTTCATCCCACATTGGTTTAATAACTTTAAATGTGCGAATACATTTGATTTTGCTTTGATAAAATCGAGGTATAAAGTGTCCAAATTTTCCAAACTGGCTTTTAGTCTGATATGTTCTAAGACACGACCAAACGTTTTCCATATCGTTTTACTGGCAAACGACAACACCTGTTTTATTTCTGGGTGCATTTTAAAAATTCAGTTAGGGTCAGATGGATCTACTGGATGACTTTTCTGTATTTGTCAAAGTGGTATATTGCAAAATGCGATTACTGCCTACAGTAGGCGGACCTTAAATCTGACAATCGATAATTTGACCGAATTGTTAACTAGAGGGCTAGAGAGTTTTCAAGTATTTCTGTTTTGGTATCCAGTCCAGTCAACAGAGACTCCAACTATTAGGGAACAACACTTCGGTGTAAATTCTTGGTTAAACTATAAGAAATCTGTTCGGTGTCTGTCCCCTACCGTGGATAACATACAAAACCATTGCTGAATTTCTCTGAAATTGCCGACAAGCGATTTAAACTGTGAATTGGGTAGGCGAGAAATATTTCTAGCATTTCGGCCTCCTTACCACTGAAGTGTCGATATTCAAACGAACAAGTACAATTCGACTCAAACAGAGAGTAAGAAGTATTTCAGGCGTCGCCCTTTCGGGAGCCTGGCTTCGACCGTGTACAGAACCCGAAATACTTTCTAAACATACTGGGCGAAGTTAGCAACGATTGGGTAATATTGGGTAATAAACTCGTACCTGTTATCCTTTCGGTTGGTCGACGGTGTGTAAAACCAAAGAGTGTTGGATTTTTGATCACTAGGGGGACGCGAAATAATCTCCAATGTCTCTATACTACCAAATAACTTTGAGGGATAGTTGAGAATCGATATCTGCCGTAGAATAATTTTCAGACGTTTAGTTGTTTACGAATGGAAGAGTGACAAGTAATAAAATATTTCTTATAGTGGGTATATCTTCGGGTGAATGTTTTGAAAGGGGCAAATTTGGTGGCGAATTTTCAATATTTGGAACTAGTGTATACAATTCTTTTTTTTTTTGGTTTTTTATTACACCCGATAGCTAACGTTTGCTACAGTGCAAATTAAGTGCTAAAGTTTAATGTTTGCTATTCGACGGTCTCCCAAAGAAGAAAGACTTTCCATATTTGTTATAGGTATAATCGAGAATAAAAAATCGAGCGATAAAGTGTCAAGCCTCGTCAATATTTGTTCAATCTTCGCACATCAACGATCAATATAATACCAAATACTTTCTAGATTTGTATAACACAAACGATTTGCTGAAGCCCTAAATATACTCATCTGCCATTGAAATCTTTAACCAACGGGAGAGATAGGCCGGCATTTTATTTTGTCATTGGTACACGGGAAATAGCTCCGGTATATCCTGATAATTTTCATTCCTCGCATATTGAATAAGTCCCCAATTAAGGAGGGGAAATATCTTCGATCTTCGTCTTAACGGTGTGTAATACATACACGAGATATTTGCTACATTGGTGCCAAGTGTCACCGATCGGCGAGAGGCGTACCTACGTCAACTTGTATACTAATGCGTAGCCAAGACATTAATTACTCCGATTCCGGAATTAAATCAGCAGTAGAAACCGAGCACAATGACAGAGAAGCAGCTGGATAAAATTCTGCAGAAGCTCGAAGAGTTGAGCGGCAAATGTAATGCTCAGTCGAATACAATCGCGGAAGTTAGCAATGAGGTGAAAGCTCTAAAGGGGCAGCATACGTTCTTCCAAGAAGAGTTAAGTACACTACGGAGGCAGATGTCCGATATATCAGTCCTCAGCGCATCTGCGTTCGCCCATAAAGTAATGGATGATACCGAGGTGCAGCAAAACGCACCATCCGGTGATACGACAGTGGAAATTCCACCACCGAGTAGTCAATCCACCCCGAAATCCGGGAAAGTTCCAGAAGAAGTTAAAGACAACTACATGCAGAAATCGCCTGGGACAAATACTGCCGCATGCTCATGTTCTAATCCTGGGGAGCCTAAGCCATCACGAGAGCCGTCGTTGTCACTACCTCCTCGACCACAGCATATAGTTAGTGACAAGCCCATCAGAAAGCCGATGCTTTCGCCGACGGAGTACGACGGTAAGGCTCAGTGGAATCACTACGAGTTGCACTTCGAAGCCATTGCGGAAACAAACCGTTGGGACGACGAGAGCAAAGCACTTTACTTAGCTGCCTCTTTGCGCGGCATGGCTTGGGCTTCTATGAAACACTGAATCAAGAGGCCATGAGGTCTTATAGCAGAGCGAGGAATGCGCTCTCTATACGGTGCGGAATATAGGCAATCAGTAAGTCACGTACAGCTTAGCACCAGAGTCCAGAAGAATGGGGAGAGCTTTTCAGAATTTGCCACTGACCTTTTACGGCTGACTAGGCTCAAGTTCGCATATTGTCCGGAGGATGCAAGGGATCAGATCGCTTTGGAACATTTCCTAGACGGAATTTATAACTTAGATGTCCAGGAAAGAGTTCGAGATTTTAACCCACCTACTCTGCAAGACGCAGTGCAAACTGCTTTCCGGATTGAAGCCAACCATCGAGCTACGATGGCTGCGAGACGGAATATAAGAGTCGCGGTCGCAGCGAGTGGTAGCAGACTTCCACCACGAGAACCTCCTGACTTTAGAAGAGAGACAATGGGGAGCAATTCATCACGGAGGACGCCGGAAAACGCGCGCGAGCTAGCGTGAAGGAGCCACAGCTAGCTCAACCCAATAAAACAGCTCCTACATTCGCTACCAACTATCCTAAAACAAATCTCATAGCTCGAAATATGATGGGGGCTATCCGCCGATGCGACTTTCGACGAAGGTTCGGTTTCATCGTGCGTGATGAGACTCAAGTAGACGTCTTCTTCCACTTCACGAACTTTCAGAACCCGATCGTGAACCCAGAAGCCGAGTTAATTACTGCAAATCGCGTGGAATTCGACCTGATTGAGGGGCGCCCTATCAACCGAGCGATTAATATCCGTCCGGTATCAATTGAGTCGGGAGGAATTATGGTAGAACCTCAAGAAACAGTTCAGCTATCACAAATCACACCGCAGACGAATTTGCAGCAAGCCGAAATGCCGCAGCTCCCCGAAAAGAAAGCGTACAGTCAGTATATTGCCCCAGCAAGCCCGAAAAGAGCTTTAAACACCAGTCAGCTGATCTCAGGGAGCAGAGACCAGCATACCTCCCACACGCTCCCAGTTCCACTCGCCAGCACGTCCTCGGCCGAGCAGGTGTCAAAGTTCCACTCATGACAAGCCTCCGAGAATTGACTAGCATTACCCGAAAGACCACACATTCACCAGTCATCAACACACCCAGAACTCAGCATAGACAAAGTAACAATCCATTAAACACTATCCCACCCAACACTAAAACACTCGCCACACATACACCTCCCGCCAACACCCTGACCACTAAAACATCTACATGTCAATCCACCATCCACCGCCCACTAACTCGCTAACTACCCGCACACCCAGAACTAACCCACTAATAGTCCACCATCCGCATCCCACTACCACACTAATCTCCCGTACCCTTCCCGTTAACCCTCTAACAAACCATCCTCTTCCCACTAACAGCCTAACAAACCATCCTCTTCCCACTAACACCGTAACAAACCATCCTACTCTCACTAACACCTTAACAAACTGTCCTATTCCCACTAAAAGCGTAACAAATCATCCTCTTCCCACCAACACCTTAACAAACTATCCTAGTCACACTAAAAGCGTAACAAATCATCCTCTTCCCATTAACGCATTAACAAGCCGTCCACTTCTCAGTAACCCACTAACGAACCATCCTACACCACCTATTATCATCTCAGCAGAGAACACACCAATTCCAAACACACTAGCTATCCACCACACTCTGCCTGCTACCACCCTAATCCACATTACACAAACTTAACCGAGAGCCAATATGCAGACATAACACGGAGACACGTGACACGACGGGGCCAATATCTTCGAGGCTACCAGCTCCACCTATCATAACTATTAGTCAAGGTATGATCTGTAATACCATTAAAATAAAAGGGAAGATTGAAGGAATTGCCTGCCGCATGATCGTGGATACTAGAGCGATGCGTTCTATTCTACACAGAAGAATATTGGGCCGTTTACAATGTCCTTATAGTCTCAACCCATCTTTAACGCAGATTCGAAATGTCGCTGGAGGATGCAGCATTGTGGACGGCGTCATTGAGCTACCAGTTGCTATAAATAATTTTACCACAACACACACCTTCTACGTAGCTGATGTCTTTGACGACTGCATCATCGGGATGGATTTTCTTGCAGGCAACAAATGTTCAATCGACTTGGAAAAGCACACTATTAAGATAGCCCAAGAACTCGTTCCGATAATCGAAGAAGAGGACACTGACTGTTTTGCTAAAACAATACAAAATTGTACAATACCACCTAATTCATCCTGCTTCGTAGCACTTTTCAACCCGCTAGTGGGTGAACGGAAAACTGTTTTAATATCTCCAAAGAATATCCCATCTTCTCTTTGGATGGAACCAGCAGTCGGCCAGTCCAACGAGGAAAATCTGATAGTCCGTGTGACAAACTTAACAGATAACCCAGTCAAACTCAAACCTAACACCTCTCTAGCTGATGTTGAAGGGGCTGCAAACATTGTTAGTGCGTCCGAGGAAGTAACACCTAATTTCAATAATCTACCACCTGAAGTACACCTATTGCTGGAACCCACAACTGTACACCTGAATAATCAGCAGAGAATAATATTGGAAAAGCTACTCGTAGAACATCAGGATATCTTTGCGCGAACAAAAAACGACCTGGGTCGAACCACGATTATGCGGCATCAGATCGACGTAGGCAGCAACAAACCGATTAAACAGCCTCCCAGGCGGCTTCCATTGGCCAAACGTCAGGAAGCGGAAAATCTAGTAAACGAGATGAAAACCCAAGGCGTTATCAATCCATCTAGTAGTCCATGGACTTCTCCAGTCGTCCTGGTGAAGAAGAGGGATGGCTCGACTAGATTTTGCGTCGACTACAGGCGGCTAAATGAGGTCATCAAAAAGGATTCATATCCGCTGCCACGTATTTATCTGACTCTCGATGCACTCGCCGGTTCAACTTGGTTTTCGACATTAGATCTACAGTCGGGCTACTGGCAAGTAGAAGTGGAAGAAGAAGACCGCGAAAAGACCGCGTTCACTACAGGCAGTGGATTGTGGGAGTTTTCAGTTATGCCATTTGGGCTAACCAATGCCCCTGCAACGTTTCAGAAGCTCATGGAAATCGTCCTCCAAAGAATTCCACCTCAGGCGTGCCTAGTATATTTGGATGATGTTATCGTACATGGCCCCACGTTTGAACAAATGGTAGAAAATCTCCGCCTTGTCCTAGCCCGATTAAGAGTAGCAAACCTAAAAGTTTCACCGACGAAGTGTCAGTTGTGTCAAAGAGAAGTAAAGTTCCTCGGACACATTATCAGCGACTCTGGATTGTCTGCAGATCCCGACAAAACTAATGCTGTCCAGAATTGGCCTCGACCACAAACACGGAGAGATATACAGTCATTTCTCGGGCTGTGTGCTTATTACCGGCGGTTTGTTAAAAACTTCTCAGCTATCGCGAAACCATTAACAAAGCTTACGGAGAAAAGTCGAAAGTTCCTCTGGTCAGATGCTTGTCAAGAAGCGTTCGAAGAATTGAAAGACCGCTTAACTACCGCGCCTAAACTTACGCAGCCAGACGAAAATTTGCCTTTTATCCTGGACACAGACGCCAGCCAACATGCTTGGGGAGCTATTCTCTCACAAGTTAAAAACGGGATGGAACACGTGGTGGAATATCACAGCAAAACATTCAGTCGGCCTGAGCGAAACTACTGTGTCACCAGGAAAGAATTGGTTGCGATAGTGAAGGCTTGCGCACATTTTCAGCCCTACTTACTGGGAAAAAAGTTTACAGTTCGAACAGACCATGCATCTTTGAGATGGTTGATGAACTTTCGGTGTCCGGAAGGACAAGTAGCAAGATAGAACGCATGCAGGCCTATGATTTTTAAATCGTACATCGTCCGGGTAAAAGTCATAACAACGCAGATGCAATGTCGCGCAGACCTTGTTCCACAACTAATTGTCACTATTGCCACCGGCTCGAAGAGAAAGACACCATCATAATTCGCGTAGTCACCACCCAAGAGGATATAGTTCAAAAGCAGGAGGACGACCTCACCTTACGACGTATTCGGAGTTGGCTGACTACGAGTCAGCGCCCAGACAAAGATAGCATCAAAGACCTGAGCCCTGAAATTAAATCGTATTGGTCAATGTGGTCTCTTCTGAAACTAGAGAATTGCATCGCCGTTCGAACAATCAGTCAAGGGTCAGAAACTATTAACCAAATCCTGGTCCCGAAATCTCTTCGAAAACTTGTTCTCCAACAGGTACACGATTCTTTAAGCGGCGGACACTTGGGCGGTGATAAGACATTAGGTAAACTTACAGCAATATTATTGGGTGGGTAGTAGTACGGATGTAAAGGACTGGTGTGCTGGATGTCTACAGTGGCAAGCACGGAAAGGGCCGCGGCCAAGACGGCGAGCTCCTCTACAAGTATGCAACGTTGGTGCACCTTTCGAAAGAGTTGCTGTGGACATATTGGGACCACTTCCAAAGACCAATAAAGGAAACCGCTACCTAGTAGTCTGTATGTACTACTTCACTAAGTGGCCCGAAGCAATTCCAGAACCAGATCAGACAGCCGAGACCATATCGGATGCACTCATCTCAGCCGTATTCAGCCGACATGGGGCCCCACTGCAGCTCCATTCAGACCAAGGCAGAAATTTTGAGAGCGCCGTATTCCAGGAAGTAATGCAAAACTTCGGGGTCGAGAAAACGCGCACAACAGCTCTACACCCACAGTCACACGGTTTAGTCGAAAGATTTAACCGAACAATTCTTGACTACCTAGCGAAATTTTTGAACTCGCACCTAAGAGAATGGGACCTATATGTTCCGTACCTACTGTTATCATATCGCGCGAGTGTGCAAGATAGCACTAAACAGACACCGGCTAAACTTCTTTTTGGGCGAGAACTTCGTTTGCCACTGGAGATGGTCTTAGGAAGCCCACCTACTGAAGTTATGTCGATTGGCGATTACCTTGACGATCTGACCACGACACTGAATGCGATTCATGAGAGTAATCGTGCCATCTTGAACACCGCTAGCCGGCGTATGACTTGCGGTCAAAGAAGCCCAGTTTCCAAGTAGGTCAACTTGTGTGGTTATATTTCCCAAGACGCATGATTGGGCGGTGCCCAAAACTGCAGTGCGACTGGAATGGGCCATACAAGATCACGGACGCTGTAACCGAAGTGGTGTTCAAAATAAAAAAGTGACAAGGTGGAAAGATGCGAGCCGTTCACGTCGACAGACTGGCACCATACCGCGAAAGAAACTACCTTTCCATATAACCACTAATGCTTCCTGGTAGCCCTAAGAAGGCAGCTTAACAGGTAACTACAGGATACCAGTGTGCCTCTTAGGACCTACCCAACCTAGCGGCCGGTATACCTCTTGTAAATTAGTCCACTTTTTCACACTCCCTTGCTTGACAATGAGTCAAAACCCCTCCCACATGGTACCCTACGTAGGCCGCGCTGCCGTAGGAATTCCACAGTAAACACTGTCTTCGAAATTTTAACCCCTGCTGGGGACCTTGGCGCACACCCTCAAACGAATGTCGATCTGCGGTCAGAGGGAGATGCCCGCGCGGAGAGGTCCTGCAATCAGTTGGTTAGGTTACTGGTTGCACAGGCTTCTCCGACTGGTCTTGGTGTTGGGGGCCGGAAGTGTACTGGTAGACCAGATTTTTTGGGTTGCTGGGCTGTGAGTGCACCTTTGATTTTCGATACCGAGACCGATATCGAGCTCTGACCAAGGATCGGCGTGACTTCGGAGATGTATCTCTGAGTCGCCATGCGCAGATCAAGCCAGACAAAGCCTTAGTGGTTTCTCTTCTTCATTCTTTCTACAATCCGTGGTGGCCGAGTAACATTTTTATAAGGACACGATCCTTGTTTAAACTGCCTCTGCCTTAAATGAGCAGATAATTTCTCACTAACTCCTTCTGAGTTAGCCTTCGTTGAAGGTTTTAACTTTCCTTTCTCTTCTTCATTCTTTCTACAATCCGTGGTTGCTGAGTAACATTTTTATAAGGACAAGATCCTTGTTTAACCTGCCTCTGCCTTAAATGAGCAGATAATTTCTCACTAACTCCTTCTGAGTTAGCCTTCGTTGAAGGTTTTAACTTTCCTATCTCTTCTTCATTCCTTCTACAATTCGTGGTGGCTGAGTAACATTTTTATAAGGACACGATCCTTGTTTAACCTGCCTCTGCCTTAAATGAGCAGATAATTTCTCACTAACTCCTTCTGAGTTAGCCTTCGTTGAAGGTTTTAATTTTCCTATCTCTTCTTCATTATTTCCATAATACGTCGTGGCTAAACAAACCTTAAAAGGACATCGATCCTAGTAGAACCCATCTCTACCTTAAATGAGTAGATAAATTTTGCTTGACCGTCTATAGCTCTAACCCCTTCTGGGTTTTCTTTCATTGGACGTTTTAACTTTCCTATCCTTTCATCATTACTTCTAAAATGCGTGGTGGCTGAATACAATTTAGCAGTACACGATCCTGGTAGTGTCCACAGAAAACCCATCGACTATCCGGTCAGAGAATAATAGAACAATATAAACCCCCCTCTAAAAGTAACCGTGCGACTCAAGCCTACCGGGCACCAACGAGGGATGAGTCAGCTTGGACGGAGCTACAAGCTTGCGAGGAGGGGATAATGCCACAAAACCAATCACCTGGACCAAATTTTAGCGGCACCTTGAACGCAAGTTCTCCCGACCACCCATACGTGTTTTACATTTGTACCCTTGCAGATCCATCCATCCATCAACATATCAGCGGCCATTTCTCCAAAAGTGGCCGCATATTTTTCTTTTAGCAGCTAGGCATACTCGACATATTTTATCCAATTCTAAATTTTTTACTGATGATAGCTCCATTGCCTTGTAAAAATGTTATTTACACCTGGAAAAGCACAGCAACGTCAATGGGGAATCCTTGGGATTCTCCCAAAGAAGGCCATACACTTTTCCCCAATTGTAAAGGCAATTCACTTGATAATTTAAACAAAGGAAGACAATGGTGATATATTAATTATTAAATCTGCTATTACATTGTCGGTTACTTTATTTTGAAAGGAAAACGCAGGTAAACAAATTTCTCACGACAAATGTAAATTTTTCGATGTACACAAATGTCAGAATGTCATCGTACCACCTACTTGACATTTCATCAGAGAAATTGCCAGAAAATATCCACTGCACTGTAATGGAATCTCAAACCCAAAGTAAAGACTCGTTCCCATTCCACTCCTAGCTGTCACTACAATTCTTCTTCAAATCTGCTCCAATTCAAATACGTACCAGCATGAAAGCAGAACATTTTGCGGGAATTGTGCTTAGACATGTCATCACAAGAATCTTTGAAAACGAACTACTATGACAGATCTCAGATAGGGAATAAATGTTGCTCACCCTATTGAAAATAAGCGGGAGAATGTCAATAACCTTTGAAAATGAACTACCTGGATAGATCTCAGGTAGGGAATAAATGTTGCTCACCCAGGACTGCCAATAATTTCGAGATAAAACTATTTTGACATACCCCGACTAGAAGATGAATATCGCTTGCCCAGGAGTAGAGTAAATAAGAGAATCTCAATAAGTTCGAAAATGAACTACGTTCACCAGTTATGCAGTAGAGATGAATTCTTTTAACCTAAAAGTGGAAGCCAGCAAATAGAGGTAGCATGTGGTAGGAGTCGATTCAGTTAAGAATGAAGTTAGAAATTTTGAAATGTAATATAAAGAATTTAGAAGTGAATAAAATGTAAGCATTTATTAGAAAAGAAGTGAGAAATTTTGAAATGTAATAAAAAGAATTTAGAAGTGAATAAAATGTAAGCATTTATTAGAAAAGAAGTGAGAAATTTTGAAATGTAATAAAAAGAATTTAGAAGTGAATAAAATGTAAGCATTTATTAGAAAAGAAGTGAGAAATTTTGAAATGTAATAAAAAGAATTTAGAAGTGAATAAAATGAAAGCATTTATTAGAAAAGAAGTTAGAAATTTTGAAATGTAATAAAAAGAATTTAGAAGTGAATAAAATGTAACCATGTATTAGAAAAGAAGTTAGAAATTTTGAAATGTAATATAAAGAATTTTGAAGTGAATAAAATGTAAGCATTTATTAGAAAAGAAGTGAGAAATTTTGAAATGTAATAAAAAGAATTTAGAAGTGAATAAAATGTAAGCATTTATTAGAAAAGAAGTGAGAAATTGTGAAATGTAATAAAAAGAATTTAGAAGTGAATAAAATGTAAGCATTTATTAGAAAAGAAGTTAGAAATTTTGAAATGTAATAAAAAGAATTTAGAAGTGAATAAAATGTAAGCATGTATTAGAAAAGAAGTTAGAAATTGTGAAATGTAATAAAAAGAATTTAAAAGTCACTAAAATCTAAACATGCATTAGAATTAAAATGGAAACAGTGTAAATAATTCAAACATGAACGGATAGAGGTCAGCCCAAACTAAAATTGTAAAAGAAGAGAGGAAGAATTAGGAGTAGTTTTTTAGGTCACGTAGGCCCGCCAAAAAAAAAAAAAGATGAGGTTAGAGATAGAAGAGGGAAGAAAGTTTTGATCTGCTCTGCAGCGTTCTGTAAAACCAGAGTTGTAAAAATTTTGTTTTTGTAAAATAAAACGTGGAGTTCAAAATTATTCAGAGCCCGAGTTATATTTATTTGTTTGTTCCTCGCATTTATTCCAAAGAGGACATTTCCACCTGAGACCCGAAATAAAGAAGCCGGAGATTTGCTGGTAAAAAAGTCTGAGTCCGGCGGCGTTTTACAGTGAAAGTAATCCTCGACGAAACGGAACCGCAGTATCTAACCGAAGGAGGTTTTTTTTTGTTCTCCAGTCTCGGCTGACCGAATAATTTGCACAGGGGCGAGAAATGCGCCCGCCAGTCGTCTCGGGGTAACATTTTTTGCAGGTTAAAGGCGCCATTTTCCGCTTTGCTGGAGCATCCCACTTACTTTGAGCCGGCCTCCGTTAACCCGGTAACCGCTCGGCCAGGTAACGGAATCAACGGTCCAAGCAATGCTGTAACCATCTTGGCGAAGCACCTAACTAACCTACAAACATCAGAAGATTTGCTACATTAGTGGTTTTTGTACTGGTTGTAGTTTCCTTACAAATAAAATAAAGCGAAATGGTTATAACATCAGAAGATTTGCTACAATATATATATATTTGCTTAATGTACTATACCTTTTTATATATCTATTATAAATATAACTATTTCAATGTAATGTAATTCTGGTCTTCAAAATTCAAAATACCTCCTTTTCTACTTGAACAAAAAAGCTGCAATTCTCGAGTGTTTTTTTCATCAAGTGCTATTTTTCTTTTGGTGTTGTGAATATTTCTCCGGGATATTAGTTAACTGAATATCTCGTCAAGTTCGAAAAAAAAACTCATCGAGAAAATACGATTTTTTTTTTACAAAATTCATACTCGACTACAAAAGCGTCGAGGTGTAAGACATACGCTTCTTCCTGGGCTAACCATCCACAGAAGGCCTGCACGGAAACGAGCTCGCAATATGTCCAACGATCAAGTTGCGGCGAGAGCCGAAAAATTATCTCTCAGTGATGCTAGATCACTCATTCCAGAATTCGACGGTAATTCTGATGACTTACACCGATTTCTGAATACATGTGAAATGTTTCAGAAAGAAGGTATTGTAGAAACAGAAAAAGCTCTGTTTTTGCAAATAATTAAAACAAAATTGGTAGGCAGAACTTATGACATCGTCAAATATAACAATTTAAATTCATGGAAGGAACTCCAAAAGGCCCTGCAAGAGCAATTTTTAGAGACTCGTTCTAGAGTCTCAATACAAAATGAGATTTTAGCTCTCAGACAAAAATCTGGAGAAAGAATGAAGGATTACGCCTTCCGCGCTCGCAAGCTGTTAGCATTATATGATGATGTGACTTCTAGTTTTACAAATGATCAAACCCTCAAAAATCTTTTGGCAGGAGAAAATCAGAAAATGGTTCTCCGAGCATTTGAGGATGGTCTCAAAGACAGTCAGGTTCGTCTATTAACCATGGGAAAGGGCCATGAAGAGCTGTCAGCATCTATTAAATTTGCTATTGAACAATCCCAGAGGAACTCCACTTCTAATGAACATTGTTCAACTTGCACAAAATGTAATAGAAAGGGACATACAGCTGAAGTCTGTTATTCAGCAAGAGTGAAAAAAGAAAAACCCTCACTCATTTGTTCTTACAGTAAAATAACAAATCATCACTTTTCGGAATGTCGTAAAAGACTTTTCCAGCAAAGCTATCCAAGTAATAGCAGGTCATTCCCTCATACAAATATACAAAGGGAAAATCAAGTATACTTCGAGTGTTCCACAGTATCAACGGAATACTCCAGTTAATCACCGTTTTCAAGGCAACCAATAAGAGGCCTATGTTCCTCAAAATCAAAGATCCCAACAGAAGTTCACAGGATCACCTAAACGGTCACCAAATATTAGAGCAGCAACTGCTAAAATCAAACCGAAAACTCAACAGAAATCGGAAAACAGCCTGCGGCGAGTCGAGGATGCCATTACAGTCGCTCAGTCTCGCCTCAGCCAAATGACTGTATCCGCGGATGTCCATCGACATCCCAAAACTTAAATCAAATGCTTTACCTCCCTCTTAACACTAATCGCCAATCACTAGTTCTGACGATCAGAAATTCTATCACAGCATTTGATACTAGTAATTTTCTAATCGATACAGGAGCCGAAATATCGGTCCTCAAAGCAACCAGATCACTTGCTGACACAATGGTTGATAGGACCAAGAGCTTGGAGGTATCACCTCTAGCTGGAAAAGCCCTACATACATTAGGAACCGTCAAATGCGAATTTCAAGTAGGCAAAAATTTCTTTACCCACGATATACACATGGTGGAAGATGACCTCCAACTTAAATATGATGGAATTCTAGGTCATGATTTTTTAAATAAATTTTCTAGCAAATAGACTACGAAAACAAGAGTCTATCACTAAAAATTAATAAGCCCCAAGGAGGCAAAAACACACGCAAAGTTATTAAGGCAAATCCAGAGACAATGTGCAAAAACGAATATGGAGGTTTGAATGACCCAAGTTCGAACAAATTGTCTCGCCATAGCTCAAATGTCAAGTATGGAGGTTTGAATGACCCAAGCTTTGACAATTTGACTTACACCAGCAGATAGCAGGTATGGAGGTTTGAAAGACGCAAGCCAAGACTATCAGTTGGTACAAGTTGACATGGCCTCCCCACAAAGAGGTAAGCCTAAGGGTAAGAAACAAAAAAATGTTTCGAAAATAATAAACCAAATAAATCAGCACGAAGCCGAAAGTATAAAAATACCGGCACGTACACAAATGGTAGCAAAAATAAGATTAAATCAAAGAGGTTGTTTCTTTAGTGAACACCAAGAACTGAAACCAGGAGTGATAACAGGAAATACGCTAATAGAACCTGAAAAAACAGGTCACGCGACTATCCTAATCCTGAACTCAAATCAGCAAGAGGTCACTATAAGAAACACAGAGATAAAACCTCAACTACGAAATTTAAATAATTATAATATAATAAAGTTGAATCCGAAAAAGGATCCATCAAAGCAGAGACTACATAGACTCGAGAATGAGCTAAACCTCTCTCATTGCAACGCGGAAGAAGCCCAAACAATTCTAGATACTTGTCGAGAATACAATGACATATTCTATCTAGAAGGGGATTTCCTAACTTGCACAAGTGCAGTTAAGCACCAAATACCTACGCTACCTGAAAAACCCATTGTGAACATAAGACCTTATAGACTTCCTGAATCTCAGCGTACCGAGATAAATTCACAAATAAATAAAATGCTCCATGAAGAAATTATAAGCCCTAGTTCAAGCCCCTGGAACTCTCCTCTACTTCTAGTTCCGAAAAAACCTGATGCCTCAGGAAACAAAAGATGGAGAGTAGTTGTCGATTTCAGGCACCTCAACGACATAACAGGCGGAGATGCCTTTCCCTTACCCAACATTACTGATATACTAGATCAGCTGGGAAAAGCATTGGATTTAGCTAATGGCTTCCATCCAGTTCAAATGGATGACCACGATAAGGAGAAAACCGCTTTCAGCACACCTTACGGTCATTACCATTTTAATAGAATGTCATTTGGATTGAAACGTGCACCAGCCACTTTCCAAAGGCTGATGAACAATGTTTTAGTCGGACTCCAAGGCATAGAATGCTTTGTATACATGGACGACATAATAGTATATGGATACAATTCGACAGAGCATAATGCAAGACTCCAACATGTTTTCAATAGGCTTAGAGAAAATAATCTCAAGCTACAGCCTGAAAAATTCCATTTTCTAAGCAAACAAATTGCTTACCTCGGACATTTGGTCATAGAAAATGGAGTAACACCGGATCCTTCTAAACTAGAATCTGTCCAAAACTACGCAGTACCCAAGAAGGAAAAGGACATAAAATCCTTTTTAGGTTTTGTTGGATACTACCGTCGCTTTATCCCAAATTTCGCTAAGATAGCTAAGCCCCTCACGGCTCTACTAAAGAAAGGAGCTACTTTCAAATGTGATGCGTTCTGCGACGAAGCTTTCACGCTCATGAAAGAAAAACTATTGAATCGGCCTGTTTTGCAATATCCTCGCTTTGACGAAGAATTTTTAGTTACTTCAGACGCAAGTAACTATGCAATCGGCGCAGTTTTATCACAAGGGAAAATCGGAAAAGACAAACCAATCTGTTATGCCAGCCGCACCCTAAATCCGGCTGAGACAAGATATTCAACTATAGAAAAAGAGCTATTAGCAATAATATATGCGGTAGAGCAATTCCGTCCTTACCTATACGGTCGAACATTTACGATCATTACAGATCACAAGCCCCTTACGTGGCTAATGAACCTCAAAGACCCCACTTCCCGAATGATGAGGTGGAGAATCAAACTAGAAGAGTATGACTATAAGATCATACATAAGTTAGGAAAATCTAATCTCAACGCTGATGCACTCAGTCGTATAATACCAGAATCAAAAAATATTCAAGTGATAACTAGGAATCAACAGAGGGCACAAACAAATCAAACCCCTAAAATAGTAGGAGAAAACCCAAACAATTTATTGGAAACACGGAATATCAAAAGAAAATATTTCATAATTCCGGCAGTAAGCACAACATTCGAAAATTTATTAAGAACCTATCTGCCTGATAATTATCAAATTCCTTTAGGAGAAACCAAAGAATACAAACAAGGGAATACTACATATATAATAGTGGGGCATGCACCCCTCCCTTTTAAAGAACAAAAAGATCAGGAATTAACAAGAGGTATATTTAAAAAATTCAAAGAATTGTCATCTAACGAAGAGGTAATTCCAATTGCTATACCAATCCTAAACAGCACTTCGTATTTCGAGCTGAAACTCATATGTGCTGAAGAATTTAAATATTCTGCCACAAGGCCTATTTTCTTCCTCAATAAAATAGTACAATTAAAAGACCCAAAGGACATTGAGCAGGTAATTAGGGATTACCATGGCACTCCTTTAGGCGGTCATCAGGGACAAACGAAGACTATCGGGAAGACAAGAAGAATCTATAACTGGCCAGGCATGAAAAAAGACATTCAAGATATGTTCATCTTGTCAGATCAATAAAGCAGGTGCAAACAGGAAAATACCTATGAAGATTACTACTACAAGCAAAAAACCATTTGAAAAATAATCTTGGAAAATGGTGGACCTCTACCATCAAGTTATCATAACAACAAATTTCTATTAACATTCCAAGATGATCTGACTAAATTTTCAGATGCAATTCCCCTACGGAACGCAGAAGCCAAAACGGTAGCCGAGCAATTTGTAACCCACATCATTTGTAAACATGGTTTACCTGAATCAATCCTAACGGACCAAGGATCAAACTTCCTAAGTTCTCTATTTAGTGAAATTTGCAAACTTTTGAACTAAAAGCACGTCTCCAATATTCTCACAAAATAGCAAGGGAAAACCTTATAAGAAACAAGGAAAAACCCAAAACGTATTATGATCACGTTACTAAGCCAAAACCTTTTATAATTGGTGACAAGGTATTAGTGAAGAATCACGCGAGAAAAAATAAGTTATCCCCCTTATGGGAAGGTCCATACGAGATAGTACAAATTGCCTCAACCGAAAATTCAGTGGTAAGAGTTAAAAACAAAAACAAAAAACTCCATAACAACCATCTGAAGCGTTCTTTTCTTGTATCCCACCAGGCCAAAATTCCGTACATGATACTAATCTTACTATTAACATTCGGAGTCACGAGCGGAACAAAGACAACAAATTTCGCTTCAACTCCAGGAATATATTTTGAGGAATATGGAAACATACAACTACACAGCTCAAATTGGAAACTAGTCTCGTATTATAGCCTAGATGATTTTCAACTAGAACATAACCTGCTAAGATCCCAAACAATAGACATAGAAAAAATATGTTTACATTTTAAGATACAACATCCAACCCGCAACCACCCATGCGAGTCACAAATTAAAACTATAAAAATCTTACTCAATGAGATAGAGCAAAATGCAGAAATTATAGATCCAAAACATTTGCGCGCACGACGCGGCTTAATAAATGCAATAGGCAGCCTCAGTAAAACACTCTTCGGTACTCTCAATGAAGACGATGCAAAGCATTATGACAATCCATTACTTAAAAGGAAATGAGGACCACCTATTAGAACTCATTAAATCGCAAACCATTATCGTAGATAAAACAATCAACCTTTTTAACAAAGCATCCTCAGATATTAAACTTGAATTTGACAACATCCAAAACAAATTCGACAAAATCTCTAACGCATTCAATTTCATAATAGCTGAAACGAACTCCACCTTTATAAACTAGACCACCTAGAGAGTATCACTTCCGCCATTACACTTTCACTCATGAGATACCAAAATTCTCAAAAAGCAATCCTCGATATGCTTTTAGATATAAAACATGGCATCCCTAATCCATTAATTATCACCCCATTTCAACTGGAAGATACTCTTACAGTTATTAGAAAAAATCTTCCTCCCGAAACTACCTTACCAATTTCAGCCACACAAGATAGTCTTATCGATTTATATAAAGTTAGCATTACAACCACAAACAAAATTAAGAATAATATCATCATCGAAATTAAAATCCCATTACCCCTAAACACAATTTTCCAGGCATACAATATTTATTGGTAGATTTTAACCGCGAAACACATTACCCCATGAACAGAGAAGGCTTTGATAAATGCCAAATAAGTTTCTCAAATACGCATTTGTGCCAAATAACACACCCAATCCTTAATAGTAATGCCGAACAAAACAAATGCGAAATGGACCTATTAAAACATATCACGGAAATTCCAAAATCCTGCATTGTAAAAACAATAAAACCATCTACTTTCTGGATTCAATTTATAATGCTTAATTCACGTTTCACTTACTTTTCTTTCTGAGGAACAAGGATTGGATTAAAATTTCGGTGTCCAATTCATACCAAAATCTTTAATTGCTACAACATTAATATTTTATAATACACTCTTTGATATGCATTTGCAACTATAATACTATAATCTTAATATTTAATAATACGCACTACAATATGTATGTATTCCCTTAATATTATACGCTGATTATCTTTTTAAATGTACTGTATGGTGTATATCTTTTCATAATATTCATACATAGAAACTAAGTTAACTAAATTCACCTGCTTTATACATCAATTCATCAAAATGGCGACTTATCTTGGTTTCCGTGTGATGGCTTCCTTCGAGTACACGCGGCCTTCTATTCTCCATGAAACTCGAGTCCGACAGGCTGGGGCTCCTTCAAATCTCCGTTTCGCTCGTAAGCCTTTTCCTTTATGTTACTTTATATCGGTGTAACGGGATCTCACTCTTGACTTCTTTTTCTTATCCTGTTGTACTGGTATGGACCGTCCCTTTAACCAAAAATTAGAGTTATGCTACTGTACAATTTTACGAAACATTATCTTACTGGTTATTCCATTTTAACACTCGCAACAGGCTTCTTTTATGTTGATTTTAATTATTTTATTTCTTGGATATCATGATACGTCTGAGGAATTCTTACTACAACTTTCCCTCACCTCTTCTTACCGCAAACTTTTGGCAGAACTTCCTCTTCGCACCCTTTTTTTTACACTTTATATTTTTCTTCTAATTTTTCTTACTTCATTCTTTTAATAATAACAAACGTTTCTTCCGTTTACACTTCTCTTATGAGCTCGTATAGCTCGCACCTCTTTGCATCAAATCACCAAAAAGATATGTCTGCCGGAACTTCTCCAACACTCCACCGCCTGTTTCGGACTCCGTTTCGGCCTCCATCACGTGGCATAATAAAAAATGGTACTGCCTTAAGCCATTCACACACTGCTAGTCAACCACTAACTTACTAGCGGAATACACATGCCTGGTACTTACTTTCTACCTTACACTAAACTTTCTTACTAAATCACACATTTAGTTTAGCATACAGATCGTGGTGACCCTAATTTTATAACTAATAATTATTCGCAACCTTACTGCTCATTTGAGTGAAATTCTTACCTACTTATTTCGTTATCTCAGTCTAATCTTAACACAATTCGAAAAATCTACTACTTCAACAATCCTTCACTCTATTCCTCCCCGCCATCTGAGATATTGGGTTAACAATCTAGTTGACGTATTTGCTTGACAGCACTTAATTCAATTGCTAAGTATTTTGACAATTCACAGCATTTTCTTTAGTTTTCTTCTAGTATCGTTTACAAATGGTTTAAATAGATTATAGCTGTGTTTCTCTAAACCGATTCGAATGAAGCAATATGTGGAAACCCGACTTGGATACGTGCTATTAAAGAACTGTGATAAGTGGAAATTTTCAAAAGATGACAAAGTGAAATCTTGAGCGGTTTCTTCTACCATGCAAGGGAAGTCTAATAGATCTTTATTATTCTTTTACCTCGCGTTTATGATTTCATTAATCTTATTTATATTATCGTTACTATTTTTTTTTATTCATTTGCATGCGCCTAAGTGGACATGAAAATCTTCTGAAGTGTTTATATGACAACTTCTCTGATTTTCCTGCTTGTGTGGGCCTTGCTGGACGCCTTTGTTCACATTCTGGTTTTTATTTTACATTCTTTTATTTACCGTAATTCTTTTATTATATTAATATTTTATTCATCCGACATTCTTATCTTTTAGGAAAACTGTGTTGTGCTAACATTACGATGGAACCTGTGATGGCACCGTCCGTTACATTCCCCCTTCTCCTCGATTAAAGTTTCATTCACTACTATGAAACTTTCTGCTATGTATATGAACCACGTTACAACACCTTCCTTACTTCCGAATTCCTACTTAATAAACCTTCCAAGCATCCTAGACAATTATTTCCTAACTACGCTAGCTTCTCCGAAAGCACTACTTCCCTAACCGTCCTTATGGGCTTAATACCAGAACTTCATTAGGAACATCAGACTAATCGCTAACATCTGCTTTCCGCACCTGACATCCTCTCATTAGATGGTCAGCGCCTACAGGGCTGAGCCTTATACTTCCTACGCTTACCTAGGTTGAGACCAACCATGATTTAGTAAACACTCATAAAGCTGGACTCGTCATCCTTCTACGCTTAACTAGCCCAACCTGCAACGTGACTTAGTGAGCACTTATAATGCTGGACTGTCTTCTTTCTACGCTTAACTAGCCTAACCTGCAACTTGACTTAGTGAGCACTTATAATGCTGGACTTGTCTTCTTTCTACGCTTAACTAGCCTAACCTGCAACTTGACTTAGTGAGCACTTATAATGCTGGACCTGTCATCGTCCTAAGCTTCATTAGCTTAACACCCATCAGCGCCTCTGGGTAACAAGCACTTGTTAACCCGCTTCGCCTGCAAATTCGCGCATATTCTGCTTCAGTCCTGCTTTCCATCAAGCTCAGCATCTTATAGCTAAGGAAATAATGATTCTATGGGTTGCAACTTCCCTATACTGGAAGGTATTAGAAACTTAAGTACGGCATTTTGCCTTAATGTATTCGTAAACAACACCAATGGGACTATAACTATGTAATAAAAAAAAATTGCCTACCCTACGATATAACTTCAGGCAGCTGGAAAATTATTGTAATACCGCCCAAGACAAAATAGCTAATAAGCAACGGTTATAGAGTGTGCACGTTGTTCCCCTTTGTTTTTTTGTTTTTTTTTATTTTTTTTTTTTATTCATGTATGTATGTAATCCAATTCCTGTAACTACTTTACACCACTCGACTTCAAACGGTTTGCGATCACCCCGGCTAATTTTAGCTCATACGAAGAACGACGTTTACTCACGGTGATCCCCTACTTTAAATCTCTTACGTGCCACCATCCTAGGTCTGAACCCTTTGAATCGCCCAATCTGTAAACCAGACTCGACCTTTTGTCTTTTATAATGCACTTTGTGAACTTTGGGGCTAACTTTGCGGAGAACTGCTTACTAGCATCCGACAAGACAAAATTCCGCTTAAATACGACATCGCCCACGTTAAACGCCTTAAACTGAGTTTTTTTATCAAAATATCTCTTGTTCCGCTTGTATGATTTCTCAATCCGCCCGTAAATATCACGATAAATGCTCCAAAGACCCTCGAGATTTCTATTCCGCTCATCTAGCGCGTTCGCCTCACTTACTTCCTTGCACAGCTTGTGATCTGACCCAAAACCTAAATATTCTCTACCATAGTTAAGGTAGAAGGGACTAAAACCCGTGACCTCATTAACGGCCGTTCTCAACGCTATGCTGATTTTCGCCACATGCTGATCCCACAACTTGTGATTATCTTTAATATAGGATCTTAATGCCGCTCCTATCACTTTGTTCCAGCGCTCGGTAAAGTTGCTCTGGGGGTGGTATCTACAATTCAACCAGAATTTGGAAATGTCATACTCTCTTAGCAACTTCCTAAACAAATTACAGTCAAACTGCTTACCATTATCAGATATAACTACCTCGGGTACACCGAACTCTAGGAAAATCCTCTCTTCTAAAATTTGCGTAACTTTCTTAGCAGTCGCAACGCGTAAGGGAAATATACACACATACTTTGTAAACCAATCGCATATGACCAGCAGATACTGGTTTCCTTTGGTAGATCTCGGAAATGGTCCCATTAGATCCAACGCTATATTTTGCCAAGGTCTTACTGCACTACGGAATCTTCCCATAGGTCCGTAGGCTTTGTGATTAGAGGTTTTGGAAGCTAGGCAAACCTCGCAAGACTTCACATATCTCTCCACATCCTTTGATACTCCAGGCCAATAATAACGTGACAATACCCTCTGCTTCGTTTTGTATATCCCCAAATGCCCTGACTGAGGTGCGTCGTGACACTCATTTAAAACTGCCATCCGAAAGGACTCTGGCACGACTCTTTTCCATCGGATTTCGGTGAAGCTATTTCCTTTAACGTCTTCTAAGAATAACTCGTTGTCTACAATTTTCCATCTGCTCATTCGCTTAGGATTATCCCTTACCAGCTGCATCATTTCCTTGAACCATATATCGCCCTCTGTTGGAGTACAATTCAACAAGCTAATCTCAGGTATTCTAGATAAAGCATCGGGGACTACATTTTCTTTGCCTTTTACATAGCTAACCTCAAACTCGAACGATTGTAATTTCATCACCCATCTTGCTAGTCTTCCTGATAGATCTTGCTGGCGAAAGAGCCAAGTTAAAGCAGAATGATCCGTTACTACGTAAAATTTATACCCCTCTACATACCCGCGAAATTTTTCCACAGCAAAGACTATGCTCAGACACTCTTTCTCCGTTGTGGTGTAGTTAATCTCTGCACCTCTTAGCTTCCGGCTTGCATATGCAATTGGTCGATCTTCACCAGCCTCCGTTTTCTGCACTAATACCGCTCCAATAGCGTGATGAGATGCGTCACATTGCACATAAAATGGTTTGCCAAAGTCAGGATTGGTTAGTACTGGGGATTCGACCAACTTGGATTTCAACTTTATAAAAGCTTCATCTGCTTCTGGGGTCCATGTTAGAATTCCTCGCTTCTGCTTTCCTTTTGTAAGATCATGCAAAGGTGCCACAATCTCAGCAAAATTAGGTACGAAGCGTCTATACCATGAGGCTAGACCAATGAATCGCTTCATTTCTGTGAAATTCTTCGGTTTAGGAAAATTTAGCATTACTTCAACCTTCGCCGGATCTGTTCTCAAGCCTTTGCTATCGACTACGAAACCCAAATATTTTAAAGACGTCCGTGCAAACTGGCACTTTTCAAAATTTACTGTCAACTTGGCTTCTTCTAATCTGCTCGCAACCCAATCTAATACTCTTACATGTTCCTCGTAAGTTTCTGTTGCCACAATAATGTCATCGAGGTACGGAAATACTGCCTCACAGTAGCCAAAAAGCCTATCCATCAGCTGTTGTAAACTAGCCGCACTATTACACAATCCAAAAGGCATAACCTTGAAATGATATTGTCCCACGCCTGGTATGCAGAAAGCAGTCTTTTCCTTAGACTCTTCGGTCAACGGTATTTGCCAGAAAGCATCCTTAAGATCGACGGTTGTAAGATAGCGTGTTCGGTTTAATCTGGCCAGAACACCATGTATACGAGGCAACGGATATGCTGATCGTTTCGTGACTTTGTTGAGTTTGCGGCTGTCTATGCATAATCTATCGGCTCCGTTTGCTTTCTTCACCAGCACCACTGGTGAGCACCATGGACTAAACGACGGTTCTATCACCTCCAGATTCAACATACGTTGTATTTCTCTAACGTACCTTTCCTGTACGGCTGGAGATACCTGGTAGCCTCTCTGCACAATCGGCTCCGCATTCCCCGTGTCTATATTATGTCTTAGCAGGTGAGTTCTTCCCAACTTCCCATTGCTTAAACCCTTAAAGCGCTTCATGCAAGCATTCAACCTCAGCGCTTGCTCATCGGATAAAGTATTCGCGCATTTCAAACCGAAATCGTCAGACACCATTAATTCATTGATTTCCCATTTCCCGAGGTGATGTTGCACAGACAGCTGAAAGTTTTTCCAGAAATCTACTCCTAAAATGACACCCTTGTCTATTGTAGAAACCGCCATAATCCTTAAAATTTTTACCATCCCTTTGAATCTTACTGGAACATAAAACACTTTCGCCACGTCATGTCGGGTCGCATCGGCCGTGTAGATTGGATTGCAAGTTTCTTTGATTGCCTTTAAATTCAGATTTTCTAATAATGTTATCCCCTGTCTGCCTACTATGCTAATGGACGCCCCACTATCCAACAGAGCCTCAACCTCAGCACCCAGAATACTTATCAGGATATGAGGACGTTCATCCTCTAGACTTATAATGAAATCATTTTGCTTGACTGCTTTACTATTTAAGGACGGCCTCCGTCCGAAACTGGCCCCGTCCTCAATCTTCCAGTTTCGTCGCTGTTTCCCATTCCAGGACTGGTGGACAACTGATTTGAGCTTAACTGCAGCTCATTTACTTGTCTGTTACTGTTATTATTCGCGTTTACTTGTTGTTGCTCATTGTTCCGAATACCTCCCTTGCGAGCATGATGATTATTGGATGCAAAATTGGTCTGCTCGTCTTGCCTACCTGGGAAGTAATTACCTACTCTCCCGACATTCGAGTCACTCTGCCCAAATCTATTACCTACTTGCTGTTGTGGAAAATCTCGGGCTTGTAAGTTACGACTTCTAAAGTTTCTGTTATAATTAACAGGATTAAGCCTTGGAGGCCTATTCGATTCCTCATACGTACGTGGTCTAAAATTATCCCGCCCGTAAAAGTTAACGTTCGTTGACCTCGCTTGCGATGAGCTCACGTTTTCCTTGACCTGAGTTTCACTCTCTTCGATTTTCCTGCACGACCTTTCCAGTTCTTCAACAGACCTGAATTCTACGAGAGCTAAGGCTCGCACGTACATGGGTCAAAGATTCCGCCGGATTGTTCTCACCCTTTCTTCTTCATTCGGTGGATGTGGCAACCGCATAAACAAATCCTCGACTACTGAAATGAACTGCACAATGCTCTCGTTCTCCCGTTGCTTCCTTTCTCTGATGTGTTCCAACAACTTCTCCGCACTATTTAGGGGTTCAAACTCTTCAAGAAATTTTTTTATAAAGATCTTGTAATTCGTTAGTTGGCTACGCTTCCTGCGATACCATTTCAACGCGGAACCTTCCAACACATCAGCTAAAGACTCTAACACTTCCATGTCAGTTACTCTTCTAGATCTAGCAAAATCGGCGACACGCTGTAAAAATTCTGAAGCAGATTCTCTAGGACTGTCTCCAGAGAACTTAATTGGCCATTTGTAAAGCTCCGGACTCGCTTGATTAGTTCGACGTACAGCACTCGGTACCAGTAATGATGCACTCATCTCTTCATCGCTATCGGCAAGGCTTAACGCGTTTATTCGAGTAGCAAAATTTGATTTATTCAAGGACGCACGTGCTCCCCTACATCCTGCATCACTTTCGTTTTCTGGCTGATTTACCTCTCCTTCTGTACTAGCAAGGGACTCATTGAAATTTACACTACTTCTAGCCTTCTTGTTCTTTAGACTCTCTCCTTTCCAGATTTCATACTCTGCATTCTCAATTTTTTTTTTTAGAACTGAAATGCTGGCCAACAAAATGTCCTGGTTTGCTTTAGACTCCTTGTCCTCCCCGACATCTACTCTCGTCACGCGAAATTCTAAATATCGCACTCGTACTGCTAACCTCTCTAGTATTACATTGTCGTCGGTCTCAGCCTCCGTGCTCAAAACAGCAAACCAATTATCAGCTTCTTTTAGATCTTCTTCATGGGGTAAATATGATTGAATCTGAAGCGCTTCTACACCCTCCTTTGATTCTTTATTCAATTGCTTACGCCACCAGTCTATCTTTCCCTTTCGCGTATAGTCTAAAGGCCTGACCCCTCTGCATTGCATCTCGTAAGCAATCTCGCGATCAGCAAAAAATTTAGCAATCTCACCGAAAGACATTTTGTGTGTAACTTATGTTAACTAACCGTATACAGCACTACCGACTCAGCTAATCAATTAGATGCCTCGACTCGCTGCGCCGCTCGCGCACACTTACTAGTGGCTATTCTAACTCTGGGGTATATAATGAATTTCACTTTTAAATCCTACAAATACTTAATATTCTTTTGACACCAAGGTCCTAGCTAATCTTGGAGTTTCCATCAATCCGTTACTAAAACAAAACAACTTAAACTATGTAAAAATTCAATTAGACTCATTGTATAGTTAGTTGCGACGGCTCATCGCGTATTGATTAATCAAGGCTTCAACCTTGCTTACTTATTACCCTTTATTTCATTTTTTTTTTTTTTTTTTTTTTTTTTTTTTTTTGTGACGCTCCTTGCAGGCCTCTGCCAAACAAACAGCCACGAAAGTACTATATATACAAAGCTTAAATATAAGATAAAATGATTAAGAGCTAAGGAGCGCAACTGATCAACCGGGCAATAACGATTCGATCTGTGAGATTTAACTAATTAGCCGCGATTCTAATTTATCCATCAGTAAAGTGAGTGATTTCTTGGCAAATTGTCAAACGCACCCGACTTTAGCTCGAAGTAAGAAGAGCATGTAAATTCAATTAAACGGAAGTGTTCCTCTTTCTCTCTAGCCTCATATTCCTATACCTTATAGAAAACTTTAAAAGACTATTCATATAAATTCTTATATATTTCGCCTACTGATTGAAGTATTCAGCCTTCTTAGCACTAACATTCCGTACTGGCTGAATTCATTACTTGACGGAATTCGTAACATACAAAATTGCTCGCAAGATATACGCAGTGAAATAGTTTACCGCATTTATAATATCTGCGTGGCCGAAAGACAACTCCACTTAGATCAATTGATTTAACGGGGTACCTTCGTCCTCAATTATCTTTCAACACTACTTTCATTTACTTCACTTATTATACTACAGAGCACTTATACGCGGGGGGTTCAACCCTTACTTCCACGATCCTTCCACACAACTTCAGTAGTCTGCTTAGCTCTCATATATATACGAATGAACAATTTTCCAATGCCCTTATTTCAATTAACCTTCTCTCCTATTTCAACCTTTACCTCTCATGCTCTGCACTCACCAAATAAAACAACACATCAATCCCTATGAACATCCACCCTAAAGGCCCTATCTCACCATAACACCGACCGTGTACTACTTAGCTTGAAACTACTAAAACCTACTTAAGGAAGATCTTTTACTTCATAGCCTCCAAGCACCGCCACCCTACCTCGATGATGCGTAATCATTCGCTTATTTAGAATGTTCGGATGTTAGAATTATTACTCCTAAAGCGTATCGGAGAGGATCGAAGCACAAGCTCAACACTAAATGTCAAAAGAGGCGCTAAATCTGTCACGAGGACTCAATTACAACAATTTATTAATTCATCTGTCTGGAGCGCTATTTATTTATTTATTAGGGTACTGCGAAAGGCAATAGGTGCTCAGGCAAATGCTCCCATCTTTATACCTTCGTGTACTATTTAATTAAGCCGAAGGATTCTACGTACCAGTATTCCCGAGAGATACCGAGCTTCAATATAACATCGACCATACAATGTCATCGGCAGACTCACGTATAGCATTAACTTCTAGCGGGACCAATCTAATACGCTATAAAGCTACACTATGCGAATAAACCCACTCTTCGGACACTCTCGACAGTTAAGCACTACACATAGTTACAGTCTAGTGTTTGGTTAATCATTCCTTTGCGCAGGGCCGCTAATGTTGAAGCTTTTGTTTATTCCACCGCCTCATTATTACTAGAACTACCCCGCAAACCTAGGCCTATCTCCAAGAGTGAGATCCCGCCTAACTAAATAACAATAGTTTGCACTTTTGATTTTTACATTGCCGCACCTGGCGTCATTACTGCCATAAAAAAACGTAACGGTAACCTCACCATAAAGTGAAAGTGCACAACACACGACAATTATTTTCCTTTGTTTTAATTATCCAAGATCTAACAAGACACGATTCACACGAACTGGAACAGATCAGATCGGCTTAAACACCAATTTTTGATTTGAAAAAAAATATTTTCGCTTTTCTCTTTTTTTTTTTTTTAAATGCCGGAATTTCTTGATGCTTTGACTAGAATACGGCGATTGACGAAGCGTATGCAAATCACCGTTCCCACACCTTGCTTCATTAGACCCGTTATACGTTTTAAGTTAAAGAATACTGACAGTTTTTTTTCAAATCGCTTAGATAAATTCCCTTTTCGATACTAGCCTGCTTAACCTGAACACCAAATCCTAATCCAACTACCGTTTGTCCTCAGATCCCGGTTGAGCCCCCAAAATTTATAATGCTTAATTCACGTTTCACTTACTTTTCTTTCTGAGGAACAAGGATTGGATTAAAATTTCGGTGTCCAATTCATACCAAAATCTTTAATTGCTACAACATTAATATTTTATAATACACTCTTTGATATGCATTTGCAACTATAATACTATAATCTTAATATTTAATAATACGCACTACAATATGTATGTATTCCCTTAATATTATACGCTGATTATCTTTTTAAATGTACTGTATGGTGTATATCTTTTCATAATATTCATACATAGAAACTAAGTTAACTAAATTCACCTGCTTTATACATCAATTCATCAAAATGGCGACTTATCTTGGTTTCCGTGTGATGGCTTCCTTCGAGTACACGCGGCCTTCTATTCTCCATGAAACTCGAGTCCGACAGGCTGGGGCTCCTTCAAATCTCCGTTTCGCTCGTAAGCCTTTTCCTTTATGTTACTTTATATCGGTGTAACGGGATCTCACTCTTGACTTCTTTTTCTTATCCTGTTGTACTGGTATGGACCGTCCCTTTAACCAAAAATTAGAGTTATGCTACTGTACAATTTTACGAAACATTATCTTACTGGTTATTCCATTTTAACACTCGCAACAGGCTTCTTTTATGTTGATTTTAATTATTTTATTTCTTGGATATCATGATACGTCTGAGGAATTCTTACTACAACTTTCCCTCACCTCTTCTTACCGCAAACTTTTGGCAGAACTTCCTCTTCGCACCCTTTTTTTTACACTTTATATTTTTCTTCTAATTTTTCTTACTTCATTCTTTTAATAATAACAAACGTTTCTTCCGTTTACACTTCTCTTATGAGCTCGTATAGCTCGCACCTCTTTGCATCAAATCACCAAAAAGATATGTCTGCCGGAACTTCTCCAACACTCCACCGCCTGTTTCGGACTCCGTTTCGGCCTCCATCACGTGGCATAATAAAAAATGGTACTGCCTTAAGCCATTCACACACTGCTAGTCAACCACTAACTTACTAGCGGAATACACATGCCTGGTACTTACTTTCTACCTTACACTAAACTTTCTTACTAAATCACACATTTAGTTTAGCATACAGATCGTGGTGACCCTAATTTTATAACTAATAATTATTCGCAACCTTACTGCTCATTTGAGTGAAATTCTTACCTACTTATTTCGTTATCTCAGTCTAATCTTAACACAATTCGAAAAATCTACTACTTCAACAATCCTTCACTCTATTCCTCCCCGCCATCTGAGATATTGGGTTAACAATCTAGTTGACGTATTTGCTTGACAGCACTTAATTCAATTGCTAAATATTTTGACAATTCACAGCATTTTCTTTAGTTTTCTTCTAGTATCGTTTACAAATGGTTTAAATAGATTATAGCTGTGTTTCTCTAAACCGATTCGAATGAAGCAATATGTGGAAACCCGACTTGGATACGTGCTATTAAAGAACTGTGATAAGTGGAAATTTTCAAAAGATGACAAAGTGAAATCTTGAGCGGTTTCTTCTACCATGCAAGGGAAGTCTAATAGATCTTTATTATTCTTTTACCTCGCGTTTATGGTTTCATTAATCTTATTTATATTATCGTTACTATTTTTTTTTATTCATTTGCATGCGCCTAAGTGGACATGAAAATCTTCTGAAGTGTTTATATGACAACTTCTCTGATTTTCCTGCTTGTGTGGGCCTTGCTGGACGCCTTTGTTCACATTCTGGTTTTTATTTTACATTCTTTTATTTACCGTAATTCTTTTATTATATTAATATTTTATTCATCCGACATTCTTATCTTTTAGGAAAACTGTGTTGTGCTAACATTACGATGGAACCTGTGATGGCACCGTCCGTTACAAATTAAACAACCCAAATAAATGGTTATTCAGTCTTAGGAATCCTCTAACAATAGATAATATATGCGGTGACAGAATTGAACCGCTAACACTCGAAAGAAACGGTATTTTAGAAATTTCTGCAAATTGCTATATAAGAAGCAATGACCTAACGCTATACGGTCACTCCGAAAGAATATCAATTTCAAATAATTCATACTTACCTTAATCAGATAACTAATTAAGTATTTTCAAATAAGTTACTATTATATAATACTATTATAATCTCATATTATTCACTTTGTAATATTAATTCTTGTAAAATAAGAAACACAAAACATATACCGTAAAATTGTCATTTAATCTAGCATATATACATCATACATAATCAAATTAATCAATAAGATTATCATAGCAATTAAATCTAATAACTAAGTGCATAATTGTACCAACTAATCAAATTTTGTATTATACATAAAACTAAGTACCATATAATATCATATCGTAGTACTAAGCAAATTACGAGTATGTACTCTAGATTTCCGAACGTCAGAAACTCTCAAAACTTTTTTTATATCCTCTTCAAGAATATAAAAGAAAATTTTTTTTCAAGGGGGAAGGTGTTATGAATCCCCAAAGATAATCCAAATATTGTCGTGTCCCACTAGCAATCAACCAAAGAAATTATTGAATTAATTAAAAAAACACTACTCGAATTACACTAGAACAATTCTTTATTTACGTAAATTATTTTTAGAACACGTTAAGTAGACTACCTGGCGCTTAGGTAATCTGAACCGACACACGAAACTTGATGCGCTCCAAAAGCAGTTAGAACTTGACTGATCGCTTAACGGCGCTCGCCAGACCAGTCATTGGGCTTTTATTGCCCCAATATTCGGAAGTAAGCTTGTACTCGCAACGCGGATGTAAACAAACGACAACAACCTTGCCGTTTGTTCTACCGGTTGCAGCACCTGAGTTGCTTAGTTGTAAACAATCGCCTTACATAATAATTACCATGCGAGGTAAATTATTATCGTAATCGTCGATTGCTCCACTAAGCGCTCATCGCAGCCAGCTGTTGGGCTAATCAGCAAAACAACCGACAGTTGCAGAACAATACCATGCGCGGTTATTGTTTAGCAATTGCTGATTATTTCGCTGTAATGCCCTTGGCTGTTGGAAGAATCTTCCGTATATTGGGATATCACATCCCTCCCCCCTTGGAAAAACTAGTTTCCGCAGGGAACTAGGTCTGGAGAGTGCAACAGTCTTAATTAAAAACATTTTTTAATCTTCGTTCGGTTCAGATTACGCTTTTCTTTTACATTTTACATTGATTCCTATTTTAATTTTGTTATGTTTCTTATACTTATTACATTTCCTTCTTTTCTGCTTATCATTTTCTTTAAACATTATCTTTTCTTTTTCCATTGTCACAAAAAATTTTTCTATATATATTACTTCTTAGACTTGTTATTCATTTTACATTATTTTATTATACTCTTTGGTAGTACATTTTTATTACTTTCTACTTTAATTTTCTTATTTTCTTATCTCTACTACAATTTCTTCTAACATTTCATATCATTTCTTTTAACATTAACTTTGCCTTTTTCCAAAAAACTTTCACTGTATTATATTTCTTATGCTGTTATATATTTCTCCCCTTTTTTTTTTGTACAGTTTTGAATTCTCTATAACAAAATACAATTTACACTTCTGATATATTTTATTTTGTAACTTTCCATACACAATTAATTATTAAAAAAAAATCCTAATCAATAACAAGCTTTACCTACATATTTATTTACAATTTTAGTTTACAAATTTTATTTTATTCATGTACAAAAATACCATTAACTTAAGAAAACGCTAACTGGTGGTTAACTTAATTATTCCAGCTGCACCAGCTGTTTCCCTACGATCGTGGGTATGTTTACAGTCGGCATGGAGGCTTTTGTTGGCACTATCACCTGTATATGCTCTGAATCTTCGCTGGGTTGTTTTTCCTTCGGGGTTTGGACTGTTTGCTTCGGGGTCTGGACTGTTTGTTTCAGGACTTTAACAATCTTTACATCAAGCGATTTTGTACTGCTCTTATTCAACTTCCAGCTATTGTTTCCTTTGCTGTAGTATTTCCTGCACAACATTTACGTCTTGTAGTGATCCATTATTATTGAATTCTAAACGTTCAAGATGTTTTTCCATTTATCAATCGGAATTATCGGTACTGCTGTCATTTTATCGTCTTTGAAATTTATATGAAATTGAACACTAATTTATTTCATTAATTATTTCGATATAATCTTTTCGTGTACACTGCATTTCCTAAAACCTTTAAACGAGTTCAGGGCTTTGAAGATGTGATCATAATAGAACGTATGACCATTTCTTGTTACAGGCGGTTCTTTAATTACATTTCAACAGACATGAACAATTGATGATAATATTTGAAAAATACTACTTATCTTCTTTTATGGGTACGATGGAGTTCTCTCAATTATATCGAGAGTCCATCCGTACCGAGAGAATATTGTTTATCATCAACATTAAATGTCCAACTAGAAATTTCGAAAGTTATTTTTTTTTAAGCCTTCCTATTATATATTTTTCTGAAATGAAGCTGCCTTTTACTGGGCTAACTTCCAAATTTTTGTTTATATGTACGCAAGTTAAATAAATAGTCCAGACCTCCGCATATCTATATTTTTTATCGCAGTTCCCCATTTCAGCTGCATAGTTGAAGTGTTACCTTCGTTGTTGTGCTATATCAGTACCCTATTTATCTCCATCGTTGCGCTCTTGCACACACTACTCTTAACCTTGTAACCTCCTAACCGCCATAATTTAGTACTAAAGTCACTGTATGTTTATAAATTCCAAATTTTAACCTTATATTTTTCTCATATTTATTTCCATTACTTTTTGTTTTTATATTTCTTATTTTTTTTAACTTGTCTTTCTTTTAAATCTGTTATTTCTTTGTGTTTAATTTTTTCAATTTTCATTATTTAGGTAAACAAAACGAACTCTCTTTTTTCTTATTTCTTTTTCTCTTTTTTCAAACTTGTCTGTCTTTTAAATCTCTCTTTATTCCCATTACTATATAATTTGTAACTTTCCACAGTTATTACATGACTTAATTGCGCTTATAATTTTGCCAATGATTTCATAATAGACTTTTCTATTAGTACTAATACACATTAAAAATTGTTTTCTTTTACACATTTTTTTTTTTTATCTGTTCAAATATTTTTCTTTTTTTTTTTAAATCTCAAAATGTTCTTTTAATAACATTTTCTTACCTTTTAATCTAGAAATTTACCTTCCATTGGATCCACTGGGTTACCTTTATACCTCCTTTCCATATCTTTCTCTGTCCATAGACTACCAAACTTCGCTCACCGAATTTCTTCTGAAATTAGAGGGAATTTGTTGGACATCTCTTTGGTTACGTCCCCCGATTCCCGGGTCATAACCGTTACTTACCTTGTAAGGGGTTATTGAACTTGCAGTAAAAGTCGCATTTTCAACATGAATGAAGTTCCGTTCCCCTACTTTTCTTCTGCCTTGATGTACTTTTGTCCTCTCCGGCATACTTTATGTCTTACCTTCTTGCAGACTCCACTGGGATTTCCGTAGCTGAGAATAGAAATTCCTAGTACCCTTATAGCGCCATGCAGCTCGTTCAGAATACTTTCGAGGTCCGTGTTGCTCATACGAGGAGTTCAAAGCTTTAACAGGATAGGCCCTTGCATTGGCAACTCTTACTAATGCACATCCAACCTCCAGCTCATTTCCGCTGTGGCCATAATATTCAGCTCGCCTCCTCCTCTCCTCCCTAAGTTCTTCGACTCTTACCTCGTGAAGTCTCGCACTGTCGTGAGCTGTCTGTACCCTGCCCGTGTTAGATTTCCATTCGTCATCTTTGTTATTAACACCTTGCCTGATGATTTTTGCCATGTTCATTTCAACCTCCTCTACTCTGGCTTGTAAAGGATTTCCTTGATTGTAACACTGGAAAGTATTGTTTACAGCTTGTCCATTAGCTGCGACGTTTCCACCACCGGCACTATCTTTCTTTGCTTCGGCGCCTTGTATCCACAATTTCTTATTCACGCAGTCGATAACAGCTCTGTCCCTCAGGAAATCTATTCCAAGTATACCGTCGGCTGGAATTGAATCAGTTTCACCAATGGCATTACATTGACAAGACTGCCGACTGTTATCTATATGCAAGTTCGCCTGACATGTACCTATGGAACTCCTAGCGAACCCAAAGAGTACTCCAATTCTTATTTTCTCATGCGTCTGTATTGGCGTATTTCTTTATATACTATTAACCTTAATTATATTACATGAGGACCCAGTATCTACTAAAAGCCTTAATTCACCCTCTAAAGCTATGTCCGATGGAACTGTGATGATAAATTTACTCTGAGCTTCTAACTTTTCCCTTTCTTTCTCTGCTAAATACTTCTTTACGCAGATATCCGTATAATGGTCTCGTGTTTGGCAGAATTGGCAATAAAGCCCCTCCCTTCCTGAATGGAATTCATCCTGTAAACCAACTGCACAGTTTACCACTCTGACGTGATGAATTCGGCAATTGGATACCTCGTGCCCATATTCCTCACATCCCGTACAGAAAGGTAATTGTTGGCACCCTCTGACAAAGTGTCCAGGCTGACCGCACTTGAAGCAATGCTTGGGTCTATATTCATATGCTTTCCTAGGCATTCTTATGTATGATTCTGTATGAGTTGGCTGTTGTAGAGTAGAGAAAGGTTTTTGGGGAGGTGCGGGTTCATCTCCGTTGAAAGTGTCACTTCTGCATCCTTCCTGTGAAAAAATCCTATTGCCTCCGAGCTGAAGTCTTCTCGCATCCCTTTCGTAAAATTCCGCCTCTTCTCTCAACGCCTCCAATGAGCCGAATTTTCGCCCTCTTAAGTGCATCATGATAGCCGGATCTCTTATTCCAACTTTAAATGTGGCAATCGCATCCGCTTCCAACTCTGCCAATAATCCCTCATCTTTACGTGGATTTTTAGCTGAAACTGCTGCTTTAATTTGATTCAACAAATCCTTCAATCTGTCCGCATATTCCCTAATGTCGTCTCCGGGTCTTTGTCTGCACGCTATCATTTCGGTTCTTAATTCGCTGTAGGACTTTTTAGGCAAATAAGCAGTTTTAATGGTCTGCTGCAATGCCGCAAAATCTTTTGGCTCCTCTGAACTCACCAGATAGTATGCATCGTCCATCAACCGATATCTTACACATTTCATGAAGATATCTTGTTCTTCGGCCTTAAGACGATCGTAAAGATCTTTGCAGCAGTTTAGGAAGCGGTGCACTTCCTTTGCTAGCTTTGGCGACCTTTCCCCTGAAAACATTGGGACATATTTGGACACCATATCCATGATTTTGTCATGTACATCAACCATGTTGTCTTGTTGTCCGCGTGATTTACGACTCTCTATGTTCTTATACGGCCTTTGGTCTGCAACTGACTTGGGTGTTGAACACTGGCTTTTAGCTGTTTTAACACTTCCACTTTGTTTTGCCTCCCAGAATAACAGCTTTCTTCGTCCACAACTTTTCTGTGACTCGGCACCTTTTTCCTTTGCCTGTGTATTTGGACCAAGTTCTACTTCCTTCTCTAATTCTAATGCCCTTGGCTGTTGGAAGAATCTTCCGTATATTGGGCCATCACAATATGATCAAGCAATAACCACTTCAATTGCCTCTGATTCATAACGCATTACCTAAAAATCAAGAAAGCATCTCCCATTCATAAATTACAGATATCTGATCCCACAACGAGAATCAGAACAATAAACAAACAACTATGCGCACACGACTGTGGTCAAGTTGCAACACATAATGAGGAATCATAGAAGTACCCATGTCCACGGTAATAACTCTTAGGTAGATAAGGCCTGTCACCTATCTACACGTAAATAAGAAACCTTTGGACGTCTTGCTTGAAAACAATCAGCCAAACGTATAATGGAATTACCTGATTGACTCAAAGCAATAAGAAGTAAAGCATGGTACTCGCTAAACGATTTTACCTCACACCCGCTGTGCAACATACTGACCAAAAGAAATTGCCTTAGCGGAAGCGCCGGCATCAAATTTCTTTTGTCGTAATAAAGCAGTTGAATTATTGTTTTGGGACTCGTGTGAAAATTGATACTGTTATTTTTACACATTTGTTCTCAATTATTTTTTATAATTTGCGGGTGAAAAATCAAATTGCATTATTGCAATAAATTTTTCACCTTTATGGGAAAATATGCTTGATAGGTGATTTTGGGTTGTTTTTCTCAGAAAAACTGCTCGATGGGTAATTTTTGATTGGCTACCCCAAAAATTGCCAAATAATCAATCTATAGGTGGAAGGGAGTATTAACCACTGCAGATTGATTTTGAATAAATAGAGAGTTCTGACGCAAGGCAAATCAGAATTATTCTACACCTGAAACTAGAGAGTCCCCCTACCCAAGGTAAGGCCTCTAGTGGAAAGTAAAAGAAAAATAGTAACCAAAGTATATATAAAAATCTTTTATAAAAGTATATTGCAAGTGTTGACTGTAAAATTAAATAAGTGTTAAATAAAGTAAAATCAGTGTTTATAACGTAAAAAGGTCTTTCTACTCTACCACTCAACGCATTTTTTTACTCGACGATTAAACGAACCCTTGTTGTCGGCGTGGAACAAGGGTCCCTTCAGGACCGAATGTGTGCCGGCGTTTTTGGTTTAAGGAACGAGATCTTTTTGTATATGACAGGGGCAGCGGCGGGTTTTTCGTGGAACCTCCCCACACTCTTCGCCAATAGCCGAGGCGAGCTAGCGTGCCGCCCTGCAGTCAGCGCTGACCGCCGAGTGATCTGTCAGCTCATGCTGGCGGTCTGGACTTTACGTCCAAGCCAATCACTCAACATAGTTCATTAACAAAAATCGCGCCCAACGTGGGGCCACCTCCTTCAGACTTCGGCGGTCTAATTATGACTTTAACTGGAGACTGGGACTTACAGTCAGATGGTCATTTGGCACTTTGCTAATTGACTGACCTCAAGTCTCATATCCAGTGGAAGTTATATGCAGACCTAGGCCTAATTGGTTTTTTTTTTTTTGAGAATTTTTGTAGAGTAAAGTAATGTTTATGAAAGCTTTTGCTATTTTGATTTTTGAATTTTTGTTTTAAAGTAAAGTAAAGCAACGTCTTTTTGAAAGTTTTTGAAAGTTTTTTTAAAAGTTTTTGTACGTTCGGCTTTAGGTTTGACTTTGGTCAAGCTTCAAGTCTGAACGGTTGATTTTTTTCTTGAATTTTTTTGGAATGATCCTTCCCACTGTCCTTCTGCCATGGAAATGGTAGGTGGCCTCACACTAAATTTGTGTTTGAGCTCTCACGGAGAGTTGTCTCTATTGGTCAACTCGCTGGACAGAGTCGTGAATATGTGAGACGACTTTTTGGCTTTCCTAGTTATCTGACCAGATTCTTGACTCTACCCAGTTGGAAGGTTAGCTAGATATGACCATCACGGGAAGAGGAAGGAATGAATTGTTGGAGGATGGAAGTGATGCTGGAGACCTTCAGTAGTCAGGAGTTGGCATACTGCTAACCGCCTGGCTGACGAATCTCTAGAATCATTTTCAGTCTCTAGCTTCTCCAACCCGACTCTTCCCAGATTTCTGTGAAGACGCAAGATTTTTTTTCATGCATACATTCACGTCACTTGCCTTATATCATCCTATCCTGACCTGATTAGAGACGGTGGACTTGGAGATTTTTGTGTTTTGAGAGTTGGCTCTTGGAGAGTGAGGGAGAAACGGTATGAATTTTTCTTGTTGATTTTTGGAAATTCTGTTATCCTTTCCGAAATCTTGGTGATTTTTTTTCCAAGTTGAAATTTCGGTTATCTCGAGTGCAGCAGCGACATCACCTGCCTTTCGTTGCCTGGACTGGATTCCTGAGTTATATTGAAACATATTGGTTTGACGACTGAGCGGTTGAAGTTATACAATGGCTGCAGTGCGAACACCACCCTTAGTAGCTGATGTACCGCTGAAGTTGCCCGAGAAGTGCTCCATCAGCCAGGAGGGAGATTGTTCAGGCAAGAGGAAGTCAGTTGAGACGATCTGTAGACATGTCTTTCACAAGGAGTGTCCGCGGACGTGGATCGGACAGAAGGCAAACTGCCCAAACTGTAGACAGCAGCTTCCTCCGTACGATTTTATTGAGTACACAGGTGCGGTCCCGAAGAGGACTTACACGAAGCTTGGCAATCAGGATACTCGACCGGCAGCACCAGTCTTCAACCTGCCACCACCTACAGGTCAATCAGCAAACCGCCGATTTCTGTCCCCAGGCTTACAGAATTTGCACTCTATGCCCTTTTCCCATCCGAACTCTCGAGTGAATAGCCCACTACCTAACGCTCAGGGTCAGAGCTCAGCAGCGACCGAAGCCTTGCTTGCAGGTCTGCGTATACAGCTGCAGGATTTAGTCCGCGAACGCCTTGAGCAGGGCCTAAATACCTTGCGAGCTGAACTCGCAACTAGCGTCAGGCAGCAAATATCAGATGCAATTCCACCAGTTGATTTTTCACGGTCACCTCCTTCCGTGGGTGAACCGAGACCACCCCCAGAGATTCACGACGGTCGTAGGCAGTCTTTAACAGACCGACATCACCTCTTGGTCAGCCCAGTGGTCAGCCTAGACCAAACTTTAACCAGCCTCAACCAGCTTCATCTCATCGTATCCCGTCAGGCCTAGGACCGCGACGTTCTAGTAGTCCCATCCGGAGATGGAATATTTCATATAGTGGCGATAATTCTCGCCTTACTGTCGACGAGTTTGTGTTCAGAGTAGAAGCCACGTACTCGGCTTTAAATGGAGATTTCCATCTTTTAGTTCGGCACAGGACGACTCTGCTTTCTGGTCCAGCAATGGATTGGTACTGGCCTCTCTTGAGGCAGAATTCCACGCCTTCGTAGGAGCCAGCAAGCTCTGTTATGACGAGTGGGCGTGAGCCTGTTTTGCATCCGCTGACACCGTATCACACGCGTCTGTAGAATTATCATGCAGTAAGAGACCGAATCTTTTCCTCAGTGGTGGAGTTAGCTGACATCATGTATCCTGATCTGGATTTTAGACCACGAAAGGAACGATCGACCGTTCGTTGGCGGGAATACTGTCGACGGATGAGACAAGAAAGAAAGGAACTGGCACACATTTCCGTGTCGATGCCAGACGACATTCGACAGTATGCCGAAGTATGACTACTCGGGCGAACTGAGACTGGATTACTTGATAGTGGTGCCATTGTTAGTATCCTAGTCCAGGGAGCTCTAGAGAAGCTTGCAGAAGCAGAGGTTGAATGGAAGAGCTATCGGACACAGGTACAAGTAGAGGAGTGCCATGAGGACTGTGCATGGTCATGTGAACTTGGAGATCACTTTCCGTGGTAAGACCGAAAACGTGCGTTTTTACGTGGTTCCTGGGCTCACACAGGCACTATATCTAGGAATAGACGTCTGGCGTGTATTTGGGTTGGCTTCTGATGTCTTAGGTATAGTTGCAGAAGTGACACCAAGCTTACTAGATACTCCTGGCACCGACTGCCATGCTCTTTCGGTATAGGTCGACAGTGTTTAGAAGCTACTAAACAGCTTTTCCCTTCCTTCGCCTCTCTAGGCTTAGGACAAACATCTGTTGTCAGTCACAGGATTGAAACGAATGACGCGACTCCGATAAAACAGAGGTTTTATCCGATTTCACCGGCAGTACAGAGTTTGATGGCTTTGTTTTGACGACAGGAAGGTCAACTCCGTTACGAAGAAGGACGCCTATCCGCTGCCGCAGATAGATAGATAGATGCGCTTCTGAGTCGTTTTCCTCCGGCAAACTACATTACAAGCCTGGACCTGAAAGACGCATTCTGGCAGATCCCACTAGACGCTGATTCCAGAGAGAAGACCGCGTACCTGGTCATCCTCTCTATCAGTACACCGTTATGCCATTCAGCCTTTGCAATGCTCTACCAACTATCTACCGCCTCATGGATAAGGTCATTCCTTTCAATCTTCGTGAAAATGTCCTCGTCTACTTGGACGATTTACTGATTCTGTCATCAGACTTTGACTCTTATCTCACACTGCTTTCCCGTGTAGGGGATTGTTTGAGGAAAGCTGGCCTCACTATCAACGTTGTGACGAGTAAATTTTGCATTAAGTAGACTAAATGCTTGGGTTTTATAGTCGGGAAAGGAGGAGTCAGGACTGACCCAGATAAGATCTCATCCATAGTTGACTATCCGTCACCTAAAACTGTTCGGCAAACTCGACGCCTACTAGGTATGGCGGGATGGTATAGACATTTCATCCCGAACTATGCTGATGTAACTGCCTCCATAACTGACACCTTGAAGAACCCCAGTCAGTTCAAGTGGACACCTGAAGCTCAGACTTCTCTGGATATGCTAAAATAAAAACTTACTTCTGCTCCGTTGTTAGTGAGTCCAGATTTCAGCATAGAACTTATGCCGTTTAAGATAGTGACTGATCATGCGAGCTTGAAATTGCTGATGTCTCAAAAGGACCTCATCGGTAGACTTGCTCGGTGAAGTTTGAAGCTTCCGGGTTTCGAATTCACTATTGAGCAGCGAAAAGGAAGCCTGAATGTTGTCCCTGATGCGCTGTCACGCACTCATTGCGAGAGCCTGTCCACAAACGAGGATCCTGGCCCGGAAGTTGACTTTAGTTCGCCATATTTCAACTCGTTGGAATATGAAGAACTGACACCCACACCCAGAATTTATTCTGAGTTTATATGAAAAGAGATCAGTTTGATCTATTTTCAAGCGTCTGCAGCAGGCAGAAAACCAAGCTGCACCGATGAGTGTTAGGTTTTCTGCTGACACGAAACGCTTCTTCTTCTTCCTTTTCTTCATTATTTTTCAGCCCACTGCGTGCCGTTTACAGGTTCGATTCGCTTCGAACGAATCTGTTTCCTTAAAAAAAATTTTGTTGTTTTTTTTTTTAATTTTTTTAATAAATAAAAAAATTGTTTTTTCTATTTTTCTCAACTTTTTCATTTCTTTCTTCTTTTTTCATTTTTTCATTTGTTTTTCAAATCACCCAATTTCGCTATTTGGGACCTATTGACGAGTCAAACCAAGACTTGAAACTTGTCACCAAAAATTAATGGGTTGTGTTATGAAATAACAAATTAGAACATTTTTTAGCTTTTGCTATATACCGGAGAATCCCAAAAAATTCTTTCTTGAACAAAATTAAGTTTAACCCGGTAAAAAGTCCAAAAGAGTCATCTTTTTATTTATTTTTCCTCCTGGGATTGTATAGGAGTGTTTTTTTCCTCATATAATTCACACCCAGAATTTATTCTGAGTTTATATGAGAAGAGATCAGTTTGATCTATTTTCAAGCGTCTGCAGCAGGCAGAAAAGCAAGCTGCACCGATGAATCTGTTTCTTTAAAAAAAATTTTTTTTTTTTTTAATAAATAAAAAAATTGTTTTTTCTATTTTTCTCAAACTTTTCATGTCTTTCTTCTTTTTTCATTTTTTCATTTGTGTTTCAAATCATCCAATTTCGCTATTTAGGACCTGTTGATGAGTCAAACCAAGACTTGAAACTTGTCACCAAAAATTAATGGGTTGTGTGATGAAATAACAAATTAGAACAATTTTTAGCTTCTGCTATATACCGGAGAATCCCAAAAAATTCTTTCTTGATCAAAATTAAGTTTAACCCGGTAAAAAGTCCAAAAGAGTAATCTTTTTATTTATTATGTCTCTAAGTGAGAATATTCCTTGTAAGCCTGAGGAACGTTATCCAACCAGTACATGTCATCATTAGAACTTTTAGATCTTGGAAAAATGAATTAATAATAACTTTACTAGAGTTTAAGAATATTCTTTTTATGGATTGATAATAACGGTACTAGGAAGTTTAGAAGTAGGAAAATGGACTAGAGTAGTCTGCTGTAAGGGAAGTCCCGGACAGAAATTTTTTTGTTTTGTTTATTTCTTTGATTGCAGGAACGCATTCCAAGAGGCCTTCGTGGAGAAACTTGGGCATTATCAGCCAATCTGGTTCTTAAAGGTAATTAAAAGAAACCCTGTCGGGACTTTTTTTCCATTCTTTTTTAATACTAATTGTAGAGTAAGACACAATTTGTTCAGTTTCCCGTCTTGAGAAGGTGAAAATCATTATAAGTTCGGTATGTGTTAAAATCGGAAAATTTCAAGAGGACCAATGAAAGTCCTGGTAGATACGTTCATAGTTGTGTAAAAATAAGGCAGAGATTAATTTAGAGTAATCATTTGATTTCAACTTATGTAAAATCGTGTCTATATTAGGGTCATTTCTAGAAATCCTGAATTTCAAATCATACATGCAACATAAAGGTTGTTAGGTTTGTGGACTGTATGTTTCAAAAAACGCTACTGCTTTGGTAACAAGAGTTGAAATTTTTTACGCTAAAGTAAATGTGTACTCGTTTGATAATGGAGAGATAATAATATATTTCACAAAAAACAAAAAATGGTTGACAGGGCAGAGCTTACTATATACAAATTAGAAAATCATCTTAACTACAACTTTATGAGTGATAAGCAACAGAAGTTATATAATGCTAAGTTCAAATGCATTTCGATTACTAAATTAAATCGATAGAAATTCCATAATTCATAACATACTGCCCGCCTTGGGGGCATCTGCCTGCCGCCAATTAACGCACCATTGGGTTTCCATCATTATATTGGATGGGTAGTGGACAAATCCTTGTGATAGAACGCTTCATTATGCCATTGGAAGTCTTTATGCCTACAACTCGAACAGCGTCATCTAGACCGGGATGAATATTAACTATACGTCCGATGTGCCATTTAAGCGGCGGCGTGTTGTCTTCTCTCACGAGAACCAATGTGCCGATAGTGATGTTTGGGTAAGGTTGTATCCACTTCGAGCGTTGTTGTAGAGATTGTAAATAGCCCTGACTCCACAGGTTCCAAAAGTGTTGATGCATTACTCTAACTTTCTGCCAACGAGTTAGATTATTAATGTTTAAGTCAGTAACATTAGGTTCTGGGATTGAAAGCAAGGTAGAACCAATGAGGAAGTGGCCGGGAGTGAGGACGGAAAAGTCACTTGGATCATCACTTAGTGGAGTTATGGGTCTGGAATTGATAACAGCTTCAACTTGACAAAGCAGAGTGCTTAGTTCTTCATTGGTTAGTAGCGACTGTCCAGTCACGCGGCGGAAGTGGTGTTTTGCTAGTTTGACAGCGCTCTCCCACAAACCTCCAAAGTGTGGAGACCTGGGTGGTATGAATTTACAAGTGATGCCTTCGTCCTGACAAGTTTGTTGTAGAGTTTGGATATGGGGCTGAGAATGAAATAATACCCGTAACTCTACGAGCTCCTTGCGGGTGCCAACAAAGTTCGTTGCATTGTCGGAGAAGATTGTGGAGACCTTTCCTCGACGTGCTTTAAATCTCTTCAAGGCACCTAAGAAAGCCTCTGTGGTAAGGTTTGAGACTAACTCCAAGTGCACGGCCTTCGTCGCGAAGCAAATAAATATACAACCATAGGCCTTTGTGGGTGGACGACCCCTGATGAGGCTAGTAACGAAGAGTGCTCCAAAAAAATCGACTCCAGAATGTGCAAACGGACGACTTAGATGTACGCACTCTGTTGGCAATACTCCCATTAGTTGTTCAATATTTTTTGGGCGAGATCGAAAGCATCGAATACATGCATGTTGTGTTGCCTTAGCTGTTTGCTTTGCTCCAAGGGGCCAAAACCTTGTCCTCATAATTAATACGAGCGTTTGGGAATTGGCATGTAAATGTTTGCGATGATAATGAGTGAAGAGCGCCTTTGTGAATACGTGAGACTTTGGAAGAAGTATTGGATGCATGCTATCAAACTGCAGCCCGGAGTTTTGTAATCTTCCTCCTACTCGTATTAGTTTATCATAATCGAGAAATGGATTGAGACCTTTTAATCGATTGCCTTTGTTTAAATAATTTCCTTTCGATAATTGCAAGTATGTTTCAGAAAATTCAATTCTCTGAACTACGCGTAGTATCCCAATCAGGGACGCATCCAGCTCGCCTTTGATTAGTGGGCCAACTGTTCTTGGCTTAGTATTATTTATGTGCGCGTTAGTATAAAATCGATGAACATATGCAAAAACTCTGAGCAGTCTGAGTACGAATTGTGATACTTGCATAATGTGACGACGTCCAACAGGTTTGTGGCGATGAGAACACATTTGATCTTTCTCTTTTCTGGTATTTCTTGTTCAAGTAAAGGGGTCTGGATGGGCCAATTAGCCAGAGGTTCAAGGAGAAAGTTTGGACCATTGAACCAAAATGATGATTGAACAAGCTCTTGTGGTGAGACTCCTCTACTGATGAGATCTGCTGGGTTCATGTGAGTAGGTACGTGTTTCCAATAATAAGAGGAGGTTGAATTTTGAATTTTTGTTATCCTAGTTGCTACGAACGAATTCCAATCGCATGGCGATGATGAAAGCCAGGATAAAACGATAGAAGAGTCTGACCAGTAGATAACATTTTGTATGCGTATGTCGATAGAAGAGTGAATTCTCTGAATTAGTTCAGCAAGGAGTAAAGCAGCGCACAATTCCAATCGTGGAATGGAAATTGTCTTCACTGGAGCTACGCGAGATTTTGCAGTAACTAAACTACTAGATATTATTTGGTTGTTGTTAGAGTACTTCAAGTAAATGCACGCTCCATAGGCACATGAACTCGCATCCGCAAATCCATGAAGCTCCACGTTTTCATAATGAGTAATAATATGTCTAGGAATTGTTAGGTTTTCAATCAAATGGAGCTGTTTGTAGAAGTTCAGCCATTTGATGTGAAGCTCTAGAGGAAGTGATTTGTCCCAATTTAGCTTTAATCTCCAGAGCTGCTGCATGAATACATTTGTCTTTACTATTATGGGATTAATTAGCACCAGTGGGTCAAACAAGCTAGCAATCTTTGATAATACGCCTCGTTTTGAGACTAAACTAGCTTCATTAGAATTTGAAATTTGAATTTGAATTCGTCTTGATTTGGGTCCCATATCATGCCAAGTGTCTTAACAACACTATTACCACCAACTTGAATTAATTTTTCTTTATCACAGTCCGATAAAGTTTGCAGTAATGTTTTACTGCTGGAGCACCACTTATGTAATGTAAGTTTTCCTTTCTGAAGCAAGAGATCTACTTCATGGCGTATCTTCATAGCACCATCGATGGTGTCAGACCCGGAAAGCAAATCGTCTACATAAAAATCTCTTATTGCTACCCTTGAGCCTATTGGAAAGTTAGAGGCTTCATCTTTAGCCAGTTGAGCTAGACAACGTGTAGATAGATAAGAAGCTGATGAAGTACCATAAGTAACCGTTTGCAGACGGTAAATCTGAAGTGGTTTCTCTTCAGAATCACGCCCTAGGATGCATTGATGATTTGTGTCTGGCTCCTTTACCTGAACTTGGCGATACATTTTGGCTATATCAGCGGTGATAGCATAGCGATAAGTGAAATCGAAGTAAGATTGTGAACAATTCGTCTTGAATCATTGGCCCGACCATCAATATGTCATTGAGTGATCGACCACTAGTTGTCTTTCAGGAGCCATCGAAGACAACACGAAGTTTTGTAGTGCTGCTGTCTGGTTTCAGCACAGCATGGTGTAGTAAGAAGTAGTGACTCTTTGGTAAAGCCTCGGGTTCTATTTGCGACATATGGTTCAAGTTGATGTATTCATTCATGAATGCGGCATATTGAATTTTAGCTCAGGCGAACGAGATAGTTTTTGTTCTAGGCGATAAAACCGATTCTTGGCAGTCTCGATTGAATTTCCAAGTACTGATGGATTTTCGCGAAAAGGTAGGCGAACAGAATATCTGCCTGATTCTAATCTGGAATAATTTTCATTGAAATGTTCTTCGCAAGCCCTCTCCTCAGAGGTAACCAGTTTATTAAAGTTTTCCTGGTGCTCTATTTCCCAGAATTTCCGCAACAAGTTATCAATGGAAGACTGAGTGTATGAATCCTGGGCATCAACAAGTGCTACGTGACATGTTGATTGAATCGACGTCGCAGTGCATGGTCCAGAAACTATCCACCCTAATAGGGTTTTTTGAAGTGTAGGTAAGCCTATTCGCAGTCGGATTTGACCGACACATAGCAAATCAAAGAATAACCCAGCTCCTATTAGCATGTCAACCCTTTGGGGGTTGTTGAAATCTGAATCTGCAAGATTTATGTTGGTAGGTATTCCCCAATTACTGATATCTACAAATTTTTCAGGTTGATTAGCTCTGATAGTTGGCAATATGAGCGCGTCAATATTTGTTGAAAAGTCGTTGAATCGAGATTTCATGTACATGCTTGATTTGAATTTGACTTGAATGTTAGATGTACCAATACCACTGATAGGAGTATCTACCCTAACCCTTTTTAATTGTAGCTGCTGTCGTAGCCTTTCCGTTATGAAATTTAGCTGGGAGGCAGAATCGAGAAGCACTCTGCAAGTTACGAAGTGTCTATGTGAGTCTTGGATATCAATGAAAGCTGTAGCTAAAAAGACTTGATTTGAATTATACTTTCCTGCAGCGCGACAGGTATTCAAAGTAGTTTGGTTGGACCAATGATGAGAAGTGTGAGGTTGAGGTCCGTCTGAGGCAGCATTAGTGGAGGCTGAAGGCGTTGCTGTGCTTTGCCTTGGGTAGTCTTCAATTGTTGACATATGTAATAAGGAATGGTGCCTGGAGTGACAATGGCGACACCTTCCTGATCTGCAAGTACTCACATTATACCCTATTCTCAGACAATTAATACATAAATTCAAACGTTTGGCTTCTTGATATCGATTAACCGGGTTGAAAATAAGAAATTTAGGACAAGAATAAATGTGATGATTGAGATCCTTGCATAATAAACATGAATTTGAACTATTGGCAGTAATTAGGGCCGCCTTACGAAAATTATTTTTTGATTTTTTAGAAGTAAAGTGTGTTGTACTTGCCGATTTGTTTTCTTGAGTAGAAACTCCTTGTATTTGAGCGACATTTTCCATAGTCTGACATCGTCGTTGTATAAATGTTGACAGTTCATCCCAAGTAGGGATGACATCAAGTTGAGCTTCGTCCTCCCATTTCAACTGTGTTTGCGAGTCGAACTTGTGTGTTATGATGTATGTCAGGAGACCATCAGTTATCTGCTCCTTAGTAGATATTGATAGCAGAGCTCGCATATGAACACTTGCAGCATCACTTAAATCCTTAGCTGGAACACTGATCCTTTATCCACTGCCGGTAGCTTAAAAAATTCCTCGATATGTGCCTGAAATATAAGCCTTTTATTATCAAAGCGCTTTTTTAAAAGAGTTAGGGCGATCTCATAATTATCTGGAGTCAATTCTAGTGCCTGTATTGTACGAAATGCACTATCTGTTAAGCATGATCGAAGGTGTTGAAATTTTTCAACATTAGAAAGAAGTTCATCCTCATGTATCAGTGTCTTAAACATTGATAAGAAATCTGGCCACTCACTAAATTTTCCCGAAAACTTCGATAGGACTAGTTTTGGAAGATGAGAGCTTTTATGAAGTCCATTAATAGTTTGATCACCAGAAAGGGTGAGCGAGCCGCGAACATTTTTACATGATAAATAAGATAAAATTCTTGATTTCACGACACAATAAATTTCTTAAAAAGTTTCACGGTCGTCTCCTTTTGCTTCTTCCTCGTCTAAGCAATCAAGTTTTGTTTGAATTTCGTTAAATCTTTCTAGATAACCTTCTAGGAGGCCTAGCCTTGTCTGTAATTCATATTCACACGCGGTCTCACGTAGTGTTTCGATAAAGTTTTTTTAATTTCGTTTGTTGCCCCTTTATGGTACCTCTTCGCACTCTTAAGTCTGATAGGAGCTTTATAGCCGCAGCATCCGTTGGGGCCATAATGAGGAAAAAATAAATAAAATTTTTTGAACGCTGTGATGAAGAGCACGGTATGTGTCACGTTTTGTCGATGATGCGAATTTTGCAATATTCTTTTACTGGATTGAATCATTTCCAAGTAGGAGCCTTGATTAACTGGGTGCTGCTAATACTCACGATGTTATTGTTTTAATCACGTGTTGATATTCAATAAATTTGAAGATTACAAATAATTCTTTAATAGCGCTAGACACTGATACTGTCGATATAATTAGTGCACTGATGCTGATGCAAATATAAAATTGATGCAGATGTCCAACGATGAACAGAGATAATGCTTGAATGTGATATAGATGAATATGGCTGCGATATCCGATTGTGCGATGATATGATATCAGCGATGAGTTTAACAATAAGCGCTGGCTTTTATGATGAGATACTTTTTGCGAAAATTTTATGAAATATTTGGCTCGATAGGACCTTTATGTTAGGTTTGTGGACTGCATGTTTCAAAAAACGCCAATGGTTTGGTAACAAGAGTTGAAATTTTTTACGCTAAAGTAAATGTGTACTCGTTTGATAATGGAGAGATAATAATATATTTCACAAAAAACAAAAAATGGTTGATAGGGCAGAGCTTACTATATACAAATTAGAAAATCATCTTAACTACAACTTTATGAGTGATAAGCAACAGAAGTTATATAATTCTAAGTTCAAATGCATTTAGATTACTAAATTAAATCGATAGAAATTCCATAATTCATAACAAAGGTTAATTCCTTGAGTAGTCGTCTGATATGTAAGACATTTCGAAGGGTGTGGCAATTATGATTTAGAGTTCGGTCAAGTAGTAGATTATAACAACGTAATCATCTGGAATGTTGATACTGAATATAAATTTTTATAACGTGATGTGTTTTTAAGCTTATTTCTTTTCCATCCTACTCCCGGAGCCCTGTTGTCTCAGCTCGTTGGAAGATCCCTCGCTCGTTTTCCGTTTTTGTGTGAGAAGGCATAGGGGCATTTATATTTGCAACATTGTGTCGACGATGCTATGGAGGAGGGTGGGGACTGGGACACAGAGGATCATCACGAACCGATCCTCGACTCAAAGGTGTGTGGTGAGGTCCCTTCTGGACCTGATGTGTGTTTGTTTCATTTTTCAGGTAAATTGTTGTCATATTACAGGCATGAATTTTTTTGGATTATGGTACGTGGTGGTGCAGGTTATTGGGTTCCCCACCCCCCCGCTCTGGCCGAGGTGCTAGCATGCCGCCCCTGCCATACAGCTACCACGGAGTGAGCTGTCGATGATTTCATTTGATAATTCTCTTGCTATCAGCAAGATCGAATCCGACGTCTCACAATCAGTGGAGGCGATATGAAGAATTGTAGCCAGCTGTCTTTGTTCATTTCGAATAACAAAGTCCAGGTCAAGTTAAATCAGTTTTAGTTGAACTGGTATTTGGTATTGGATTTTTTGTAAAGTGTTCAGTGGTAAAGTCTACTCAAGTTTTTGGTCGGTTTGAATAATTTTCTTGGTTTTTTGAGTATAAATGGTAAAGTGCCTTCCATTATTAAAAATCAGTTTCTGTAAACTCTCCTTATGGCCATAAGCCACGGAAATGGTGAGAGATCATCTGGGATCCTCGGTATTCAGGAGCTGGCTAAATCTAACTGCCTGACTGAGGAACCTTAGGTAGTGTTCTCATTCCTTGATAGCGCGGTTCTATTGAGATAACGGAATACTCAACCTTTTTTTTTCTATCGTATACAACACACATCAACGCTGCTTGCCGGAGGGATTATGGAATTAAACGAATGGAGCGAGAGACCTTCGATGCTTTTGACGGGGGTTTCGGAGAGGGGGAGAGAAGAGTTCAACTACTGATTAGTATCGTTTTTATCTTTTTTTCTCAGTCTTTGAGACAATTGCCAACTATATTTTGAATTTTGCCAATAATTATCAATGTACATTCCATTTTGGGTCATATTGCTCGTGTTAAGTAATCAAGTGGGTAAACGAGTCCTTTCAAAATAACCAAGATTTTTTTTTGATAACGTGAAAAGAAAAGAAAAATAAATTTAAACTTCGAATTAATAATATTAATTGATTGATTAATTTTATGTGACCAATAAATACTAAGAGACCTCTTAGTCCAAACTCCTTCATAGTACCTCGAATTTATAACTACGTTCATACACAGGCCTTTGGCGATTTTTTTTTTCTCTTTGTCAACTAATTTACCTGAGTGCTGCTTATAACTAGTCTAACAGTAGTAGCACCCGACAATATATAACCAGCCACGATGTTTATCGGGAGATCACCTCTAGGCGCTGGAGCCTCCGTAGTGCACAATTTGTCAGGAGGAGTACTGGTCGATTCCCACCAAACCATTAGTCACAATCTGTGGCCGTATTTTCCACAGAAAATGTCTCCAAAGGTGGAGTTCTAGTATTCTATTCTAGTTATCACCCATGCGAGACATTTACCAAAGGTTCATACTTACAAGAATTATAGTACATCAATTATAAAACTTGAAATTCCCTATCAGCAACATATGATATGGTGAATCAGTTCTTGTTGCTCTTAGCACCTTCAAATCCCGTCCTCAGTTTTGGGATAACAGGATATTGTGTATCACATAAGAAGTTTTTATTACATACAGCTGATTTAGTCTGGTAAGAGATAGTGATGGGGATGCGCAGATATTGATTAGTTTTGTGAATGTTGCAGCATACTAAAAATGTGCGCATACAGTTGCATATAACTTCCAGATGCTGTAAGTACATATACACTCGCTGTATCCATTGGAAGCATTAGCTTCAGACAAGGACAAAAGTTGAGGATTGATAGTGAGAGTAATAAGAACTGGTTTAACCGTGAAAAAGGTGATGGTCAGTCAACGTTAGCTTTAAAAGAAATATTACTTACATCCCGTGTTACGCTTATTTCACCCCCCGCGTTTGTGATGGTCAGACGCACAGAGTGGTACCGCCCGAACATGCAATGAGGAAATGATAGATGTATTCTAGTGAAATTTTTTCTTTTGTCTCTAAGTGAGAATATTCCTCGTAAGCCTGAGGAACGGTATCCAACCAGTACATGTCATCATTAGAAGTTTCATATCTTGGAAATATGAATTAATAATAACTTGACTAGAGTTTAAGAATATTTTTTTTATGGATTGATAATAACGGTACTAGGAAATTTAGAAGTAGGAAAACGGACTAGAGTAGTCTGCTGTAAGGGAAGTCCCGGACAAACATTTTTTTTGTTTTGTTTATTTCTTTAATTACAGGAACGCAATCCAGGAGGCCTTCGTGGAGAAACTTGGGCATTATCAGCCAATCTGGTTCTTAAAGGTAATTAAAAGAAACCCTATCGGGACTCTTTTTCCATTCTTTTTTAATACTACTTGTAGAGTAAGACACACTTTGTTCAGTATCCCGTCTTGAGGCGGTGACAATCATTATAAGTTCTGTATATGTTAAAATCGGAAAATTTCGAGAGGACCAATGAAAGTCCTGGTACATACGTTCATAGTTGTGTAAAAATAAGGCAGAGATTAGTATAGAGTAATCATTGGATTTCAACTTATTATTAATGTACATTCCATTTTGGGTGATATTGCTCGTGTTAAGTAATCAAGTGGGTAAACGAGTTCTTTCAAAATAACCAAAATTTTTTTTTGATAACGTGAAATGAAAGAAAATTAAATTTAAACTTCAAATTAATAATATTAATTGATTGATTAATTTGATGTGACCAATAAACACTAAGAGACCTATTAGTCCAAACTCCTTCATAGTACCTCGAATTTATAACTACGTTCATACACAGGCCTTTGGCGATTTTTTTTTTCTCTTTGTAAACTAATTTACCTGAGTGCTGCTTATAACTAGTTTAACGGTAGTACCAGCCGACAATATATAACCAGCCACGATGGTTATCGGGAGATCACCTCTAGGCGCTGGAGCTACCTTACAATTGCCTCCGCAGTGCACAATTTGTCAGGAGAAAGACTGGTCGATTCCCACCAAACCATTAGTTACAATCTGTGGCCACATTTTCCACAGAAAATGTCTCCAAAGATGGAGTTCTAGTGTCAAGACCTGTCATAATTGCCGTGAACCCTTCAATTTGGATGAATGTATAATGTGCACGGGGACTATTCCTCGCAAGTATCAAACTCGGCAGACGACTGAGCACGATAGAAATCGCATTCAAACACAATCCCCACGCCTTAACATGCAGCATGGTAGCCCGATTGGTCAATCGACTATAGAAATCAACAGGCAGGCTGACAGCCCAGTTCCACCAGCACCTAGAGATCCACCGGCAGCTACACAAGCTTTGTTAGCAGGCTTAAGAGTACAACTAGCAGACCTTGTACGTGATGAGATATCCCGACGTCTGACAGCATTACGGGAAGAGAGAATGTACAGTCAATTCTCTGAACCTAATACGGCTTCGCGTCGCACCAGAGTAATCGTATACCAGATTTGTCCCGACCACCACCACCTGTTAATAATGTTAATTATTCTCAACAATACCCACAGCGTAGTCTTGACTCAGACGCTACCTCGAGCTCTCGAAAAGGAGTCCCTCCCAGACCTGAATAACCAAGACCTAGGATTCCAGAGCCTCATAGATTTGATTTCGCATCATTACCTCAGTGGCCGGCTCGGCATAGTTCGACACATCGAGTAAGATCAGCCAGTCCTATTAAGCGATGGAATCTGATATATAACGGTGACAATTCTAGATTGTCAGTTGATGAAACAAGAAACACGAAACACTAACGGCGTCTACCTTATATGGAGATTTTGACGTCCTTGTGAGGAATATCAATATGCTTTTCGGAGAGAAGGTACATAATTGGTACTAGACACTTCTGAGGAACAATCCGAACCCACCATGGGCACACTTGAAGTTTGCGTTGCTAACAGATTGGGGATAGCCGCGTGATGATGTAAACATTCGAAGACAAATGTTAGCTCGTCATCAGAAACCAAACGAGCCTTTCTCCACCTACTATCAAGCCTTGGTTGAGCTGAAAAATCGGCTACAGATCCCAATGGCAGAACCTGAATTTGTGGAAATGGTGCGTGCCAATATATTGCCCACGATTCAACAACAAATCTGTCTTCATCAGACCACCTCAATAGCTCAGCTAAGAGCTCTCGTTATGCAGATTGTTATGATATTCACATATCATAACTATACCTATATATCATAGCTTGCATATGACCCATTTCATGCATACAATTTTCTTCGATTTCATTTCATATCACTTGAAATGAAATCCCTGGCATCCACTTGGATTTGTCAGCATAAAATTATATTTTTCCAAACATAAAGTCACATAAATTGTAGACTTTATTGCAAGCAATTTCCTTTTCGCCCTCTTATGTAAACACACGCCACAAGTAGTGTATCAGATAACACGCCTCGCTTATCACCAAAACATACCACGTGATCATCGCGATCGTGGGAAGTTTTGATGATGGTGCGATGTGTTAATCTTGACTGTGAATATTAAAAGAAATGCACAAGGAAGAAAATATTTTTTTAAATAAAATTTACAAGTGTCTTACTTCTAATCGAGTTTGTTTTATTTAAAAATATTTTTTTCTTTTATTAAATAAAAGTGGTGCAAAAGAATTCGTTTTGTATTTTGAAATCCTCAGACCAAACCTAGGACCCCGCTGTGCTCTCTTCTCCCTCTAGAAACGGGAAAGCACGGAGCACAGTCGTAACACTGTTGGCAGCGGTGAAGATTTTCTTGTGTGAACACATTCGCCAAACAAGTTATACAGTGCTAATAATAATTTAATTTTCTAAAAAGCCTCCTACGTAAATTTTTTAAAGTCTCTCCGAGCAAGAACAAATTCTAACATAATAAAACGGGAAACTTTTATTAAAAACACGAAATAATAAAAAAAAAAAAAACAAAACAAGTAGAAATCAACAAATTACTAATAAATTCTGGTAAAGTGAAAGGAAAAATTTTTTAATTAATAAATAATAAAAGTTGAATAAATTCTGGGTTTCACTAACCTTCCCGAGAACAAAAAGAAAAAGGTTAAACAGTGCAAAAAAAAATAAAATAAAACACAACAACAACAAAAATTAGAGCAGAAATACGTGGACGAGGACAGAAGAAGAAGTATAGCATCCGAAGGAAGAATATACAATTTTCACCATCAACTCTACTCCTGTCTGAAGAAACAAAAGTATAACCAGCATCTCTCCAAGTAAGGTGTCAGTTTAATTATCTCGTGAATTTCATTTAGCTATGTAAATTAGTACTATATATATTATTCCTGAAACAAACAAAAAATATAATAATAATTCACACGTAGTTAGTATCATAGTATCATACATACACAACAAAAACTACCTCTTTCTTTTTAGGATCTCTAAATTACTAGAGATAACTTCTGTAGTGTAAAACCAAAAATTTAAACTGCTTGTGGTAATTAATTTTGTAATTGTGCGTGAGTTATATCCCCAACATTATAATCGCCATAGTATTAGGTTACATCCGCTACACCTTTCGCATAAATCACTTACCTCATTTCCTAAATTAATTCTTTAACGTAGATAATTGTAACACTTGCATTTTCTCACAAAATCTAAATTCCAACGACTTTGCATTTTCTCACAGTCTAGGAATATCATATTGCATTAAATTCATTTTTAAAATTCCCATGTAATCATTTTTTGTAGAGTGAAGTACGAAAAGCTTAAACACGAAAGTTAGTTTTGATTCTGTTCTTGGCCGAGGTGTAGTCGGAGATAAAATTTGTATTCGAGACGTTTTTAAATAAATCTTAAAAAAGCTTAAATTGGTGTTACTTTATTTTATTTTTTGTGTGAATAATCGTTCGGGAAATAACTGGCGCAGTCGGTAGGATCCTAAAAAAGGATCCAAAAAGAAAAAAAATATCGTTGTCGTGTTGCTAAGTTCCGAAAATTTAATTAAACAGTGGTTTTCTGTGGAATTAATTATTTCGTGTCGAGAGAATATCGACATTTTGTGAATTAGCCTGATAACACTGGATTCAAAGCACATTCGAACAGACATCAGTGGTGGATTTTTATCCTTTGGCTTTTGGAGAACCTATACAACCGATCGAATCACCACAATATCTTCAAATAATATTCATCATCATTAGCACATACATAATTATTCCGACATCTCTGGTTTGTTTGAAAAAAAGGTTGAAATGGAATTTAGAAATCTTATTATTTTTGTGTGGTAAGTCCTATTTGATTTTTATTACTCATTTTTATTCCTTATGTCCCATCCAATAAAACGTAGAGATTCAAAGCTCAAGGCAATTAACTTTTATTATAAAACCAATATAATTAGAGAAGAATCAAACTCAGAAGACGAATTAGATAATAAGATTATTGGTTCCGAATCTACCGCGGTTTACGGTGTTTACGATAATTACCCAGGAAAATATTCTAGTGAAATTAGTGAATTAGAAAAAGTGAGTGAATTAATAATAGAAAGTCCAATTAAATTTGATAACCTGGAGGTTAAAAGTGTTGAAAACGAAACAGAAAATCTTGTAGATATCGCGGTTAACGGTATTTGTTCGTTAGGTTTAAGTGATTCTAATATAAAAAATTTTGAATTAAAAAATCTAGAGAATTCTGGTGAACCATTAACTAAAATTATGGCTAATACAGATATCAATCAACTTTTCAATAACCTCAGAATTCCAGACGCAGTGAAAGACTTACCGTCGTTTGATGGAAACCCTAGGACACTTTACGATTTTATAGAAAATGTTGAAGAGATCTTGGGGCTAATGACATCAATAGATGGTACAAGTTACGCTACGTTAATTCTACGAGCAATTAGAAATAAAATAATTGGACAGGCAAACGAAGTCCTTAATATGTATGGGACGCCTGTTAAATGGGAAGAAATTCAAAATAATTTAATAGTTCATTATTCTGATAAACGAAATGAAACTAGTTTAATTCGCGATTTACATTTATTACGTCAAAGTCAGGACACGGTCGAGCAGTTTTATTCAAAATCATATAAAAGTTCATGAAAAAGATAAAAATGTGATAAAAGCCAAACAAGAATTATATGAAGAAATGTGCCTTAATACATTTTTATGTGGACTTAGAGAACCTTTCGGTTCTACCATAAGAGAAATGAGACCGAGTAAGTTATGCGAATCGCTAAATTATTGCTTACAGGAGCAAAATACTTACTATGTAAAAAATTCGGTCCCAATAAAACCCTCTGTCCCACACAGAACTCATAATAAAATAAATCAAATAAAGCCTAATTATAATTCGCCTCCAAGAACTTTCATGAATCACCCTCCGAGAAATTTTTCTTACCAGTCTCCAAAATTTAATTCATATCAGACTCCAAGATTCAATTCTCAGTCATCACAGCAAAAATTCCGGCCTAATTTTTTCCATCAGAATACAAATTCCCAAGCAAATCATCAAAATTTTAATGCACGCCCAGAGCCTATGGATACTTCAAGTGGAAATACTAATCTAAACACAAACAAATTTCCTACTCGACCTAATAATAATCACAATTTCTCTAGACCAACCAATTTTCCAAAATTTATTGCAGAGGAACTGTATAATGTTGAATCCGGGAATAAAAACACATCTTCTATACAACTACAGCAATCAGAGGAAAGTCAAGTGAATTTACCCAACGAAGTTAATTATTGCCCTTTAGACTACTACCCAAACTTAGACAATTGGAATCAGCAAAATTCAAATAATGAAATCGATGATCGAAATTTTCGGTAAATCGCCTCGGAGATCAATTTGGATATCTTGATATAAACAGCCACCATTCCTTCCTTTTACCCTATATTCACATTCGATCCGTTGATAACACCCTATTAAAATTCCTCATAGACACCGGTAGTAATATGTCGTTTATTAGGCCTGAGCTTGTTAACCCTAATCTTATTGAAAATATAAACCCTGTAGAAATAAAAACTGTTTTCAATACCCATTTTATAGATAAAAAATTTACTCTCAATGGGATGGAAGAATTTAAGACAAATAAGAAATTATCATTTCTCTTATTCAAATTCCATAATTATTTCGACGGGTTAATCGGATTAGAAATGATGAAAGAATTAGGAATAAAATTAGATTTTAACAGATCAGTTCTAGAAACTAAAAGTGTCACAATACCTTTAATCTATAAACCAAACTATAGGTCGAAAATTTATGAAGTTCCTCCACGTAGTAAAATGATTGTTAATTTACCAGTTGATGTACAGTCAGGTAGCATACTTATCAGACCGACAATCATAAAAGATAATCTTATGATTTCGGATGGAATATATCAAGCGAAACATTGGTACTCGCTTATAGAGGTAATAAATTTCTCAAGTTCCTCACAATCATTCTTCACAGAACAACCAATAAAGGTACATCCATTAGATCAAAGTCAGTTTCTAGAAATACATAACTTCTTGATCAGTCAAGATAAGAGCAGCATAGATTCGGATATACGGGATTTAATACGAGTAGATCATTTGAATGATGAAGAACGGAAATCTATATTAGAATTATGCAAACAATTTGAAGATGTTTTCTTCAAAGAAGGACAAAATTTGTCATTCACCAATCAAATTAAGCACAGTATTCAAACAAGAGACGACCTGCCAATTTATACTAAATCCTATAGATTTCCAGAGATACACAAGGAAGAGGTTCATAAGCAAATTAATAAATTACTAGACCAAGGTATCATTCGACCTAGTTTTTGCCCTTGGTCCTCACCTATTTGGATAGTGCCAAAAAAGTCTGATGCCAGTGGCATTCAAAAATGGCGACTAGTAGTGGATTATAGGAAACTTAATGAAAAAACAGTTGATGACAGATACCCTCTACCGAATATCACAGATATCCTCTATAAACTTGGCAAATGTATGTATTTTAGCACCCTAGATCTTGCTTCGGGATTTCACCAAATTGAAGTCAGACCCGAAGACATTCCCAAAACAGCCTTTACTGTAAACCATGGGCATTATGAATACGTTCGAATGCCTTTTGGGCTTAAAAATGCCCCCTCTACTTTTCAACGTGTAATAGATAACGTCCTACACGAATTACAAGGTAAAATATGTCTCGTGTATATGGACGATATAATAGTATTTTCAACATCTCTCCAAGAACATTTAGAGAATTTAACAGCTGTTTTCAAAAAACTAAGGCAAGCAAATCTTAAGGTTCAACTCGACAAATCCGAATTTTTGCATAAAGAAATCTCTTTTCTCGGACACATAGTCAGTCCTGATGGGGTTAAACCCAATCCCGATAAGATAAAGGCTATAAAGTCGTTCGTTTCCATTACCGAAAAATCAGAAACAGATCAAATCCTTCTTGGGTCTACTCGGATATTATAGAAAATTCATCAAGGACTTTGCTACCCTTACTAAACCAATGACTAGCTGCTTACGAAAAAACCAAGAAATAAAATTAGATTCAAAATACGTAGAATGTTTTGAGACTTGTAAAAACTTATTATGCAATGATCCTCTTCTGCAATATCCCGACTTCTCTAAACCTTTTAATTTGACGACAGACGCGAGTAACGTTGCCTTGGGAGCCGTACTATCACAAGGACCAATAGGATCGGATAAGCCTACTTGTTTTGGAAGCCGAACCTTAACGCAATCTGAGCAAAACTATAGTACCATAGAGAAAGAACTTCTAGCTATCATTTTGGGCGACGAAGTATTTCCGTCCTTATCTATTTGGTAGAAAATTTCGTATTATCACCGATCATAAACCATTAACATGGTTATTTTCTCTGATGGGAACCTAACTCTAAACTAGTCCGTTGGAGGTTGAAATTGGAGGAGTTCGACTATGAGATTATATATAAAAAAGGTAAACAGAACACAAACGCGGATGCATTGTCTCGTATTGAAATAAATACTAATGAAACCACACAGAACAATGTGGATGATTTAGAATCCGCTTCCACCATCCATTCTGCAGAGGAAGACTTAAACGATGACATACATATATCCGAAAGATCTCTAAACGAATTTTCTGAACAGATAATACTGGAGAACGTAGAGAACTCAAACAAACCTCAGACGTCGACTGACATTCTTTTCAACACCAAGCGTAGACTCACTATTAAACGTGGAGATATGAACGAAGAAGCAGTGATGATAGATATTTTTAAGAAATACATAAACCCGAAAAAAAACAACTGGAATCCTAACAAATGATAATACGTTTAAAATTGTTCAACTAATTTACTCAAAATATTTCTCCAATAGTCGAATGAAAATCGTACGTTGTAATGTTAAAGTACAAGATGTTGTAGAAGTCGATCTACAGGAAAAGATTATAAACGACTATCATAAAAAATCTAATCACAGAGGTATACTGGAAACTTTCGAGCATCTTAAACGCGAATACTATTTCCCTGAAATGAAAAATAAAATAACTAAAATAATAAATAATTGCGATACATGTCATAAATACAAATACGAACGAAATAGACAACCTTTAAAATACGAATTTACAGAAACCCCCAGTAAACCCCTGGAAATTTTACATTTAGATGTCTATTCTGTTCATAAGGAAAATTTCTTAACGATAATCGATAAATTTAGTAAATTCGCTAGCGTCTATCTCCTTACTGCCAGAAATAGTATTAACCTTATCAAATCACTTAAGCACTTCTTTTCGCATCACGGTGTACCCAAAAGTATCGTAACCGATAACGGCGCCGAGTTTGTCTCTACATTATTCAGAGACTTCCTTAAAATATACAGTATAAATCTTCACACAACATGTGCAAAGAACTCTACAGGTAATTCACCAGTAGAAAGGTTTCACTCAACACTAACCGAAATAGTAAGAATTATTTATAGCGAAAACAATAAAAGACCCATAGGTGAAATTGTAGACGAAGCCGTAATAACTTACAATAATTCTATTCACTCAGTTACTAAACTAACTCCATTTGAATTGATAACCGGACATTATAATCAGTCCAAACCATTCCCTACTGAGGAATCCCCGAGATCAGAAGAAGATTACTTGAGAGAACATACAAAACAGTATGAAACGTTAGCTAAATTAGTCCATCAGCGTAGTCTCAGTTATAAACAGAAAACTATAGATAGGTTTAATAAAACACGAAAGGACCCTCCGGATTTCGAACCAAATGAAAGGATTTTTGAATTAGATGATAGAAGAAACAAGTTAGCCCCTAGATTTAGTGAGCATAAAGTAACAAGTAACAATAAAATTACTGTAGATACTAACAGAAGAAAAGTACATAAGCAAAAGATTAAAAGTAAACGTAAACTTTCAGTTTCATTGGGCTCTCCACCGAACAGAAGCTAGAGATTCACGATCTTAGTAATAATCACGGATAGTTGCCATTAAAATTAGAAAACGCCACGATAATTAAGGAATATTCAAGGTTGGTACATATAATTAACGTAACGGCATATGAAGAGAATGTTGATTTGATTTATAAAAATATGGAAAGTTTCATTCATGAAGTGAAAAACGAAAAATACTTCCCAACAATTACAACTCTCAGGAAAAAATACGATATATTGGCTAATAATTTAGAACTAATAAAACCAAAATACAAGGTAAAAAGGGGACTGATTGACGGTCTAGGGACCGTAATTAAAACAATAACCGGTAACATGGATAACAACGATTGCATTGAAATAAATAAACAATTAGAAGCACTTAAGTTTAACGAACACGATTTGAATAATGAAATAAAAAGACAAATCGGAATTAATGAAAAGATGACCGAACGATTCAATACCATTACAGAACATATCAATAAACAGCAAGAAAACTTAGGGGAATATATCATTAGTTTTCAAAATAAAATAGCAAATCTTGACGAAATGTTTTATATCAACCAGTATTTCAATCAATTAATTTATGACATAGATTTATTAAACGAGCATTTGAAAGAAATTTCGGAATCAATAGTCTTAGCCAAATTAAATGTAATATCAAAACATATTCTTCACCCTGAAGAGTTAATCTATATACAAAATATTTTGAAAAATCTGTGGCGCCCTGAACGCACGACAAATCATCGATAAATCGGGCAATACTTATTATATAGTTCCTTGACAGTGATACTTGCTGAACGTAAAATGTTATAAATAAGTTGGCCATATTTTTTGAAGAAAAATAAAAATAAAACATGATATGACAGTCTATCGTAGAGCTTAGAACAGACGAGAAAGTATTTATAACGTTCTTTAAAAAAAAATATTATTTTATGGATTAAGATTCTATAAATGAATTAAAAAAATCAACCAAACGCTAACTTGGAAGTCTTCTTTTCTTTATCTGTGCAGATGATAAAAGACGTGCAGTTGAACTGAGCAGACGTCGGTTCAATCTGATAATTTCCCTCTCTCATTTCAGTTCTACCGCGACAGGTAAATTAGGAACCTTGCTGTTTGACAAAATCACTTCAGCGTGCCAACAAACTGTTCAACTTGAACAGGATATTCATCAGCCCCGGACAGAACATTCATCTGCCGAGCTGGTAACTTTGACGAACATCACCTTAAGTCCTGAACTGAATCCAGTTCATCAGGATTCTCGAAGGCAACCCAACCGGACCTTGAGAAACTGTATATATGTATGAGCCAGTCTGACATTGGGTCAGCTGGTCAGTTTTTTTGTTATAGGTACCCAATCCTATGGTCTCTATAGCTGTCAAAAATCATCGACGTGGTTGTGTCGTCGACACTACTAACATTACGAGGGATATCGAGTACATATGTGTCACAGGCACCATTACCCTTCCTCAAGAAACTTGCAGACATCTACAAGCATAGGAAAAATCAGCATAGCAGCGTCACGTACACTGCAACACAATAGGAGAAGAGATACTCTCACTAACTGCAAGGAAGTTCCTTGGACGCACTGAGCTGCATTCAGTGCAAAATTTAAATAGTGGACGTATCATTGTACGGAGCTACCCCGTCCGCTAAAAATCAAGTAGTAGAAGTCATATCCGATGAGAACATATACGAGTTATTGGAACTACAAGCGTATTATAATGCTTTAAATATAATTTTCGTAATAAACATCCCTACCTTTTATCCTGACACATTTTCATTTTTCCACTTGAAAGAATTGCCAATTAATAGCAGCTTCACCATAAATTTGCAATCCCCTTTCCTCTTAATAAATGAGTATAAACATCAATACATGGACGAGCCATGCTTATTACTAGAAAGAATAAGATATTGCAAAGAAAGCCGAATAAGGGAAAATAGATTTGACACATGCATTCCAAATATTTTAAATAATGTTGAAGCACATTGTAAATTAATAGAGAAAACCATAGAAGAAGAAGTACTGTTGCTGGAACCCGATTATCTACTACTAATAGCCGACAATGAAATAGCCATGAAATCAACCTGTAATGATACAAACAGAATATTGAGAGGAGTTTCGCTTATCCACTTCAGTAATTGTACGATAGATATCCACAACATTCAATACGGCAGCACATCCGCAACCTTTTGGGACTCAGTTCAAATTATTTCAACATTATACAACAAAATAAATCATACGGAAATCAGCAAGAAGCCTAACCTCAGCAAGTTAACCAACTGGACCATAGAAAACATAAAGACCGTCCAACTCTTAGATAAACAAACCAGAGATTCAAATACGTTTATGTATTCATCGACAGGAATATTGACCATCGGGATCATCATCTATGGAATTTTTAAATATTTCAAACGATTTACTGTAGAGGGAAGAAACCAACGAGAAAATCGACATGACGTCATCGTCAATACAATGGGGACCATACCACCTGTAATCCAAAATTTTCCGCTTATGTGGCCGTCGCTTCATTCGCTTCATTCGCTTCATTCTAAGGAGGGAGGAGTTATATCCCCAACATTATAATCGACATAGTATTAGGTTACATCCGCTACACCTTTCGCATAAATCACTTACCTCATTTCCTAAATTAATTCTTTAACGTAGATAATTGTAACACTTGCATTTTCTCACAAAATCTAAATTCCAACGACTGTGCATTTTCTCACAGTCTAGGAATATCATATTGCATTAAATTCATTTTTAAAATTCCCATGTAATCATTTTTTGTAGAGTGAAGTACGAAAAGCTTAAACAAGAAAGTTTAGTTTTGATTCTGTTCTTGGCCGAGGTGTAGTCGGAGATAAAATTTGTATTCGAGACGTTTTTAAATAAATCTTAAAAAAGCTTAAATTGGTGTTACTTTATTTTATTTTTTGTGTGAATAATCGTTCGGGAAATAACTCGTGCTAAAAGTGAAAGCAAGGGTTTGATCCCTGGTTCTACCAATTATACACATTTTGATCACAATTTCATTCTGCTCATACATGCGAAGTACAAGTGTGTGCAAAACAGTTTTGTTATCAAGCGAATTTGTTTTCTTTCTTTCTCTTTGACTTATCATAGTGGTCCGAATTTTGATCACTTTGCTCCATTTTAATGGGCAATGACCTTATATTTAACCTCTTCATAGCACAAGTTTGAGCCCTGTTCTTCTTAATAACATTTTGCTACAATTTCATCCAGAAATTCGAAGTACAAATGAATTTAAGATAACCTTATTATGAAACAAAAAAAAACACATCTTTTACTTAACCCAAGGACCGTAAAAGGTCTAACTTTTAATCATTTCCTTTTGCTTTAAGGCATCTCGAATTCCTTGATCTTTTGGCCTTAAATAATTTGCAAATCAAAGTTTGTACAGCAACACTTCTGGCTTTTAGGTGCACTCTTTCTTAAACTTCAAATCTTGCGAGACTAAAATTTCTTGATCGCATTTTAGATCTTATTTTCAAGAGTTTTGAGACTATAACATCTATTGCTGAATTACTTTGCGAACAAATCAATATATTTTTTTTTACGCTTTTCATCACCATAGAATATTTGCAATACTAAATTGGTGATTGGGCGTGATTTGCCCTTTCCAGGTGCTCCTTCTTAGATAAATATTCGATTCATTTTAGTCAACACATTTCAAGTAGGGACTTAATAAAAATGTCCTTTGATTCTCATTTAATTCATCACATCCTTTATAACGGATAGTTTCTACTGAAGGCTCTTTTGCATTAATTAAAGTATGTAGTAGAATGTTCAAGCTGATAGACTGCATTGAATACTCTCAAATCCACACGAATTTGTGAAACTGATCTCACTTTAATTGTTTTCCGTAGTCCAATAAGTTCCGTCGAACTTGTATTCTGTAAATCATCTCGATTCACTGTGAAAGCGCTTGACTTTGGTTATACAAATTTATTTAACCTAGTGACCTCTTTCTTTTTATGGTGATTGGATAACGATCTTTAATTGTAGTTACTTAGATTTCTAGTAATTGCTAACAATAGATACAGTAATAACTCGAAATCAAGCCGGAAACATACGCCGCCGGTTTGCTGAGCTACCATTTCATTTACTGATTTCATTTCCTAACGAAAACCAACTTCCTGAAATGACGGAAATTAAACTTAATTTGTCTGATGTCCATTCCATGGTTCCAACCTTCGATGGAAACCCCAAAGAGTTGGAAAAATTTATTGCTTTTGGCAATATACTATTTTCTTCAACAAAATCCGACGCGGAGAAAACACTTTTCCTTGACTTTGTCAAAACAAAACTCCAGGGCCCGGCATTTGAATTAGTCCAATATAAGACCTGTGCTAAATGGGACGACCTGGCACAGGAAGTAAAAAACAGCTTTAAGGACGAAAAGTCAAGAACGGGGATCCAAAATGAGATTTCCCAATCATACAGAGAGACTGACAGAGAATTTGGTGACAGACTCTCGCAACTATTGATGGGCTTAAATTCAGCTACATATTCCAGCATTGAGGACAGTAGAGTGCGCGAATTTCTACTAAATGAAAACCAGAAACTGGCAATTCGATGTTTTGAAGATGGGCTGAGGAGCCACAGTCTGAAACTATTGGTAAAGGCCCATGGTGCCGATGATTTTAAAAAGGCCTCATCATATGCTGCGGAGCAAGCTCCGCGTTTGGAAAATGCCTCGCCGTAAACACCCCAACCTTCACAACAATTCTCCAGGCGAACACCTGTTTGCCAAATATGTAATCGCGAGGGTCATACTCAAGATACGTGCTTCCGAAAAACCAGATTCCCGAACTTTGCGCCTAGGCAAATGAAAACGGAAGTGCATCGTTTATTTTGCAACTACTGTAAGAAGCCTAATCACAGTATAAGAGAATGCCGACAACGACTGGCACAGAGTGCTCGAATGTTTCAAAATGAACCTCGTGAGAATCGGGGAAGTCAGAAACATACCTTCATGCGAGGCCAGATCAACTCGAACTTCGAAACGGGAAGGCAATACTTCAGAAATAAGCCTAATATCGCTCAGTACTACACGCCTGGCAATCATGATAATGTCACTAGGAGAAACCCGAGAGTAGAAGTATTGCATGACGAATTTCCTCATCTTTCAACTAAAACGGGAAACGAAAATCTTCGGGCGGAGAAAATCGGCGCTCCATCCGGAATTACACACTCAGCCGATGTTCACCACCGATAAGCCCAAGACACTCCCTTAAGATAACAGTGTCACTCTCCGTTTATCCGAATGGAACGATCATTTGCGTTCCCTTCATTCCCTCAATCAAAACTCATTCAACATTTCTTTTAGATACCGGAGCGGATATCAGTCTGATAAGATACCAACCGGAAACCAGAAGTAGCGACGTAATAACGGAGAATTGCACTGTTTCTACAATAACAGGAGAATCGGTGGCAACCCTGGGTATTCTAATGGGAACTCTCATCTTCCCAAACAAAAATTTTAAACCACAACTACGGCATCCCTTTCATTTATTTCCTTCTAATACTAGTCTTGCTTACGACGGGATTATTGGGAATGACTTTTTGAAGAAGTATGGTTGTTCTATAAATTATAGCAACGGCGAGCTAGAGATTCGACCTAACTTTATAGAGAATATTCCAAAAAACGAATTAACTATGGGGAATATCGGGGAAAACTCGAGACTTCAGTTTTCAAATCCTGATATCCAATCTATGGAAAAAACTATGGGGAATATCGGGGAAAACTCGAAACTTCAGTTTTCAAATCCTGATATCCAATCAATGGAAAAGTGTTGTATAATCGTTTCATCATTTATCAATGATTAATATCAAAACGTTTTCCTAAAACTTCTTAATGTTACATATTAACCCATATGTAAATAAAATAAAAGCATTTTACGTGCATTGATCAATGCCCGGTCAGCATAAATAAAGAATGACCTAATGGCTGATCAGAATTTATTGCAGAGTGCCTTACCTTCGTAATAATGACCTACTTCACAGGTAAACAAAGCGAAGTAGGAAATAAAAATCTTGTTTGGAAACATCAAAGAATTCTGGCACAGAAATTACGCGTAGCCGATTCTGCATTTTTTTTTAAATAAACTAATTAATATCGAGTGCAGTAGAAGAAGTTCAATTTCTTTTTGAGTCTTGATAGCGAGGAGAGTAAAAGAGTTAGTTTTTAGTATTATAGTGAGCCGGTAAGAAAAAAGATTAAAACTTAAGAGAAAAAGTTCCGATTTAAGAAAGTGTATAACGTACAGTTTAAATTTATATATTTATAAAGCCCCACATCCCCTTTTCTCGCGGTGTATAAAAACCAAACACCACAAAAGCAATACACTCAGTGGAGCGGTTGTAATTTAGGGAACCACGGAGAAACTTCTAGAATCGAGATTTCAAAGCCCGAGATCCAAACAAAAAAACTTAACTCTAACGAGAACCGATGTGGCAAGATTTGTGAATATAAGAGACCATCGGAAGACAAGATGGAGCTTAAAGCAAGCAACACATCTAGTGGTGGAAATGAAATCACTAGGCTAATAAATGTAGACAATGGATACATAGTACTGCATCCTAGAAGCGAACAGATTGTAGAAATTCCCTTCAGTTATCCTGATGACGCCTTACTGCGCAAAAAGGAAATTAGACCAGGTGTATATCTCGGGGCAAGAATGGTTAGGCCGATAGAAAACAAAATTAAGGTGTTAATAATGAACGCGAATGACAATGAAATGGAGTTACAACCTGACGAATTGAAATTTGAATGGGAAGAATTGGAAAACTTTGACGTCATGAAACCTGAACATAAAGTGGTATCTGGTGAGAATCGTCTGAGTAAACTTAGAACTTCACTAGAGCTGGGGCACTGTAACCCAGAGGAAAAGTCCTCTATATTGAATATCTGCAGATGCTATAACGATCTGTTTCATTTGGAAGGAGATCGTCTGTCTTACACCAACGCAATAACTCACAAAATAATAACGCACCCTGAAAAATCGCCCTTGTATAAACGCCCCTACAGACTTCCAGAGTCACATAGGGAAGAGATTCACAGGCAAGTTAACGAAATGTTACAAAACAATGTCGTTAGAACAAGTGTCAGTCCTTGGAACTCGCCCCTACTCCTCGTACCAAAAAGAGCTGACAATTTAGGTAATAGGCGATGGAGAGTGGTGGTGGATTTTCGTGGCCTAAATGACAGTACTGTAGGAGATGCATATCCGCTGCCCAATATAATGGATATATTGGACCAGCTGGGCAAATCTAAGTACTTTAGTACACTAGACCTGGCTAGCGGTTTTCACCAAATTTTGGTCGACGAAAAGGACAGAGAAAAGACAGCCTTTAGTACGCCATTCGGGCACTATGAGTACAATAGGATGCCGTTTGGACTAAAGAATGCACCTGCAACCTTCCAGCGTTTGATGAACAACGTATTAACGGGCTTGCAAGGTATTCAATGTTTCGTCTATGTAGACGATATTGTCATTTACGGATACGATCTACGTGATCACAACGCAAAACTAATAAATGTTTTCAACAGATTACGAAAACATAATTTAAAGCTCCAGCCGGAAAAGTGTAATTTCATAAAAAGAGAACTCATTTACCTGGGACACGTGATCTCAGAAGAAGGTATTAAACCGGACCCGGGTAAAATTAAAGTGGTGAAAACTTACCCCAGACCAAAGAAAACAAGGGACGTAAAATCCTTTTTAGGATTCGCGGGATACTACCGCCGCTTTATACCTGACTTTGCCAAAATAACAAAACCCTTAACGAAACTTCTAAAGAAAATGTGGAATTTCAGTGGGATGCCTTCTGCGATGAAGCTTTCAAAATCCTTAAAGAAAAGCTTATAACCTCACCGGTACTCGCCTATCCAAATTTTAATGAGGAATTTCTGGTTACATCCGATGCTAGTGACTTGGCTATCGGAGCCGTTCTATCTCAAGGAGAGATAGGGAAAGATAGGCCCATCTGCTTCGCGAGCCGCACCTTGAATGCGGCGGAGACAAGATACAAAAGAGTTGCTTGCTATAGTTTTCGCAATCAAGCAATTTCGACCATATATTTTTGGCAAGAAGTTTACTATACTCACGGACCATAGGCCACTACAATGGCTCGTGAATTTAAAAGAACCTACCTCACGATTGGCCAGATGGAGAATCCTTCTCGAAGAAAACGAGTATCAAATTATTTACAAGCCTGGAAAATGTAACGTAAATGCTGACGCGTTGAGCCGTATCAAAAAAGGTGACAACAAGGAAACAGAGACTAACGATAAGAACAATGTCAGAGTAATGACCAGAAGTAAGGCAAAACAAGAAATTGAGCAAGAAGCTGAAACCACGAAAGAGAACGCCCCATTTAAAAGCGGAAACGATAAGACATCCAACCTTAACGGGACCAACAAACTTATTTTAATCGATAAACCTGACTCTATATTCAAGGATAAAACTACCCGGAATAAAATTATTATATTACCTCTTGATGAAACTGCCGCGGAAGATAATCTTAGGAAACACATAAAAGATTATAATAAACCAAAACTCGGCGAAGTTAAAATATTTAATGAGCACTCTGATAAATTTTTAGTAACTAGAATTAATATTCCAGTGAGAACCGACCAAGATTTAAAAGCAGTTTCAACAATTATGGGAAAATTACAATGTATATGCTTAGAGGAAGGTGTAACAGACGCTGGATTATCACTACTTCCAACGTTTGATCCCAATTCATTGCAAGTAATTAAGTCCATACTAATGGAAACCTTTAAAGATTGTAATATGCAATTACGCATTTACACAGATTCAAAAATTTACCTGAAAGACCCTAACGAGGTTAGTAAAATTCTAACAGAATACCACGAATCACCTTTTGGCGGACACCAAGGAATATCGCGCACACTTAAGCGGCTCAAAACCAAATATTTTTGGCCGACAATGCTACAGGATATCAAGAATTTTATAAATAAATGCGAATCCTGCCAAAGAAACAAGTTACAGAGAAATCCACCCATACCTATGAAAATTACATCGACTAGCTCGAAACCATTTGAGAGAATAGCTTTGGATATAGTAGGTCCATTGCCAACTAGCTACCAAGGAAACAAGTATTTACTTACCTTTCAGGATGACCTAACGAAATTCTCTGAAGCACTACCTATACCCAACGCCGAGGCAACAACCGTCTCTCATTTGTCGAAAACATAATTTGCCGTCATTTGGCCCCAGATTCTATTCTCACCGACCAGGGGCCAAATTTTTTAAGCCCTCTATTTAAGGAAATTTGTAAGTTGTTGAGAACAAAAAAATCAACACTGCACCATATCATCCGCAGACAAACGGTGCACTCGAAAGAAGTCATCGAACGCTCGCGAAATACCTTCGGCACTATGTGAATCATTACTCGCTAACATGGGATACTTGGATCCCATATTCTATGTTTGTATACAACACTACTCCTCATAGCAGTACTGGCTTCAGCCCATACGAACTACTGTATGGCTTTTCAGCTAATATTCCGAGCGCCTTGGAGCAGAAGCCTCAAATTTCATATAATTATGACAATTACGCAAACGAGTTGAAAGCTCGCCTGCAGCATGGTTATCAAATAGCAAAAGAAAAGCTAATACGTAAAAAGGATAACTCAAAGGCACACTATGATTAAAACACTAAATCAAAACAATTTAACGTAGGAGAAAAAGTATTTCTCAAAAATCATGCCAGACAAAATAAGTTCACATCTCTTTGGAGTGGACCCTATGAAATAATGGAGATATTGTCAACCGAAAACTCTGTAATAAAAATCGGTAACAAATCAAAAGTCGTACATAATAATGATTTGAAAACTTTCATTAAATAAACAATAAAGAAGCCACATAGAGCTTCCGGTAGAATAGCATACATTAAAAACAAAAAAAAGGGGGATCCCATTGCGCAATAAGCTTCTGTAAATTTTCATATAAATTCTTGTTCTTACACACAAACTCATTTCAACACATAATCATCGACATTCTAACAGAGGCGAACACACAGAACTAATATGTATTCCTTTCAGATCGTGAACCTAAGGATATTGTTGTTATATATCGCCTCTGCGTGCGGAAAACAGCTCCTCATCACTCCTATCCAGAAAAGTCCTGGAATATATTTCGAAGAACTGGGAAAGGTGGAACTTTACTCAAACGAATGGAAAGTGGTGGTCTACTATGACCTTAAGGGCCTGGCGCAGGCGCTGCATCACATGAATAAGTACGTAGATCAAATAAATAACCTCTGTAAACATCTTGACGAACAAAGCTTTGCTGTAATTTGTAATGGTACGGTGGCTGAGATGAATGACCTAATGACGGATATTGCACAAAAATATAGGCTGTTGCGGGGAGAAAATAGACCCAAGCGAGGACTATTCGATGCAATCGGAATAGTAAGTAAAACATTATTTGGAACTCTCAACGAAGAGGATGCCAAATTTTACGACCAGCAGATAGATAAGCTGCAAACTAACGAAAAACATTTATTAATTTAATAAAAAACCAAACGTTTATATTGGACACTACTGTTAACGTGTTCAATAAAACACAAACCGTTATTAACAAACAGATGTCGGCATTGAATGCTAGCTAAATTTACTAAGGTCAAAACTATGTTCAGTGAACTAATTAATGCGACTCACGACAATCGGGTATTCACAGAGTTGGAATCACTCACGGCTCTACCTACACTAATAATAATTAGATACCAGAATGTGGTCAATACGGTGGTCGACCTGGTAACGGATGTCCGTCATGGTAAACCACATCCAACTATTGTAACCCCTGTCCAATTAGAGGAGGTCCTCACTACTATCCGTAAAGAAATCTCAAATGATATTCAATTATCTACCTCCCTGAAAGATAACAACCTTTTATCCCTATACCGTATCAGTCATACAAGTGCTTCTATCTCTAACGATAGGATTATATACGAGTTAAGGATTCCTTTACCGTAACAAGAAAATTACCAACTGTACAAAGTCATACCCTTACCTACGGTATTTTGAAAGGTATTAACCTTCATACAACCCTCAATCGACTATCTGGTCATCGATTACAGTAAAGAACACTATTACGACCTAACTACAGATGAACTAGCTAATTGCATTACTGAAGACCATGCCCAGTATCTGTGTCGCGTTATCCATCCGTTGTTTAACATAAACTCTGATAACAACCTCTGTGAACTGCAGCTGATAAGAAGAAAAAATTTTACGTCTAATACTTGCAACATTAGGCAGGCCAACCACTCCACTATATGGACTCAACTATCCCGGGCTAATAAGTGGCTTTTCTCTACCACTGAAAATCTCACTATGGATCTCATATGCCAAGATGAGATCACACCCTATACAATTTACGGTGTCGGAATCATTGAAATAGAATGCAACTGCCATTTACGCACTCACGATCTAACCATTAGAGGGTACAATACTAAAGCCACTGAACTGAAAAATTTTTACATACCCCCCACTAACATATCAGAGATTCTGCTAAATTTTACTACACATTCATACAATTACATCAACAAGGTTGTTATGAACAAATTTGCACCAAACAACGAACTAGCAATGATATCTCATCAAATCAGTGTGCTAAAAAAGGAGGAGGAAGAGTTTCCTCCTCTGGATAGGCATACGATCCACCACTATTCCCTTATATATATATTACTATCCGTCGTTATCATATTAGCGGTATTTAAACTGTGTAAACACTACCTTTACAAGCACGACAGGTAAAACTCAATTCACCTGAATCCCAACCAGAGGAAACCCAGACCCAAAGGGACCAGGCCATCGCTATCACTGAAGCACAATCAAGTAGCATACCTAAACATTAAAAAAATAATAATGTTTAAATTTTATAGAATTGCAAGTAAGGAAAATTCCTTATCTCTGACTCAACTGTATTATTATAGATTATTTTTTTGTAGGATAAATTTTAAATTTTATATTCCTTACTCAACCATTATTTTTATATTAATTTAGAAAATAGGAGAGAATATTGCCTATAATTATTATAACAAAAACAAAAACAGAAAAATACCAAAAGTAAAATATTCTTTTGAGAGTTCATAATTTTGATTGATTAATTAATTAAGCCATTTTATTAATTTACAACAGAAACAGCTAAAAAAAAACTAAAATATTAACAGTTTTAATGTTTCTTACACCAAGTTTTATATCTTGGATTAATTAAGGTATTGTACTACTTTACAGCAGAAACAGCTGAATAACTAATGGAATAAATAAAAAATAAAAAATAAATATAAAAAATAAATATAAATACACATAATATACCTTTAACAGTTTAGACAAATAAATTAATCATTTGAATGCTTTTTGTACCAAGTTCTACAGTCTTATAACAGGAATAGCTAGTAAAAAAAAACAACAACAAAAAACAAATATTATAAAAAAAAATATATAATATTAAATAATAAAATAGATACATAAAATATTTTTTTAAATTTGCAGATAGTTATGCTAAGAATTTTAACGTACTTTCACCTGGATACTTCAAAAATTACCAATACCACTAAATTTAATTTTCTTGTGATCCCAGAACCAACCGCATTTTTAGTCGAAAATTCATCACCTCTTCAAGGATATGAATTTTCTTTTTCATAGAGGGATGGTGTTATGATATTCATATATCATAACTATACCTATATATCATAGCTTGCATATGACCCATTTCAAGTGCATACAATTTTCTTCGATTTCATTTCATATCACTTGAAAAGAAATCCCTGGCATCCACTTGGATTTGTCAGCATAAAATTATATTTTTCCAAACATAAAGTCACATAAATTGTAGACTTTATTGCAAACAATTTCCTTTTCGCCCTCTTATGTAAACACACGCCACAAGTAGTGTATCAGATAACACGCCTCGCTTATCACCAAAACATACCACGTGATCATCGCGATCGTGGGAAGTTTTGATGATGGTGCGATGTGTTAATCTTGACTGTGAATATTAAAAGAAATGCACAAGGAATAAAATGGGCAGTCTTGGGTAAAGTCGCGACAATTTCAGATCAAAAGTATATCGTGCGTTGGTTCTGAGGAAGAAATAATTTGTCTAAAAAGAAATTCTCATAGATTACAAGTGTTTTATCTCTAATCGAAAAATTTTTACTGAAAATATTTTTTTAAATAAAATTTGCAAGTGTCTTACCTCTAATCGAGATATTTTTACTAAAAATATATTTTTTTCTTTTACCCATTCGCTGCCAAGGACGAGTATACTCGTCTTTGGCAGGGTATCCCTCACTGCCAAGACGAGTATACTCGTCCTACTTTAAATATATTATAACATGCAGGCTTTTGAATTAGCAAATTTTTTTTTGCCACAGACATAATAGCTGTGTTCTTTTGTGTCCGCAGAAAATTTGATGGGACATCCGCTGTGAAGCCGTAAAGGCAGTCCATTGGGGTGAGCTTAGTACCCTTGTATACACTATTGTTGTACACGAATGCAGCGGTTCGAAGGTATTGGTCCCATGTTTTGGGATTTTCATCTACGACTGTTCGCAGGTATTCTGTTAGAGATCTATGGGCACGCTCTAGTGCTCTATTAGACTGTGGATGATATGCCGAAATCTGTCACTTATTTACCTTTAGAAGCTTACACACCTTTTTGAATAACTCACTCAGGAAATTTGTTCCCTGATCGGTGAGTATTTATTTGGGTTGCGATAGCGCGTAACGATTTCATCAAAGAAAACTTGCGCTACTGTGACTCCTTCTGCATTAGGTATTGCATACCAGTCGACAAATATTGTTAAATTATCTCGGAAGGTCAAGATGTATTTGTTACCTGATGTGGTCTCTTTTAGTGACCTACAGTATCGAGGTAAACTTTGTCGAAGGACTGTTCTGCGATGTCCGTGATAACCATCGGTATTTTATATTGTGGATATGCTTTCATCGTCTGGCACTTTGGGCATTTTTTAATATATTTTTTAATGACGCTAAGCATGTGTCTCCACCAATACTTGCGTCTTATACGTTTGTAAGTTTTTATGACGCCCTGATGGCCACCGAATGGAGAATCGTGGTAATCTCTTAAGAATGTTTGAATCTCTGTGGGGCTCGTGATTACTTCGGATGTCTTACCCATACTTACTTTTTGATCAAGCGATGCTGGGGTGTGAATATGTGCCTCCGTGGGTTGAATTTCGTTTTGGTCTGCTTTCGTGTGCTCTTCTGTCTCCACGCTAGAGCTATTTATAGTCTCCTGAGCCTTTTGTTTCTGAGCGCGAGTCACGACGAAACAACGAGCGGATTTGCTTTTATTTCTTCTGTAATTTGGGGAATTATCTTCCTCCACATCTGAGTCTATTGAATGGTGGACTAGGGCTTTAACCGTTAAGGTATTGCCTAAACTGTCTTCTTTTAATGCGTGAGGGATGCCACTTAGTGCATCAGTGTTAGTGTTGCACTTCCCGGGTTTGTGTTCGATGTTGTAATCGAATTCGGATAGTTTTTGATGAAATCTCACCAAACGAGAGGTAGGGTCTATCACATTGAAGACAGCTTCGAGGGGTTTATGGTCTGTGTAGACCGTGAATCTCCTACCTTGAAGATGGCGTCTGAAATTCTTTGTTGCCCAGACTATAGCCAATGTTTTATCAGTAAATAATTATCCAACAAATTTCGTTGAAAACTTGCTTGACAGACATTGAATAAATATTATTATATATATATTATTAATATAATATATATATAATACTATTAGTTATTTTATTCAATGGTGACAGTTCACAAATTATAAATGTCAATAATTTGTTTAACAATTTTTTATGATAGTTTCAGCTGTCAGCTGAGTTTGACCAACTTCTACAACTAAAAAATTGGAGAACAGCGCCCCTACATTTTCATACAAGATTTAAATGAAGCAAACTAACAAATAGTTCGCTTCAATGGACAGAACAAATTTGTTCTCTCCAATGTATGGGAGTTCTAGAACAAGGTACACAAAAGAACACAGCTAATATAAATATGTAAAAAACTTGAAAAATACTACAAATAAATTTTTTTACAAAAATAATACTTTATTTCTTATAGAGAATGATCTTTCACGCAAAAATCAACTTCAGCGTGTATTTATAACAACAACTAAATCACTTATGATACCTTATCTTCATGATAGGATTTGTAACAAAGTCCAATACATAATGGAGGTTTATCAGGACAGCTCGGACAGTAATATCGAGTCTCCTTTCGAATGCTTTTCGTTGCACAAACTCTACATTTGCGAGTTGGGTTTTTCTTTTGATATGTGGGAGAAATAGCTTCAAGATAATGAAGGAAACTTTGTTCTTGGGGTATGATTGACGTAGATTGATGCGATTGAATGACTGCATCTTGGCTTCCATTTAGCCAATATTGTATAACTTCTTCTCTAAATTGAAGAGATGTTTTCTTTTCTGCGTTCGGTTGCTGCCAATACAATATATATGCATTATGCACAGCCATTTCTATGATATGTACAGCTATTTTTTTATACCACCGAAGAGTTTTTCTCATAGCACTATTGTAGGACAGCATTTGATCCGAACGGTCTACACCTCCCATACCTTTTGTGTAATCCCTTACAATATTGGGTTTGATGGAGATTCGTCCATTTCGGTTAGCAACTTCAACCATCTCAGCTTTGTGCATACTTGATATGGTTAGTACATCTCTTTTATCTCTCCACTTACAAATAACGACCGATTCGGATCGCTTCCAACTGTACTCGCCCTTCTTCAGTTTTTGTTTGACCAATTCTTTTGGATTACCTTTACGATTGGATCGTAAAGTTCCACAAATATATGTCGAGCGCAATGTCAACTCTTTTGATAGTGATACGGAGTTGTAAAAATTGTCCATATACAAAATATGACCCATATCAAGAAAGCCGTCCATAAGGGAAAACACAACTGAAGTACTGTGATTCCGCTGGTCCGTCCGAATTTCAGATTTTCCGCAATAAATTTGTATGCGTAGTATCATCCCCTGTGATTCGCATAATTCGTATAACTTTACGCCAAATTTATTTTTTTTATTTTTTATATATTGCCGAAAGTGAAGACGACCACGCCATAGCACCAAAGACTCATCAATAACTAAATCTTTACCAGGATTGTACACTAAATTCATCACGTTATTAAAATGTTCAACAATCGGTTCGATATTGTGTAGCTTACTTTCTTGGTTTGTGCTATTCGAAAAGTGCAGACATCGTAATAACATTTGAAAACGGTTTCGGCACATATGAGTTCTCCAAAATGGCAAATTATAGAAATGGCTTTTTTTCCAATAATGCTCAATGGAAGGCAGATTTATGTTTCCCATGTGAAGAAGCAATGCCCAGAATTTTCGCATTTCCCGGCGATTAGTGGCTTCCCAATTATTGTATCTTGATGATTTTCTCAGTGTCCCTTTCCGTCCTATTATTTCTGCAGCGTGGTCATTAGTTCTTTGAACCAACTTATCAATAAATTCATCAGAAATGAATATATCAATTAGCTCGCCTGGAGTTCGTAATTTTCCCGGAAGATTCAAGCCTTGATCCTTTCCTCGAAATTCAAAAACTGGAGGATCTCTTTCCACTTCTGTCCACATATTGCCATTTCCAGTATCTTCATTTATATACTGCACATTGATAGAAGTACTAGGAACTTCATCTTCACTTTCTGATTCTTCCGAGTCATACACCAGATTTATTCGTGGTCTTTTTTTTGCAATAGGAGATAGACTGTCGTCTGATTCAGTCTCGGAATCACTATCATTTAGAAAATATTTTTCTTCTGAATCTAAATCACTGCCAGTTGATATATCGTCGTCCATTATAACTAATTTGAATTGTACAAGGGATAAAATAAATAATCATAAGCTATATACCCATTGAGAATTTTCACTTTGAAAGTATACCTAATATGTACAGCAATGTGTTATATCACAGCAAAATTTCTTCAAAATTTTATTTCACAACTAATAATTTCTTGATCTGAAAACTCTACAAAACTATTGTGATTACTGAAAAGAGATGTTGCAGTTACTCAGCTCGAAATGAAAACAAAATACGCGGAATTGCTTTATTCCGTTATCTGCTGAGTATACCTAATATGTATAACAATGTGTGATATCACAGCAAAATTTCTTCAAAACGAAATTACTTTATCCCGATATCTGCTGAGACACTGTAATCGACAATAGTGAATTTCTAAGTGTTGCCAATTTTCGCAATGTGTCTCGTTTTATTCCATTTTCTTTGTTTTATCCATCTGCATGATTTATTATTTGTTTTTCTACTAAAACGTACGCAAATACGAAAAAGGATATCGAGTCCTTCTGCCTTCCTATTGCCAACGACGAGTATACTCGTCTTTAGTTTTCTGCTTGTAAATGATTATGTATGATAATATATGTGCACTTACCAAGAAATAACAGGGTTTTGGTAAACAATAACACGCAAAATATAAATGGCAATGGGAATGACTTCATATAATTTAGGCTTGGCAGCGAATGGGTTAAATAAAAGTGGTGCAAAAGAATTCGTTTTGTATTTTGAAATCCTCAGACCAAACCTAGGACCCCGCTGTGCTCTCTTCTCCCTCTAGAAACGGGAAAGCACGGAGCACAGTTGTAACAAGATACAGTTTACTCGGTCTCGCATACAGGCTTCAATTTCGTCATTACTCCCATATCGAAATCGACTAGCGGAAATTAGTCTCCAAGAATACCATGAGCCGGAGGAAATCATACAGATGCTTGACGTTCCCGAAGTGGCTGCGCTAAGAAGTCTCCAACCACCTAGAAGTATTTTGTGTTAGAACTGCGATCGTCCTGGTCACTTTTACCAAAATTGCGCTATGATTCCGAAAGGTTTCTTTTGCTACGGATGTGGAAATAAAGTCACCATTAAACCAAGGTATCAAAATTGTCGACAGGAAAACTCGTTGAAGGTCGAGAACAGCAACAGCCGTTCTCAACCGAGATTTGTCCCACGTCCACGACAGACAGCTCCGACGGGATTAACCCATGTCAATCAACCTCAACCTCCACCACAGTCGAGCCACCATTAATCAATTTTGATAAGGTATCATCAGGCACTAATGTACCACCAATATCCAGCCATGACCTCATTAACCTAGTGCTAAGTTCAGATGCGCCAATCTCAACCGAGACCACGGAGCTCTGGGTCTCTAGAGGCAGAGAAACACCTAACATGTCCTTAAAATTACAAACACCGTTAGTCCCAATAAAGAAAGATCCTAATGGTCCCAGCAAGGACGAAACTCGAACCTCGATAGTTCAAATAATAAGACGGGCACCAAATTCCGTAACGACAAGTAATCACGTACCAGTCTTATATCCGCTTCAACCATACCATCAGAGGTGGAAGAACTACCAAGCTGTTTTTTAACGAATTTTCGCTTCGGCTGTTGAACCTGCTGTTGAACATGCAGTAGAAAAATTCTATGCACTGGTAAACAATCCCAGACCCAAAAGATCCACGCTAAGGCTGCGAATGTTTTGGAAAGGGTCAAACTAGACAGGAGAAGATTATCTACTATAAACATATCGAATCCATGCGATATTAGGCCATATGCCGAAGTTTACATTCTCGGGCGAACAGTAACCGGATTACGAGACAGTGGAGCCACAGTCAGTATCTTGGGGAAAGGAGCCCTGGAGCTATTAACCGACGCTAAGGTCCAATGGACGCAGTATCATACCGAAGTAGAGGTCGCGAATGGAGCCAAGATGTCAGTGCCTCGTCACGTGTACCTCGATATAACTTTCAGCGGTTAGACGAACAAGCTACGTATATATGTAGTTCCTAGATACAGTTGCGGAAGTGCATGTTAGTGCAGTCCCGGTTGCCGATTCGAGTAGATACTCTTTGACACCAGAAGAAAACACAGGTCTGGAAGCAACGAAACTTTTGTTTCCCTCCTTTACCAGCTTAGGGCTGGGAAAAACAAGTCTGATATGTCATAAGATAGATACCGGCGACGCTAATCCTATAAAGCAACGTTTGTATCCTATATCCCCTGCGGTAAAAAAACTGATGGACGTTGAGCTGCAACGAATGCTATCTCGATGAGTTATAGCCAGAGCTCTTGGAGTTCTCCAGTGGTACTGGTAAGGAAGCCAGGCAAAGTCAGGCTATGCTTTGACGCGAGGAAAGTGAACCCAGTATCGAAAAAAGATACCTATCCGCTGCCATTGATAGATGGGATCCTGAGTCGACTTCCGACAGCTAAGTACATAAGCAGCCTTGACCTTATAGACGCTTTTTGGCAAATCCCGCTGGACACGGAATCCCGAGAAAAGACCGCATTTACAGTGCCTGGTCACCCGCTATATCAATAAACGGTGATGCCGTTCGCACTGTGCAACGCCCCTCACACAATGTGTCGACTGATGGATAAAGTTATCCCTTTCGATCTTCGAGACCATGTTTTGGTCTACGTGGATGATTTGTTGATCCTCTCCCAAGATTTCGATTCACACCTGACGCTATTAGCGCGAGTTGCTGACTGCTTGAGGAAAGCTGGTCTTAGCATAAACGTCGAGAAGAATAGGTTTTGTTTAAAAGAGACCAAATACCTAGGCTTCATCATCGGAAATGGCGGTCTAAACACAGATGAAGACAAAGTCGCTGCGATAATCGATTAACCGCCCCCCCCCCCCCCAAAAACGTTCGGCAGGTTCGACGCCTGTTAGGAATGGCTGGATGGTATCGCCGCTTTATCGCTAATTATGCGGATCTGACTGCTCCACTTACCGATACCCTGAAAAGTTCAAGGAAGTTCGAATGAACTGCTGAAGCTCAGACCTCTTTTGAACACTTGAAACAACAACTTACTTCGGTTCCGTTACTGATGAGTCCAGATTTCGGCAGGCCGTTTGGCATACATTGCGATGCGAGTCAGCAAAGAATTGGGGAAGTACTGTTGCAAGTGGACAATGAAGGCAATTAAAGACCTATTGCATATATCTAAAAAAAATTGAACTCTGCGCAACGTAACTATACAGTGACGCAGCAAGAATGTCTAGCTGCCATCCTCAGTGTGGAAAAGTTTCGTCCTTATATCGAGTTAACTCATTTTAAAATTGTGACTGATCATGCGAGCTTACGATCTGAAGCTGAGTCTGAAGCGTCAGGGCTTCGACTTGAACACCGGAAGGGAAGTCTTAATGTTATCCCGGAAGCACTGTCGCGGGTTCATTGTGAAGATTTGTGAGCGATTGAAGATCCGGGCTCTGAAGTCGACTTCAGTTCTGCTCATTTTCACTCTCTTGAGTACGAAGAACTGAGGCTTGAAGTTAAAACGAACCAGATGAGCCTGCCTGACCTGTGTGTGCGCGATGACTTCGTTTACATCCGGACAGTTCCGAGGACGGGTGATCCAGTCCAAGAGGAAGAAGCCTGGAAGCTTTGGATTTCGCGTGGACTTGCCACTTCTTCCCATGGTGGAATCTCCACACTTCTAGACAAAATCAGAAGATACTGTTATTGGCCTCGGATGACGGTTGATTGTCCGAAAATATATTGCCTCCTGCGACACGTGTAAAGAGATAAAGGCACCCAACTGTACCTTGCAACCACCAATGGGAAATCAAAACTGAACGGCCTTGGCAACGCCTCTACATAGATCTGCTAGGTCCGTACTCGCGTACTAAAACAGGGACTGTCTGCATCCTGATAGTCCTCCATCATTTTTCCAAGTACCCAGTTATAGAACCATTACTACACTGATATGCCGTTTTATAGAAAAGAATATCTTCCACATGTTTGGATTCCCTGAAACTATCCTGACGAAAAACGGAACTCAATTCAAATCAGTCCAATTCGCCGAACTTTTAAAAAGATATGGAGTTCTGCACTTGTGAACAAGACTATACTCCCCTCAAGCGAATGCCTCAGAGCGAGTCAATAGATCGATCTTAGTGCGGATTTGAGCCTATATTAATAATGAGCACACCAAATGGGACGAGAAACTAAGCTGTATCAGATTCTCGCCGTATAAACTGCTATTTGGACTGAAGATGATCGAACATGCTTCTACTTACAGTCTTTTGCGGAACATAGGGGGCATCAACGAATCTCAGACCGTAGACTCCTCTGACAAGCTGCAGCTATTGCGTGCAGATGCACAAGAAAACCTTGATAAAGCTTTCAAAGTGGGTACCAAGTCATATAATCTTCGGACCAAACCGGTGAGGTTCAAAGTGGGACAAGAAGAGTTCCGAAGGAACTTCCAACAGAGTAGCTTCAAACATCAACGTAGTGCCGAACTTGGGAGGAAATTCCTAAAATGTAGGATCTGCGCTCCGAAAGGGAACGCGCTGTATGAACTTGAAAACTTACAAGGAAAACCGTTAGGGGTCTATCACGCGAAAGACATCAGGCCATGATTGCAGATCGCTTTAATTGAGGAGTTCTCTAGGTTTACTGGTATTTCTCAATCCTGGTAGCCCTAAGAAGGCATCCGGCCAGCTTAACTGGTAACTACAGGATACCAATGTGCGCTTAGGACCCTACCAGCCTAGCGGCCGGTATACCTTTTGTGGGTAAATTCTTTTTTTTTCACACTCCCTCGTCTGACAATGAGTCGGAACCCCTCCCACATGGTACCCTACAGAGGCTACACCGCCGTAGGAAGTCCAACTTGAAAAACGTCTTCGAAAATATTAATAGTTGTGATGCACGCACCCTTACTGTGTAGGCTTAGACCTCGAAAATCCCATCTAGGAGTGGCCCTGACTCAGCATGCTTAAAGAGAGAGACTGACAAGCCTTAACGGCTTTGTATGTTATTCGCTGACATGGACTTATGGAAGTAAGTAGAGAAATTTTCCTGACTTCCCCGCGTAAACTTTTAAGCGAATCAATAGTAGGTATATTAAGTAGAATTCCGATACTTTATTTTAAGAGTAACTTTATTGATCAATATTAATAATTCTAAATGCGAGCTAAAGCAACTTAAGACTAAATTCTATTTACAGTATTATACAGTTCTGAGTTTCATTTCTTATATGAAAAATTGTGCTTACTTAGCTATTAAACAATCAAGACTCTAGCTATTGAAAGATTCCGAGTAAACTGCATGCATTCCGATTACCATAGCATATAAACGAAATTCGATACTCTGGCGGAGCATTGCGATAGTGCAGAGTAATGTTATTAAGAAAATAATAAGAGGAAAATATTTGGATCACAAACAAAATGTAGATTTCTTTTGCTACCTTGCATCTTTTATCTATAACACCTCCCCCCATAAGAGGAACAATATTTCTTTAAAAATTGTTTCAAAACATTATCATAATTACAAATCCAAATCTTGATCTTCGATTCTAAGGACGCGCGAAGTGCGATGTCCTTCTAATGCTGGTCTTGATTGTTCACCATAATAATGTGCTATGTTTTGTCTTTCTACAAGTGGTCTCTGTGTCCTTTTATTAAAGCAATTCTTAAACATAGTTATTTTGCTACATTTGATGTATTTTATACCAAAGTAAATTAATAGGTTGGCTGATCCCCGTAAGCTGTTCAAGCTCTTGTCTCTGCTGATTTTTAATAAAATAATGCTGGCTTTTGCTAGAATCGAACCGAGAACGCTTGGTTTTGTAAAATCCGAAGAGTTCAACCATCAGGCCATGGAGGTGTTGTGTGAATATTCTTTAAACTTGCTATATACGCTTAGAGTTGTGGGGACAGAGACATCGGGACACTTGCGCGAGGCTGGACACACACACACACACCCATACACCCCACACATACACTAACACACACACACACACACTACGTCATACCAAAATGTTTTCTACCAGGCGATATTCCGTATTGCACCATGTTATTAAATTAGCAACAACAACAAGTAACGTAGGTAGGTATGTTGGCTTAGATAAGAAATTGCCTAATTTTTGATCTTCAGGTGCAATGCTTCTAATTTGATTCAGTGCATAAACAACTCGTACAGCCGAATAATGTAAACAAAATCGCTCGAATAATGTAAACAAAATTCGCACAGAGCCGAGTAAAGTAAACAAATTGAACGATTCCCGATTTCTTTAGCTGGAAAAAAACAACAACTGATAAGTTGTCTTAGATGAATAGTGGAAGTTATAATTGAAAATTTCTTTTGTTGATAAAAAATCAAGAGTAAGTTGTTGTCTGTAGGTATCTTTTATAAACAAGAGTGATCATGATATTCGATATCTAAAAAGAGATCACGGCTGCTTGCGATGGTAAGAATGGAAATTAAAGCCTCGAAAATTTTCACTGTAGGTATGCGTGTACTGAAAAGTTTTATCAGAAATCCTCTACGGGCTATGGTTTTCGTGATATTAGCGATAATACCTTTTATGATGTAATTCATATTACTAATAATTCAAGTCTAGGCTATTTTTTTGTAAGCATTAAGTTGAGAATTGGATAAATTAAAATCTTTAATGAGCTATAATATTAATGTAGGATGATATGGCGACTTAGATGAGTCATGAAAATTGTATAGGTGCAGCCTTGTTAGAAAATTTTTAGTCTTCAAGTGTAATGGGATGACTGGTAATTTTATATCAAACAAACTCGCACAGCCGAGAAAAGTAAACAAGTTGAGCGACTTTTTTATGTCTATTGGAAAGTCTTTCGCTCAGTAAAAATCTTATCAGCAATACCGCTTCATATTTATATCCTCTAAAGTATCATCATCCGAAATGGTGTTGTATCAATAGTGCAATAGTGAAGACCGTGGTACTATAAGTTAAAAGCTTTGATGGATGGTATTTAGCATCACATAATTCTAGTAGGATATAGAAGCTTTGGTGAAGACCGGGGCGATGGTCGAGAGTGGTTAGTGTTATTTACTTATTTTTAAATCTTGTCATGAAAGCATTAGGTTGGTTGGGGTGGATTAAATTAAAAGTTTTGATGAAAGAAGGTGGCATGATTCTATTAATTTAGTTTTGGATGAGTAGTGGAGTGCTGTAATATGTCTCGCTCCAACTCATTGGAAGCTTTAGTGAATATCGTACCTTGAAACCATCTCGCTCTCTCAAAACATCTCGCTCTCTCTCTAGCACACATCTTTGAGGTGGGCTTGATCATATACATGCCAGCTTGGAGCTTGCTTGTCTGCTTTATATACTATGAGTATAGTATGGTTGCCTGGAATCATCAGGCTTGTCGTTGAACGGGGCTATATAACTTGTTGGCTGAGATCATTAGCGGCGGGGTGGGGCCCCTTTATTGATCTAACTTCTATTCGTACAGAAATGTGGTATTTTGATAATCCTAAGCCTACTTTCTTATCTTCCGAACCAAAATAAATTGTTAACCAAATGACTACGATTCCTCAATCAAGAACTCCCTGTTGAGTAATCATTGTATATGGCGCCATACCTTGGGCTGATAATACCGAATGTAGCTGCCTACACATTCGGGCTCCGGCTGCAAATAGACACACATTCAGCTGGGAGTTAGTGGGCGTAATATATAAGGTTACACTTTAATCAAAACTATTTTATTATTCTGTTAAGTAAGGTATATAGTAAGTGTAGCCTTTGGGGAGGTAAGGAACCAAGCTGTAAATTACTAGAAGACTATTTTCCTGTATGGATAGTAAGTTAGGCTCTATAGCATATATATAAATTCAATGTTTGGCAGTTTTCTATAAGTATCAATATAGAACATTTTAGATAGCGGACTCTCAATATACACAAATAGATTTCTGTTTCATGGCTTGGGAAGTTTTCTCGGGGTTTTGGTATGAGGGATTGAATCGATGTATGTTGTACAATGGATTGGAGGTATATGTTTTTTTTTTTTTATTGGAGCAAAGTATTCTCACGGCTTCATGATCCAAAGCTTAAATATAACTGAAATTCTTAACAAAATGTTGAATCGAAGACTAATGCTATCGTAATATTGAGAAGGATTTAAGGGTTTAAGAAAAGAAGGTGGTAGTATGATATGTTGATTTGAGGAATATCTTGGATGAGCAGTGGTAGTTGTATGGGTGCAGTAAAAGAAAGCCTTATTAACAATTGTTTTTATGATCAGGTGTAATGGCACGGTCAATGTTACCACTTGAAATCTTTCTAGAATAGCTTTTTAGCATAGTCCGAAAGTGGTATGCATTGCCACACCTTTGTAGGAAGATATTGCTATGATATTAACATAGTATGATATATTGACTTAGATGAGTAGTGGAAGTCGTATGGGTGAAGTAAAAACCTAATTTTAGGTGATCTGGTATAATGGAATGACCAGTGTTGCAATACGAAATCTTTCCAGAGTAACTTTTTCGCAAAGTGATCCTTTTCTGGTTAGGCGATGATAGTTCGACATCAAAAATCTCATGATATTTCTTACGGAAGTCCAAATATACTTTTGCAATTATCTCGCTTTAACACATCATCATCATCTGTCTCTCTCTAATACATATGATTGAGGTGGATTTGGTCATATACTAGCCTGCTTGGAGCTTGGTATTATCAGTTGTTTGCTTTATATGCTATGAGTATATACATGTTGGATTTAGGTTGAGAGTGGGTTAAATTAAAAGCTTCGACGGTAGAAGATAGTGCTATGATATTAAGTAATGGAAATTGTATGGGAGCAGTAAAAGAATAATTTTTGGTTGTCAGGTGTAATGACATGGCTTAGCAGGTAATTTGATATTACCTTTTACCAAGATCATGGCTGTTGAGATTGGGTTAAGTTTAGTGGTGCTTGAAGTTTATTTTATGGGTGGTGGGTGTGCATAATATAGTAGGAAGCTTTAGTGAATACCATACTTTTCAACAATCTGACTCTATCAAACACATCTGTGTCGCTCTAACAATAATCTGTTCATACTTGAGGCGGTTATAATAGCTTGAAATTATCTTATTCATATTGGTCAATGAGGAATTCCAGAGGTTTTGTTTACAATTCGCTATATTTTTTTTCGGGTCTAAATTAAGTTTGGTGATGCTTGAAGTTTCTTTTATGTGCGGTGGGTGAGTATAATAGAGTAGGAAGTTTTAGTGAATACCATACCTTTCAACCATCTCGCTCTAACACACAACATCTACCTCGCTCTAACATACATGCTTGAGGTAGACATGATCGTTTACATGCCAGCTTGGAGCTGTGTGTTATCAGTTGTTTGATTTATATGCTATGCCTGCCTGAAATTATCCTGTTTGTGTTGGGCTGGTCTGTATACTTGGTAGATGAGAGCTTTAGCGACAATATGCCATCGTTTACTTGCAAGCTTGGAACTTGGTAATATCAGTTTTTGCTTTATATGCTCTGGCTGTCGAGGGTTATCATGTGTTTAGCTGGGCTGGGTGAATATAGATCCGAAAATATATCATGTGAAACTGCTGCAATATTAGAGTATTTTCTTATCAGGTTGAGAGGGAATTAAATTTAAAGTTTTGATGAAAGAATTCGATGTTCTAGATGGCAACAAAATGAAAGTTTATAAGAATTTGGTAAGATTATGTTCTATAAAAAAATCTAATAAGCAGAAGAAAATTGTATAATAATCTGGTAAGAGTATGTTCCATACAAAATCTAACAGACAGAAGAAATTTTATAAAAATCTGGGTGTCTCTATTGAACCACAGGAGACTTGATTTTTCACAGGTTTACCTGGTAATCACTCTTTTTAAAATTTCGAATAGGATCCTCAAATAAATGACAGTACTGCAGAGCTATCCATTTGAGAACCTTTTTCACATAGCTCGTCAGCTGCTTCATTACTCTAGATATCCATATGTCCATGAACCTAGAATAGGGTGACCATATGCTGTATCGATATAGGCTATAGCTTTACAAAGACATAGTGTTAAAACAAAATTTTGTAAGAATCTGGTAACAGTATGTTCTACCCAAAATCTAATAAGCAGCGAAAATTTTTATAAGAAATTGGTATGTTCTATACAAAATCTAAGTGGCAAAAAGAGAATTGCATGAGAATTTGGTTAGTGGTTCACGTCTTCTTGAATATGAGACTGTTAAGATGAATATTGAGGGGCTTATAAGAGAATATAATAACATTTTTCTCGATGGGCATAAGAAACAAATTCAAGATTGCTATAACTTTTTAAAATTATATAAAAATATTGAGCAAGTCGAATCAAAATGTTATGAGCACCATGTAAGCTGGGCTTGGGCAAGAGATGATTCAACGGATTAAACAGTGTGGGTTTTTGACCGAAAATATAAACAAATTTGATACAAATGATTACCCAGAAGATAATCAATTCAATTTACCGCTCATGAATAAAAAGATTCCTGGTCTAATGAAGGATGAGCTGAATTGGAAAATCATGAGCGAATTTGTAGGCTTGCGCTCGAAAATGTACAGTCTGCGTATAAACAATTGTAAAACTGTAAAGAAAGCAAAAGGAATAAAGACTAATATAGTCCAGAGGCATATCAATTTCGAAGACTACATCGAATGTTTGAATAACAAGCGAGTATTAACTGCTAGTCAGAGCTCCATACGATCGCATAACCATAATGTATCCACGATCAGCCAAAAGAAGATAGCATTGAGTCCATATGATAACAAGCGGTATATTATGAGTGGGACAACGGATACTCTACCATGGGGACATTACTCTATTCAATCATAACAGCAAGGAGCAGACGCAGAAAACATAGTCAAGGCTAGTCTAAGATATATATTGTTAATAAAACTTGTATTATGGCTAAAATAGCATTTAATGAAATAGTTTGTTTTAATTGTATTATAGTCTAATATATACATTATTGTAAAATAAAGGAAAATATTATAATTATAAGGAAACCGATTAAAGGAAGTCCAACCATTAAATGATACACTAAGAATTAAATGTTAATATTTTTCAATTTATAATAAATTATATTTTATATATGGTGTTCTTTTTATTCAATTTCCCTACTAAGTCCAGAGCTCCCGAATCACATTTGCCCACTACAGCGAGCTCCTAATCAGGCGATTGAGCATTTTACCCAGAATGCTAGGGCGGCTTGAGAAGAAATGTATACACGTGGGCTCGACCTTGATCTCTGACATCACATTTGAAACCAGAAGAGCGTTATCTGACCTGTTTAAAAGCTGGTAAGCTGTTATCAGACCTTTTTGAAAAGCTATTAGGCTGTTATCTGACCTGTTTGAAAAGCTGTTAAGCTGTTATCAGACCTGTTTAAAAGCTGTTAAGCTGTTATCAGACCTGTTTAAAAAGCTGTTAAGCTGTTATCAGACCTGTTTGAAAAGCTGTTAGACTAGCCTTGACTATGTTTTCTGCGTCTGCTCCTTGCTGTTCTGATTGAATAGAGTAATGTCCCCATGGTAGAGTATCCGTTGTCCCACTCATAATATACCGCTTGTTATCATGTGGACTCAATGCAATTTTCTATTGTCAGATCGTGGATACATTATGGTTATGCGATCGTATGGAGCTCTGATTAGCAGTTAATACTCGCTTGTTATTCAAACATTCGATGTAGTCTTCGAAATTTATATGCCTCTGGACTATATTAGTCTTTATTCCTTTTGCTTTCTTTACAGTTTTACCGTCGTTTATACGCAGACTGTACATTTTCGAGCGCAAGCCTACAAATTCACTCATGATTTTCCCATTCAGCTCATCTTTCATTCGACCAGGAATCTTTTTATTCATGAGCAGTAAATTGTATTGGTTATCTTCTGGGTAATCATTTGTATCAAATTTGTTTATATTTTCGGTCAACAACTCACACTGTTGAATCCGTTGAATCATCTCTTGCCCAAGCCCAGCTTACATGGTGCTCATAACATTTTGATTCGACTTGCTCAATATTTTTATATAAAAAGTTATAGCAATCTTGAATTTGTTTCTTATGCCCATCGAGAAAAATGTTATTACATTCTCTTATAAACCCCTCAATATTCATCTTAACAGTCTCATATTCAAGAAGAAGCTAACCACTAACCAAATTCTCATGCAATTCTCTTTTTGCCACTCAGATTTTGTATAGAACATACCACTTTCTTATAAAAAATTTCCCTGCTTATTAGATTTTGGGTAGAACATACTGTTACCAGATTCTTATAAAATTTTGTTTTACCACTATGTATTTGTAAAGCTATAGCCTATATCCATGCAGCATATGGTCACCCTATTCTAGGTTCATGGATATATGGATATCTAGAGTAATGAAGCAGCTGATGAGCTATGTGAAAAAGGTTCCCAAATGGATAGCTCTGCAGTACTATCATTTATTTGAGGATCCCATTCGAAATTTTAAAAAGAGTGATTACCACGTAAACTTGTGAAAAATCAAATCTCCTGTGGTTCAATAGAGACACCCAGATTTTTATAAAATTTCTTCTGCCTGTTAGATTTTGTATGGAACATACTCTTACTAGATTATTATACAATTTTCTTCTGGTTATTAGATTTTTTTATAGAACATAATCTTACCAAATTCTTATCAAATTTCATTTTGTTGCCATCTAGAACATCGAATTTTTTCATCAAAACTTTAAATTTAACCCCCTCTCAACCTGATAAGAAAATACTCTCATATCGCAGCAGTTTCACATGATATATTTTCGGATCTATATTCACCCAGCCCAGCTAAACACATGATAACCCTCGACAGCCAGAGCATATAAACCAAAAACTGATATCACCTAATTCCAAGCTGGCAAGTAAACGATGGCATATTGTCGCTAAAGCTCTCACCTAACAAGTATACAGACCAGCCCAACACAAACATGATAATTCCAGGCAGGCATAGCATATAAATCAAACAACTGATAACACACAGCTCCAAGCTGGCATATAAACTATCATGTCTACCTCAAGCATGTATGTTAGAGCGAGGCAGATGTTGTGTGTTAGAGCGAGATGGTTGAAAGGTATGGTATTCACTAAAACTTCCTACTCTATTATACTCACCCACCGCACATAAAAGAAACTTCAAGCATCACCAAACTTAATTTATTCTCAACATATTTGTGAATCCCAGACCCGAAAAAAAATATAGCGAATTGTAAACAAAACCTCTGGAATTCCTCATTGACCAATATGAATAAGATAATTTCAAGCTATTATAACCGCCTCAAGTATGAACAGATTATTGTTAGAGCGACACAGATGTGTTTGATAGAGTCAGATTGTTGAAAAGTATGGTATTCACTAAAGCGTCCTACTATATTATGCACACCCACCACCCATAAAATAAACTTCAAGCACCACTAAACTTAACCCAATCTCAACAGCCATGATCTTGGTAAAAGGTAATATCAAATTACCTGCTAAGCCATGTCATTACACCTGACAATCAAAAATTATTCTTTTACTGCTCCCATACAATTTCCATTACTTAATATCATAGCACTATCTTCTATCGTCGAAGCTTTTAATTTAACCCACTCTCAACCTAAATCCAACATGTATATACTCATAGCATATAAAGCAAACAACTGATAATACCAAGCTCCAAGCAGGCTAGTATATGACCAAATCCACCTCAAGCATATGTATTAGAGAGAGACAGATGATGATGATGTGTTAAAGCGAGATAATTGCAAAAGTATATTTGGACTTCCGTAAGAAATATCATGAGATTTTTGATGTCGAACTATCATCGTGTGAGATCTATGCTCAAGCTAAAGTGGGTGCCGGTTGTAAAAGGATAACTCAGCTTTGTCTTAATTCAAATATAAAATTTATTCAATATATTGCTTATAAACTATTATCACAAATTCAATTTTTTTATAACTAACCTAGCTTACGATTACGAATTCAAGAACTTATACTATCTTAAGCTACCAATTCAACACAAATTAATTAATTTTTACCCGAAAGATTTGCTCCCCTTATTTCTGAAAAGAGAGAGAGAGAATCCACTATTAGTACAATAGAAGTTTTGTGCTACACGTATAAGCACGGTAGCAGTAATGCAAAAATATTTATAATGACAGAAGTATGTTTCTGCAGCAGGAGTAGATTCCTGCTTAGACGTAGGATAAAATTAAAGCAGAAGTAAATTTCTACAGTAGGAGTAGATTCCTACTCATGTGAGAGATAAAATATAAGCAGAATTAAATTTCTGCAGTAGGAGTAAATTCCTACTCAGGTGGGAGATAAAATATAAGCAGAATTAAATTTCTGCAGTAGGAGTAAATTCCTACTCAGGTGGGAGATAAAATATAAGCAGAATTAAATTTCTGCAGTAGGAGCAAATTCCTACTCAGGTGGGAGATAAAATAAAAGCAGAATTAAATTTCTGCAGTAGGAGTAAATTCCTACTTAGGTGTGGGATGGATTTAGCAGAATTAAATTTCTGCAGTAGGAGTAAATTCTTACTTCGATATGGGATGGAATTAGCAGAATTAAATTTCTGCAGTAGGAGTAAATTCCTACTTAGATGGGAACAAAATTAGGTTTGGATAATTTAGGAAAATCAGAGTAAATTCTGATGTTTTCAGATCAAATTCTGAATTGGGAATGGATGATTCTGCTGCAGCTCGTCGCCTTTTTACAGCCGCCGCGAACCGCTACGTTTCGGCTTCATGATCGGTTGCCTTGACAACGCTCGTTCTCAAAGTTGTTATACTTTGATGGCGGCGTCCCGCAGTGACGTCATATGAGACCATTGAATTGCACTGAACTCTGACTGCGGCGAAAGCGAGAACATCTGGTGTGATGTAATGTCATTTGAATGACATTACGAAACGTAAATATACTGCGGTAGGTATACTTGGTACATATTTCCTTCTTTGCATTGATAAAGTTTATATTTATTTTTATAGATAAACAATCTTTCGTGAAGGAGAGCCATCTGAAAATTTGTGGTTTAATTTTAAAGCACTTCTGGCTGAATATTATCGGATGGGACACTATGGATTATCTGAATAATGTATAGGATGTTGTTCGTTTTTTTTCTTTCAGATAAGTATTCTAAAATTTATTATTTAGAACTAGATACTTTGTGATTTCTTTGTTTTATTTTTAGGAGCGTATATTGGAGAAGAATTAGGAATCATCGAGGGATTTTGTATGTGGGCTGAACACATCGCCTAACCAGAAAAGGATCACTTTGCGAAAAAGTTACTCTGGAAAGATTTCGTATTGCAACACTGGTCATTCTGTAACTGTCTGTCTGACTGGATTATGCCAAGACCCCTGCAACGACATTCCTCTGATGTGTCATCAGAATTTTGTCATCATGAAGTCTGACATTCTCCAATCAGTAAAATTTAGACGGCAAATACTATTGATGTCTAAAGGGAATAAAAAAAAACCACATCACACTGCCATCTATTTAGCGAAGAGTATACTACATAATTATCATTATGAATGAAATCAGAAGCTAGTGTATCGAAATTAGCATGCCTATTTGCAGGTGCGGTCTAGCTCGCCGGGGGATGGATAAGTTGACACACTAAACGACGACTTTTGACAGTTACGTTGGAGTTCGTGAGAACTCGCATTTTGCATGCTATAATGTAACCAACAAACTACACAAACCAAACTGGCTCACCACCAGCATCCAAACTGACATAAACAGAAGTCCACACTGACATAAACATTTTTATTGATTTGGGAGAGAGGAAAAGGAAAATGCACTCACAGGCTCATTACTACTGCAGCGCGCGCTTACGGGTTCTTATGGATTCATTTTTTTTTCAATACTATAACAAAACTCAATTCGATGTAAACATACACATTCTTTTAATGAACAAAAATTTATGAAAATCAACAATAAAATATCTGGTTATTTCTCCTTTTTTTTTTTAATTTATCATTTTTTCATTAGATTATATACATATGAATGGTTCTTTCATGATATGGCTAATTTAAATTTATTGTATTCTTTCAATATAAAATCGGTCCATAAACTCTAACTAAAAATATTTTTCCATTAATATAAAAACCATTTTTATATACACCCCTTTTTGGTGGTAAATTTTTTTTCAATCAATATTTAAAATTTATTTACTTTATTATTATTTCCCTTTAATACTCCATTTGTTTTCTTATTATTATTTTTTGTTATTAATATTTAATTCTTGTTATGGAATAAAATTTCCATTTTTGTATGCATTTGACTTTTTCTGTTCTTTTAATATTCAATATATACAGAATAAAAGTTGATACACATTTTTATAAAATGAAATTCATATGAATTCTTACCTTTAATATCTTTCTTTTTCTTATCATTATTTCTTATTTATTATAAAGTTGCGTTCACTAAAATATATCTGATTGTCTTTTTATTCCTACACTTTTATTTCAGGAACCACCATTTTGATTTTTTTTTTCCTTTTTTTGTATCTGCAGAAATCGTCAATTAAGCAGGCTTCCAATGGAATTTTAATTATTAAATAATTTTTTCTTATTGTTTAATTTTTTTCAAAACATCAATTTATTATTTGCAGATTTCCTTCCACTAGGATATTTTAAGCGATAATATTTTCCTCTTCATGGACCACCATCATAGATTTAATTTTGTTCAACAAAATGCAACTTTAATCTCCTTAATGTTTTTTTTCCTTCTCAATCAAATGAACATTCATTTTCCGGTTTTTTTCTGCTTTTCCTTCACTATTCGATGCTATCTTTATTCTTTGAAACCAAACATTTTATTATTTTAATTTTTTTTCACCAGCAAAACTAATCTTTCTTTTAAAAAAAAAACGAAACTTTTTTTTCTTTACAAATCAAAAAGAACCTTCCTTTCAGCTCAATCTCACTTCCTCGACTTCTTCTCTATTCTTCACCGAATCATCATCCCAGCAAAAATGATTTCATCATCCCAAAAAAATATGAAAAGTCTATCCTGGAAAACTGACAACTAGAGGTACACAGAAAGAGATGCGCGACTCCCTTAACCATTCCAATCTGATTCCATTTAGCCGACAGCCGCCACTTGACAAGCACATTTTTACCCAAAGGCTTAAGGTCACGTTTATGCGAAAGTAGTTCTGGCTCAACGGAAGACGTTTTGTTACAAAGCGGGTTCTCTGGCGGAGAGTTCTCTTCGAAAGGGAAACCGAATACAAAACCGGAAGCCATGGACCAAGTCAGAAAAATCCAACGTGTGGCTCGACCCATGACCCTGAGATTAAGAGTCTCATGCTCTACCGACTGAGCTAGCCGGGCCATACTGCACACCATTGCGCATTAGAGATCTTGACCAGAAAACAAGAGCAAGACAGGAAAGCAAAACATTCACTTAAAGATAACCCAGAAGGAGCCAGAGCTTTGACTGGTCAAAACAATATTTTCTTCTACACCCGTAAGTGCAGAGGTTTAAAATATAAGGCGATGACTTTACAAAGTTGACATCCGAAATCCTTATCCTGGATGCAATTGCAAATCAAAACATTCTGAAAATTATGGATCTTATATGAACGATTAGTTTCATATATAAAAACTATTGAATTGAATAAAACGGAACTAATAGAATTTATCAAATTATCAAGCCAACCTATATCAACCTATTGCCGCAAATCTTTAGCGTGAAATGTAGCTATAAGATTTCCCTGCAGGTCGTCAACCTCATACAAACTCGCACCGACACGTCTTCGTATCCGACCTTTAGAAAATTTATTTGCTAATTTGGCATTAAAACAGGCAGCCATATTGCTTACTGGGAAATTTCGACGAAAGACTTCCTGACCAGGAATGTAATTTACTCTCTTACAACGAGTGTTGTAGGTATTCTCGTGACGAGAATGAGCTAAAGAAAGGTTGTGTCTAATACGTTCACGTATCAATGACAAACGATCCACCGTAGGCATGACTAAGATGTCACCATCTTGAAGCGCTTCAAGCTTTTTAAGGATTGGATAGGCTGATCCGTGTAAGATCATGTGACACCCGAATAGTGCACGAAAAGGATCCATTCCTATAGACTCATGAAGAGTACTACGAAGAGCACAAGCAATGCTAGAGAGATTGCGATCCCACTCACGATGATCGTCTTGAAGATAAGCTCTAATGTCAGCTAATACGGATCTATTAACTCGTTCCGAAGCATTAGGGTGGGGAGAATATATTGCTGTTCGTACATGCCTGACGCCATAGTCAGTTAACAATTTGGAAAATTTCTTGGAGATAAATTGTCGACCATTGTCGGAAAAAATTGTTTCAGGTACTCCAAACGTATGAAAAATTTCATGCTCTAGAAATTCGATGGCAGCCGTAGCCGTTTCAGCCTTAACTGGATGAAGAAAAACGAATTTACTGAAGGAATCTAGTACGACAAATACAGCAATTTTACCATTTTTAGTCCGAGGGTATGGGCCTAAAAAGTCAATATATAAAGATTGGAAAGGTTTAGAGATACGCAAGGGAAACCCCCTAGGAGGTCGTAAAATTTGATTAGTAGCTTTGGTCTCCTTACAGACCACACACTGAGAAACAAATGACTTTACCTGAGTAACCATTCTGGGCCAAAAATATTTGGTTTTCAATCGAAACAAGGTCTTGCCAATACCACCGTGAGATGCTTGCGGAGGTTGATGAGCATTTTCAATCAAGGTCTCAGTTAATTCAACAGGAATCCATAATTTCCAAGCAAGATCTTCTTGTACCGGATCACCCAATCGAGGAGAAGTACGATGATAAACATAACCTTCGGATACTTGTAGATCAGGTAATTGATCCTTATTACTTGAAACGTATTCTACCAAAACCTTATAATCTGAAGATTGAAACGCTGAAGAATTCAAATCCACATCCAACACCAAAGCAATCTCATCAATACAATTGATACGAGATAAAGCATCTGGTACCACATTCTGTGTACCCTTTCGGTGTTCGATACTAAATTGAAAACCTTGTAACTTTAAGCTCCATCTGGCTAATCGTCCACTCAAGTCACTTTGGTTCATAAGCCACTTTAAGCTAGAATGATCTGTAATGATAGTAAAGGTTTGACCCTCTACATATGCTCTGAATTTCTTTACACTCAGGACTGCAGCGTAACATTCCAATTCAGTGATACTGTAATTGCGTTGTGCTTTATTAATTTTCTTGGACATATAAGCAATAGGATGTTCATTATTATCCTTGTCTCTTTGAAATAAAACACTTCCGACGCCTTGCTTACTAGCATCACACTGAATATAGAATGGGCTCTCAAAATCAGGAGTGACCAGAACTGGGGCTATTGTCATTAAATGTTTTAATCTTTCAAAAGCTTCTTCAGCTTCTGAAGTCCATACAAACTTTTTGTTCTTCAAACAATCCGTAATTGGGGCAGCCACAGTGGCATAATTGGGAATGAAACGCTGATACCAACCAGTCATGCCGAGGAAGCGACGAACTTGCTTGACTGATTTCGGAGCAGGAAATTCGTTAATTGCAGCAACTTTACCGGAATCAGTTTTCAATGTTCCATCTCCAATAATGAAACCCAAGTACTTTACTTCACGAACACAAAATCTGCTTTTATTTAAATTGATAGTTAGTCCTGAACGTCGAAGACATTCGCTGACTTGTTCCAATACTCTCAAATGTGTCTCAAAGTCTGGTGACACAATCAATAAGTCGTCCAGATACACAAATACATTTTCTCTCAAGTTACCCGGAATTACTTTGTCCATCAGTCTACACATACGCTGTGGTGCATTGCATAAACCAAAAGGCATTACCTTAAATTGGTAAAGAGGACGGCCAGGCACTGTGAAAGCTGTTTTTTCACGAGATTTTTTTTCTAACGGAATTTGCCAAAAAGCATCTTTCAAATCCAAACTAGAAATATATCTAGTATCTTGTAAACGACCAAGAAGACCATCAATGTGAGGAAGTGGATATGCATCCTTCACTGTTACATTATTTACTTTCCGAGAATCAATACATAAACGTACTTTTCCAGGTTTACGTACGAGGACAACTGGAGAATTCCATGGACTATTGGACTCTTCAATGACTCCCATTTCCAACATTCGGTCAAGCTCATCATACATTAATTTCTGTATGGCTGGGGACACTGGGTAATGACGTTGTTTGATTGGGACTGCATCCTCAGTATCAATCACGTGATCCTCCAGATGAGTTTTTCCCAAACCTAATACATCAAAAGACGGAAATTTAGCTTTCACTGTATTGAGCTGAACCGATTGTGTTGAAGTTAGTTGATGAAGATTATTTTCCACGACTGGTGATGAAGATGTTTCACTTATCTCACTAATTATGTGAGGAGCAATTTGAAATTCTCTCCAGAAATCAACTCCCAAGTAGAGTTCTTGACTCAAACCAGGAATTACATACAAAGTAAACAACTTACAAATTCCATTATGACTGATAGGAATTTTGACATAACCAGTAATTTGTTGAGCAGCACCATCAGCAGTCTGAACCGAGGTGTGCAAAGATTTAAGCCTAATATTTTTATGTTGATTAAGGAATTTTTGAGCATTTTTCCCCAGGCAACTAATATTAGCCCCACTATCGAGCAAACCAATCATATTTGTGCCCTGTAGTGAAACGTTCACATAAGGTCTATTGTCTGAAGCGTTACTCAACACAGATGAAATAACTGTTTTAGCCAATTGTTTCTTCTCTTTGGCTAAAGATCGAATTTTTGGTGTTATTTTATTAATGACATTTAGACTATTTGAAAATATTTGTTCTCTAATATTCAAATAATTCTTCCATCTATTAATGAAAGAATTCTTCACAGACTCATTAGGAAATTCTATTTTAAGGTCAGTTATAGGCATTGCATGATCACATTTGTTCAAGCCGATTGTCGAAGTATTCGAAGTAGTACAATCTAGTGCGGATGCGTCGCCTTGAAAGACTTCGCATCCCTTAACTGGTTTTCCGAACAGCAGTTAGGGCACTTTGGCGTAACCACTCCAGGTTTACCACACTTATAGCAAAACAAATTACGAAATTCAGCCGGACATTCATAAAATGCATGCCCCTGTGACTTACAATTCCAACATGTCAATGGTTTACGTGCTATAAATTTATTCAGAATTTGGACCTCTTCCACTTGGGCATCATACTGAGCACCGGAAGGAATTGAAAAAGGCAAATCAGGTGAAGACGTATCAGGAATATTAAAAATTGATTGATCATTTTCATGATTCATATTTATTTCATGCACTCGCAAAGGTGCCACTGGTCTACGTTCTGGTCTGTTACCAATATACCATTTCTCCGCCTTGATACACATTTTGCGCAATTCATGCACAGAAACAATATCATGGCCTACAGCAAGAGGACCAAGACGAGAATTCAGATTCTGAATAATTATACTAACATATTCAGATTCTCTCATCGGCTCCTTCAAACGATTATGCAAAGCAGTCATTTTATGTAAAAATTCGTCGAATGACTCGAAACCCTGTTTGAGTTCCAGCATAGACTTGATGACGCTGAAGTCATTACTAAGACTGCAAAATTGAGTCAAAAAGCCAACGCGAAAATCATTCCAGGTTGGTCGACGACAAGCTCTTCTGAACTGAGACCAATACCAATCTAAAGCTCGGCCTTGAAGAAGAGATACAATATTACTACAGACTTCCTCATATGGAATGTCTGAGTCCAAAGCTAACAATTCAATCCGATTTATAAATTCTTCGGCCGACAACTGATCATTGTTTGCAGGAAAACGAATGTTCCAGTGTTGAACCAAAGAAGGACGGCGAACTGGAGTCGTGAAGCGGTTCGCAGCTCTTACAGGAGCCCTACATAACATTTCATCATTTGAAGCATTATGTGGGTTTGGTGGTGGTGAAGGTGTTGAAGAACGAGAATGATAAGGTTTAGACAAAATAGATGGCGTGACTTGTTTATCACGAAGTTGATCTAAATCTAGTTGCATTTTTGCAATTTGTTGTAATATCGCATCCGACGATAAGGAAACGGATGGGAATGAGACCTGGTCTCCTTTTATATTAACATCCGGGTTAGCAACCGAAGTCGTTGCTATATTTGTTTTTTCCTCCTGAGATACGATTCCTTCCAGAACCTTCTCGGGATCATCGATATTATCAGCGGATACATTACTCTCAGCGGACTTACCCGTACTTTTTGTATTGTTTTTCCCTTTATTCGCGGGCATTATACAATAATAATATTACCAATTATATAATTGTGAAAATGTAAATGATTATTTATATCAAAACCAATTAGCTTTTAAGCCAATTTGTATTAAGTATTGTATTAAATTCCAAAGGTTGGTATTATATTATTGAAAAATTTATATGTTAATATTAATTAGCTTTATGCCAATTTGTAACTTATTAATAAAATAGAATATATATATGATTACTTACAAGCAATTAACTTTAAAAGTCAATCACCGAAGTTACGAAATTTCAACTACTAATAGATGTACAAAATAATACACGAAATTGATACAATAACAGTTCTTCTCACGAAGAAACCGCATTTGCACCAATACAAACAAACGAAGAAATACGAAATGGATACAATGACAGTTCTTCTCACGAAGAAACCGCACATGCACCGGATATAAACAAACGAAGAAATACAAAAATTTATCTCTTGCCAGAGAGACTACTTTCACCAAAATTAAGCAATTTTTATTTTATTAAATATCAGTTAATCAATTTAAAACACGTATATATATAACTTCCAAATCAAACATTAAACGAAGCACGGTGCAGCAGCAATGAATACGAGAACTCATTCCTTCATCCAAGTTGGTAAGGAAATAAGAAGTAGGGAAAGTTAAAGGGATACAAGGGATATGAAGTATCGTCAGTGTGGACCACCAAAGAAAATTTAGATCTACAACAATAATTAATTTTTTTTGGGTTTGTACACAATATTCAGGTTCAGGCATCGGACTGGATAGGTTATACTTCCAAAATTCCGGACAAGAATCCTGACATGTGACATTTAACGGTAATCTTCCTCTCCTCATCCTGACCTTTGCTCTACCCAGCTCATGACTAAGTAATGAGGTGAAAGGGTGGAGAAGAAAAAGAACATACTAATAAATTGAAATTCTCAACTGACTGTTTTCAAAACCACTAAGACAACCAATTCGTCGCAAGCCAAATGAACATCTGTCACTTGAAGCCAGACGAGTACGAACCATGTCGCATAATAGTCAGGAGAGAAAACCAGTACTCTGAGGATGCAATAAAATAAATTTTAGAAAAAAATTACAAAACGGGTTTAAGATGTCAGGTGTTCCCTCTGCTAAAGATTTCAAATCCGTACCTTGACCTAAGCCAAACGAACATCAGTCACTTGAAGCCAGTGAAAGAGGCACTGATTTCTCATCTTCATTTGCAGAAGAAGCAGCACATCTTACTACGAATAAAACTTCAGCACCACAGATGGACTTTCATTTATCAAAATTCTACAAAGTTGAGTCGGAGCTACTACATACAGACAACTATTTGAGTTTCTGTGGATTGGCCGCAGAAAAGACGGACTACTGATTGCCATACTTGTAGTATGAACAACCACCAAATATTAAAGACAAAAATAGACTTTATCCAGGATAAGCCTGAATAAACAGTGAAACCTTTCCGTTGGGCGCTATATTTGTAACTGTCTGTCTGACTGGATTATGCCAAGACCCCTGCAACGACATTCCTCTGATGTGTCATCAGAGTTTTGTCATCATGAAGTCTGACATTCTCCAATCAGTAAAATTTAGACGGCAAATACTATTGATGTCTAAAGGGAATAAAAAAAAACCACATCACACTGCCATCTATTAATATATCAATTAATATATTAATTATCATCATGAATGAAATCAGAAGCTAGTGTATCGAAATTAGCATGCCTATTTGCAGGTGCGGTCTAGCTCGCCGGGGGATGGATAAGTTGACACACTAAACGACGACTTTTGACAGTTACGTTGGAGTTCGTGAGAACTCGCATTTTGCATGCTATAATGTAACCAACAAACTACACAAACCAAACTGGCTCACCACCAGCATCCAAACTGACATAAACAGAAGTCCACACTGACATAAACATTTTTATTGATTTGGGAGAGAGGAAAAGGAAAATGCACTCACAGGCTCATTACTACTGCAGCGCGCGCTTACGGGTTCTTATGGATTCATTTTTTTTTCAATACTATAACAAAACTCAATTCGATGTAAACATACACATTCTTTTAATGAACAAAAATTTATGAAAATCAACAATAAAATATCTGGTTATTTCTCCTTTTTTTTTTTTAATTTATCATTTTTTCATTAGATTATATACATATGAATGGTTCTTTCATGATATGGCTAATTTAAATTTATTGTATTCTTTCAATATAAAATCGGTCCATAAACTCTAACTAAAAATATTTTTCCATTAATATAAAAACCATTTTTATACACACCCCTTTTTGGTGGTAAATTTTTTTTCAATCAATATTTAAAATTTATTTACTTTATTATTATTTCCCTTTAATACTCCATTTGTTTTCTTATTATTATTTTTTGTTATTAATATTTAATTCTTGTTATGGAATAAAATTTCCATTTTTGTATGCATTTGACTTTTTCTGTTCTTTTAATATTCAATATATACAGAATAAAAGTTGATACACATTTTTATAAAATGAAATTCATATGAATTCTTACCTTTAATATCTTTCTTTTTCTTATCTTTATTTCTTATTTATTATAAAGTTGCGTTCACTAAAATATATCTGATTGTCTTTTTATTCCTACACTTTTATTTCAGGAACCACCATTTTGATTTTTTTTTTCCTTTTTTTGTATCTGCAGAAATCGTCAATTAAGCAGGCTTCCAATGGAATTTTAATTATTAAATAATTTTTTCTTATTGTTTAATTTTTTTCAAAACATCAATTTATTATTTGCAGATTTCCTTCCACTAGGATATTTTAAGCGATAATATTTTCCTCTTCATGGACCACCATCTTAGATTTAATTTTGTTCAACAAAATGCAACTTTAATCTCCTTAATGTTTTTTTTCCTTCTCAATCAAATGAACATTCATTTTCCGGTTTTTTTCTGCTTTTGCTTCACTATTCGATGCTATCTTTATTCTTTGAAACCAAACATTTTATTATTTTAATTTTTTTTCACCAGCAAAAAGTAATCTTTCTTTTCAAAAAAAACAACGAAACTTTTTTTTCTTTACAAATCAAAAAGAACCTTCCTTTCAGCTCAATTTCACTTCCTCGACTTCTTCTCTATTCTTCACCGAATCATCATCCCAGCAAAAATGATTTCATCATCCCAAAAAAATATGAAAAGTCTATCCTGGAAAACTGACAACTAGAGGTACACAGAAAGAGATGCGCGACTCCCTTAACCATTCCAATCTGATTCCATTTAGCCGACAGCCGCCACTTGACAAGCACATTTTTACCCAAAGGCTTAAGGTCACGTTTATGCGAAAGTAGTTCTGGCTCAACGGAAGACGTTTTGTTACAATTCCATTATACCAGATCACCTAAAATTAGGTTTTTACTTCACCCATACGACTTCCACTACTCATCTAAGTCAACATATCATACTATGTTAATATCATAGCAATATCTTCCTACAAAGGTGTGGCAATGCATACCACTTTCGGACTATGCTAAAAAGCTAGTCTAGAAAGATTTCAAGTGGTAACATTGACCGTGCCATTACACCTGATCATAAAAACAATTGTTAATAAGGCTTTCTTTTACTGCACCCATACAACTAACACTGCTCATCCAAGATATTCCTCAAATCAACATATCATACTACAACCTTCTTATCTTAAACCCTTAAATCCTTCTCAACATTACGATAGCATTAGTCTTCGATTCAACATTTTTTTAAGAATTATCAGTAATATTTAAGCTTTGGATCATGAAGCCGTGAGAATACTATGCTCCAATAAAAAAAAACATATATGTACCTCCAATCCATTGTACAACATACATCGATTCAATCCCTCATAACAAAACCCCGAGAATACTTCCCAAGCCATGAAACATAAATCTATTTGTGTGCATTGAGAGTCCGCTATCTAAAATGTTCTATATTGATACTTATAGAAAACTGCCAAACATTGAATTTATATATATGCTATAGAGCCTAACTTAGTATCCATACAGGAAAATAGTCTTCTAGTAATTTACAGCTTGGTTCCTTACCTTCCCAAAGGCTACACTTACTATATAGGGGAGATGTAGGTAATGAGGATCACTTAAGCGGGATTTAAAATAAAACCAAATCTATTAATCAGCTATTTATTGCTTTGCTCTTATAATAAACTTTACTTATTTAACTATCAATTGAGATCAAGTTTAATCACTTTGACTTATTAATTTCGGAGCAATAAAGATTAAAAAAAAAGTCAGGTTCGATCACCATTGTCAACATCGGTTGGCAATGCTGATCAGCATGTGCACAATGGTGATCAACACATATCGCACACATAATTACGAGCAGAGTCCCACCCAGTACAGTCAGCATGGGCCCAAAGCCCACAAGAAGTGCATCGATACCATATTTCGCCGTCTCGTCCGAATTCGCCACATACAAGACACCAGTTACCTGCGCCTTCTGCATCGTCGTCTTCGTCATCTTGGCATAACTCGTCCGTGTTTACGTCTGACGTCGAAGTATCATTCGATTCCTGCAGAATTTTCTTCTTAACCTTCTCAAGATTGCCCTTCTGTGGCTTGCTTTTCTTTCCCACTCCTTTTCCCTTGCTTTTCACAGCTTTAGCTTTCCTTTTGTTTTCTTTTTCGACCAGGGCGTCTTTGATTGGTGTTGAAGTCAAAATCGTTGCATGCTGTTTTTTTCTTCCTTGCCTTGTCTTGAGAACAGGTGCTTTCTTAGGCATCTGGATGAAATTTTGGATTCTTGGCAGGTTCCCAGATGGTGATGGTATTTCGAATTGAGACGATGATGCAGTCGCTGGTTCAGGAATTGTGGGACAAAATGTAGATGTACTTAGAATAGGATTATCTTGTTCTAGTTCAACAGTAGCTGTTGGTACTGAGACGGAGTCAACAGCTCCAGCAGCAGTAGATTCTGAAATAGAGTCAGCGGGATCTTGCACTACAATGGGCTCTGATTGTAGTATTTCAGCTGCCATAAAATCTTCATCTGAAAAGACATTGGGATTTATGGGAAATATGCCCGTTGTTTTAAATCCCGCTTCGCCCTTGCTCATGGAGGCAACACTTGAAAATGCTTTTTTGACCAAGCAAGCCACATCATAAGGTGTTATTCTTTCTGAAAGTTGACTCTTCATGAAGAAGTCGCATTCTCTTCTATATGCAGCTTTAAATGGTCCAAAAAAGGACACATCCAATGGCTGCATGCGGTGAGAAGTATGAGGTGGTAGCGAAAGCATATGGATATAGTTTTTCTTACAATGCTCATGAACAACCAGAGAAATGTGGCTCGCATGATTATCCAATATTAATAGAACTGGTTCTTCTACAGAAGGTTTGGCATGCTGGGTGAAGTGCTTGAGCCATTCAAGGAAAAGTTCTTCATTAATCCATCCATTGTCTGAGCATTTATAAATAGCTCCTGTTGGGCCACCCTTTTCAAGGGTAGGGGTCATCCTCTTTCTGGGGAAAATAAACATTGGGGGAATGTATCCGCCTACAGCACTCATGCTGCAGAGCAGAGTGATATTCTTTCCCCTTTCCCAGCTTGTTATAGATCCTACCCTCTTCTGTCCCTTAGCAGCTAATACTTTACCAGGATCTTGGACGGTAGAAATACCGGTTTCATCGCAGTTGTAGATGTTTTTTGGCAGAAATTTGTATTTTTCCATTAGTTCTTCTAGCAGCTTGTAGAATCGCTGAACTTCAGTTTTATTAAAAGCTGTAACCCTGTTGATGCTAGTAGCTTCGGGCTTCCGCACAGAAATATTATTCCTGGTAATAAATCCATCAAACCAAACTCGACCAGCCAATCTTGAAGACGTGTTAAAATTGTGTTTCAGCTTTAGGGCTTCCGCGAATTCGAATGCCGCTCTTTTTATTTGGCTTGGAGTACACCCATAGAAAACATTGGCCATTTTCTTGATTATGTCCGCCAATTCTTTTTCCATCTCAGGCGTGAAGACAGTATTACGGCCGAGACGAGGTTCCTTAGTTGTTTTTATTGTGTACCTCTTCTGAAAACTGGAAAATGGAATGTTCATGGTCTTCGCTGCTTTCCTCATTGAATAATTCTGTTCGTCAATGAGCTTTACAGCCTTTTCTAGCTGGTCCATAGACCAGCTAGCTTTGTTTGTTTTCCTAGGACGAACTTTCGTCATCTACAAAAAAAAAAATACATTATGTCATCCAAGTTAGGTAATGTGGGCAATGGGGGTCACTATGTAGGTAATTGGAGTCACCTGACTCCGATTACCTACATGGGCGAAAAGGAGAAAAAAACAATCCTGATGAGAAAGTTGAAGATATTATAACAATCTGCGTTTTAAATCGCAATCAAAAATGTTACGATTATTACATATCAGAAGAACAGAAATAAAGATTTAGTAATTTAAGCCTTACCTTCGAATTTATCTACTCGAAAAATTAGATCAAAATGGCGCGAAATCTTCACACATCTGTGTCTCTCCAGCGCGTTCCGCGAACTGACTGAGGCACCGTCCGTGCACGGGAATAACGCAAAGCTAGCGCGTAGGCATGTTGGCATCACTTGGTTGCGTTCGGTTTTTGTTATTTTGTGGTGATCACCATTGCCAACTGACTCCGATTGCCTACATCTCCCCTACCTTACTTAACAAAATAATAAAATAGTTTTGATTAAAATGTAACCTTACATATTACGCCCACTAACTCCCAGCTGAATGTGTGTCTATACAATGATTACTCAGCAGGGAGTTCTTGATTGAGGAATCGTAGTCATTTGGTTAACAATTTATTTTGGTTCGGAAGATAAGAAAGTAGGCTTAGGATTATCAAAATACCACATTTCTGTACGAATAGAAGTTAGATCAATAAAGGGGCCCCACCCCGCCGCTAATGATCTCAGCCAACAAGTTATATAGCCCCGTTCAACAACAAGCCTGATAATTCCAGGCAACCATACTATACTCATAGTATATAAAGCAGACAAGCAAGCTCCAAGCTGGCATGTATATGATCAAGTCCACCTCAAACATGTGTGCTAGAGAGAGAGAGATGTTTTGAGAGAGCGAGATGGTTTCAAGGTACGGTATTCACTAAAGCTTCCTAATGAGTTGGAGCGAGACATTTTACAGCACTCCACTATTCATCCAAAACTAAATTAAGCTTCTATATCCTACTAGAATTATGTGATGCTAAATAGCATCCACCAAAGCTTTTAACTTATAGTACCACGGTCTGATACAACACCATTTCGGATGATGATATTTTAGGGGATATAAATATGAAGCCGTATTGCTGATAAGATTTTTACTGAGCGAAAGACTTTCCAATAGACACAAAAAAATCGCTCAACTTGTTTACTTTTCTCGGCTGTGCGAGTTTGTTTGATATAAAATTATCAGTCATCCCATTACACTTGAAGACTAAAAATTTTCTAACAAGGCTGCAGTTATACAATTTTCATTACTCATCTAAGTCGCCACATCATCCTACATTAATATTATAGCTCATTAAAGATTTTAATTTAACCAATTCTCAACTTAATGCTTACAAAAAAATAGCCTAGACTTGAATTATTAGTAATATGAATTACATCATAAAAGGTATTATCGCTAATATCACGAAAACCATAGCCCGTAGAGGATTTCTGATAAGACTTTTCAGTACACGCACACCCCTACAGTGAAAATTTTCTAGGCTTTAATTTCTATTCTTACCATCCCAAGCAGCCGTGATCTCTTTTTAGATATCGAATATCATGATCATTCTTGTTTATAAAAGATACCTACAGACAACAACTTACTCTATAGTTGTTGTTGATTTTTTATCAACAAAAGAAAGTTTCAATTATAACTTCCACTACTCATCTAAGACAACTTGTCAGTTGTTGTTTTTTTCCAAAGAAATCGGGAATCGTTCAGTTTGTTTACTTTATTCGGCTCTGTGCGAATTTTGTTTACATTATTCGACTGCGATTTTGCTTACATTATTCGGCTGTACGAATCGTTTATGCACTGAATCAAATTAGAAGCATTGCATCTGAAGATCAAAAATTAGGCAATTTCTTATCTAAGCCAACATACCTACCTACGTTAGTTGTTGTTGTTGCTAATTTAATAACATGGTGCAATACGAAATATCGCCTGGTAGAAAACCTTTTGATATGACGTACACACTGTGTATGTGTGTGTGTGGGTGTGGGGGTGTGTGTGTCCAGCCTCGCACAAGTGTCCCGATGTCTCTGTCCCCACAACTCTAAGCGTATATAGCAAGTTTAAAGAACATTCACACAACACCTCCATGGCCTGATGGTAGAACGCTTCGGATTTTACAAAACCAAGCGTTCTCGGTTCGATTCCAGCAAAAGCCAGCATTATTTTATTAAAAATCAGCTGAGACAAGATCTTGAAAAGCTTACGGGGATCAGCCAACCAGATGACGTCATCCCCTGGTCAGCCAGACGGTAGGAAGGAATTCCCGCAGGCAGGCGTAGACTAAAACGGTTTGAATTTTCAAATCAGCTATGACAGAGCTTGATTAGCTGACGGGGATCGGCAACCAGATGGCGTCATCATCTGGTCAGCCAGACGATAGTAAAGGAATTCCGCAGGCATGCCCTGTGACGTATATCACTAGACGGAAGCCCCCTCAGTGGCCCAGAACCCTAGTCCAGAGCCACCAAAATAGTTGGAATTTTCCGGACACTTTTTGTATGGAAAAAATGATCTGGTACTCTCCTAGCGTAACTACTACATCTTGCAAATTTGTCTTAATTCCTGACAAAAGCTTATCTTCTAATTTAATATTTTTCAACCTTATATTAATACATTCTTCTAGTTCAAAATCATATTTGTCTTTATTTACGTAGCTGTAACTGATATTATTAGTAGTTATTTCCGTTTCAACTGTTACAAATTTACAGTTAGAGTCTAAGAATAAAATACCTTCTTCGTGAACATTAGCACATTTACATTTATATTTTGTAGGGTTATTTATTGCGAATATATATTTATTAAAGTCTATTTTATAAAAAAACTTCAAAATTACTAGTGATCTGCTTAATCTTACAATTTTCAATGGACCTTCTCATGTGAACATTCAATGCACAATCGTCTTGTTTCATAGTGTTATACATAATAATTTCCTTACAAACGTAATACTCTTTGAATTTTTTACAATCATTTAAATTAGATCTGATTGAATGGCCTTCTTTATCATTACTAACAAACAGATAACTGCTGTGAATATCAAATATAAAACCTTGATTATCTCTCAGGACTGGTAATTCAACGTTAGGTATTTCTACAATTATTTTAATAATTTTATCAACCAAATATGCCTTAATTTTACTTTCTTGAATTAGGTTGTGATAGTTTTCGAGAGTTGGTTCAAATAATAGATCTTCTTTATAAGGGTGTTTTTGTAAGATCTCAACGAATTTTATTGGTTTCAATATGAAAGGATGTACAATATTTGCGCTTATTAATAAAATAGCTTGCTCTAAAATATCTGTTTCGATATCCAAAGCTAAAATTTGCCTATGTATCCGCTCAAAGTATTTGTTGACTTCAATTTCTTGTTTAACACTATTTTCTTCATTAATTAAATTGTTAATTTGGTTTATTATTTCATTAAGTTTTGTCTCGTGAGCATAGTAAGTATTGTGAAGAGTTTTATACTCCTCGTTTAAAGACTTCATAATCAGAATTTCAGATTTGAGGCTTGATTGTAATTTTTCATTAGTATTTTGCAGAGCTTGTACAGCCTTTTCATAAAATTCGCTATCTTCGCTATCCATTGTACTGAATAAACCCTTTAAGCCTTTACCGACGAGGTTAATTAAACCCCTCTTTTGCTTACTTCTACCAATGATATTTCTTCTTATTCCAAGGTTATTGCAAATATCATCCAATCTTCTATTAATTCTATTAGTATGCTTTAAAACTTCATTTTTTATTTCGTCGCACTCACTTATAACTAGTACATACGTCACCTAATCCTTGAGACTGTTTAATTATTTTGTCTATGGCCAATTCTAATTCATTGATATCTACCGAGTTGATGATTGAGATTTGTCCCTTGATCGATTTCACCTTTCCATTTGTTTAAAGCATATCCCATTAGAGCTTATCTCCTGGATTCTAATTGCTCGGCCGGTGGTTGACCTATAAAATGTTTTATTTTACTTTCGTTATATTTGATATATACATTATTTCTTCTAATTACTACAAAATCGCCTATTATCTTTATAATTTTAAAAGGCCTCGAATGTTTTTCACTAGACTTGTCTCTTTTCTCGTTTTCTACAAGTATAAGATCATGAACTTTAAAATTTGAGATTTTAGAACCTAGTTTCTTATCGTAACGTTCTTTTGCCTTAACTTTGGATTTGTTTAGATTTCTTTTCGCTTCGAGTTCCATCCGAAGTAATTTTAATTGTAATTCCTACGTGTAGTCCATTGTAGTCTTAAACCTCATGTCACCGACTTCACTAGGAGTATTCGCTTTCCGTCCGAATAGCATTTCATGTGGGGTGAATCCTGTACTGTTATGTTTTGTTGTATTCTGACAAAATGCTGCATATCTTAACAGTTTAGCATATTCAGGTTTGGTTTTATCTTTTATTGCAAGCCTTAAGTATTCTCCTAGTCTAGCATGCGCTCTTTCTGCTGAACCATTACTTTGCGGATATGCACTACTCGTTCGTATGTGTTTTATTTTGAACAGTTTGCAAATTTCCTTCATGAGATCGTTAGTAAACTCACCAGCATTATCAGTTAAGATATATTTTGGTATGCCAAAATAAAGAGTTTTCCAACAAGATGTGTTATTTTGATATTCAAAGCAAAATGCCATTTTTTGAGATATTTATCATTTGATCGGATCTTTATTTCATTATAAAGAGGAAGGTATGCCGTTAATAATGGAAAATAACATCGGCCAAATGACCACCACGACTACGCATACAGGACCATATCCTTTTTATGAAATTTTCCATAACCAAATCGTAAAGTGGCTGCCCTATGTCGTCGATAGCCTCACGAATTCCATCTTTGAGGTCTTGAATCGTCGCTGGGCTGTTGGCATAGACCTTCTCTTTCACGTGGCCCCAAAGGAAGAAGTCACAAGGTGTTAAGTCACAAGATCTCGGTGGCCAATTGTGATCACCTCTTCGACAGATAACACGGTCCGGAAACTTTTCCCGTAAAAGATCAATGGTTTCGTTGCTTGTACGGCACGTAGCGCCGTCTTGTTGAAAGTAAACGTTGTCCAGATCAATACTATCGAATTCCGGCCATAAAAAATCATTAATCATCTGTCGATAGCGAAATCCATTCACCGTAACTGTTGCTCCAGCCTCATTTTCGAAAAAGCTAGGTCCAATGACCCCGCGCGACCATAAACCGCACCAAACAGTCACACGTTGAGGATAGAGAGGCTATTCAACAATAACTCCTGGGTTTTCCTAGCTCCAGATGCGACAATTTTGCTTGTTGACGAAGCCATCGAGGTGGAAATGGGCCTCATCACTCAAGATGAGTTTTCGATGGAATTCCGGATCATTTTCATGCATTTCAAGGACCAATCAGCAAAGACTCGACGTTGTTGATGATCGACCGGCTTGAGTTCTTGTGTTAACTGAACTTTATAAGCCTTAAGACCCAAATCTTTATGCAAAATACGGTGTAATGACGTTTGTGGAATGCCTAATTCCAAAGAACGACGAGGAATGGACAAACCTGGGTTTTCTTCAACACTTTCGGCTATAGCAGGAATATTCTCGGCTGTTCTTGAGCGACGTGCACGGGTTTTATTCTTCACATCACTAACGTGTCCCGACAGCTCGAATTTTTCTACCTATTTCTGTATTGCGGTCCGCCAAGGTGCTTCACGACGACCCAAAAATGTTCGAGTTTTACGAACCGTCTCTGCCACATTTTCACCATTTTTATAGTGAATTTTAATAATTTCAGTGCGTTGTTGAATCGTGTATCGTTCCATTTTTATTAATGGCGTAGTTTCTACTTGTCAAATGTCGAAAAATAACAGCTCCAAAAGTGACATCTACCGAAATAGCGGGCTAATTAAAATAACCCCTCTTATTGGAAAACCCTTATAATATCCATTCATTTGTAAAAGCTCTAGCAATTGTTTCACCTTTTTTATCTTCAGCTGGTATATATTTTATGCATTTACTCAAGTCGTCCTGAATAGTGAGACTGTATATGATCTTCTTACCATCTTTATAAGGTCCAGTGAGATCCGTTGACACTTTTTCTAAAGAATATTCTGCGCTTGATACAATATTCATTGGATTTCTTGCAGGATGTCGATTTATCTTTTCCAATAAAATAATCCTCTTATTCTAGAAATACTTGCTCTTTGTCCGCCGTGACCACCTATTAAACCTTCGTGATTATCTTTGATTATTTTCAGTTGTTCTTCCCTATCTCGAATAACTCGTATATTATGTTTTTGGGACTCCTCTAAGCTAAAATCATTAGAGCTGTAGCTAATATTATCTTCATTTTCCTCTATATTTCCATTTAAGTTAATATTACTTGGATCATCTTGTACATAATTCTCTTCCAGATTTGCTCTTAAGTCTTCTTCTGTATCTTTAATGTTAATTAAATCATCCCCAAAATTTTCTTGTATCATATTTTCTAAATTCCTACCAAGTTCGTCATTTTCTACTTTTATTGGAAAAACTATATTTCTACTTACTTCATCTGCTACAACATTATCTACTCCCTTTTTATAAACGATGTCATACTCGTACTCTTCAAGACGTAGTCTCCATCTTACCAGCCTTGACCCTGGATTTTTCACACTAAATAGCCAGGTTAAGGGCCTATGATCCGTTTTAATTTTAAATATCTTCCCATAGATGAATGGCCTAAACTGCTGCACGGCCCAAACCACAGCTTGACACTCTTTTTCCGTAATACTGTAATTAACTTCTGCCTTGTTGAGTGCTCGACTGATGAAATGAATAGGTAAATCTCTACCATTGCATTCTTGAGATAATACTGCGCCTAGTCCTACATTGCTTGCATCGGTGGTTATAATAAACTCTTTGCTATAATCGGGATATTGTAGCAAGGTGAAATTCTTCAGCCTTCCTTTTAATTCTGCGAAACTATTTTTCTCTTTCTCTCCCCAAGTAAAGCAAACATTCTTTTTCAATAATTTGTGCAATGGAGCAGCAATAGTACTGATATCTTTTATAAACTTACGCATTCCCAGAAAACTTTTGATCTGTTTCTGATTCTTAGGCTCTTTGAGTGCATCTACAGCATCAATTTTTTTCACATTAGGTGAGACGCCTTTGCTAGTAATTGTATGTCCCAGATAATCTACTTGCCTTCTCATAAATTCTGATTTATCTAATTGTACTTTCAAATTAGCATTCTTCAATCTCAATAACACTTGTTCCAACATCTTATTATGCTCTTCAAGAATTTTAATGTAGACGACAATATCGTCCAAGTATACAAATGTACCCTTCCCTATTAAGTCACTTAAACCATATTCATCATTCGCTGAAAAGGCATTCGAGTAAACTTAAAATGCCCATAAGGCGTCGTAAATGCAGTTTTCTCCATACTTTCTTTACTTAGCGGAATTTGATGAAAACCTGAGGTCAGGTCTAGGGTTGTGAAATACTTTGCCCTATCTAGCTGACCGAGAATTTCCTGGATGTTTGGGATAGGAAATTTATCGCTTACAGTTATCTCGTTTAATCGGCGATAATCTATTACCATTATCCAGTTTATTTTCCCGCTGGAATCTAACTTTTTGGGCACGACCCATATTGGACTTGACCAAGATAAAATACTATGGCGAATCACCCCGTTTTTCAAAAGTTTTTGAGTTTGGAAGTTGACTTCTTCTTCATGTATCTTCGGATATCGATATGTCTTAACGTTAAGTGGAACGTCGCTTGTTGTTCTTATATGGTGACTTATAACTGAAGTAACTGTGAGGTCTTCATCTTCTAAACTAAATATATCACTAAATTCCCCTATTATATCTTTTAAAGATTCTATTTCTTCATTCTTCAGATGTTCCTTCCGAATTTGGTGCCAGATTTTATCTGTCCTATTACTAACCTCTTTAGAAAGAAGTTTGGATCGTTTTGACATCTCTTCCCTATTTATCACTTTATTCACATATTCAGATGCCAAATTTGGTTTATTTTTAAACAGTAATGTAATCTTTATTTCATCGTTGTATAGTATATTATTATAAAGATCGATAGAGAATTTGATCTTACTTAGAACATCATTGCCGACAATTCCATCATAACACCCTATTACATCTTCTCTTACTACATAGAGTTTAATTTTTAAGAGATCATCACTTCCAAATTTTTCATTGTAATAATTTATTTCTATTTTTGCGCTTCCAATACTACAACGATTAGACCAAGCTATTCCTTTAAAATAGACTATTCATCAAAATTAACGTCATCTTCATAAACACATTTTTCTTTTATTAAACTTATTCCTGCACCCGTGTCAATTAAAAATTTATACTTTTGTTTATCGTAACATAGTGTTATGTGGGGGCTTTCGCTGTAATTTGCCATTTTCTTTCATTGATACTTGCGGTACAAATCCTTTCTTTCCAGTATCACTAAAATGTCTTTTGCATTCATTGGTAGTATTATTTTTGTATATTGATTCCTTACGGTTATATTTACTTGTATCCCTATAACCATTTGGTCTGTTTCCGAAATTCTTTTGATGATAATTATTTTTAAATTTGAAACACTCTCCAGCCATATACCCTGTCCCACCACATGAATAATACTTATGATTAAAGTGATTAATCCTAATCAAATTTTTATCTGTATATTCTCTTTCTTTAATTTTACTGTATCCTAAGCGAATATCTTCCTCCATAGCCAATTGGCTGGTTTCAGCTAAACTTTTTGGGCGTTGTGTATTAACAAAAGTACCTAATTCTTTATGTAAACCGAATATATATGCATTCAGCATATCTTTTTCTATTGCTATTTTCTGCCCGTAATAGGTTGTATCTTCTAAGCTTTCATTAAAAAGACTCTGTATGCGACGATGCGTTAATGTTTCGGCCCTTTGCGTGTACTGCATAACAGTTTCATTTCGCTGTTGCCTTAATCTTGTCATTTCAAGATGAAGTTGCATTAAAGAATATGTCTCTCTAAAGACTCTGTTCAATTCGTGCTTTATTTCTTCCCATGTACTAAGCCTCTTATTCATTAATATGGTTGCCGCATTTCCTGATATCCTACTTTTAATTATTGGAAGTAAACACTCTTTTTGCTCTTTCGTAGCAATACTCATCGCGTTCTCACAATTTTGAATAATATTATATGCTTTAGATGGGTCACTATCAAAATATTCTAATAATATTTTCTAAACTCATTTTGATTTTTTCATTATTTCCGACATTTGCAATTTCAGGAATTCTATACACATGTTTTCGAATAGCACCTTGACCTATTTCAAGATTTTTTAAGCCTTCTGATAAATTTTCTACTTTATCATTATTATCGTTTCCGCGTGAATGAGCTTTGTCTTCAACAGTTTTTACAACTGTGGACTTATCTCCATGTTTTTCAGTTATTCGCGAATCGTTTCATGTTTCCATTATTCCGTCTTCACTATCGAAATCGTCGGATAACAAATTTAGAAAAGTTCTACGTTTATAAGTACGAGAAATATAAGACACTTCATAAATTTCTTCTTGGTTATCTCTAAATGCAATTTTATCATTTGAGATTATCTGTCCCAAAGTTCACTACTTTCGCCTATACAACAAAATTTTTTCTTTAAAGTATTTTCGTCAAAGCTATATTCAGACTCACTTGTATTACTCATCGTGGCAAGTTTGTTAAGGATTAATTTCAGTATTTCAAAATAATAAACACACCAATAAGATTCGTTGATAGTTCTTTCAAAACATAAAACAAATATGTATATAGATTCAAATTAAATATACTTTTCCTTTCCTTTCTTTCTTTACACCACGAGAACAAAAATTTTTATAATGTATATTAATACATATGTATATGTATTTTATTATATATGTATATGTATTTTATTATTATGTATTTTATTATTACTAGAGATTCAATAACTTTGAACTTCACACGCACTTTTTCGTTTATTTATTCATTTATGTAATCACTATAAAGTATAAACCTTCTACTTTACTTAACAGTAAACATATATTCCAAACAGAAAATAATAATAATTTAAAAAGAATCGACTTACAATAATAATAAAAATGTGTAAAAATTTCGCATCATCTTATACGCCAATAGTGATTCCTCTATTTTGAAGTCAATCTCCTTGAAGCAACTAAAATCTTCTGGATATCGTGGGAAACGTTTATTTCTTTCCTCCTTCCTTCTTGAATGATCAATGATTGCCCAATTTGATTTTGTTGACAATTGAGTCGATTGAGTCGCTTATTGTGGCTCCGTTCCTCTTTCACGTTAGCTTCAAAAATAATTAGTACGCCCAAAAGATTTGAAGATTAACTTTGTATTGCAACACTTACCTTTGAGACGTGTTTCACATTAGAATCAGAATTGTGTAAAACAGATGCACTCGTTATATATAATTTATATATGTGTATTGCACATACAATTATATGTAAATTTCGTACGCACTGAGATAATTATTTTCAATTAATTTTACCGCTCCCACCAAATGTTATTCGCTGACACGGACTTATGGAAGTAAGTAGAGAAATTTTCCTTACTTCCCCGCGTAAACTTTTAAGCGAATCCCTACTATTGATTCGGTATAATAAGTAGAATTCCGACACTTTATTTTAAGAGTAACTTGATCAATATTAACAATTCTGAAGACGAGCTAAAGCAACTTAAGACTAAATTCTATTTACAGTATTATACAGTTCTGAGTTTCATTTCTTATATGAAAAATTATGCTTACTTAAACAATCAAGACTCTAGCTATTGAAAGATCCCTAGTAAACATCATGCATACCGATTACCATAGCATATAAACGAAATACGATACTCTGGCGGTGCATTGCGATAGTGCAGAGTAATGTTATTAAGAAAATAATAAGAGGAAAATATTTGGATCACAAACAAAATGTACATTTCTTTTGCTACCTTGCATCTTTTATCCATAACATGTAGAGCTAGCACAGTTTACCTCTTAAGAAGAGTAATTGTGGGTCGGGTCACACGTTGAGCGCCCACAATCATGGAGCCTATGGTTAAAGACCGGCTAGCTCAGTTGAATTCAGTAGTTACGACCCTTCTCAGCATCGTCAGCTTCGCCGGCGAAGCATACGATCGTGCCCGCAGCGTCACTCAATGCAGTGTGCTGTCACTGTGACCTGGCGGCAAATTATATATCAAGCCACATGGCGAATGTGCTGCCACTTTTGACACCACTGGGTGAGAAAGATTGTTATGGAACTATGAAGAGTGATTCGCTTGGGACGAAAAATCCCGACTGTCAGCATGACCTGACAGATCACTCGACGGACAGCGTTGACTGCAGTGCGGTACGCTAGTTCGCCTCAGCTATTGGCGGAGAGTGTGGGGGGTTCCACAAAAACCTGCCACTGCCGTCAGCCATAATTAAAAAAATTTTCGTGCCTATCACACCAAAGCCGGCACACATTCGGTCCTGAAGAGACCCTTACGTCACTTACCTGTATCCCATCGAAGGCGCAGATGGTCTGCCTTCTTTGCCTTCCCCATCCTCCCATCTGACTCTGAGGGGCGTAACTCTTCATAGTCCCTAAGATGACCTGAAACGAGAGGAGTAGCGGACCTAATCAACTTTCATGATGAGAGGGCTCCAGGAGAGTGAGAGGAAGAAGGAGTAAAATTTACAGCGGCATAACGTTATAAAATTTCTTCATTAACAAAAATTGACACTGCGGTGTACATACAACATTTACTATGTCTTAATCGTTATACACTAAAGTACCATCAAATATTTCTATTACCGCAAACTTATCCTGTTCGTGAGTATGCTATGTCATAGAGCAACTACCTTCCAAGAATACTCTCCACTGAGCGGAGTATGTACCTACTAGTCGTGATAAATTTTTTTATAATAACTATTAGCAACCGTTTACTTTAAACGTCCCTTTTTTCCCTTCTTTCGGGGAAATACCAAAAATAAGCACCGTATATTTAAATATACTGCAAGGATTGTAGTAATGTGTATAAAAATGTAAATCTACAAAAAAAATTTTTAAATGAAAAAACAAACTTACATGTTCGTGTTGGGATCCACCGCAGAGGCGCCTCCGGAAGTGTTCCTCTGTATTACTGTTTAAATGTTAAATCATATATGTAGAAAAATGTGAATGCCAAAATATAGCCAAACATTGTGGCAAGTAATTCTATCGAAGTAGTCTAGCTCGAAGTAGTCTAGCCACTGCTCAAGCGAAATTTCTTTTCCTCTGTTTGTAAGTTATTTTTGTGACTGAATCTAGCTGCTAAGTTCTTCAAACTATTCCAAAAAGCCTTCCCCTTTTTTTTTTCTTTGTAATTATTTCCATACATGAGACTAACCAATCCTTTCAGTAAATTATAAACCGGTAAATCTTTTTTTAATAAATTGTTCTCAGAACTACTAGAGTCAATGAATCATTTTAGTATCTACTTTAAAACCATAACTTCGGTAGAATATTTCTTTAACACCATACTATATTAGTAACTTAACTTTGTCTTTGGTTCTGGCTACCTTTCCAGTAAGACTATTCTACTAAATCATTTCAGTACCTTCTTTGATCTAATGATTTACAAAAAAAATTCGTTTAGCGAAGTATCACCTCAATAGATTAACGAACTTGAATTCTGATTAAATTTCCAGTAAAACTACTCTAATAAATTATTTCAGTACATTCTTGAACTAATGACATACGTAATAAAAAAATATATTCGTTTAGTAAAGTGTATTCTCCGTAAATGAATGTAACCTTCCGATTTCCTTCAACTTTCTTTAGTCTATACTAATAAATTATACCTGCAAATCTGGGCAGCCAATAACTTCAGCCAAACATTTCTTTAGTAAAATCTATCTTAGCACATCTTTAGCTTTTCAGTCAATTTTTTCATCAAAATTATTCTAATTAATCATTCCAAAAGAAATCTTAAATCAAAAACCTTAGCGATACTTTCAAGCTGTCCTGTGGCAAATCATCGTCGTAATTGATTCCCTTTTTCCAGCAAATCATAATCATCCCAATACATGTGGACAGCAAATTCATCCTAATAAGGAAGCGTCGAGCAATCAGGTCGAGTTTCTTGCAGATCATTAACACAAATATCCATTACTACCCCAGATAAAGATTTTCGCAAATTATTATTTGTAACTTGTTGGATACATTGATGGCTTGAACTTCTGTAATTCGTCCTCAATGTTTCTCCACCACATCGGAGCATTCTATATTTTCCTATCCATCTACTGTACTTATCGCCCAGAATTTCCTTCACTTCACTTCCAATATCTCTTTAGGATTCCGAGATTAATATTTGATTTCTATTCACACGACTTTACTTTTCTTCATTCCCCTTTTTAAAAAAAACTTTTTCTCTTTTCAGCCAACTCGCAACACCTTGCCAAAAACAGACAGACCGCCCAATCTGCTTCTTCTTTTTCACCGTCAGAATGTCACTCCGAGCTCGAGGAAACGCACTTCTCTCGGTCGGGCTGCGTTCAATTTTTCTGCTTGACAGCAGCCGGCTTACACGCTTCAGTATTTCGTGTAGCATATTGCTATATGCAATACGCTACGACCATAACAAGATCTGACGGGGAACAAAAGTTAAAAAAATAAGAAGAAGAGTGGCAGAAAGGCGGTGATGTATCTCATTTCCGAACCATCAAACTGCAAGTAGACAAGAGAAACTGTCGAAGCTGGTTAGAGGAAAACTAAAAAAAGGAGGGAATTCGGTCGAAATTAAGTGGTAGCGCGTCTTTGTGGTCAGCGGGAAATAACAAATCGCTTGAAAAGAAAACAAAAACTAGAAAAAATACAGAAAAGAAAGGTATGCTATACATAAATTTTTATATTTATTATATAAAAGAAATTTTTGCACACAGAGCACCACGTAAATGTCATCATTAGAACTTGTAGATCTTGTAGAACTTGTTAATAATAACTTGACTAGAGTTTAAGAATATTTTTTTTATGGATTGATAATAACGGTACTAGGAAGTTTAGAAGTAGGAAAACGGACTAGAGTAGTCTGCTGTAAGGGAAGTCCCGGACAGACATTTTTTTTGTTTTGTTTATTTCTTTGATTACAGGAACGCACTCCAGGAGGCCTTCGTGGAGAAACTTGGGCATTATCAGCCAATCTGGTTCTTAAAGGTAATTAAAAGAAACCCTGTCGGGACTTTTTTTCCATTCTTTTTTAATACTAGTTGTAGAGTAAGACACAATTTGTTCAGTATCCCGTCTTGAGGCGGTGACAATCATTATAAGTTCGGTATATATCAAAATGGGAAAATTTCGAGAAGACCAATGAAAGTCCTGGTACATACGTTCATAGTTGTGTAAAAATAAGGCAGATATTAGTATAGAGTAATCATTGGATTTCAACTTGTGTGAAATCGTGTCAGTATAAGGTCATTTCTAGAAATTCTGAATTTCAAATCATACATGTGGGAATTTAAATACTCGAGCGACACCTGAAAGTGAGACACGAATTACAGCACCCAACGAAATCCCGAACACACTCCACGGAAACAAGCCAGAATAGCTGACAGCTGCCATCCCTTCTTCTTTGCCGGACAGCCGTGGAGTGCAGACATACATTGACAAGATATCGGTAATCGGAACATATTTTATAATATTAGCTCACACTAAATTGTATACGAATTAAAAGTGAAATAACTGGAAACAAATTTGTTCAATTAATTCTTCAAATCCCACAACTGGGGGCTCAACCGGGATTTGAAAAAACAAGCGGTATTACGCGCTAATTATTATAAAGTGTGGATGGTGCCAGGTATGCGGTAAACGAGAGTGTGCAAGGAAATTCTACACGGAGAATAAACTGCAATAAAGGAGGAAAAACATTTTAAGACGCTTCAGGTACCCATAAATTTTCAATGAAGCAGATGGTTGCAGAAGAATATTCTACCTAAACGGAGGTGCAGTTTATATTCGGTCCGACAAAGAAGCCCTCAAGCAGCGGCGCACATAGCTCAGCTATAAGCAGATAAGTATAAAATTTAAAATACTCATAATTTCGATATTTGCGTCTGATAAATTTGCAGAACAGAGTCACGAAAAAAAAAGGTCTGGGAATTTTCGCCTGATAAGTAAATACGGATGGTACCATGTACCGTAATACACGATAGATATAGAGTGCAAGCAAGCGCACCTACACAGTGGAAGAATAGATCGAGTTCTAACAGTAAGGAAATTTACGGTACACAATAATTATAATTAATTAAAGGAAAAACAGGTACGAACTTTATTTCTTTAACATATTGCTTTCCCTGGACTTGAAGATATAATTAATAAACTACAAGAAAGAACATAATTTAACGATAAATACACCTAGTGACTTTTTATGGCCATTATAAATTAAGTATCAATATTGAACTTTATTTAAATTAAATTGAATTAAATCGTGAAAATGGGTAGACATTCGAAAAGGAATAGTAGTGCGTTGGCTGAACAGTTAAATCAAATGAATGACAGTATGATCGAGAGAGAAGAGAGTATTTCACAGAGGGAAAAACAGCTGCAAGTCAGAGAAAGACTGCTTGAAGAAACACTGCTGAGTGAATCAAGACGAACGATCAAAACGGAACACTTTTCTTTCGCGGATATTTCTAATGCTTTACCCCAATTTTCGGGAAGCGATGAATACGACGTTAATAATTGGATCGCGGAAGTTGAAAGCGTAGCCAATTTAATGAAATGGACAGAGTTAGAGAAATTTATTTATTCGCGGAGATTACTAATTGTCGCAGCACGGCTCGCTGTTAGGGGAAAACCAGATTTGGCATCGTGGGCAGATTTAAGAAACCTTTTAATTGAAGAATTTGATAAGCATATTCCTAGTATAGAAATATATGCCCAGTTGCAGAAGAGGAAATAGGCTAAGGATGAAAGCGTTTACGAATACTTTCTAAAGATGAGGGAAATAGGAGCAAAGGGTAACGTCGAAGAAGAAGCAATCATACAATACGTAATTGATGGAATTGACGATACACATACAAATAAAATTCTCTTATATGGCGCAAGAAATTTTCAAGATTTTAGAAGTAAAATGTGGGCATATCTTCAGTTTAAGGAAAATTGTCCTAAACCGAGACAAAACGGGCCTAGCACAACTACAGGGGCAACTAAGAAAATACGGTGTTTCACTTGTGGCAAACTGGGTCACCGAAGTGTTGAGTGCAAAAACAGAAGCAAGGGTTTGAAATGTTTTGGCTGCAATGAGTTTGGGCATAAGGCAGTTGATTGTCCTAAGAAAAAATCTATGTGCGTAAAGCAAGGTATTTCCAGCTGTTTAAAGCTTCTAAGACTAGGAAATTTTCAAGCTCGAGCATTGATCGACACGGGTAGTGACGTTACATTATTAAGCAGTGATGTGTATGCTAAGATCGGCTCACCGACTTTGGTTGGAATATCTACAGTAATTAGAGGTCTAGCGAAAGAAGTGGTGAATACACTGGGCTATTTTTTATATTCTTTTGAAATTGATAGCGATACGTACGCTGCGAAGATTCACGTAATCAGTCGCGAATACTTACAACATTAAATGATTATTGGAAAAGATGTACTAGAGGGTACGCAGCTTATTTTAGATGGCAACGAGATTCAATTTAAGAGATTAGATAATATGTAGGCACACTGTTACCAAGCTTATGAAGGTGACGCGATAGAAATAAACGTTGGAAATCCTAATAGAAAGGATGTCACAAAAATCATCTGAACGTATTCGCCCAATAAATGTAAGTCATCGAAAGTTGAATTAAAAATAATTTTGAAATCCGAAACACCTGTTGCACAATGTCCAAGACGACTTTCACCATTGGAGAAAAGGATTGTGGACAAACAGGTGGAGGAGTGGTTGGAGGACAAAATTGTTAGACCTAGCGCCTCAGAATTTGCGAGTCCTATAGTGTTGGTGAATAAAGAAGATGGTAGCAAACGTTTATGTATAGACTATAGCAAGCTGAATAAAAATGTCGTGAGGGACAGATACCCTTTACCATTGATAGAGGACCAGCTTGACCGACTTCAGAAAGCAAAGGTGTTTACCACGCTCGACTTAGAGAATGGGTTCTTTCACGTTCAAGTAAATGAAGAGTCAATAAAATATACAGCCTTCGTAACGCCATCAGGGCAATATGAATTCTTAAAGATGCCTTTTGGATTATGTACGTCACCTACAGTTTTTCAAAAATTTATAAACCATATCTTCATGCCGTTGCTAAATAAAGGGATAATTCTAATTTACATGGACGATATAGTGGTACTTTCGGAAACAGAAGAAGAGAATATGAGACGTTTGGGAGAAGTTCTTGAAATTGCTTCAGACTATGGTCTCAGTATTAAATGGGAAAAATGTCAGTTCCTATGTAGAAGTATTGAGTATTTGGGCTATCGGATTTCATCGGCCCGCATCCAGCCATCAGATGCCAAGATCAAAGCAGTAACGAGATTTCCAGAACCAAGGTCATTTAAAGAAGTTCAAAGTTTTCTGGGCTTTACTGGCTACTTCAGGAAATTCATAGAGACTATGCGTTCATAGCCCGTCCTCTAAGTGATTTGTTGAAAAAGGATGCCCGATTCCAATTTGGTGAAGTTCAGAAACACGCATACAAGGAGCTAAAAACACGTTTGACAGATGACCCAATATTAAAGATCTATGACCCAGAGTCGGAAACGGAGCTGCATACAGACGCATGCAAATGGGGTTATGGAGCAGTAATGCTTCAGAAGGACTCAGAGGACGGGAACTTCCATCCAGTATATTATTATAGCCGAAAGACTTCAAATACAGAGCAACGGTATAGCAGTTACGAACTGGAGGTTCTCGCCATAGTATCTGTACTAAAAAAACTCAGAGTTTATTTACTGGGTATTAAATTCACGATAGTCACAGACTGTGCAGCATTTAAGATGACGATGGAGAAGCGGGATATACCTCCAAGAATTGTAGGATAGGCTCTGCTCCTTCAAGATTATGACTACAAGCTTGAACACCGTATAGGGAATAAAATGAAGCACGTTGATGCCCTAAGCCGCAACCCAGTAACGATGATTATCGAAAATGACGTACTAGCTCGAATCAAAGCAGCTCAATTTTCTGACGAAAGACTTAAGCTAATTAAGACTCTGATCGAGAAGCATGAAAGTTACGAGGATTATGTAATCGAGTATGGAATCTTATATAGGAATGATGGAAATTTAAGCAAACTTCTATGTATCCCTAAGGGTATGGAAGCGGAAGTTATAAAGCGTGTCCACGACGAAGGCCACTTTAGTGCAAAAAAAATGGCAGAGATGATCAAACGAGACTACTCAATACCGAAACTATCTAAGAAAATAGAAAATTGTCGTCGCAATTGTGTGCGATGTATCCTCGCTGAAAGGAAGCTAGGAAAGCAAGAGGGATTTCTGAATCCAATAGTTAAAGATGACTACCCATTGAGTACTTACCATCTTGACCATTTAGGACCACTGACGAGCACTGCGAAGGACTATAAGTTTATTTTTACTGTTGTAGACTCATTCAGTAAATTTATTTGGATATATCCTGTGCGATCTACGACAACTTCTGAGGTGATCGACAAATTAGAAATACAAAAGCAACTTTTGGCAATCCAGCGAGAGTTATAACGGACTGCGGCGCAGCGTTCACTTCCACAAATTGCCATGATTACTGCCAGCAAGAAAACATAAAACACCTACTGATAACTACAGGAGTCCCAAGAAGGAACGGACAGGTGGAAAGAGTCCACCGCATAATTATACCGGCACTAACCAAACTAAGTAGTGACGATCCCTCTAAATGGTATAAGGTTACAAACGATCTTCAACGATTTCTCAATGCTACATTCCAACGAAGTGTAAGTAAGACACCGTTTGAATTGTTAACTGGTGTTAAAATTCGAATAGGGGAAGATCAAGCTATTTCCAATGCAATAGAAGAAGCTGTTTATGAAGACTTCGACGAAGGGCGTGAGCAAGTCCGAGTTCAGGCGCGCCAAGTTCAACAGGAAAATCGTGACTCTTATAAAAAAAAGCGACGACCGGCAATTAAATATAAAATTGGCGACTTAGTTGCCATTAAGTGAACCCAGTTTGGCCCATTACTTAAAATTCATTCTAAGTTTCTAGGTCCATACAAGGTGAACAGGGTTAACAACTATGATCGATATGAAGTTCAGAAGGTGGGACAGCACGAAGGTCCCAGATGCACCACAACCAGCGCAGATAATATGAAACCCTGGTCAATCTATCACGAATCAGACTCCGATGACGACGATGAAGTCGAAGATGATCAAGACGCCAATGACGATGAACCAAAATGAAGATAATAAAAACGTAATGTAGTTAATCCAAGACGTAGATGATCCAAGACGAAGATAAGAAAGCCGTAATGAAGCTAATATAAGACAAAGATGAACCAAGAAGATGTTGATCCAAGATGAAGATAATGAAGACGTAACACAGCTATTTCAAAACGAGGATAACGAAGATACCAATGATACTATTCATGAAGACGATGAAGACGACGATGATGAAGATGCCATGAAGCTAATTGAGGATGAAATTACGAAAAGGTGTCAACGGCGCTTACCACAATGGAGACGATGTAACTCACTATGATGACCAGTTGAAGCAAGATATACTAAGAATCTTACTTAAATATGAGGACGACAAATTGCCCGAGGTCGGCCAAAATATCAGGACGGCCGATTGTGGGAATTTAAATACTCGAGCGACACCTGAAAGTGAGACACGAATTACAGCACCCAACGAAATCCCGAACACACTCCACGGAAACAAGCCAGAATAGCTGACAGCTGCCATCCCTTCTTCTTGCCGGACAGCCGTGGAGTGCAGACATACATTGACAAGATATCGGTAATCGGAACATATTTTATAATATTAGCTCACACTAAATTGTATACCAATAAAAAGTGAAATAACTGGAAACAAATTTGTTCAATTAATTCTTCAAATCCCACATACATGCGACATAAAGGTTAATTTCTTGAGTAGTCGTCTGATATATATACTTGTGAGACATTTCGAAGAGTGTGGCAATTATGATTTAGAGTTCGTTCAAGTAGTAGATTATAACAGCGTAATCATTTGGAATGTTGGTACTGAATATAAATTTTTATAACGTGATGTGGCTTTAAGCTTATTTTTTTCCATCCCACTCCCGGAGCCCTGTTGTCTCAGCTCGTTGGGTGATCCCTCGCTCGTTTTCCGTTTTTTGTGTGAGAATGCATAGGGGCATTTATAATTGCAACATTGTGTCGACGATGCCATGGAGCAGGGTGTGGACTGGGACACAAAGGATCATCACGAACCGATCCTCGGCTCAAAGGTGTGTGGTGAGGTCCCTTCTGGACCTGATGTGTGTTTGTTTCATTTTTCAGGTAAATTGTTGTCATATTTCAGGCATGAATTTTTTTGGATTATGGTACGTGGTGGTGCAGGTTATTGGGTTCCCCACCCCGCTACTCTCCCGCTCTGGCCGAGGTGCTAGCATGCCGCCCTGCCATACAACTACCACGGAGTGAGCTGTCAGGCGTAGCTGACTGAACTACTTCACATCATCCTGCTCTCACTAAAGAAGGACCATAACACATTTTTACAGTAAAACAATTTGTTGGAAAATTCATCACCAAAATTTTCCTAGAAGAGTTTTATACTAAAAGGTCTGGGCTGGTTTGTTCTTTTCTAGAAGAGTTATATACTAAGAGTTCTGAGTTGGTCTGCTCGAGTTTTAGAAATTCTTAGAACAGTTTTATGGATTTATGGACGGATAGGCTGGTGTGAGATCTTCTACTTATGAATTCATGCACATTTTTACAGTAGTACAATTAAAATGCATAATTTTTTATTTAAATTTAAATTAATAAGTATATAGATATATGGTGGGATTGTGGTAATTTCAGCTTTCGAACTGTGGGAAATGTGGAAAAAATTTGGGCAATATGTGGGATTTTCGAGATTGAAAAGTTCCGAACACTGAATATAACAGATGTCACCGCCAGAAAAGAGTCTTGTCTTAGACGTTGCAGTGTTAACAAGCGAAAGTAATAAAGAAGCGAAGTGTTGTAATTGGATTGCGATAATTGAAAGTACAGTACTAGCGATAATTAAAGTTGAGTTGATTAATTGAAGGTTTATGAATTTTATATAATTAGAGTGAAATAAAGAACTTGTATATATTAAATATTTAATATTGTGTTTGTTCATCCGAAACATATTTAATTCATATTCAACAAAATTCATGCAAAAAATGCATTGATGTAATACATAAGTTCTCACGAGTCATAGAAGAATTTGCTGATAAGAAAATCAGAAAGATTTAGGCCATACGTAAATTGACACTTTTGTTTTTCACTGCCGCGGTGTCTTGTAAGAATACGCAAGATGACACTTTTGTTTTTCTTGGCACTGGCTCATGAGAATTCATGTAGATGATAAAATGTGTTTCTTTTTTACTGAGTAAGCGTTTTGCTAATTGTATTTTTCACATATTTATGTAATTGAGTGTATAAAAATCAGAATTGGAAAGAAATAGAGGCTCAGTTTTTTACAAACTTTCGGTGGTGTGTTTTACTAGTATCAATCTTGTTGCTAATTTTTTTACTTTTCAGCAAACTCCTGGTGTGGTGGTTCAAGTACTGCGCACACCTCATAACACAAGTCAAGGTACAAGAACCTTTGGCTTTTCTGCGACTATAGGTAAAAGCACTTTATACAGTGTTTTAAATAACGAACCAAATTCCACGCTTGCAACAATATAAAGGGTTTTCCAATAAGAGGTGTTATTTTAATTAGCCCGCTATTTCGGTAGATGTCACTTTTGGAGCTGCCATTTTTTGACGTTTGACAAGTAGAAACTACGCCATTAATAAAAATGGAACGATACACGATTCAACAATGCATTGAAATTATTAAAATTCACTATAAAAATGGTGAAAATGTTGCAGAGACGGTTCGTAAAACTCGAACATTTTTGGGTCGTCGTGAAGCACCTTGTCGGACCGCAATACAGAAATTGGTAGAAAAATTCGAGCTGTCGGGACACGTTAGTGATGTGAAGAATAAAACCCGTGCACGTCGCTCAAGAACAGCCGAGAATATTGCTGCTGTAGCCGAAAGTGTTGAAGAAAACCCAGGTTTGCCCATTCCTCGTCGTTCTTTGGAATTAGGCATTCCACAAACGTCATTACACCGTATTTTGCATAAAGATTTGGGTCTTAAGGCTTATAAAGTTCAGTTAACACAAGAACTCAAGCCGGTCGATCATCAACAACGTCGAGTCTTTGCTGATTGGGTCCTTGAAATGCATGAAAATGATCCGGAATTCCATCGAAAACTCATCTTGAGTGATGATGCCCATTTCCACCTCGATGGCTTCGTCAACAAGCAAAATTGTCGCATTTGGGACTCGGAAAACCCAAAAGTTATTGTTAAAAAGCTTCTCTATCCTCAACGTGTGACTGTTTGGTGCAGTTTATGGTCCCTCGAGGTCATTGGACCTTACTTTTTCGAAAATGAGGCTGGAGCAACAGTTACGGTGAATGGAATCGACAGATGATTAATGACTTTTTATGGCCGGAATTGGATGGTATTGATCTGGACAACGTTTACTTTCAACAAGACGGCGCTACGTGCCATATAAGCAACGAAACCATTGATCTTTACGGGAGAAGTTTCCGGACCGTGTTATCTCTCGAAGAGGTGATCACAATTGGCCACCGAGATCTTGTGACTTAACACCTTGCGACTTCTTTCTTTGGGGCCACGTGAAAGAGAATGTCTACACCAACAGCCCAGCGTCGACTCAAGACCTCAAAGATGGACTTCGTGAGGCTATCGAGGACATAGGGCAGCCACTTTGCGATTTGGTTATGGAAAATTTCATGAAAAGGATATGGTCCTGTATGCGTGGTCGTGGTGGTCATTTGGCTGATGTTATTTTCCATTATTAACGGCATACCTTCCCCTTTATAATGAAATAAAGATCCGATCATTTATCTCAAAAAATGGCATTTTTCTTTGAATATCAAAATAACACCTCTTATTGGAAAACCCTTTATTAAAAACAAGAAGAAGAAGAATTTTGCAATTTTTTTTACGGAAATACAACGCGCGATGATAATATTTCTAAAAACATGTAGTTAAAATTATTAAAAATATATGTATAAATAATATGCATTATGTATACAATAAACAAAAAAAATTAGCAATGATATTGAAAATACGGCCACGAAAAGAAATCTAATTCATCCGTACTTACAGCAAAGACGAACAAAACTATGTTAACTACAAAAATCCGGTCAATAAATTTATCAAATATCAGAACTCTGACAATAAATATTTTTAGGGAGCTAAAAACGGCCCGGGCGGATAAATTCAGGCTAAATTTTTTGGAGACTTACTGGTGACAATCAAAGCAAACTTACTGGTGATAATCAAAACCCAAAGGCAAATTTAGCGCGTTGACCTGTAACGTTCATTTATAGCTAAGGGACGTTGCTTAAAGAGAAATTTAAATATATAATAAAAGAAATATATATAATAAAAATACTCTTTAATTGTAATTCGATTGATTTGGCGCGGTTTATGCTATGCATTCAGTTCTGACAACTAATAAATCTTCTTCTTAATTCTAACTTATGTATATGGCGCCTGCGAGTCATTTCGAGATATCGACGAGTCTCGACATCGTTACATCCTTCTTGTTGTTGAAATGAAAATTACAGGTCAAGCCTTATGACTGGTCTGATGAGTCTTCCCGATCTCGAGTGTTTGACATCGCTCTGCATCACCGGCTGCTGAGAATTCGTTTCCCGAGTTGCTGTTCCCGATGCTGCAGGTTCCGTCTTTGATTCAGCCTGCTGGCTCTTTCTCTCCTGTGCAATTGGAGTTAAAGATCCATTTGTGCTGGATGACTCCTTGAATGAAGTATGCTGTGGTTCTGCGACGACGCTACTCCTTGTCTTCATTATGTCACCCTCGACCGATGTTGGACGAATGAAGCTTGTATTTCTCCTCATAACTGATCCATCGTCCCTCTTAATCATGTAAGATCGATCGGTTACTGGCTGTAATATATTTCCCGTATACCATCTGCTGTCGTTTCCTCGAACCAGAATTCTAGAACCATCTTTGTATGTTCTAGCTTCTTTGGCTCCTCTATCTACATATGACTTCTGTTTTTGTCGTTTATTATCCAGATTTTCTGTTACTCGTTTTAGTATTTTAGGCTTTAAAATTATATCAGACAGTGTTAGGGGTGTTCTCGTGTTTCTTCCGAATAGTCTCGAAGCTGGTGTACCCAATTCACTGTCTCTTGGAGTATTTCTGGACATCAACAGAGCTAGTTGTAAGTCCTCACCGCTCAGATCACACTTTTTGACCAGACGTTTTGCTATGTCCACATATTTTTCTGCCAAACCGTTCGACTTCGCGAATCGTGGACTTGATGTGTAGATCTCGAACTTCCAGTCGTTTGAAAATCTCTGAAACTCCCTCGACGAATACACGGCGTTGTCGGAACGAAATTCTCTTGGTATTCCGTGCGTGGCAAACCAAATCTTGAATTGGTTTATTATTGTGCTTGCTGTTATTCTGTGCATCCTCTTGACTTCAAAATATCCACTGTAGCTGTCCACCAATACCAAGTATTGTTCGAATACATCCGATGATACTATCTCAAATGGGAGCTTCGGGATCCTTTTCATCTTTACTGTTTCCTTTACTTGTTTTCTTTGTGTATGCTGACATATTTTACATTTTTCTACCATTTCTGTTATGTCGTTATTCATTCCTTTCCAGAATGTAAACTGTCGCGCTCGACGTAACGATGACTGTATTCCGGGATGTCCCTTATATACCAACTCTACGACTCGGGATCGTTCTTCCTCTGGAACCATAACTCTGTCTCCTCTGAAGATCAGTCCTTCGCAGAATGATAGCTCGTCTCGATAGGAAAAATATGGTCTCAGCTCTTTCGGAACCTGCTCTATCCCTTTCGGCCAACCATTTTTAATTATTTTGATTAGTGCACACAACGTATTTTTACTCGTTGATTACTTGAATTCTTCAGCTGCACTATTTGACATTGGTAGAATCAGGTGCACTTCTATTTCTTCCTCATCGATTTCTTGTGTATCTTCACAATTCCTACTGAGTGTATCCGCAATTTTCAGTTCACTTACCTTTCTATACTCTATTCTGGGATTGTACTCTTTTAAATCGAATAGAATTCTTCTTAATCTGGGCGGTGCTGATGTGAGTGGTTTGCTCCAAATTGTTTCCAATGGTTTATGGTCCGTCTCTACCTTTATCTCTTTCCCCCAGATATAATCGTGAAACTTCCTGCATCCATATCTAATAGCGAACGCTTCCTTTAGAATTTGTGGACAGTTTTGTTCAGTTTGAGTTAACAATTTCATAGCATAAGCCACTGGTTGTCCTTTCTGCATTAGAACAGCTCCTAATGACTTTGAAGAAGCATCAACCGACAATAGAACTTTTTCGTTGACATCTTAGTAACGCAGTACTGGTGCTTGCGATAGAGTTCTTTTAATCTTCTTAAACGCCTCTTGCTGCTCAGCTTCCCATTTCCATTCCATTTCCTTCTTTAATAGATTTCTAAGTGGCTCTGTGAATGCTGACAAGTTTTTTATAAACTTTCCCAAATAGGTAATCATGCCTAAAATCCTTAAGAGTTCCTTCTTTGATTTAGGTACCTTTAGCTTTTTAATTGCTTCCACCTTACTCTCATTGATTTCCAAGCCTTTTTGAGTTTAGTACGTGACCCAAGAATTTTACTCGTTGTACATTAAAAATACATTTCTCCTTGTTCAGTTTTAATCCTTTCTCATGTAGTTGCCTGAGCACTTTGTTTGTTCTATTTTTTCATTCATTCGCGGTCTCAGCGTGAATGAGTATATCATCTATTGCACATTCTACTCCCTGCATATCGTGTAGTATGTCTGCCATTATTTGCTGGAACACTTCTGGTGCTGATGACAATCCAAATGGTCTTTTGCAGGAAAATCTTCCCCATGGTGTTGAGAATATGAGGTAAGCCTGTGTCCTCTCACTGACTTTAATCTGCCAAAATCCTTTTGTGCAATCCAGCAGGGTGAAATATTTACTGCCTGAAATTCTTGCTGTAATTGCCTCAAAGGTATTTAATGGAAATTGCCGTCGTTTGATATTTTTATTCACATCGGTAGGATCGATGCAAATACGTATTTTACCTTTTTGTTTAATTATCACAATTGGAGAAACAGCTGGAGTTGGCTTCGTAGTATATTTGATGACGTCCATCTTTACCATCTTGTCAAGCTCTTTCTTTACATCAGAGCGCATCGTTAGTGGTATCGATCTCGCCGGATAAATTTCGAATTTTGGATTGTCAATTAGATCGATGTCATATTCCTAGTCTTGAAGACATCCTAATCCTTCGAACAAGTGCTGTTCTTCAGTTGTAGATAACGAGAAGTCATTTCTTTTTAATTTGACCTCTTGATTCCTCAGAATCAGCTTTTCTTTCTCGCACGTTGCTTTTCCCAGTATCGGTGATACTTCCTCCTCGACGACTAAGAAGTTTATTTTCGTTTTCTTTTTTCTTATCTGACAATCCATTCGTAATTCCCCTATGACTCTTAGTTTGTGGTCACTAAATGAAATCAGCGTTGATATCTTTAACTGTTTCAATATTTGTTTCATTCCTAGTTTTTCAACTATGTGCATTGGTGCTCCGGTGTCGAGTTTCGCATGGAATGCTTTTTTTCCTATTTTAATAGTTTCTGTCCACACGTCATCTGTTGTTTTGTTCTTAACACAGTTTATATATAGTGTTTCCCTACTTGATGTCGATGATTCTAACTGTGTGCTATTGCGCAAAAGGTGTACTTTTTTCCTTGCTTTGCACATTTTTATGAAATGTCCCTGCTTGCCACATGCTTTGCATTCTTTTTTATATGCTGGGCAACATTGTTTACCATGCTTAGTCCCGCATCTATTACACTGGAACATTTCTGATTCTTTATTATGAATCATCTTTTCATTTTAATACTTCCTGAAATTTCTCTTCACTTCTGAGATTATCTGACTATTGCTATTATTGCTCATGTCCGTTGCTTGTTTTTGAGCTATTTCACTTGCTCTGCACAGATCTACTGCTTTGTCGTAATCTAAGTTGGAAATTGCAAGTAATTTTTCGCAGACTTTGTCATTTTTAATTCCACACATTATTTTGTCTTTCAGCATTCTTGCTTCCAATCGACCAGAATTGCATTTTTTTGTTTGCGACGGGATTCTAGTCAGTTACTGTTCAAAATTTTCGTCTATTTCTTGTGACATTTTATTGAGCATATATGCTTCATATGTTTCAATACTCTTTGGTACGAAATAGTCTGTGAATCTCTGAATTATTATATTAATATCAGATTATTGCGCCTCTGTCAAGTTAAATGACTCAAATATTTCTTCAGCTTCGTATCCAATTGTGGACATGAATGTGGCTACCTGGACTTCTGGCGGTTCATGATTTAACTGTGTTGCTTTCGCATACCAGTCGTAGGACACTTTCCAGGGGCGGATTCTGTAGCACGGAGAATTTGGGAGATGAGAATTGCATTTTCTTAGAATTCTTAATTCCCTAATTCTCCATTCCCAATTCACTAGCATGTTTGGAGAATTAGAGAAAACGTAAGAAATGTGAAAAAGTGCGAATCGCGTGGGACGATTAAGGGTATCAATTTCTGTTGTAGAGAGTTGGACTTTTTTACATATGTGAGGTACATCTGCCTATTACCTTCCACTGTCGAAATAAATTTAAAAATTTTTTTTTTGTTGGGGTGGTTTTTGAGGGATGTAGGAGGGTAGGTTTTCTCGAGTTTTTCCGGGATAACGAGAGAATGGAGAGTAGAAGGAGAATGTGTGTGGTATCAAAAAAATGAGAGCTCAGCGCGAACAAGATAGGTTTAGGAAAAGGGGCGGTGAGAGTGCAGGGTAGAAATGGGAGCTGATTAAGGGAAATTTAAAAAAAATTAAGACAATATCAATAGCTGCAATAATTCGCAGGGGTAAGCTCAGGATCTCTAAGCCCAATAAAACAAAAGTAAGAATTCATTTTGGTAATTAGGCATGCAATGGGTATTATAGGCTATATTTTATTTCGATTAACGGTAATTTGCAGATATGAGCGGCCTCGGCGGTAAATTTTGCTATCGCACTATTCACGGGCGCCTAACTCTATGTGGGAGGGCTGTAGAGTATTGGAATTTTTTTGATAGATTAAGGGTTTAGAGTACAAAATATAGGTGAACAATTTTGGGGGCAGGGTGTTTTGGGGGTTGGGAGTCGCACCACCCCTCATAGGGGGTTGCTCAAACTACGTCATGTTTGGTACCAAATTAAAGAGGGAGGAGAAAGTAATCGAGTGGTGTAGTTTTGATAGCTGTCTTTGATGTCTGTGATAGCTGAATTTTTACCGCCGAAAAACAATTTTTTTACACTACGGTCATATGTATATACCCCAGTTTCCATATTTTGCATATATTTCTTCCGTTCTTTATTTCACTTCCATTAGTACTCCGTTGTGAACATTTTTGTCATAGGAAGTAAATTTCCAGGACTTCCCAGTTCTTCGCAATGATGAGATGAAAATATGTCAATTTTTTTACCAAAAACGTCCAATTTCTCACCTTAAAAAGGACTGCTACAATTCTTTTACAGTTATTTCCAAAACGGTTTATCGGATTCAAAAATTATTTACATATTTAATTAGGGGATAAAATGTAGATGCCATTTCATCCTACACACAAGCTTTACCGTGTATATTTAAAAATTTTACAGCATCTCTTCTGTACTGGACGACGACCAAATTGATCAATTTCGAGTGATTTGTAATTTTTAACAGGTACTTTGAGAGACAAAATCCTTGTTCCTCTGTTAGTATTGCATGGATTTCCATAATTTGTTTTTTACAATATAGCCAGGATACGCAGTGAATACATAACTCAATTTTAAATACCTAGGTACCTAGAAAAACAACAAAAGCAGACAATTCAATTTTTCCACTTACTTTTCCACTTGCAAAACACCGGAGAATTAACCAGTGGAATGATTGCTATGAGCTACAGTCGGCCATCTTAAGCGTCACGGTATCACATGATTGTATTAAAGATATTATATATTGCTCGCCAGCTGCAATAGTGGCACAATTCAAAAATCTGAGTTTCGAGATAATCGACATAACAAGCTTTAATAATTTAAGGGGCACTAACTACAGGTTAGATGAGTAATGAGCTGGGTTTTTTTGTAATGACGATTGTTTGGCTTTAGTGATCTAAATTATAATGATATGGTATGCTTTGACCATATTCATCGGTTGGGGTGAAATTTTCCCTATTGGAGAAACGAAATGCAATATTTTTAATGAAAATATTTCAGAAAAGAAAAAACGCATTATCGACACTTGTGCCGCCTTAATTCCGGAATTCAAGCAGTTTAGTATTACGCGGCTTCGTAGGAACATAGAGCGTCAAATACTAACTTATGTTCTGGCATTGGTACAAATTTCGCGAATTTTGAGTTGCCACTATTGCAACCGGTGAGCGATATATTAAAAAAATGTCGGAATTCTTCAACATCTTTGGGAACGTTCTGTTCAAATATCGTAGGATTAAAGCAACAACTTTGGGACAAACTTTGGTGGCGTCTCTCCATATTTAAAAAAAAAAGTGCTTTCACAAAACCGCGGTAACATTATATGAGAGTAAAATCTGAAAATACCGCCCGACCCTTCTATTTATTTACGATAATGAATCATTTGTTACTCTGATTCGTTCCATGTAATCTGCGCTTTCACATTTTTTGAATTTATTTGTAAAATTTTTAAAGAGTTTGAATTTGCTGTCACTTTTTTTTTCTTCTTTTTTTCTTTTCTAGTTGAAAACAGTCAAAAATCCCCTCTGCTTCCGAGTTTGTAGTCTTCATGTTTTAGCTTGGCCGTCCTCAATGGAGTGAGGCCCGTTGTTTTTCTCTTGATTTATCGCTTTCTTCAAGTTGACTAAAACTGCATACATGCCTATGATGATGGGTAAAGGTTTATTGAGAAATTGTTGATATGCATCATTATCTTGCTTAGCTTAATTTTATGGAATTGGCAATCTATGCAGTTCCTCAACATACCTAAAATTTGCAACATTTAATTTTTTCGCCTATCCCACTGACATGTATAACATGCAGTACGCTTACCCGAATACTTGAAGTATACTACTACTAGAGATCAAGTAATCAAAATATCATGTAAACGCGCATTGACTTCAAGTATACTTGAGTCAAGTAAATCACAAAATTTTTGTTCAATTTACTTTAAAAAATGCATGTAAACGCAACTGCAGTACTTGAACATTTTTCATTTCTGCGAGTTGTGAAACTGGTAAAGAGGAACAAAAAGAAGATTATTGTTGAAAATTCAAGTTGTGATTTTTGGTAAATTTCAAGAAAATTTCAAGTGAAATAATTGGAATTAATTCAACCAAAGCCCCTACTTGAGTTTTAAGTCGAGTATTCATGTAAACGTACTGATTGACTGATTGATTTTCTATTTCATTTGGGTCAACTTTTGTTGGCAGAGGTGTGAAAATTATCTTAATTTCAAGATTCATTTTCGCTTTAATATTCATATTTCAAGTTCAACAAATTCCAAATACATTTCAAATTATTACTTTTATTGGATTACTTGATTTTCAGGAAATAAAATTATGCAATTTTTGTTTGCTTATCCCTAGAAGTTGGTATGGGGAACAGAAAAAATCACAAATCAGTATTGCCATCTATTTCTATTCTATATATTAATTTGGAAAATTCGCTAACTGAAACTGGGCTATGCTGGATTTCGTGTAGAACTTATTATTTGAAGTTCAGCGGAATAAAGTGTTAAACCAAAAAGAGACAACTATAGAAAAGTGATCCTATGATAATGTAAGAAATTTCAGTAGTGTCAGCGGTCCATGTTATACAAGTCAGTGGCCTATCCCAACGACCCATTAGGAGTTTAAATGAGATAATGATAATGAGTGCACAAGGAAGAAGTCTGCTTATTTGAGAATTTAATTAATGTGATAGCCGGAATTATGTGAAAAAAATGCATTTTACGCAATAGTAAAACTCAACAATGCGTTAGTGACAAAATTTTGTTGCGTTTATCAGCACTTTTTATTTTCCGATTAAAAAACTTTTAATATATAAAAAATACGGATTCGAATAAAAAATAAAATCAATTTTTCCTTCGAGAAATTAACGCAACATTCATATGCAGGAACTTCATTAAGAATTTCAAACAAAATACCATTTAAACCACGTTCGGCGATTATGGCATCGAAAATACTGGATAATTTCTCATTAAGACGTTTAATATATGAATAAAATCCTTCTGAAGAAACCACCAAATGACAATTTTCGAATTGTCTTAATTGGAGATATGTTCCTAACGGATTATAGTCAGTATTTTCATCAACACAAGTACACTGATGAAACCCGCGACTTTTTTGTAAAGATACCCGCAAACATAAAAAAGTGCATTTTCTTCATCAAAACTTAATTGTTTGTAATCGCCTGGAAACATTGTAACGCTTTGAGAACAAGAAGACACCCCTGTGTCTATTACATTTTCTTAACCAAATGGTTCGAACTCATGACAGGGAAATGAAACTCTTCCTCTTGTTCACAATTACCAGTTTGTAGAAGTTCCATGAATTGGATCCCAAATAATTTTTTATATCCCATTATAAACTGGTTGGGAGTAGGATTCACACAATTCCCAAATTGGTGGCGTATCCATCCAAAGAAATTCTCTAAGCAGTCTTGATTTAACTGTCTGGTTAACAAATATTCCCTGAACTTTAATAGTAGACCATATAGCTTTTAAACTTTGTATGGTAATCAACCAGCCGTTGAGGCATTTTATTCCCCCAGTTACATCTTTTCCGTATTTAGTAATATATTTTAGATAACTTAATATTCTATATATATATCATCTAAAAAGCGCAACTGTCTCTCATCGCCTACAAAAGGCCTCCTTGAATCTTTTAGCTCAGAAGCAGAAGATGAATTGAAGATATCAAACAGCTTGTCGAAAATATCAATTAATTCTGCGGTATTCACAGCCGTTTCGTTTCGGAGAGAATACTTGTGGAAACAATGTGACTGAAAGTCTGTGTACTAAGCTTGACTTTCATTTTCTGGAAGTTGTTTGGATACACGTGCGCATCAGTCAACTTTGGAGCTTTACGGAAGTGTCTGTCTTTATCTCGTTAATAAAATGTTTTCACATCCTTCCAGCTTGCTGTCTTGTGTTCATAAATAATCATATTTTATGAAATTATTTCGCAAGCTTTTTATGGGGTGGCAAGGGTCAAATATGAAGAAGATCGGCTTACAGTCTACTAAGAATGCTGTATTAACTTGCGTTATCCCCAACAGACTTGCCAAAGCTTGGAAATAGGACCCTTGGTCACAAATAACAGCAATCGGCTGGAATCCCATTTTACGAAGGCGAATCACGGCATCAAATATTAAACGCTTCACGTCAAGAGCAGAACTAGTAGATTGCACAAATGCATAGCCCAACGGATGCTTCCAATTTTCTGTTATTCCGTGGGCCATTAAAACCAAAACGTTCTTGACAATACGGTTTCTTCTCTCGGTGCCGTCATCCTCTAACCCTATGATAACACTATTTTTTAAGTTATAAAATGGGTTATTTTTCAGACATTTCGTCAAAAGTTATTGTGCAATATTGTGACATGCGCGAAGCGCTTTGTGCCTTTAATTTAAGTGATAATAAATGCCTTTCGCTAAGGCCAGGCATATCAGGCCACGTTTCCATATATTTTCTAAGAGAAGATTTGCTGGGCAAATTCATACTCTTTGAAAAGCGTTTATATATCTTCGGAGCGCGGCAAAATATTTCAAGGGCGGGCAATTTTATGTCCTTTGTATATCTTCTTCTTGTGACTTCCTGTTTTTATTTTTTAAATAATTGCGTACCAAATCTGCTAGGTCTTTTGGCAATTTTTGTGTGAGGCTATTTAAAATTTTTCTAGGGCACTCTCGAAACTTTAATTTTTTGTTTTCTTTTTTAAGTTTCTTATTTTCTTCGCGCAGTATTGACATTTGCTCATGAACTTTTCTTTTTCTTGGTGTATTAAGAGAAAGTTTTTGGTCCGTTTGAACAGAGGCTTCACAACCAAAAGCAGAATTACCGTAAGTGAACAGCTTAAGAGGTTTTCTTTTTGGCGTGCTTTGGGGACATATGAATCTTCGCTCTTCTGTCGAAGATGACCCTTCCTTAGTGCGATCAACTTCAGTTACTTTATCAATACCATCTTGAAGTATATAATCTGGAGACTTGTACTGATTGAAATGACGACTAAATGTCTGCACTGGCGAAAAAGTAGCTTCTTCCTGGCATTTCTCTGCACTACGTGCAATGAAATTCCTGAATCGATGAAGCAATATGTATGATCATGACCCTGAATACCACCAAGATCTGAATCGACAGCATCTTGCGAGGGCGCTTCAGGGGATGATTCTAAACCCTCAAAGCATCCTTTATCTTCCTGGGATTTCTTTGCCCTGTATGCAAGTGAAATCCCCGAACCGATGAAGCAAGTATGATCATGAGCCTGAATACCAGCAAGATCTAAATCGACTCTAAACCCTCACTACCTCCTTTTTCTTCGCAAGATAATGATGCCTCAACAACTTTCAGCACTTGAGTTGTTTCAAAGTCCTCCATTTTATAAAAGGGGCAACAAAATTAAGGAAAAGGTTGCGGATAAAATAAAATAATAAATGAAAAGGGAAGAAAAGAAGAAAAGAAAATAGTAAATTAGAAATGAAGGGAATAAAAGAAAAATAGAAAGAACAAGTGAAAAAGCTAGAGTTGTCCTAATACCAATTCTTATGATACCCTAGATGAATGCCCATATGTAATTTCGTATGGTTTGTCGGACAGTAAAACTAATTAAAACCAATTTCATATTCTGAAGAAGTTTTCGATATAATAAAAATGTCTAGGACTGATCGTTTTTGTAATATTCGTAAAAAAACTGAGTTTTTATATGGCAACACCAAGAATTGGTTGCCGGATTTTGTCAATTTTTGAAATTTTATTTACTATTGCTATGAAAACACCATGTACCAAATTTCAGCTTTTGACGTCGACGCGTTCTCAGCCAGTGCCCAAATATATAGTGAAAAACGAAATTTTTGTATGGAAACCCTACAAAGGAGTTACCTGATTTGTCCTATTTTCGACTTTTATTAAAAAAACACATGTACAAGATTTCAGCTCTCTAATTGAACGCGTTCTCGAGTTATGGAGAGGACAGACAGATAGACAGAGGGATGGATAAACATACGGACGGACATGATTTCATCTAGAGTATAATAAAAATAATAATAATATAATAAAAAAACAAAAAATAACAAAAATAATAATAATAATAATTCCGCATGATTGGTTGATATACATAATGATCAACCCGCTATTAATTAATTTCATGGAAAAACCAAAGGCTTTTGTAAATAATATAATAATATTAAAATCAAAAAACAACTTTTTGTAGGTACAAAAAATACCTGTTCCAATTTTGGCACGGCATGTTGTTGTAATATACCCGTTCTAGTAAGCATATCCTTCGAAAAATGCTTCTCGAAAAGGACGACGACCCCTAAATGGCTCCAAATCTTCTTCAGGTCGGCTCTACCAGACCTTTCAAGCCATAAGAAAGCACTAAAAAGCAAAATAAAACTTCTATGAAGGCAAATGTGATTAACAATAAAATTAAATTCGTTTGATAATATTGTTTTTAGTTTATCAAGAGAAAAATCACAAAAAGCTGATATACCACCAGCAGTCGCACCCTTCATACACGTAAATGGCGTCAATAGGATATTTCAATAATAATAAAACCACGACTATTTTTAATATATGCGGAAAATATACACAAAGCAAAACCTACGTATGTAAAAATTGTGACCAATTTAATTAAATGTTTGATTAAGAATTAAAATAGAATTTCGAATTGCTATTTATGTTAGAAGTTAACTGTACTCTTATACTGTAATAGTATTAAAGAATATATAATGTCATGTAGTAGATTTGCAATCATACGACCTTTAATTTATTATTAATTTGAATATGATATGTTAACTAAGTAATGAATTGATAATTAATATATATATATATATATAATATATATATATATATATATATTATTAATTAACTCACTTCCGGAATTCGTCAGGAGGGCGGGTCCTCACAAGAAGTTCAAGGAACTTGCTTTGCTTCACCTTATGGACTCTCCTTAATGTACTCATGCCCTCTCTATACATTAACTCGCACTCACAAGGCGGTGGTGCTCTCAGTGCTTCGACGGTTAACCCTTGCTGATTTTTATTGTTCTTTCTAATCCTTTTGTTATGTTTTAGTTGAATCCTGTGTAATTTAATACCGTTTATTGCTTTAGCTAGATAAACAGTTGGTTCCGTGGGCACGCCTGATTGTTGGGCCCACCAATTTGCTTTGTTAATATGCGCATTGTTCTTAAGCTTTGTTTTTATAGTTCTTAACCCATCACATCCCGGAATTATTTTTTTGGAATTTTATTGTGAAATTCGCATATTTTAGTTAATTGGATGCCCTTAGTATAAAAATAATAATAAAATAATATTAGAAGTAAATAAGGACCATTTTTCGTCCTGGTAGGTTTTCCTACCACTGGGATATACTGTAGTCTTATTATGTCAACAGCCATGGTTATTTAGTTTTAAATTTTTATTATCAATAAATCCATTTCTTTTTATAAAAAAAATCATACATAAAATTCTTTAATTGTATATTTAGTATTTACACACCTCCAATGGTATGGAATGATTTGTGACATTCGGGATGAAGTGGACTGGCGCACTTTTCACACATAAATGTCGTTCGTCGAGAACAATGTTTGCACCGTGAATTTGGGTGTTCACTGCGAACAATCCAATGATTTTTTCCGTCAAACCGGATTACATTGAAGGCATCTCCTTTTATGTGTAAGTGAGGCTCAGGTCTCTTTTTCTCAACGCCATACTGCCCAAGAATTTGCAAAGCACATTGTTGCTGAAATTCAAGAAGCGGTATATTATGACCTAATGACTGAAATAAGCGCCACGCGTTAACTGTTGCTGCATTTAGTGCATAAGCAAAAAGAGCCCACCACCATTTCTTTGACCTGATTCGCACACGATACGATGATACGAACTGATCGTGGGAATCCACGCCACCCATATGCCGATTATAAATTGATATTGGTGATGGTTGAGCAATATATATTTATTTTTTAATTTTTGCACTCCATCTTCTAACCTGTTGTAGAGGTGCTGTTTTATAAGCATTTGAAGCAACAGTTACCACACGGTTGTCATTCCAACGAACTAAAACAATATCATCCTTCACGGCTTTGACACTAAATCCTCTGTCTTGTTTTTGCATTTCTGCTTTACATTTCAAAGGTGTTTTTTGTATTCTGTTGTCCCGGATTGTACCAGTTGCACCAATTCCCTTTTTAGACAAATCCGATAATAAATCCAAGCTCGTAAAAAAATTGTCACATAAAAGTTGGCTTCCTGGCAAGATATCTGCTTTACTTAGTAATCCAGTAACAACATCATAGCCTTGTCCCTTTTCAGAAGCTATTAGATGTGTATCTTTTCCACAATATGGTTCAGAATGCAAAAGATAACCATCAGAAGTACACAGCTACCAAAGTTTGAAACCAAATTTTATTGGTTTAGCGCGGATGAATTCTTTCGAAGAATACTTTCCGAAGTAGGGAACAATTGTTTCGTCTATGCTCAAGTATTCGGGTGGTTCAAGTATTTTGAAAGCCTTGTTTAAAATTTCATATATCGGACGCACTTTATAAAACCTATCATTATTCATTTTCATATTATCTGCAAAATGAAGGCGTCTCATTATGTCATCAAATGTATTTCGCCGCATGGATTTAGAAATCAAATTATTATGTGTATCTTGAAGTAGTCCAATACATATGACGAGTCAGTAATTTATTGTAACCACTTACTAGTAATATTCCAATGAAAACTAGAATATTTTCCTTAGTAAGCATTTCAGTGGACAAATGCTTTTGTGTTGCATACAGTGTACTTTGCTCACATATCAGGTCGACTAACTCAGAAGGAAACATCAGGCTGAACGAATCTAATGGACTTTTTATAGTTTCCCGCAAATAATCAAATTGCGTCGGAGAAAGCGTTCTCCTGAATTGTGGAATATTTGAGCCAACACTGTAATTGAAAATTTAATACGCTTATTGTATAGAAAAGAAAAACAACAGACAACGATTACTTTTTTTCATTTGTGGACCATTTTATTGTTGGTCGTTTTCTTCTTACTGTAGTTGTACCTCCTTTTTTTCGTGATATGTCAACGTCACTGTCTTCATTTTCGCTATTTCTGTCCACTTGAACTTCTGTTTGCAATACTCTACGTGGTAAATGGTGGGCTTCCCCTTCCACCTCATCATCACTTTTATCAGAATCAACATCAGTGTCTGCTTCAGGATTTTCTTTCGGAGGAATCAAGATAATATTTCGTGCAGAGCCCAAGCTATCATCATCAGCTTCCAATAGATCTTGAATATCTGTAAATCTGTTAAAAAACATGAAAGAAAAGAGCAAAATAATAAAAACTGATAACGGTATATCCCGGTGGCAGAAATTCCTACCATAAAAACTAAAATAGAAAAAATCTATTATTTTTCTAAGTTATTTTACCAAATATGCATAAATTATCAAAAATCATAATGTCACAAAGAAACGATCGTAAAATATTTAATTATATTGTATAATAAAATGGAAAATACTTACATTTTCTGGAATCGTCGTCGAGCCATTTTTGTTTTATCACGGACACTACACTATACAAATAATTAAATATAGACCGCTACTGATCGAATTACTATAAGAACTGTAAAATTATGAGTCATCAGACAAAGGAACACATATAAATTCGAACTGCGCGATATTTTAATTGTGTGAGTAAGACACAACTAGTTAAAATCGGTGGCAGCTTTTCTTGCCACTGGGATGGAATGGGTTAAGTTTTTATAGTTCCTAAATATCTTCTGTAACTATTTTTGTACTGACATTTCTTATTGCTACTTTTATGCCTTATATCTTATGTTAATCTGCATTTCGGGCTTTACTTTAAGCATTCTATTATATGTGTTCATTATCCTAATCTATAGTGCTAATGTTTTCTTCTATCGCAATGAGTCTGTTCATTGCTCCTGTGTAAGTTTTCTATACAACTTTGTATTTAATTGGTAATTCCAACTATTATTACTCACTCGATGTACCAAACCATAGACAAACTAATAACATACAAAGACTGGACACGTAGAACAAAAATATGCAACGCTTTTTTAGAATATAAAACTAACGATGCCTCGACCACAGTATATATCGTACAGTAGAATAGCTTAGAACTAACTACTGAAAAGTGAATTTTAGAATTTCAATTAAAAAAACATAACCTTAAAATTTCTCCCACAAGAGGGAACTATTAAGTATGATACGGACATAAATGGGCGAACAGTACCTAGCTGCACGACCGTTGATGGAAGTATTAGTTTTATGTATGTACACATATCGGCAATCGGCGACAAATGTATTGTTCCATTACTAAACAGCTGTTTGACGGTAAAGTGGTGTCATTTTGCCTCTTTCCCTCTAGTAAAAGTTTAAGAATGCCATCAGTTCTCTTTCTTCCACTTTAGATTTACATAGGAATCCATGTATTAAAAATTGACTAGTGCGTTAGTTAAAACTGTTGAAAGAGAAAGTATAGTCTCTTTATAGAAGCATCCTACTCACTTGACAGTTTTGACAGAGCTGGGCTACTGTATGATATATACTGTGCCTCGACGATGCCTCGACTTGGCACTTGATGACGCGCCCAAAGGGTAAGCCACCAATGCCTCGCTCCATACAAAATCACCGTTGCCTCGACCCGATGAAGGGAACGCCGCAATTCTTTCTTAGAAATTTTTTGGAAATTTCTTCCTTCGAATTTCTATGCATTGGCCGAGGCCAAGAGCAGTGACTCGCTCGAATATAAAATCTAACAACGATGCCTCGACCTGATGTAGGGAAGGCCGCAATTTTTTCTTAGAAATTTACTGGAAATTTTTTCCTTTTGGAGGGCAACAACAATTTTATGAGCATAGACGCGTAAACACAAAATGTTTCGGTAGAATTTTTATTCATTTTGGTGGCCGACTAGTCTTATTTTAAGGTACAGTATGTACTTTCATTCTGTGATGCAATTATAATATACATATATACAATAAACATACCTACTAATAAAAAATACAAAATCTTTCAGGTAAAATTAACCCCACGTGAGTACGTGAATGTTAATAGCATGATACGGGAATTATTATAAGGTAGACAAACCAATTTATGTAAATTATTTCGATGAATTAAAAAATATTGCAAAAATGCATGAACTTATCTGTATGATTCGGATGTCAAGTAGATTTTATTATACTCTAGAATCTAGATGAAATAATAGACATAGGTAGGTATACCAAGTTTGTCATTCCATGTGTAATGAATGAATGCAAATGCTTGATTGGAACTCTTTTCCACACCATCATTGAGGTAGAGGTATTATTGTTTTTGTTTATCCACTATCATTCACTGTCTTCAAAGAAGTGACTTTGTTATTGCGCCCAAATTTTTAAGAGCGGCAAAATTATTCACCACTTGTGGTAACTTTCACACGTCTATTTTAAAATGTTATATGGATTGAAGGATGATCAAAAATTTAGAAAAATTAATATATTAAATTATATAAGCAGGTGAAAAAAGATGACATCGATTGGAAAGTAGAAAAAAAACTAAGGTGACTTTGTAGATTTTAAAAAAGCCGCCAATAGAATTTCTCCTAGTCAACAATCAATAATTAATTTCCAACATTATTATGTTAATTTTAAACACTAATTAAAATAATGCAAATATCAATAATACGTAAAATTTTCTATACTTTTCTCAACTGAAAACTCCAACCCGGCAACTTTGTTATGGTCGTAGCATATTGCATATAGCACTATGCCACCACGGACTGAAGCGTGTATGCCCGGCTTGTTGTCGACTACAGCATGAAACCAAAACGCGCCCCGACCGAGAGAAATGCTTCCTCAAGCTCGGTGTCATGTTCAGTGACAGAAAGAAGAAGAAGCTTCTCTAATTTTTTTGAAGTCTCGACTTTGAACAAGGTGTGTGGTAAAACGGGGAGATAAGTAGTGTTCACCGGATAATTTCATCGGAAAAAAATCGAAAAATCTGTTTTGCATCGCGAACGAAACAAGAGTTGAATTCTCATCAGAGGATCTTCTGATGATGATGAGCAAACTACCGAAGTATTGCCTTAGAAAATTGGGAACACGCCGAAATTTAAGTTCTGATAAATGATCCAGTAAAACGGTCCTAGCAGGTTTTTATGCAAATTTTTGAAACAGCCTTAATGCGCTGATAATTGAGCTGTAGCAAGGGTGATCAAATTATCCGATACACCGTGCGAGAATCACTTGGTGCTGATCACTGCATTGCTGAGACAATGAGCTGCACTCCAGAAGGAATTAAAAATAGTATTCAGCTTTAAACTCCAGAACACCAGCCATCATCTCTGCATATTACCATGTATTATGGCACGAAAATCCGTGGATTACAGTGGGAGAATTAACCTTGCTTCTTAAAAATTCGATCGCACTTAATTTGTTTAGCGGTTAACTAAAACGTATCATCTTGATTATTTACTCCAAGGAAAAAATTTGATTTTAACTTACTACTCAGGGTTATCACACATGCTACAATGGTTTCAGAGTAAAATGTAGAAGATTGTGTTGATTATACCAGCAGTAGCTGTCTCAGTCTCGTCATAACCACTAGACAAATCTAGATAAGACCACTAAATGAAAAAAAATTATTCATAGAAAGTGGCACATTTAAAATTACATGATTACAAGAAAGTCATTCGCGCATTTTCCATATCATGTTCTAAAAGAAAAAGAAATGTTTTAATTATAAAAAGAAAAGAAAATTTGAATCATTACAAATGACACACATAAGTAATGCAACGAAAAAAGGTTAAAATTTATTACGTCCTTAGGACTCAACTGTACTAATATTAATTTTTAACAAAGTTCTTTTTGACTATTGATTAGAGAAACAGAATGAATATCTTAATTTTTAATTAAATATGTAAGGGTAATTCTTGAGAAACACAAAAAAAAAGAAAGAGAAATTCTAATGAATTAATGCATTATAGTGCTTTAAGGTTATGTCTAACAGCATTTCGTAGACGGTTCTTTATTTTAAAAAAAAAAAAAGAAAAGAAAAATCGTCACCTTGCGTCTGTGTCGTGTTCCTTCGAATTCGAATTCCAAAGAACATCATCTTCGTAGAAAGGCGATAAAACGTTTTCTCGTCAAATTGTGTTAAATCGCCATATAATAAAAAGTTAACTAAGCATAGAAAAAAAAATCAATAAGAAAAATACTAACAAAAGGAAAAGAAGACGACTGAAATTACTATTAGTACTTAATTAATCAGGCAAGTCAAACAATATATAGAATATGAAAATGTGTGAAGTCTGCGTAAGAATGTATCCCTGCGTTTAGTCACATTTATCTCCTGTATAAAAGTTTCAGATCAATAGTTGTCCAATTTTGAAAATATTTGTAAGGTAGAAATACGTAAAGAGCAGAGGGCTATTATAAAATGAAAAATTGTAGTATTTAAAGAAATATGGTGGAATTAAATTAAGACACCAATCAAATTTACCCTACTAGATAAATTATTTTATTTATAATTTTTAGAATTTCCATTTCTTTAATGCTGATATTTTGTGGTATTACATATGAGTTTTAGTAACACTAAAGTTAGTAAGGAGCTTCACGTTGGATATGGATAAAGTATTGATTCTGGTTTTAACTAGAACGAGGTTCAATTTTACATAAGTAACTATTTCGTAATTTCCGGGCGTTCTTTCCCTTCTTTATAATAGCCCCTCATAGTTATATCGATATTAAGGTGAATAGTGGTATCAACTAGTATAGTAGAGTATACTTATAATTGTCATAGATTATCGCGCATACTTTCTGTAAAGTCACTAAGTAGATAACCAATAAGCGAGTATTAATTATACAAACTGAATTTTTATAACGTAATCATGAATTACTAAACGCTTTTATTTCTCCTTTCACCTTCCCGGAGCCCTATAACATGAAGGTCGTCTAGGTCCGCTAGTCTCTCTCTTTACAGGTCAGCCAAAGGGACTTTGCAGATAGTGCCGAGCAGAGTCATAGGGAGGATGGGGCAAGGCCATGAAGGCAGAACATCTGCGCCTTCCACAGTAAGTAGGTAAGTGACGTAAGGGTCCCTTCAGGACCGAGTGTGTGTCGGCTCTTTTGTATGCAGGCATGAAATTTTTTTGATTATGGATGATGACAGCGGCAGGTATTTTCGGGAACTCCCCCACACTCTCCGCCACCCTTAGCCGAGGTGCTAGCATGCCGCCCTGTGCTATCGTTGTCATCAGGCGATCTGTCAGCTCATGCTGGCAGTTTGGACTTAACGTCCTGGTCAAGTCGCCTCAACATACTTCCATAACAAAATGGCGCCCAACGTGGGGCCACCTCAGTTAGACTTCGGTGGTCTAAATATAAATTTTACTGGGGACTGAGACTTTGAGAGAGATGATCATCTGGTGTCTGCCAGTTGATTGACCTCAGGTCTCACATCCAGTAGAAGATATGGGTGGACCTGAGTCTAATTGGTTTTGTTGAAAATTTTTTTTGTAAAGTAACGAAATATTTTGAAAGTTTTATTGGAAGTCTTTGATATTTTGAATTTTTGGATTAAAGTAAAGCAACGTTTTTTGAATTTAATGAAAGTTTTTTGGAAGTTGAAATCCGGCTTTAGGTTTGACTTCGGTCAAGCCTCAAGCCTGAACAGTTGTTGATTTTTTTTGAAAGTTTTTGGAAATGTTTTTGGATGATCTTTCCCGCTGGCCTTCTGCCATGGAAATGGTAGGTGGCCTCACGAAATTTTCGTTTGAGCTCTTGTGGGGACATGTCTCTGTTGGGCAACTGGCTGGACAGAGTTATGAATCTGCGAGACAACTTCTTGGCTTCCAGCTAATTAGTTGACCAGACTCATGACTCTGCCCGGCTAGCGAACTAGCTGGACACGACGATTCGGTGAGGAGAAGAGAACGAGTTCTCGGAGGATGGGATTGATGCTGGAGATCTTCAGTGATCAGGAGTTGGCATACTGCTAACTGCCTGGCTGAAGAATCTCTGGCAGCATTCTCAGTCTTTGATACCTCCGACTTTACTCTTCCCAGATTTCTGCAAGAGCTCTGACTTTTTCAATGCACACACTCACGTCACTTGCCTGTATCCTGTTTTTGACCTTGGGGGAGAGAGAGCGACCTGACCTCTTATGTGGGAGTTAGCTTCGGGAGGTGGGGGAGAAATGTTTTGATCGAATTGTTCTTATCTCGTTTTTTTTCAATTTTGAAACGCTGTAATTGTTTTGCTCGTACAGAATTTTTGCATATTCTTCGTACGTTTGGGAAGATATTTCCTTGAATTCTAGTATCTCATCCCAACTTGTAAATTTCTAAAGTTAGTAAATGTATGAAATAACTCGGAAGTCCCTTAATGGTACATAGAACTCTCCTGGTTATAGTAATTATTTGGAAAACAAAACGTATATTTAGGAGCACATTTTGAATTTTGTAGTTAAGAAATTTTTATATTATTTAGCGGTTCAGTAGTCCGTCTTTCGTAGGAATACTCAAAATTTTTTTTACACCCGAAGGCTTTTGTTGCTTACCTCATATACCTATGGTATACCAGCAGTGAATTGTTATAATACTAGTATGTGACGGGTGTATGAAATGTCTTAGTGATAAGAATTATCTGCTCGAATTTCGTTAGGCATTTTCGTTTATTTTTCGTTTATCGACACAACACGTGTCAACAAATTTAGTAGCTCGTCAGCTTATATCCTGTTCGAGTCTGTTAATCTCGATTTTTAACTTTTTAACAAAATTTTTCTCTGACATTCTTCGTCGAATCTTCGGTCTGCAAAACATTTTCAATTTTTACTCACTATGGCTACAGTAAGAACGCCACCGCCTGCGACAAACAGTATGTCAATGCTACCCGAACCATGCTCCATCTGTCGTGATGCAAGCTGGTCAGCCGAAAGGAAGCCTGTAATAACCGTATGTGAGCACATTTTTCACCAAGCATGCCTGCAGCATTGGATAGGTGAACATGCTAGTTGTCCTAACTGCCGATGTCCTATTACACAACAGGACTTCCGAGAATACAATGGTGCAATACCGAAGCGACCGAAGAATTTGAAGCCGGTGAAGTCTACTAAGCACGATGTGCCGAACGTAGATTTGCCTAGTTTCGACCTACCACTACCTAATAGACGCTCGTTATCTCCAGGAATGCACGATTTGCATTCCCGGACGTTCACTAATCACAACTCACGGCAAGACAGTCCATTACCACCAGCTCAAGGCCACACCTCAGCTGCTACGGGTGCGCTGTTGGCAGGCTTACGCTTACAAATGCAGGACCTGGTACGTGAAGGTCTCGAACACAGCCTCAGTACATTACGGTCTGAGTTAGTAGATAGTGTCCGTCAGCAAGTAGCAGCCATGGTGCCACCAATAGATTTTTCACGTCCTCCTCCGGCTATGGGAAATCCCAGACCATCTGACGATTTTCCCAATGTGCATAGACAATCCTTTAATCGACCTCCATCCGCGTTTGGTCAGCCTCTAAATCAGCCCGCACCAAACCCTGTACCACCACCACCTATTCGTGTTCCTGCAGGCATAGGACAGCGACGTTCTGGCAGCCCTATCCGCAGGTGGAATATCTCTTACAGCGGTGACAGTTCTCGGCTCACAGTCGATGAATTTGTATTCCGAGTAGAAGCCTTGACTTATTCGGCTTTGGAGGGAGACTTCGACTTACTGGTGCGTCACATGACTACTCTGCTTTCTGGACCAGCAATGGACTGGTACTGGTCTCTCCTGAGGCAAAATTCCACGCCGTCATGGGAGTATGTGAAAGCAGCTCTATTAGCTGAATGGGGAGTACCCAAAGACGACCTTAAGGTCAAAGTCCAGCTCATGCTGCGCAAGCAGAAAGGAGGAGAGTCATTTGCCACTTACTACCAGCATCTAGTACAGTTACGAGACCAACTGCAGAACCCGTTGCCAGACGTTGAATTTCTGGAAATAGTCAAGTCAAACTTACTGCCGGAAATACAAAATAAAATTTGCTTGCATCCTACCAACACCATCCACCAGCTCAGGATTCTGGTAAATCAAATCCAAGCGACGCAGCTGCGCATCGCAACAGCAAGTAGTTGGAACGCTTATCGCGGACAAAGAGTTAGTGAGGTGGATGGAGATCATTTGACCGAGGCTGACTTGAATATATCACCTGGACGTAGCGACGAAGTCTCACTATCTGCCATTTCAACCCCTAAAAATGTAACCTGCTGGAATTGTGACCAGTCTGGACACTTTTACCAAGATTGCCGGCAGGAACGACAAACTGTATTCTGTTACGGATGTGGACGGAAGAACACCTTCAAGCCAGATTGCATTCAATGTCAACAGAAAAACTTCAGACGGGTCGGGAATACCAACACCTCTTTCCGACCAGCGTCGACATCACGAGCAATCAATGCATCGAACACTCCAGTGCAAGCTTTGAACAAGGAGGAAGGTCCGCTCCATTAACAGACACTATCGAAAACTCCCTGATATGTCCTCTGATATCATTCAGTGACTCTGATGATATCAGCAAAACACCTGATAGTACGATTACGTCTTTGATAGAGGCGGAGAACTTGATGGATTTCTCTGCAGATCTCCAAGCTCCCATTTCCACTTCTGGGGAGCCCGTGACATTGCTAGACACTTCATTAGAAGAGTCTTTAATCTTCGATGTCCCGTTGACACCTATAGCACGTGTAGCCGACAAGGTTACTGAGCAGGAGATTTGGCCTCCTGCCATTTCTATCTTAAAACGGCCACCAAGCTCTGATATGACGAGTGGGCGTGAGCCAGTTTTACATCCGCTGACGCCGTATCATACGCGTCTGCAGAGATACAGAGCAGCAAGAGACCGAATTTTCTCCTCAGTAGCAGAGTTAGCTGAGATTATGTTTCCCGACCGGGATATGAGACCGAAAAGGAAAAGATCAACCGTTCGTTGGCGAGAATACTGTCGACGAATGAAACTGGAAAGGAAAAAACTAGCACAGATTTCCGTGTCGATGCCAGACGACATTCGACCGTACGCAGAAGTAAAGCTGCTCGGGCGAACTGAGACTGGATTACTTGATAGTGGTGCCACTGTCAGTATTCTAGGCCAGGGAGCTCTCGAGAAGCTTGCTGAAGCAGAGGTTGAATGGAAGAAGTATCGGACACAGGTCCAAGTAGCTAATGGTGCCATGACGACTGTTCATGGTCATGTGAACTTGGACGTCACTTTCCGTGATAAGACCCAAAACGTGCGTTTTTACGTGGTTCCTGGGCTCACACAGGCACTATATCTGGGAATAGACTTCTGGCGCCTCTTTGGGTTAGCTCCGGATGTCCTAGGTATAGTCGCAGAAGTGAATCCAAGTGGAATAGCTACCTCTGACACCGATGGGCATATCCTTTCTAGGTTAGAACACCAACGCTTAGAGAGCACAAAACAGCTTTTCCCCTCTTTCGCCTCTTTAGGCCTGGGAAAAACATCATTGGTCACTCACAAGATTGATACGAATGACGCCGCCCCGATAAAACAGCGCTTTTATCCGATTTCCCCGGCAGTGCAAAGTTTGATGGATGCAGAATTAGAGCGAATGCTATCACTGGGTGTGATAGAGGAGAGCCAGAGTCCTTGGAGCTCTCCAGTCGTTCTGGTAAGGAAGCCTGGAAAGGTCCGGCTTTGTTTTGACGCCAGGAAGGTCAACTCGGTTACGAAGAAGGACGCCTATCCGCTACCGCAGATAGACGCACTTCTGAGTCGACTTCCTCCGGCAAACTACATAACGAGCCTGGACCTGAAAGATGCATTCTGGCAGATCCCACTGGACACTGATTCCAGAGAGAAGACCGCTTTCACAGTACCTGGTCATCCTCTCTATCAGTACACAGTGATGCCATTCGGCCTATGCAACGCTCCCCAAACGATGTGCCGCCTCATGGATAAAGTCATTCCTTTCGATCTTCGTGAGAACGTTCTCGTCTATTTAGACGATTTATTAATTCTATCATCTGACTTTGACACTCATCTCATGCTGCTAGCCAGGGTAGCGGATTGTTTGAGGAAAGCTGGCCTTACTATAAACGTCGAGAAGAGCAAGTTTTGTATCAAGGAGACTAAATACCTGGGATTCATTGTAGGAAGGGGAGGTATGAGAACTGACCCTGACAAAATATCAGCCATAGTTGACTATCCGTCACCTAAAACTGTTCGGCAAGCCCGACGCCTACTAGGTATGGCAGGATGGTACAGACGGTTTATTCCGAACTATGCTGATTTGACTGCATCCATTACAGACACTTTGAAAAACCCGAGTCAGTTCAAATGGACATCTGAAGCCCAGACGTCTCTTGATCTACTCAAACAAAAACTTACTTCGGCTCCGTTGCTAGTGAGTCCAGACTTCACCAAACCGTTCGTCATTCAGTGCGATGCGAGCCAACAAGGTATTGGAGGAGTGTTGCTTCAGCTAGATGACGATGGCCACGAGAAGCCAATAGCCTACGTCTCGAAAAAGTTGAACTCCGCTCAACGAAATTACACCGTCACAGAGCAAGAATGCCTAGCTGCAGTCTTGAGCGTACAGAAGTTCCGGCCCTTCATAGAGCTTATGCCGTTCAAGATAGTGACGGATCACGCGAGCTTGAAATGGCTGATGTCTCAAAAGGACCTCAGCGGAAGACTTGCTCGGTGGAGTTTGAAGCTTCAGGGCTTCGACTTCACTATTGAACACAGGAAAGGAAGCCTGAACGTAGTCCCTGATGCGCTGTCACGCATTCATTGTGACAGCATGAACACAAACGAAGATCCTGGCCCGGAAGTTGACCTTAGTTCGCCATATTTCAATTCGTTGGAATATGAAGAACTGAGGCATAAGGTTAAAACGACTTCTGGCAAACTACCAGATCTTTGCGTCAGGGATGGCTTCGTTTATATTCGGACTGTTCCGAGAACAGGCGATCCGATCCAGGAGGAAGAAGCGTGGAAGCTTTGGATTCCACGTGGGCTTGTCACCGACGTCATTTCGAGAGCGCATGATCCGCCGCTAGCTTCACACGGAGGAATAGGGAAAACCCTAGAACGTCTGCGAAGACATCTGTACTGGCCACGAATGACAGTTGATGTCAGAAATTACGTAGCCGCCTGTGACGTGTGTAAAGAAACGAAGGCTCCTAATACTATTTTGCGACCACCGATGAAAGTCCAGTCAGTGATAGAACGACCATGGCAAAAGCTGTACGTCGATTTCTTAGGTCCATATCCTCGGTCAGTTAAAGGAAACGTCTGCATTCTGATAGTTCTTGACCACTTTTCTAAATTCCCACTTCTCAAACCTATGAGAAAAGCGTCTACGCTCAATGTATGCCAATTCATTGAGACTGAAGTGTTTCACGTGTTCGGAGTTCCGGAGACCATAGTCTCTGACAATGGAGTCCAGTTTTGCTCGGCTCAGTTCGCCAGACTACTGGAAAAGTATGGGGTAAAGCATATGCGAACGGCAGTTTACTCGCCGCAAGCAAACGCCTCAGAGCGAGTAAACCGGTCTCTGTTGTCAGGGATTAGGGCCTATATCCAGAAGGAACACACCAGATGGGATAAGAAACTGAGCCAAATAGCTAGTTCCCTCCGGAGCTCTTTCCATCAAGCTACTGGTTTCTCTCCCTATCGAACACTCTTCGGTCAACAAATGATAGAACATGGCAGCTCCTATTCCATCTTGAGGAGCATTGGAACTCTTAATGAGCCACTGAGAGTAGACGCAGAAGATAAAATGAGATTGATCCGTGCGAGAGTGCAGGAAAATTTACAACACGCATTCGAACAGGGTTCAAAAGCCTACAATCTCAGGGCAAAACCCGTCGAGTTCAAAGTTGGTCAGGAGGTATTTAGAAGGACTTTTGCCCAAAGCAATTTCCAACAGCAGACTAGTGCTAAACTGGGACGAAAATTTGTTAAATGTCGGGTTAGAGCCAAGAAAGGAAACTCACTATACGAACTTGAAGATCTGCGGGGAAAACTGTTAGGTGTCTATCACGCTAAAGACATCAAGCAGTGATCATCAGTATGAAAACATCGTCGATACTTATTGTCGTCTATTCCTGGTAGCCCTAAGAAGGCATCCAGCCAGCTTAACTGGTAAACTATAGGATATCACGAAGCCCTCCTATTGCCCCGTCAATGGTGGGTGATATACCTGTTGGAATCCATTCCCATATTCGGCTGTCAACATGTCACTACTTCGACGACGCCTTGGAGACACACCCTTGAACAATCGCAGTCTGAGATCAGGGTGAGAGGTTGCGCCGGGAAAGCTTAGCGATCAGTTCTTTAGGTTACTGATCGCGGGGCTTCCTCAGCATCTCGGTGAAGGAAGGCAGAGAGGCATCGACCGGCTGGATTTTTTGGGTTACCAGCTTGTCGATGTAGCTTTGGCTTCCCCACACGGAGAAGGATGTCGAAGTCTGATCGAAGACTGACGAGACTTCAAGGATGTGTCCTCGACGTGTCATCGGAAGTAGAGTCTGAGGATGAGGAAAGCATAGGGTCGTGGGTCGTGACACACATTGAGCGCCCGCAGTGATGAGGCCTATGTGTAAGACCGGCTAGCTCAGTCGACCATTTTTCAGCGTCGTCTGAACCACGGGTGGCGCAGACCACTCTGCCCTGTTATGGTCGTAGCATATTGCATATAGCACTATGCCACCACGGACTGAAGCGTGTATGCCCGGCTTGTTGTCGACTACAGCATGAAACCAAAACGCGCCCCGACCGAGAGAAATGCTTCCTCAAGCTCGGTGTCATGTTCAGTGACAGAAAGAAGAAGAAGCTTCTCTAATTTTTTTGAAGTCTCGACTTTGAACAAGGTGTGTGGTAAAACGGGGAGATAAGTAGTGTTCACCGGATAATTTCATCGGAAAAAAATCGAAAAATCTGTTTTGCATCGCGAACGAAACAAGAGTTGAATTCTCATCAGAGGATCTTCTGATGATGATGAGCAAACTACCGAAGTATTGCCTTAGAAAATTGGGAACACGCCGAAATTTAAGTTCTGATAAATGATCCAGTAAAACGGTCCTAGCAGGTTTTTATGCAAATTTTTGAAACAGCCTTAATGCGCTGATAATTGAGCTGTAGCAAGGGTGATCAAATTATCCGATACACCGTGCGAGAATCACTTGGTGCTGATCACTGCATTGCTGAGACAATGAGCTGCACTCCAGAAGGAATTAAAAATAGTATTCAGCTTTAAACTCCAGAACACCAGCCATCATCTCTGCATATTACCATGTATTATGGCACGAAAATCCGTGGATTACAGTGGGAGAATTAACCTTGCTTCTTAAAAATTCGATCGCACTTAATTTGTTTAGCGGTTAACTAAAACGTATCATCTTGATTATTTACTCCAAGGAAAAAATTTGATTTTAACTTACTACTCAGGGTTATCACACATGCTACAATGGTTTCAGAGTAAAATGTAGAAGATTGTGTTGATTATACCAGCAGTAGCTGTCTCAGTCTCGTCATAACCACTAGACAAATCTAGATAAGACCACTAAATGAAAAAAAATTATTCATAGAAAGTGGCACATTTAAAATTACATGATTACAAGAAAGTCATTCGCGCATTTTCCATATCATGTTCTAAAAGAAAAAGAAATGTTTTAATTATAAAAAGAAAAGAAAATTTGAATCATTACAAATGACACACATAAGTAATGCAACGAAAAAAGGTTAAAATTTATTACGTCCTTAGGACTCAACTGTACTAATATTAATTTTTAACAAAGTTCTTTTTGACTATTGATTAGAGAAACAGAATGAATATCTTAATTTTTAATTAAATATGTAAGGGTAATTCTTGAGAAACACAAAAAAAAAGAAAGAGAAATTCTAATGAATTAATGCATTATAGTGCTTTAAGGTTATGTCTAACAGCATTTCGTAGACGGTTCTTTATTTTAAAAAAAAAAAAAGAAAAGAAAAATCGTCACCTTGCGTCTGTGTCGTGTTCCTTCGAATTCGAATTCCAAAGAACATCATCTTCGTAGAAAGGCGATAAAACGTTTTCTCGTCAAATTGTGTTAAATCGCCATATAATAAAAAGTTAACTAAGCATAGAAAAAAAAATCAATAAGAAAAATACTAACAAAAGGAAAAGAAGACGACTGAAATTACTATTAGTACTTAATTAATCAGGCAAGTCAAACAATATATAGAATATGAAAATGTGTGAAGTCTGCGTAAGAATGTATCCCTGCGTTTAGTCACATTTATCTCCTGTATAAAAGTTTCAGATCAATAGTTGTCCAATTTTGAAAATATTTGTAAGGTAGAAATACGTAAAGAGCAGAGGGCTATTATAAAATGAAAAATTGTAGTATTTAAAGAAATATGGTGGAATTAAATTAAGACACCAATCAAATTTACCCTACTAGATAAATTATTTTATTTATAATTTTTAGAATTTCCATTTCTTTAATGCTGATATTTTGTGGTATTACATATGAGTTTTAGTAACACTAAAGTTAGTAAGGAGCTTCACGTTGGATATGGATAAAGTATTGATTCTGGTTTTAACTAGAACGAGGTTCAATTTTACATAAGTAACTATTTCGTAATTTCCGGGCGTTCTTTCCCTTCTTTATAATAGCCCCTCATAGTTATATCGATATTAAGGTGAATAGTGGTATCAACTAGTATAGTAGAGTATACTTATAATTGTCATAGATTATCGCGCATACTTTCTGTAAAGTCACTAAGTAGATAACCAATAAGCGAGTATTAATTATACAAACTGAATTTTTATAACGTAATCATGAATTACTAAACGCTTTTATTTCTCCTTTCACCTTCCCGGAGCCCTATAACATGAAGGTCGTCTAGGTCCGCTAGTCTCTCTCTTTACAGGTCAGCCAAAGGGACTTTGCAGATAGTGCCGAGCAGAGTCATAGGGAGGATGGGGCAAGGCCATGAAGGCAGAACATCTGCGCCTTCCACAGTAAGTAGGTAAGTGACGTAAGGGTCCCTTCAGGACCGAGTGTGTGTCGGCTCTTTTGTATGCAGGCATGAAATTTTTTTGATTATGGATGATGACAGCGGCAGGTATTTTCGGGAACTCCCCCACACTCTCCGCCACCCTTAGCCGAGGTGCTAGCATGCCGCCCTGTGCTATCGTTGTCATCAGGCGATCTGTCAGCTCATGCTGGCAGTTTGGACTTAACGTCCTGGTCAAGTCGCCTCAACATACTTCCATAACAACTTCTTAGAAAGGTTTTTCTTATGCAATTTTTTGATGGATTTTCGTAAATCATTGACGATCACATTTTCAAATTTTTTACAGAAATAATTTCTTTAAATATTTAAAACACGTTTATGATTTATAATAATAACAATTTAACTTAAACCTAAGACTTAAAACCTTAGAATTAGTTTGCTATATATTCTAAACACAACACTTCTAGTTAGTAAAAGATGACTTTCGTTTTGTCATTTTGACATTGGTTACTCATTCAGTTCTCTCTTTCTTCTTCACAAGAGATTTACCATATTAAAAATCTCTTTTTCCCGCTTATTATTCAAATACAGATCATCTTTGGGTTAGTTTAGGACTTTTTTTTCAATGGCATGTCTCCTGCCGGTGTATCCATTGAATAAATAACTAATAAGGAAGCGGGGTTTCGTGCGAATACAGTGTACGTGAGTAGACAATTCAATGACAAACAAACCCATGGAGCGGGGGGAGAAATGACAAGAGGGCTGGTCACTTCTTTGAAAATTCTGGTGACAAGTCACTTAAATTATCATAGGCAACGCCCAGGAATATTGTCTGAAGATAAGGGGGCGCCAAAGATTTGTGTATTTTACATAGCAATTTGGATTATAAAAAATGCCCCCTTCAAAATTTCACGGTTTCACTACTGCAATGACGAAACGAATACAAACACAGCACACTAATACATTTCGCCGAGTGGCTTAGGTTTTAACCCGATATGCCGTTTCCTTATTAGTTATTTATTCAATGGGTGTATCAGCCGATTTGACATTTTGACAGAGCTAATCTACTGTACAATAAACTGTGCCCTGGTTGCAAATTTCTACACCCAAATTTTTTCTATTGACTTTTGGCACATCTGTTTCCCTATGGTACTTTCACTTGTTATGGAAGTATGTTGAAGGCGACTTGACCAGGACGTTAAGTCCAAACTGCCAGCATGAGCTGACAGATCGCCTGATGACAGCGATAGCACAGGGCGGCACGCTAGCACCTCGGCTAAGGATGGCGGAGAGTGTGGGGGAGTTCCCGAAATACCTGCCGCATGTCATCATCCATAGACAAAAAAATTTTCGTGCCTGCACTACAAAAACGGCACACACTCGGTCCTGAAGGGACCTTTACGTCACTTACCTGCTTACTGCTGAATTGAAGGCGCAGATGTTATGCCTTCTTGGCCTTGCCCCATCCTCCCTTTGACTTGGGGGGCACTATTTCCAAGTCCCTTTGGCTGACCTGTAGAAGAAATTAGAGCGGACCTATGCGACCTTCATGTTAGAGGGCTCCAGTAAATGTGAGGGAAGAAATAAAAACGTTCAGCAATTCATATTTACGTTATAATGAAATAGGTTTAATGTCTAATTTATACACTAGCATTTCTTACTTTTGTAGTATTTAGATAGATTGATAGTAGTATTTAGATGCTAATACACTGCTTCATTTTGTTATAAACGCTATATTAGTACGAAATTACAAGTGATTTCGTTTTTTTTGGTTTTTTTTTTTTTGTTGCTTAAATTCACCCCCGTAGGATTCTGATTTTGGTATCTTACTTCTGATTGTCCTGTCATGTTCTACAATACTAAAGTGGATACGACAGATTTTACTTAAAGGTTTATATACTACTACGCTACTATGCTAGTTTCGCGAAGGCAACCCGAAGAAATAATTATCAAGCCGAATTTCACAAAATTGATAGTTGGAATGTTCACGTATCCAGCAGGCCTCCTGAAGCGTGTTCTCCAGCTGCACTGAAATTAAAAGAAAAATAATAGACGAAATAAATGACCACGTCCGAAATCCCTTTGGGTTGCACTTTTACAGTACTACTAGTCTGTGCCTCACCGAACTGGGTATAATCACACCAACTATTTTCTTCCCACTCTTGGTAACAAAACTAATAACGCATCTATGCCTGATGAATTTAAAAAAAAATTAAGGTAGCCTATCAGTAGACTACCTGTGGGTATGTTTTTACTAAATTTCTTAATGCTTATAGGTCCTCTGACACTTTCACACAAGCCGCTAACCAATTCATCTTAAGAAGCGTTAGCACTTGTATCTGATTGGGATATAAGCTATCATCACATGATATAGCCGGTTTCAATAACAATTGCTAGTATATAAGTAAATAAATATAGTTGTTTTAGCGAACGAATTCCTATATATATATCCAATCAAGAAAGCCGTGTATGTCTAAGCGTATAACTATATGTAACTCATTTAACTAATAAGATGATTTTCAAACATACATATGAAATCAAATGAATTTAACGAAAATACCTGAGTTACTTAATACCTACATATATATATCAATTGAAAAAAATATAGTTTATTTAATGAAAGTACCTGAATTATTCACTATATATATCAGATCAAAAATTATGGTTATTTAATGAAAGTACCTTAATTATCTACTATATATCAGATCAAAAATATGGTTATTTAATGAAAGTACCTTAATTATCTACTATATATCAGATCAAAAATATGGTTATTTAATGAAAGTACCTTAATTATCTACTATATATCAGATCAAAATTAGTTCATTTCACAAATAAGGTTGACGTCTGAATAGATACTCAAATAGAGACTATATATTGGTATCCAGGTCTATACATGTACTTCACCTAGCGAAGATCGGTAGAATTCTGCATGTCGCATAAGCCACAAATCGTTGTATATGAGTTGCTACATATGATGTATGAATATAGTCATCCCACAGAAGTGGGGGCCTCGCCGGTACTTCAGGAATGTGGGCTTCTCCGTTTTTGTTTGCGTAATCGAATCAGGTAAGACTGAATCACTTACTTGTACTAGATGGTTCTGGAAGTGTTCATTATTATGTGGAGGATACATATGCTCATCTCCTTTCTCCAGTAATCCTCTGGTGCTAAATCGTCGTGCTGGGCAGCTAGGCTTAGTTTTGTTTCCTATTTACGATATTTATTTCACAAATCGATTTTCTTGACATTATACCACTTTAATCATGGATTACACTCTTTTTGGGAGGATTTTCTGTCCCGATGACTTATTATTCGCCGAGATTTTTTTGGCTCCCTTCTTGCTTTTCTTACGTTGTCAAAAAAACTCAAAAAACTCCGCCAAGAACGCTCTTCTTCTTCCTTCTGTCACTCAACATGACACCGAGCTTGAGGAAGCATTTCTCTCGGTCGGGGCGCGTTTTGGTTTCATGCTGTAGTCGACAACAAGCCGGGCCTACACGCTTCAGTCCGTGGTGGCATATTGCTATATGCAATATGCTACGACCATAACAGGGCAGAGTGGTCTGCGCCACCCGTGGTTCAGACGACGCTGAAAAATGGTCGACTGAGCTAGCCGGTCTTACACATAGGCCTCATCACTGCGGGCGCTCAATGTGTGTCACGTCCCACGACCCTATGCTTTCCTCATCCTCAGACTCTACTTCCGATGACACGTCGAGGACACATCCTTGAAGTCTCGTCAGTCTTCGATCAGACTTCGACATCCTTCTCCGTGTGGGGAAGCCAAAGCTACATCGACAAGCTGGTAACCCAAAAAATCCAGCCGGTCGATGCCTCTCTGCCTTCCTTCACCGAGATGCTGAGGAAGCCCCGCGATCAGTAACCTAAAGAACTGATCGCTAAGCTTTCCCGGCGCAACCTCTCACCCTGATCTCAGGCTGCGATTGTTCAAGGGTGTGTCTCCAAGGCGTCGTCGAAGTAGTGACATGTTGACAGCCGAATATGGGAATGGATTCCAACAGGTATATCACCCACCATTGACGGGGCAATAGGAGGGCTTCGTGATATCCTATAGTTTACCAGTTAAGCTGGCTGGATGCCTTCTTAGGGCTACCAGGAATAAACGACAATAAGTATCGACGATGTTTTCATACTGATGATCACTGCTTGATGTCTTTAGCGTGATAGACACCTAACAGTTTTCCCCGCAGATCTTCAAGTTCGTATAGTGAGTTTCCTTTCTTGGCTCTAACCCGACATTTAACAAATTTTCGTCCCAGTTTAGCACTAGTCTGCTGTTGGAAATTGCTTTGGGCAAAAGTCCTTCTAAATACCTCCTGACCAACTTTGAACTCGACGGGTTTTGCCCTGAGATTGTAGGCTTTTGAACCCTGTTCGAATGCGTGTTGTAAATTTTCCTGCACTCTCGCACGGATCAATCTCATTTTATCTTCTGCGTCTACTCTCAGTGGCTCATTAAGAGTTCCAATGCTCCTCAAGATGGAATAGGAGCTGCCATGTTCTATCATTTGTTGACCGAAGAGTGTTCGATAGGGAGAGAAACCAGTAGCTTGATGGAAAGAGCTCCGGAGGGAACTAGCTATTTGGCTCAGTTTCTCATCCCATCTGGTGTGTTCCTTCTGGATATAGGCCCTAATCCCTGACAACAGAGACCGGTTTACTCGCTCTGAGGCGTTTGCTTGCGGCGAGTAAACTGCCGTTCGCATATGCTTTACCCCATACTTTTCCAGTAGTCTGGCGAACTGAGCCGAGCAAAACTGGACTCCATTGTCAGAGACTATGGTCTCCGGAACTCCGAACACGTGAAACACTTCAGTCTCAATGAATTGGCATACATTGAGCGTAGACGCTTTTCTCATAGGTTTGAGAAGTGGGAATTTAGAAAAGTGGTCAAGAACTATCAGAATGCAGACGTTTCCTTTAACTGACCGAGGATATGGACCTAAGAAATCGACGTACAGCTTTTGCCATGGTCGTTCTATCACAGACTGGACTTTCATCGGTGGTCGCAAAATAGTATTAGGAGCCTTCGTTTCTTTACACACGTCACAGGCGGCTACGTAATTTCTGACATCAACTGTCATTCGTGGCCAGTACAGATGTCTTCGCAGACGTTCTAGGGTTTTCCCTATTCCTCCGTGTGAAGCTAGCGGCGGATCATGCGCTCTCGAAATGACGTCGGTGACAAGCCCACGTGGAATCCAAAGCTTCCACGCTTCTTCCTCCTGGATCGGATCGCCTGTTCTCGGAACAGTCCGAATATAAACGAAGCCATCCCTGACGCAAAGATCTGGTAGTTTGCCAGAAGTCGTTTTAACCTTATGCCTCAGTTCTTCATATTCCAACGAATTGAAATATGGCGAACTAAGGTCAACTTCCGGGCCAGGATCTTCGTTTGTGTTCATGCTGTCACAATGAATGCGTGACAGCGCATCAGGGACTACGTTCAGGCTTCCTTTCCTGTGTTCAATAGTGAAGTCGAAGCCCTGAAGCTTCAAACTCCACCGAGCAAGTCTTCCGCTGAGGTCCTTTTGAGACATCAGCCATTTCAAGCTCGCGTGATCCGTCACTATCTTGAACGGCATAAGCTCTATGAAGGGCCGGAACTTCTGTACGCTCAAGACTGCAGCTAGGCATTCTTGCTCTGTGACGGTGTAATTTCGTTGAGCGGAGTTCAACTTTTTCGAGACGTAGGCTATTGGCTTCTCGTGGCCATCGTCATCTAGCTGAAGCAACACTCCTCCAATACCTTGTTGGCTCGCATCGCACTGGATGACGAACGGTTTGGTGAAGTCTGGACTCACTAGCAACGGAGCAGAAGTAAGTTTTTGTTTGAGTAGATCAAGAGACGTCTGGGCTTCAGATGTCCATTTGAACTGACTCGGGTTTTTCAAAGTGTCTGTAATGGATGCAGTCAAATCAGCATAGTTCGGAATAAACCGTCTGTACCATCCTGCCATACCTAGTAGGCGTCGGGCTTGCCGAACAGTTTTAGGTGACGGATAGTCAACTATGGCTGATATTTTGTCAGGGTCAGTTCTCATACCTCCCCTTCCTACAATGAATCCCAGGTATTTAGTCTCCTTGATACAAAACTTGCTCTTCTCGACGTTTATAGTAAGGCCAGCTTTCCTCAAACAATCCGCTACCCTGGCTAGCAGCATGAGATGAGTGTCAAAGTCAGATGATAGAATTAATAAATCGTCTAAATAGACGAGAACGTTCTCACGAAGATCGAAAGGAATGACTTTATCCATGAGGCGGCACATCGTTTGGGGAGCGTTGCATAGGCCGAATGGCATCACCGTGTACTGATAGAGAGGATGACCAGGTACTGTGAAAGCGGTCTTCTCTCTGGAATCAGTGTCCAGTGGGATCTGCCAGAATGCATCTTTCAGGTCCAGGCTCGTTATGTAGTTTGCCGGAGGAAGTCGACTCAGAAGTGCGTCTATCTGCGGTAGCGGATAGGCGTCCTTCTTCGTAACCGAGTTGACCTTCCTGGCGTCAAAACAAAGCCGGACCTTTCCAGGCTTCCTTACCAGAACGACTGGAGAGCTCCAAGGACTCTGGCTCTCCTCTATCACACCCAGTGATAGCATTCGCTCTAATTCTGCATCCATCAAACTTTGCACTGCCGGGGAAATCGGATAAAAGCGCTGTTTTATCGGGGCGGCGTCATTCGTATCAATCTTGTGAGTGACCAATGATGTTTTTCCCAGGCCTAAAGAGGCGAAAGAGGGGAAAAGCTGTTTTGTGCTCTCTAAGCGTTGGTGTTCTAAACTAGAAAGGATATGCCCATCGGTGTCAGAGGTAGCTATTCCACTTGGATTCACTTCTGCGACTATACCTAGGACATCCGGAGCTAACCCAAAGAGGCGCCAGAAGTCTATTCCCAGATATAGTGCCTGTGTGAGCCCAGGAACCACGTAAAAACGCACGTTTTGGGTCTTATCACGGAAAGTGACATCCAAGTTCACATGACCATGAACAGTCGTCATGGCACCATTAGCTACTTGGACCTGTGTCCGATACTTCTTCCATTCAACCTCTGCTTCAGCAAGCTTCTCGAGAGCTCCCTGGCCTAGAATACTGACAGTGGCACCACTATCAAGTAATCCAGTCTCAGTTCGCCCGAGCAGCTTTACTTCTGCGTACGGTCGAATGTCGTCTGGCATCGACACGGAAATCTGTGCTAGTTTTTTCCTTTCCAGTTTCATTCGTCGACAGTATTCTCGCCAACGAACGGTTGATCTTTTCCTTTTCGGTCTCATATCCCGGTCGGGAAACATAATCTCAGCTAACTCTGCTACTGAGGAGAAAATTCGGTCTCTTGCTGCTCTGTATCTCTGCAGACGCGTATGATACGGCGTCAGCGGATGTAAAACTGGCTCACGCCCACTCGTCATATCAGAGCTTGGTGGCCGTTTTAAGATAGAAATGGCAGGAGGCCAAATCTCCTGCTCAGTAACCTTGTCAGCTACACGTGCTATAGGTGTCAACGGGACATCGAAGAGTAAAGACTCTTCTAAGGAAGTGTCTAGTATTGTCATGGGCTCCCCAGAAGTGGAAATGGGAGCTTGAAGATCTGCAGAGAAATCCATCAAGTTCTCCGCCTCTTCCAGTGAAGTAATTGTACAATCCGGTGCTTTTCTGATATCACCAGAGTCACTGAATGATATCAGAGGACACGTTAGGGAGTTATCACGAGTGTCTACTAATGGAGCGGGCTTTCCTCCTTGTTCGTTACAGTTGCTGCTTGCGACGTTGACGCTGGTCGGGAAGAGGTGTTGGTATTCCCGACCCGTCTCTCGTTTTTCTGTCTGCAGTAGCGGCAATCAGGCTTGAAAACATTCTTGCGTCCGCATCCATAGCAGAACACAACTCGACTCGTCTGTCTACAATCTTGATAATAATGACCAGACTGATCACAATTCCAGCAGACAATAGCATTTTTGTTTGAAATACTCGATAGCGCACCTAGGCCGTGGTCACTGCCTGTCGCTGCTGCCAGTTCAGGGTCCAAGTTCTGAAAATTGTCAACTGCGTGCACTCGTTGGTTCCGGTACGGATTCCAACTACCAGCTGTAGCAATGCGTGTCTGCGTAGCTTGGATACGAGTAACCAGCGATCTCAGCTGTCCTATAGTATAAGTGGGGTGCAAACATATTTTTTCCTGGATCTCAGGCAACAAATTGGATTTAACAATCTCTAGAAACTCTTGGTCTGGCATGGCGGTCTGTAGCTGGTCACGCAGCAATACTAAATGGTGGTGGTACATAGCGAATATTTCGCCAGGTTTTTGCTTTCGAGACATCAGCTGTAATCGTATTTTTAAATCATCCTTGGGCACTCCCCATTCCATGGACAATCCCGTTTTGATGAATTCCCAAGTTGGGAAAGGGTTATTCCTCAATATTGACCAGTACCAATCTTTAGCTGGTCCTGTTAATAACGTAAGCATGTTCCTTACCAGCAGATCGAAATCTCCTTCCAGAGCGGAGTGCGTGAGCGCTTCGACTCTAAAAATGAATTCGTCTACCGGGAGCTCTGCGTTATTTCCATTGTACGTCAGGTTCCATCTACGGATGGGACTTCCGGATCGTCGCTGTCCTACATGTGCAGGAACACGAATAGGCGGTGTTGGTTGAGGTGGAGCGAGGTTTGGCATAGGCTGACCAAAGGCTGAAGGCGGTCTATGGAATGATTGTCTCCTTGTATTGGGAAAATCGTTCGACGTTCTTGGATTACCCATAGACGGGGGTGGACGTGAAAAATCTATTGGTGGCACCATGGCTGCTACTTGCTGACGGACACTATCTACTAACTCAGACCGTAATGTACTGAGGCTGTGTTCGAGACCTTCACGTACCAAGTCTTTCATTTGAATGCGCAGGCCTGCCAGCAACGCATCCGTAGCAGCTGAGGTGTGGCCTTGGGCTGGTGGTAATGGACTGTCTTGCCGTGAGTTGGGATTAGTGAACGTCCGGGAATGCAAATTGAACATTCCTGGAGACAAAGAGCGTCTATTAGGTGGTGGTAGGTCGAAAGTAGGCAGATTGAAGCTCGGCACATCGTTTTTAGTAGACTTCACAGGCTTCACCTTCTTCGGTCTCTTTGGGATTGCACCTGTATATTCGATAAAGTCTTGTTGTGTAATATGGCACCGACAGTTAGGACAACTAGCATGTTCACCTATCCAATGCTGCAGGCATGCCTGGTGAAAAATGTGTTCACATTTGGTTATTACAGGCTTCCTTTCGACTGACCAGCTTGCATCACGACAGATGGAGCATGGTTCAGGTAGCATTGACATACCGTTTGTCGTAGGTGGTGGCGTTCTCACTGTACCCATAGTGAGTCAAAATTGAAAACGTTTTGCAAACCAAAGGTTCGAAGAAGAATATCAGAGAAATTAAAAAAAAGGTCAAAAATCGAGATCACAGGCTCAAACAGGATCGAAGCTAACGAGCTACTAAATTTGAAAGTTGGGATGAGATACTATGATCCAAGGAAATATCTTCCCAAGCGTCCGAAGAAATTTTTTTTTTTTTTTTTAAAAATAAATTTTGCAAAACAAGGACTCGAAGAGTTAATTTAAGCTTCTTAAATCGAGATAATATGAGGATTGAATCCCCAGAACAAAAACCGATGTCAGGAAGCGTCAATAACTTCGTCGACTAAATTCTCATAAATTCTGCAAACTACGAAGAATCCAAAAAAAATCGCAAAGACAGGTCAAACGTTTCAACAATTTTCAAAGATCAGACAATTTCTCCCTCACCTCCCGAAGCTAACTCCCACATAGGAGGTCAGGTCGCTCTCTCCCTTCCAAGGTCATAATACAGATATAAGTAAGTGACGTGAGTGTGTGCATTGAAAAAGTCGGAGCTCTTGCAGAAATCTGGGAAGAGTAAAGTCGGAGGTATCAAAGGCTGAGAATGCTGCCAGAGATTCTTCAGCCAGGCAGTTAGCAGTATGCCAACTCCTGATCACTGAAGATCTCCAGCATCAATCCCATCCTCCGAGAACTCGTTCTCTTCTCCTCACCGAATCGTCGTGTCCAGCTAGTTCGCTAGCCGGGCAGAGTCATGAGTCTGGTCAACTAATTAGCTGGAAGCCAAGAAGTTGTCTCGCAGATTCATAACTCTGTCCAGCCAGTTGGCCAACAGAGACATGTCCCCACAAGAGCTCAAACGAAAGATTTCGTGAGGCCACCTACCATTTCCATGGCAGAAGGCCAGCGGGAAAGATCATCCAAAAACATTTCAAAAAACTTTCAAAAAAATTCAACAACTGTTCAGGCTTGAGGCTTGACCGAAGTCAAACCTAAAGCCGGATTTCAACTTCCAAAAAACTTTCATTAAATTCAAAAAACGTTACTTTACTTTAATCCAAAAATTCAAAATATCAAAGACTTCCAATAAAACTTTCAAAATATTACGTTACTTTACAAAAAAAATTTTCACAAAACCAATTAGACTCAGGTCCACCTATATCTTCTACTGGATGTGAGACTTGAGGTCAATCAACTGGCAGATACCAGATGATCATCTCTCTCAAAGTCTCAGTCCCCAGTAAAATTTATATTTAGACCACCGAAGTCTAACTGAGGTGGCCCCACGTTGGGCGCCATTTTGTTATGGAAGTATGTTGAAGGCGACTTGACCAGGACGTTAAGTCCAAACTGCCAGCATGAGCTGACAGATCGCCTGATGACAGCGATAGCACAGGGCGGCACGCTAGCACCTCGGCTAAGGATGGCGGAGAGTGTGGGGGAGTTCCCGAAATACCTGCCGCATGTCATCATCCATAGACAAAAAAATTTTCGTGCCTGCACTACAAAAACGGCACACACTCGGTCCTGAAGGGACCTTTACGTCACTTACCTGCTTACTGCTGAATTGAAGGCGCAGATGTTATGCCTTCTTGGCCTTGCCCCATCCTCCCTTTGACTTGGGGGGCACTATTTCCAAGTCCCTTTGGCTGACCTGTAGAAGAAATTAGAGCGGACCTATGCGACCTTCATGTTAGAGGGCTCCAGTAAATGTGAGGGAAGAAATAAAAACGTTCAGCAATTCATATTTACGTTATAATGAAATAGGTTTAATGTCTAATTTATACACTAGCATTTCTTACTTTTGTAGTATTTAGATAGATTGATAGTAGTATTTAGATGCTAATACACTGCTTCATTTTGTTATAAACGCTATATTAGTACGAAATTACAAGTGATTTCGTTTTTTTTGGTTTTTTTTTTTTTGTTGCTTAAATTCACCCCCGTAGGATTCTGATTTTGGTATCTTACTTCTGATTGTCCTGTCATGTTCTACAATACTAAAGTGGATACGACAGATTTTACTTAAAGGTTTATATACTACTACGCTACTATGCTAGTTTCGCGAAGGCAACCCGAAGAAATAATTATCAAGCCGAATTTCACAAAATTGATAGTTGGAATGTTCACGTATCCAGCAGGCCTCCTGAAGCGTGTTCTCCAGCTGCACTGAAATTAAAAGAAAAATAATAGACGAAATAAATGACCACGTCCGAAATCCCTTTGGGTTGCACTTTTACAGTACTACTAGTCTGTGCCTCACCGAACTGGGTATAATCACACCAACTATTTTCTTCCCACTCTTGGTAACAAAACTAATAACGCATCTATGCCTGATGAATTTAAAAAAAAATTAAGGTAGCCTATCAGTAGACTACCTGTGGGTATGTTTTTACTAAATTTCTTAATGCTTATAGGTCCTCTGACACTTTCACACAAGCCGCTAACCAATTCATCTTAAGAAGCGTTAGCACTTGTATCTGATTGGGATATAAGCTATCATCACATGATATAGCCGGTTTCAATAACAATTGCTAGTATATAAGTAAATAAATATAGTTGTTTTAGCGAACGAATTCCTATATATATATCCAATCAAGAAAGCCGTGTATGTCTAAGCGTATAACTATATGTAACTCATTTAACTAATAAGATGATTTTCAAACATACATATGAAATCAAATGAATTTAACGAAAATACCTGAGTTACTTAATACCTACATATATATATCAATTGAAAAAAATATAGTTTATTTAATGAAAGTACCTGAATTATTCACTATATATATCAGATCAAAAATTATGGTTATTTAATGAAAGTACCTTAATTATCTACTATATATCAGATCAAAAATATGGTTATTTAATGAAAGTACCTTAATTATCTACTATATATCAGATCAAAAATATGGTTATTTAATGAAAGTACCTTAATTATCTACTATATATCAGATCAAAATTAGTTCATTTCACAAATAAGGTTGACGTCTGAATAGATACTCAAATAGAGACTATATATTGGTATCCAGGTCTATACATGTACTTCACCTAGCGAAGATCGGTAGAATTCTGCATGTCGCATAAGCCACAAATCGTTGTATATGAGTTGCTACATATGATGTATGAATATAGTCATCCCACAGAAGTGGGGGCCTCGCCGGTACTTCAGGAATGTGGGCTTCTCCGTTTTTGTTTGCGTAATCGAATCAGGTAAGACTGAATCACTTACTTGTACTAGATGGTTCTGGAAGTGTTCATTATTATGTGGAGGATACATATGCTCATCTCCTTTCTCCAGTAATCCTCTGGTGCTAAATCGTCGTGCTGGGCAGCTAGGCTTAGTTTTGTTTCCTATTTACGATATTTATTTCACAAATCGATTTTCTTGACATTATACCACTTTAATCATGGATTACACTCTTTTTGGGAGGATTTTCTGTCCCGATGACTTATTATTCGCCGAGATTTTTTTGGCTCCCTTCTTGCTTTTCTTACGTTGTCAAAAAAACTCAAAAAACTCCGCCAAGAACGCTCTTCTTCTTCCTTCTGTCACTCAACATGACACCGAGCTTGAGGAAGCATTTCTCTCGGTCGGGGCGCGTTTTGGTTTCATGCTGTAGTCGACAACAAGCCGGGCCTACACGCTTCAGTCCGTGGTGGCATATTGCTATATGCAATATGCTACGACCATAACACACTTTCCTCTTATGTGAAAAAAGTATTGGAGGTTATGTGAAAAAGTTTTAGGTTATGTTTGATTTCATTGCCAATGAATGGATTTCATTAGCTTGTTCTAAGTTGGGCTACTGTAGAATACACTGTGGATGGGGTTTGAAGTTGTGGTTTATTGTTTTGATTGAGCGGGATATTTGTATTATTTGTTGTGGAAAAATTAATTACATCGTTTTTGTTTTTTATAATTTATGTTTGGAAAAAACAGTCTTACAGCGTTTGTTTTGATTTTTATTATTTTTGTGTGTGGAAAAAACATTAATATTAGAGCGTTTGTTTTGAATTTTTTATAATTTCCGTGTGGAAAAACATTATTAAACAATATGCCTAATAAAAAAGACTTATTGTTGGCATTAAATATTTTAAATGAAGAGGAAGATAATGTGAAACGTTTTTATCACTAGTGCCAATTTTCATAGTGCGTCCGCGTCCGTAATATTCCGTGTTTTCGTTTTTGCTACCGAAGCATAACACCAGGAACAACTGGGGTTACTCTAACCCTGCACCGAAGAGTCAATTGCTTCAAGTGCTAAGCTCCGTGTTCGAATTAATTGGTGTTATAATCTGTCATTCAAAATGTCACCAACAACACCAACTGGCAATTTTTGCAGTTTTCAATGTGATGACTGTGATTATTGGATTTTTGCGCGCTTGAATTTAAGAAATCTGCAATGAAGTTTCCGTATTATCACTCCATATCACTCAGTTCACATGTTTCACCTTGTAAAAAACAAATGTCTCTATTGAGATCAATTGCTGGCACTTCTATATAGAATGCTTGAAAATTGCTCTTATCGTCTGTAAAAAATACTATATATTATATTAAAAAATAAAAACATTTAAAATCTGTAACGATTTTGTCAAAATAAATGCAACACACAATTTCAAAATGACAATTCAGAGATTCGTAAACTGAAAATAATTACATTGTGTTAGGAGGGCTACAGCTGCCCCTCATCTGATGTAGGGGCTAGCAGAGCTAGCACCAGGAGTCGAATGTGACATGACTCCAAGGCCGGCACGCAAACTCGAACATGTGTTTGCTTCTTCAAAGGACAAGAGTTAACCCCGAAGCAAAAACGAAAACGCCAATTATTTGGTTCTTTCTAACCATTGAATAACCCCACCGTCACCACCGAACACACCCCGGAATTGCCAATTTCACATTTGACAGCTCCGAACAGGAATGGAGTTCTGGTGCATGTGTTATACCAAGTTCAGAAAAGAAGTCAGTAACAGTTCTGGTGCGTGTGTGATTCCAAGTTCAGAAAAAAATTCACTATAATAAAATCATCAGTAAAATTTTTCCTTGCGATTTTACCAGCGTTAAAATTTGTATGGAATGTCACATTTTACGCGAACTCGATACTAGGCTTTAGAAGCTAAATTATGACAGCGGAGACTCAGAGAAAAGATATATTAAAAACAAGTAGAATTTGGCAATTTTTTTACGGAAGTACAAGGCGCGGTGATAATATTTCTAAAAACAGGTACTTCAAATTATTTGGAAATATTTGTTATGGAAGTATGTTGAAGGCGACTTGACCAGGACGTTAAGTCCAAACTGCCAGCATGAGCTGACAGATCGCCTGATGACAGCGATAGCACAGGGCGGCACGCTAGCACCTCGGCTAAGGATGGCGGAGAGTGTGGGGGAGTTCCCGAAATACCTGCCGCATGTCATCATCCATAGACAAAAAAATTTTCGTGCCTGCACTACAAAAAAAACGGCACACACTCGGTCCTCTGACACTTTCACACAAGCCGCTAACCAATTCATCTTAAGAAGCGTTAGCACTTGTATCTGATTGGGATATAAGCTATCATCACATGATATAGCCGGTTTCAATAACAATTGCTAGTATATAAGTAAATAAATATAGTTGTTTTAGCGAACGAATTCCTATATATATATCCAATCAAGAAAGCCGTGTATGTCTAAGCGTATAACTATATGTAACTCATTTAACTAATAAGATGATTTTCAAACATACATATGAAATCAAATGAATTTAACGAAAATACCTGAGTTACTTAATACCTACATATATATATCAACTGAAAAAAATATAGTTTATTTAATGAAAGTACCTTAATTATCTACTATATATCAGATCAAAAATATGGTTATTTAATGAAAGTACCTTAATTATCTACTATATATCAGATCAAAATTAGTTCATTTCACAAATAAGGTTGACGTCTGAATAGATACTCAAATAGAGACTATATATTGGTATCCAGGTCTATACATGTACTTCACCTAGCGAAGATCGGTAGAATTCTGCATGTCGCATAAGCCACAAATCGTTGTATATGAGTTGCTACATATGATGTATGAATATAGTCATCCCACAGAAGTGGGGGCCTCGCCGGTACTTCAGGAATGTGGGCTTCTCCGTTTTTGTTTGCGTAATCGAATCAGGTAAGACTGAATCACTTACTTGTACTAGATGGTTCTGGAAGTGTTCATTATTATGTGGAGGATACATATGCTCATCTCCTTTCTCCAGTAATCCTCTGGTGCTAAATCGTCGTGCTGGGCAGCTAGGCTTAGTTTTGTTTCCTATTTACGATATTTATTTCACAAATCGATTTTCTTGACATTATCCCACTTTAATCATGGATTACACTCTTTTTGGGAGGATTTTCTGTCCCGATGACTTATTATTCGCCGAGATTTTTTTTTGGCTCCCTTCTTGCTTTTCTTACGTTGTCAAAAAACTCAAAAAACTCCGCCAAGAACGCTCTTCTTCTTCCTTCTGTCACTGAACATGACACCGAGCTTGAGGAAGCATTTCTCTCGGTCGGGGCGCGTTTTGGTTTCATGCTGTAGTCGACAACAAGCCGGGCCTACACGCTTCAGTCCGTGGTGGCATATTGCTATATGCAATATGCTACGACCATAACATATTAAAAATATGAAAATAATATGCATAATGTACACAATAAAAAAAAATTAACAATGATATTGAAGATACGGCCACGAAAAGAAATCTTATACATCCGTACTTACAGCAAAGGCGTACAAAACTACGTTAACTACAAAAATCCGGTCAATAAACTTAAATATCAGAACTCTGACAATAAATATTTTTAGCGCCCGGGCGGATAAATTCGAGCTAAAGTTTTTTAGACTTACTGGTGGTGCCATCTCTAATCAAAACCCAAAGACAAATTTAGCGCGTTGACCTTAGTACCGTTCTCGCTAAAATTCAGGATAAATTTTCGCTGCTCAAGCGAATCTATGTAAAAAAAATGTGGGCGAAAAGTGCCACGAAAATTTCGGTTTGGGATTTCGTAAAGTAGTATGCTGTTCGAGAGAAAAAAACCAATGTTTAGATCATGGAATGCAGATGGCGCTAATATGAAGTGGAGACATTTTTCCGCAGCGATTTATATATCCAGCCATATATTTCGCATGGAAAAGCTGACAGATATACACTTTGATGTTTGGCGCTTTGACACATATATGTAATTTGTGATTTTATGTGTATTACTTCAGTCAGTTTAATGTTATTTAATTTGCGATTTTACATTTTCTCCACAAGTTTTGTCCGTGTAGAATTATATGCCCATAATGCAGGCGAAATGTTCTCTTGAACAGCGTACTAGGCAAAATTTAGCTTAGCGCGGACCTTAGTACTAGGCTTAAAGAACGGCCCGATATTGGAGACCCGCTAAAATGTACCTGAAGCTGTTATGGAAGTATGATGTGTGATTGGCTTGGACGTAAAGTCCAGACTGCCAGCATGAGCTGACAGATCACTCGACGGACAGCGGACACGCTAGTTCGCCTCAGCTATTGACGGAGAGTGTGGGGAGGTTCCACGAAAAACCTGCCGCTGCCGTCTGCCATAATCAAAAAAATTTCGTGCCTATTAACTAAAAGCCGGCACACATTCGGTCCTGAAGGGACCCTTACGTCACTTACCCATATCCATCAATGAAGACGCAGATGGGTTGCCTTCTGTGCGTGCCTCAGCCACCCATCTGACTCTGAGGGAAGATATTTTCAGAGTCCCTTGTTGACCTGTAAAGAGAGACTAGCGAGCTAGACGACCTTCACGTGAGAGGGCTCGAGGATAGTGAGTGGAGAATGAAAATCTTACTAAGCCATAACGTTATAAAATGTCATTTATTCATAAGTCGGAATATGATGCGAACCTATATATTACTGTAGTCAGGGAGTGTAATCAAAAGAACACCTTTGTTTGGATTATCTTAAACCGTAGCTAAGAGCAAACTCATTTACCTGACTCTATATCGATAGTGCAAGGTTATGGCCAATACAAGACCTCTTGCGCAATGTCAAACTACAGCTTAGTGAGTTTCCTATGTAATATTCAACGCGAACAAATATGCTAATATTTTAGATCAATAAAATTAAAAGAAGCGACAAGAAGAACACAAAATGTGCAACCAATTCTGTTCGCACCCTGTGCCACATCACCTCCAGTTGAAAAATATTTAAGCTGTAGCATTGATTATTTATATATAGATGTGCCCAGAATCATTGACGTCTTAGAAAGGAGATGTCGCTACTTGGAAAAAATGCGATAAAAACTTTTATTTAATGGTTTAAATAAAAATTGTCCAGCATATAAAGTAAAAATTGTTAAAAACCAAATAAAATATTATATCCAGTCATTCAAAATTCTTGAAACGAACTTTTTATACTGCCGTGATGATGTGTTTTGGGACTTTAGGAACTTGGAGAGGAGTAGAGATGTAAGGGTGTGGTAATGTTCTGCATTCATTTCATTTAATTTATTATGATTGCAGTTTTGCACATTTGCTCTGGTTTTCATGGTTTTTAGGTGAGTGCGATTGCGTAAGCGTGGGAAAAAATAAGCAATAATGATTCTGCGCACCTCTTATTTTTTTTAATTGCTGTAATATGTCATTACGTCGGGGATAAGTTTTAATGGCTTTGTTTTTTATGAACAACACTTTATATGATTTTATACTTGCTTTTGTCAAATGTTCAAAAAAATGTCAAACACTTGAAATGATTCTATTTCGTTCCTTTTCTATCTGCACAGAACATTATGACATCGTTTTGTCGATTCACACAGATTCATTCAATACGATAAAAGGAACGTACGTAGTATATAGACACATTTTACAAATTAAATTAATAATGTATATACTATTGTTTAATGATTTTTAATTATTTATTAATTAATTCTGAAAATTTGTGTGATTTCCAAATTCAGTATTTTCTCAATAGGATTAAGATAAAGTAATCCAGAATTTTCATATGGTGCTCCTCTACCATGCCATCAGATTGTGGGTGTAGAGGAGTTGTTCTGGTTTTTCTTATTCCCAACATTTTACACATCTCCTGGAAAGTCCGCGATTCGAAGTTTCGTCCTTGGTCCGAATGAAGTTCGTGAGGCACACCAAACCTAATGACCCAATTCGTTATTATTTGTTCCGCAACTGTGGTTGCCTCTTGATTAGGGATTGCATAAGCTTCAGGCTATTTACTGAAATAGTCAATGGCAACTAATATATAACGGTTACCGCCATCCGTTTCAGGAAAAGGTCCAGCGATGTCTACAGCTATCCTTTCAAAGGGGGCTCCGACATTATACTTATGCATTTCTCCTCTGCTTCTGTGTTGCGGCCCTTTGCACGCAGCACAGACAGTGCATCTGCGGCACCACTCCTCCACATCTTCTCGCATATGTAGCCAATAAAACCTTTCCCGTATTTTGGAAATTGTTTTGTTCACTCCCAAATGTTCTCCAGATGTTCCACCGTGCATTTCTTCTAGAACATCTTTGACGTTTGATGCTGGCACGACTATCTGCATTCGGAATGATAATTGAAAGTACAGTATTAAGCGATAATTAAATTTGAGTTGATTAATTGAAAGTTTGTGAATTGTATAAGACTAGAGTGAAATAAAGAATTTGTATATTAAATATTTAATATTTGTGTTTTAAATAACGAACCAAAAGCCACGCTCGCAACAACTGGTGTCAGAAGTGGGATAAATTCGCGAAATAAAGTGGTGGCAATTGACTTAAAAATTCAAAGTGTGATCAGTTTTGTGAAATTGTGTTAAATTTTGATAGGTCTGAAAAATAATTTATATTCTATAAGTGAATTACTAAAATAATGGGGCGCAAAGTCGAGGAGCTTCGAACACCGGATTTGAAAGTAGAGCTAGGGAGCCGGTCATTACAAACGATAGGTGCAAAGAAAGTGCTGGTCGAGCGACTCAGACGAGCTTTGATAGCTGAAGAAAAGAATCCTGAAACATTTGTTTTCGAAGAGAACTTGGAAGAAACCGAATTTGAAGAAGAGCCTACAATAAAAATTTAACAGCTTTTGAGTGCTTTAATGAGCAAAATGGAAGCCCGTTTTGATGAACAAAAGAATTCTCTAGAGCAACAAAATAATTCTCTCGAGGAACAAAAGAATTCTCTGGAATCCCGTTTAGATGAACAAAAGAATACTTTTGAGGAACAAAAGATTTCTCTCTAGAGGAACAAAAGAATTCTCTGGAATACCGTTTAGATGAGCAAAAGAAATCTATGGAAACCCGTCTGGACGAGCAAAAGGATGCTTTTGAGCAACAAAAGAATGCTTTTGAGGAACAAAAGAATTCTTTGGAATCCCGGTTAGATGAGCAGAAGAATTCTATGGAAACCCGCATGGACGAACAAAAGAGTTCTCTGGAGAATTGTCTAGAAACTCGTTTGGAGGAACAGAAGACTTTTCTGAAAAACTCGTTAGACGAACAGAATTTGAAAATTGAAGCAATCGAGCAAGAACAACAAAAATTTACTGAGCAACTTGAAAACGTTAAAGCAGATCTTGAAAGAATAAAGCATCGTCAGCCTCTACAAACTGTACCGATTGAAAAGCAACGTGAACACACTTCATTAGTACAGGCGATAGAATTACGTTACGGAGATGAACACATGCAGCAAGTATATCGCCTTCAGTTACGCAACAGGATTCAAAAACATAGCAAATCACTACAACAACTGCAGGCAGATGTAGAAAGATTAGCTCATCTTTCATACTCCGTGAATAAGGATTTTCTCAATGAAGTGGTGACGGAGGCATTTGTGGTGTCCTTGTATGTTGGAATTTTAATAGGCCAAGGCACCTTCAAAGAGACTGCAGAAAACGTCGCCGAGTGGAATTGCCAGAAGAAGAGGGGAAAGAAGAATGCCAAAGATGTCGAGCCAGGGAACAAGCTATTCGTGGAGAGACTAGATATCAAGCAGCGACTAGTCGTATCAGCTCTCCTGTTGAGCAGTCGGAAAACTAGTAAAAATCAACTTTGTGGGGCAGAAGTTGGTTGGTGGAATCGACAACCCTGAAGTCATCATTCAAGTAGGTCAGTTACAGAGAAATAATAGCAGTCTTGTTATATATCGAAATGTAGGAAAAAATGACTGCGCAGTCAATATCGATACTGGAGCTTCAAGATCAATTATTAGAGCAGATCTTGTTAAGAACAAATGGCTGCACAACACCACCAAATATCTACTAAGAACAGCAACTGGAGCAGCAGCACAGGTGTTTGGAGAAATAACTTTAGATGTTCAACTAGGTGAGCTACTCTTTCCGCACACTTTCCTGGTTTCAGAGATAATGGATGAATGTATTCTTGGAATACATTTCATGACCACATACAAAATAAATCTGGATGTCGGAGAGCGGATTCTCAAATATGGGAACATAGAAATTCCTATGAAACTAGGAGAAGGAACAGATCATTCTGTGAAAGTAAGGACGATGGTCTGCGATAATACAACTCTTTCGCCATGCTCCGAGACACTAATATGGACAAAGCTTACTGATGACATCGGCACCTGCCGATTATATCTGGTGGAGTCTAACCCAACAAAAGTTACATCGAGCATCATTGTTGGCAAGACTTTGGTGAAGGCAGAAGGTGCAAAATTAATACCAGTCAGAGTGCTTAACACATCCGAAAATGAGGTACAACTAAAAGAAGGTGCTATAATTGGAAATTGTGAGCCCGTTTACCAAATCGTCAATTTGGATAATGGTAGTAATGTCAAGTAGGCAAAACCTATACCAGCTACTACCCAACAGGTTCAGAAACTTCTCTCGTCCAGTGCCTTAAGTGAACAACAACACAACGATGCCAAAGAGGTGATCGATGAATTTTCGGAATTATTTGCAATGAATGATGATGACTATGGTAAAACAAATCTTGTCCAGCATCGGATCGATACCGGATATTCCAGGCCCATTCGACAGACACCACGAAGATTGCCATTAGCTAAACAACCAGAAGTTGCAGATATGATGAGCTCCATGAAAAAACAAGGCATAATAGAGGAATCTAACAGCCCTTGGACATCGCCGGTTGTTCTGGTTAGGAAAAAGGATGACAGCACCCGATTCTGTGTAGACTACCGCCAACTAAATAACGTGACGAGAAAAGATAGCTATCCATTACCGAGGATTGATGGCACGTTGGATACCTTTTCCGGAGCACAATGGTTTTCCAAGTTAGATTTGAAGAGTGGTTACTGGCAAGTGGAAATACATCCCGAGGACCGATAGAAAACTGCTTTCTCAGTTGGCAGTGGCTTGTGGCAATTCAAATTAATGCTATTCGGGTTATGTAATGCTCCAGCCACATTCGAACGACTAATGGAATGTGTTCTACGTGGTTTAACCTGGAAAACATGTCTTGTCTACTTGGATGACATAATAGTAATCGGAAGGACATTCAAGGAACATAAAAACAACTTACGGGACGTACTTCAAAGACTCAAAGATGCAAAATTGAAGCTCATTGTGAGTAAATGTGCTCTATACAAAAATGAAGTTAAATATTTAGGGCATATAGTTTCATCACAAGGAGTAAGAACCGATCCAGAGAAGATAGAAGCCGTCAAAAATTGGCCAGTTCCAAAGGACATACATCAATTACGGAGTTTTCTTGGTTTAGCTGCTTACTACAGGCGATTCGTGAAAGGTTTTGCAGATATAGCAAGAAGCCTACATCAACTTACAGAAATGGGAAGGCCGTTCATATGGTCGGATAAATGCAACGCAAGTTTTGAAAATTTGAAGCAACAGCTCTGTGAAGCTCCCGTACTTTACTATCCAAAGCTGGGAAAAACATTTATATTAGATACGGATGCCAGCAATGAAGGTATTGGTGCAGTGCTTTCGCAGGAGGAGAATGGTCAAGAAGTTCCAGTAGCTTACTATAGCAAAGCACTTTCAAAGTCAGAGAAAAATTATTGTGCTACAAGAAAAGAGCTACTTGCCATTGTAAGTTCAACAAAACATTTTCATAAATATCTCTACGGGCAGAAATTCATCCTTCGCACCGACCATGCAGCGCTTAAATGGCTTCTGCAGTTTAAGAACCCTGAGGGACAAGTGGCGAGATGGATAGAGCGAATCCAGCCTTATGATTTTGAAATCCAACACCGAAGAGGTCGTATCCATGGAAATGCAGATGCCCTTTCACGACGTCCATACAAACTTGAATGCAAACATTGCGCCCGGGTGGAAGAAAAAGAAACAACAGCAACTATACAGTTGGTAACCGTGGAACCATCTACAGGTTGGGACAACGAGAACCTGAGAACAGCACAACGAGAAGATCCGGACATTTCACCTATTCTTGCTTGGAAAGAAGACATGGAAAGACCAGACTGGAAAGATATTTCGGAACGGAGCGAGAAGTTACTGGGCTCAATGGAACTCTCTTCATGTTGAATGTGGTATATTAAAACGCAGCAAATGGGAAGCACCTAACGGCGAATCATTCCGAATGTAGATAGTAGTGCCAGCATCAAACGTCAAAGATGTTCTAGAAGAAATGCACGGTGGAACCTCTGGAGGACATTTGGGAGTGAACAAAACAATTTCCAAAATACGGGAAAGGTCTTATTGGCTACATATGCGAGAAGATGTCTAGGAGTGGTGCCGCAGATGCACTGTCTGTGCTGTTCGCAAAGGGCCGCAACACAGTAGCAGAGGAGAAATGCATAAGTATAATGTCGGAGCCCCCTTTGAAAGGATAGCTGTAGACATCGCTGGACCTTTTCCAGAAACGGATGTCGGTAACCGTTATATGTTAGTTGCCATTGACTATTTGAGTAAATGGCCTGAAGCTTATGCAATCCCTAATCAAGAGGCAACCACAGTTGTGGATCAAATAATAACGAATTGGGTCAGTAGGTTTGGAGTGCCTTACGAACTTCATTCGGACCAAGGACGGAACTTCGAATCGCGGACTTTCGAGGAGATGTGTAAAATGTTGGGAATAAGAAAAACCAGAACAACTCCTCTACACCCACAATCTGATGGCATGGTAGAGCGCTTCAACAGAACATTAATCGAGCATCTTAAGAAAGTAGTTGACTATCATCAACGCGATTGGGATCGGCATATTCCTATATTCCTAATGGGTTATAGATCAGCCATTCATAACACTACCGGACAAACCGCAGCTAAGGTCATATTCGGAAGGGAGATGCGTTTACCTACCGACCTCAAATTTGGTACCCTCAGAGGTGAAGAAAAGTTACCAGAAGACTACGTATCGGAGCTCAAACAACAATTAGCTTATGTGCACGAGGCCACGAGGACGAAATTAGCGGCAAATACTGATCGGATGACGACCCGCTATGACTTACGTGCTAATTCCACAGGATTTAACGAAGGTGATCTTTTTTGGCTCTACAACCCGAGACGACGTAAGGGACGTTCTCCAAAATTGCAACAACACTGGGAAGGACCGTATTCAGTAGTAACTAGAATTAATGACGTGGTATAGAGGATTCAGCGTGGCAAAAGAGGCAAGCATAAAATTGTTCATTTGGACCGCTTGTGTCAATACTACTAGCATCAAGACCGTGGACCACCTGTTGTTCGGAACGAACAAATTTAAAAAGGGGGCAGTGTTACGTGCAATAGAAAGAGACAACTGGTGACATCTACTGGCAATGGACAGTAAACGACTTCAGGTTCGGAGAATTGATTATGGAATCTACAGGAAGGTTCTGGAATAGAATGAATAGAACAGTCAAGAAGCTTCTGGAATAGAACACTCGCGAATAATCTGGAGAGTTTTTAGGGTATAAATATAACAGTTGTCATAGCCAGAAAAAGAGTCGTGTCTTAGACGTTGCAGTGTTAACAAGCGAAAGGCGAAAGTAATAAACGGGCGAAAGTGTTGTAATTGTATTGCGATAATTGAAAGTACAGTATTGAGCGATAATTAAATTTGAGTTGATTAATTGAAAGTTTGTGAATTGTATAAGACTAGAGTGAAATAAAGAATTTTTATATTAAATATTTAATATTTGTGTTTTAAATAACGAAGCAAAAGCCACGCTCGCAACAATACTATTGTGGCAATTAGACAAAATTAAAAAAAAATGTGTTTATCACTTACGTACTTTTGCTGCTGGGAATCTCCCGTAGAGGCGCCTCCAAAGGTAAGATGCTCCACTATTTCACTGTTGAATTGCAAAGAAAAATAAATTTATCCCTGCCTAAATTGCCAATACCCCATAGTAGAATGGTTCTGCTACCAATACGAGCTATTCTATACCTTACTTTACGTCGTGGACGCAACGATGATGCAACCAACCCGATGGGGGGTTACTGTAGACAAATACCAACTTCAGGAACTTTCTTCCTCCGAACGATGACGTGGCGGCTGGATACCAATTGGTGTAGTAAATGTTCGACACTCAAATTTCGGTCCAACCCCGCATTCAAACGTATATGCCTATTTAGCATATGAGATAACACAACGTGGGCGAGTAAATGCACCCCATCCAGTCAGTCCCCACGCCACAATTTGTCAGTCTGTCCTGTTCTGTCTCTGGACCTGATGCTGAGAATTAATACTTTCATAGTAATAAGTTGATACATTTGTTATTATTTACGGGTACCTGACATTTAACCTTAACTGAAACCGTATAAGGGCGTTTTTGCCGTTCAATCTGCCGTCACCAAGAAAAATTTGATTTCGAAAATGAGGCTGGAGTAACAGTTACGGTGAATGGATTGCGCTATCGACAGATGATTAATGATTTTTTATGGCCGGAATTGGATGGTATTGATCTGGGCAACGTTTACTTTCAACAAGACGGCGCTACGTGCCATACAAGCAACGAAACCATTGATCTTTTACGGGAAAAGTTTCCGGATCGTGTTATCTCTCGAAGAGGTGATCACAATTGGCCACCGAGATCTTGTGACTTAACACCTTGCGACTTCTTCCTTTGGGGCCACGTGAAGAGAAGGTCTACGCCAACAGCCCAGCGTCGATTCAAGACCTCAAAGATGGAATTCGTGAGGCTATCGAGAACATAGGGCAGCCACTTTGCGATTTGGTTATGGAAAATTTCATGAAAAGGATATGGTCCTGTAGGCATGGTCGTGGTGGTCATTTGGCTGATGTTATTTTATATTATTAACGGCATACCTTCCTCTTTATAATGAAATAAAGATCCGCGCTAAGCTAAATTTCGTATGAAAAAAATATCCTGAATTTTAGCGAGAGCCGTACTATGGTCAACGCTTTGCCTTTGGGTTTTGATTAGAGATGGCACCACCAATAAGTCTACAAAAAATTTAGTATGAATTTATCCGCCCGGGTCATTCTTTAGCGCGCTAAAAATATTGTTACGTGCAAGAGAAAGAGCAAACTGGTGACATCTACTGGCAATGGAGAGTAAACAACTTCAGGTTCGGAGAATCGATGATAGAATCTTCGGGAAGGTTCAAGAATAGATTGAATAGAATAGTTAAGAGGATTCTCGAATAGAACACTCCAGACTAATCTGGAGAGTTTCTAGAGTATAAATATAACAGTTGCCACCACCAAGAAAAGAGTCTTTTCTTAGACGTTGCAGTGTTAAGAAGCGAAAGTAATAAACGTGCCAAAGTGTTGTAATTAGATTGCAATAATTGAAAGTACAGTATTAGCGATAATTAAAGTTGAGTTGATTAATCGAAGGTTTATGAATTTTGTATGATTGAAGTGAAATAAAGAACTTGCACATTAAAAATTTAATATGGTGTTTTAAATAACGAACCAAAAAGCCACGCTCGCAACAACTGGTGTCAGAAGTGAAATAAATTCGCGAAATAAAGTGGTGGCAATTGACTTAAAAATTCAAAGTGTGATCAGTTTTGTGAAATTGTGTTAAATTTTGATAGTTCTGGAAAATAATTTATATTCAACTATAAGTGAATTACTAAAGTAATGGGGCGCAAAGTCGAGCAGCTTCGAATACCGGATTTGAAACTAGAGCTAGGGAGCCGGCCATTACAAACGACAGGTGCAAAGAAAGTGCCGGTCGAGCGACTCAGACAAGCTTTGATAGCTGAAGAAAAGAATCCTGAAACATTTGTTTTCGAAGAGAACTTGGAAGAAACCGAAGTTGAAGAAGAGCCTGTGATGAAAATGGAACAGCTTTTGAGTACTTTAATAGCAAAATGGAAGCCCCTTTTGATGAACAAAAGAATGCTTTTGAGGAACAAAAGAATTCTCTCGATGAACAAAAGAATTCTCTCGAGCAACAAAAGAATTCTCTCGAGCAACAAAAGAATTCTCTGGAATACCGTTTAGATGAGCAAAAGAAATCTATGGATACCCGTCTGGACGAGCAACAAAAGAATGCTTTTGAGGATCAAAAGAATTCTCTGGAATCCCATTTAGATGAGCAAAAGAATGCTTTTGAGGAACAAAAGAATTCTCTGGAATCCCGTTTATAAGAGCAAAAGAAATCTATGGAAACTTGCTTGGACGAACAAAAGAGTTCTCTGGAGAATTGTCTAGAAACTCGTTTGGAGGATCAGAAAAATTTTCTAAAAAGTTCTTTAGAAGAACAAAATTTGAAAATTGAAGGAATTGAGCACGAATTTCAACAAAAGGTTTCGGAAGTTCAACAAAATTTCACCGAGCAACTTGAAAACGTTAAAGCAGATCTGGAAAGAATAAAGAATCGTAAGCTTCCAAACGTAGCAGCTGAAATATCCAGTGCAGGTAGAATGAAACCTCCAATATTTGATGGACAAAATTCGTGGCATATCTTCAAGAAACAATTCGAGGCAGCTTCAGAGGTAAATGCATGGAATGAAGAAGACAAAGCTATAGCTCTGGTGTTAGCACTTCGAGGTCCTGCGTCAGAACTCTTACAAACTGTTCCGATTGAAAATCAACGTAATTACCCTTCATTAGTATAGACGATAGAATTACATTACGGAGATGAACACATGCAGCAAGTATATCGCCTACAGTTACGCAACAGGATTCAAAAACATGGCGAATCACTACAACAACTGCAGGCAGATGTAGAAAGATTAGCTCATCTTTCATACTGCAGCGTGAATGCGGATTTTCTCAATGAAGTGGCGACGGAGGCATTTGAGAACGCTATTGCAGATCAAACTTTACAACAAGCGTTAAGGCTAGCAGGCAAGAAATCAACAGCAGCAGCACTAGCCTATGCATTAGTGTATGAATCCGCCAGACAAGCTTCACGGAGTGCAGTACGAATGAGAGAAATTTCGGTGAACGCGTGTACTTGTAATAGAATGCAGCCATCACAGAGCACTCCTTCACGTAGTATTCTGCAATGCTGGAATTGTAATAGACCGGGACACCTACAAAGGGACTGCAGAAAACGCCGACGAGTGGAATCTCTAGATGATGAGAGGAGAGTGGAATTGCAAAGATATGGAGCTGGGCAGCAGACTTGCAATAGATTGCAATTATCACTGAGCAACCCTTCACGTAGTGTTCTTCGATGCTGGGATTGTGATAAATTGGGACACCTTCAAAGCGACTGCAGGAAGCGCCGTCGAAGGGAATCAACAGAAAAGAAAGGGAGAGAAGAATGTCCAAGTTGGCGAGCTAGAGAGCAAGCTATTGTTAGAGAGACTAGACTCCAACCTTATGGCTTAGAGATGCAACATAGAAAAGAACTTATCCATGGAAATACAGAAGCCTTTGTACAACGTCCATGCAAACTTGAATGCAAACATTGCGGCCGGGTGGAAGAAAAAGAAGCAACAGCAACTATACAGTTGGTAACCGTGGAACCATCTACAGGTTGGGACAACGAGGACCTGAGAACAGCACAACGAGAAGATCCGGACATTTCACCTATTCTCGCTTGGAAAGAAGACATGGAAAGACCAGACTGGAAGGATATTTCGGAACGGAGCGAGAAGCTGAAAAGTTACTGGGCTCAATGGAACTCTCTTCATGTTGAATGTGGTATATTAAAACGCAAATGGGAAGCACCTAACGGCGAATCATTCCGAATGCAGATAGTAGTGCCAGCATCAAACGTCAAAGATGTTCTAGAAGAAATGCACGGTGGAACATCTGGAGAACATTTGGGAGTGAACAAAACAATTTCCAAAATACGGGAAAGGTTTTATTGGCTACATATGCGAGAAGATGTGGAGGAGTGGTGCCGCAGATGCACTGTCTGTGCTGCGTGCAAAGGGCCGCAACACAGAAGCAGAGGAGAAATGCATAAGTATAATGTCGGAGCCCCCTTTGAAAGGATAGCTGTAGACATCGCTGGACCTTTTCCTGAAACGGATGGCGGTAACCGTTATATATTAGTTGCCATTGACTATTTCAGTAAATAGCCTGAAGCTTATGCAATCCCTAATCAAGAGGCAACCACAGTTGCGGAACAAATAATAACGAATTGGGTCATTAGGTTTGGTGTGCCTCACGAACTTCAATCGGACCAAGGACGAAACTTCGAATCGCGGACTTTCCAGGAGATGTGTAAAATGTTGGGAATAAGAAAAACCAGAACAACTCCTCTACACCCACAATCTGATGGCATGGTAGAGCGCTTCAACAAAACATTACTCGAGCATCTTAAAAAAGTAGTTGACTATCATCAACGAGATTGGGATCGGCATATTCCTGTATTCCTAATGGCTTATAGATCAGCCATTCATAACACTACCGGACAAACCCCAGCTAAGGTCATATTCGGAAGGGAGATGCGTTTACCTACCGACCTCAAATTTGGTACTCCCAGAGGTGAAGAAAAGTTACCAGAAGACTACGTATCGGAGCTCAAACAACAATTAGCTGATGTGCACGAGGCCACGAGAACGAAATTAGCAGCAAATACTGATCGAATGAAGACCCGCTATGACTTACATGCTAATTCCGCAGGATTTAACGAAGGTGATCTTGTTTGGCTGTACAATCCGAAACGACGTAAGGGACGTTCTCCAAAACTACAACAACAATGGGAGGGACCGTATTCGGTAGTAACTAGAATTAATGACGTGGTATACAGGATTCAGCGTGGCACAAGAGGCAAGCGTAAAATTGTTCATTTGGACCGCTTGTGTCAGTACTACTAGCATCAAGACCGTGGACCACCTGTTGTTTGGGACGAACAAATTTAAGAAGGGGGCAGTGTTACGTGCAATAGAAAGAGCAAACTGGTGACATCTACTGGCAATGGAGAGTAAACAACTTCAGGTTCTGAGAATCGATGATAGAATCTTCGGGAAGGTTCAAGAATAGATTGAATAGAATAGTTAAGAGGATTCTCGAATAGAACACTCCAGATTAATCTGGAGAGTTTCTAGAGTATAAATATAACAGTTGTCACCGCCAAGAAAAGAGTCTTGTCTTAGACGGTGTAGTGTTAACAAGCGAAAGTAATAAACGTGCGAAAGTGTTGTAATTAGATTGCGATAATTGAAAGTACAGTATTAGCGATAATTAAAGTTGAGTTGATTAATCGAAGGTTTATGAATTTTGTATGATTGAAGTGAAATAAAGAACTTGCAGATTAAAAATTTAATATGGTGTTTTAAATAACGAACCAAAAAGCCACGCTCGCAACAATATCTATTTTCAGAGTTCTGATATGTGATAAATTTATTGATCGAATTTTTGTAGTTAACGTAGTTTTGTACGTCTTTGCTGTAAGTACGGATGAATTAGATTTTTTCGTGGCCGTATTTTCAATATCATAACTGTTTTTGTTTTTTTATTGTATACATTATGCATATTATTTTTATATTTTTAATATTTCGAAATAATTTTAACTACCTGGAGGGTGATTCTGTGCTGTTTGTCGTTCTATTTAGTCGTGAATTTTGACATATTTTGTCGATTTTTTTGTTCAACACAGTTCAAACCCATGGAGCGGGGAGAGAAATGACAAGAGGGCTGGTCACTTATTTGAAAATTCTGCTGACAAGTCACTTAAATTATCATAGGCAACGCCCAGGAATATTGTCTGAAGATAAGGGGGCGCCAAAAATTTGTCTATTTTACATAGCAATTTGGATTATAAAAAATGTCCCCCTTCAAAATTTCACGGTTTCACTACTGCAATGACGAAACGAATACAAACACAGCACACTAATACATTTCGCCGAGTGGCTTAGGTTTTAACCTGATATGCCGTTTCCTTATTAGTTATTTATTCAATGCACGTATCGTATCGCTCTCGTGAACAGGGGTTTAAAAACGGCCTGATATTGGAGACCCGCTAAAATTTAGCTTAATGGCTAATTTACATTACTCGACAATTGCTAGAAAGCAGAGTAAGTACACAGTTTCCCCTTATGTGAAAATACTTTAGAACGATAAGGACAAAAGATAATCCAGCAAAATTTTACTGAGCAAAATGTCAAATTCCCCGATGAAGGCGAAATTTTTACTGCCATAATTAGCCATAAAAAGTTCTAACCAGAAGTATATTTTATGGCAGTAAATTTTGCTATTGTGGCAGTAAACTCATACACATAACTACTAGCGTGTACGAATATAATTGTTTGCACGCAAACAAATTAAAAATATTTGAAGCAAGTTTGTTGCTGTCAAATATTCAAAAAATAAATTCTGAAGTCTTCATAGAAAATGATGACAAATAAATGTAAGTATGTATCTATCTCACTCGACCTGGATTCATATGACATTTTAAATTAAACTTCGACGTTTCAAATTTAGGTAAAGTTGTAGCCGATTTTTAAGGCGTTTAATATAATTGTTCTAATACTAGATATTCAAGTTTTATCAGACGTCGTCGTGAAGCCACCAGAAATGGAATTCGAAAATGAAGAGTATTTGGAGGAAGAATTGGAGCAATAAATGTCTCGCCCTGCTATAAAAAAGAAAGGGTCTCTGATGGTAATAATGCAAAGAAGTTTTGCTGTTAAAATTGGTCTGGCCGAGTGGTAGCCGAGGAGGAATTTGATAAGGCCAAGATAATGTTTTTCCTTATTTTTTATTGGTGGTCGATAGGCGCGCGCTTTGGAGACGGTGTAAAATGTCAAATTTACGCAGTAAAACGGACGTCGAGGTTAGCTGCTTACAATGGACGCATGATTAATTGAAAGTGACAGTGACGTTTGACCCAAATTTTATAAACAAATATGGATAAAATCAAAAAACTCTTTTCATCACTTCCTCTCTGCTTATTACACACTTACCGCAGCACAGTTTCACTGGACGGAACAAAATAAACAATTCCGAAGCTAATTTGAGGTTATGTTTATCCGTTCAATTGCGTTAATTTCAGATTTTATTAAACTTGCTGCGTATGACTGCGTTTTCGTCCGTCCACTGTGCGCAACTCCATTTGAAAAGTATACAAAGAAAACCGGTTTGACATTTCTCTCCGTTCAGTTGCGTTCCGTTGCGTCCATTGTAATTCCGCCTTAAGTTTGTAATAAGCAGAGAGGAAATGGAATGAAAAGAGTTTTTTGATTTTATCCATATTTGTTTATAAATTTTGGGTCAACATCATTGTAACTTTCAATTAATCATGCGTCCATTGTAAGCAGCTAACTGCGTAAATTTGACATTTCACACCGTTCAGTTGCGTTCCGTTGCGTCCATTGTAATTCAGCCTTTAGCGCGGACCTTATGGCCAGATTACATTAACAACGCTGACGTCGGCGTGGTCATCGTTGTATGTCAAAAATATTTAGAGACAGTATTGCATGTATGAAATGCATTATATTACCCACGCCGGCGGCGTCGTCGTCGTCGGCGTGGTCGTCGACCCATCCCTAAAGCGTGAAATACTGCGACTTGATTTTAAGTCGAAGTCGACGCTGAGGTGAAATTTGTAATTAAATTAAAGCTTCAACTCCTTGAACAAACCAGAAGTCCCGACTTCTGCAATTGAACTGAAGTTGGCTGCAGCGAACACCCATTTTGCTCTTTGAGCACAGTTTAATTTCAGTCGGAGTCGCAGTCGAAGCCGAAGTTGCAATTGTATCTTGCGAAATGTATTTACCCAAGGTATATAGAAGAAACAAGTATGCCCATTAAAATTTTGACATATCACAGCTGATCAAACAGCTGATAGTCTGTGACGTACTTCAGTGAATGAATAAAAAAGAAAAAGGAAATCTGACAGTGGCAGTACAAGCGCAAAGAATTTTGACACATTACAGCTGATGCCCTGTGACGTACTTCAGTGAATGAAGAAAAAGGGAAAAAGAGTTTTAACAAAAATGGCGGAACGTGGTTTGAGTCGGGAATACCTTGTCTTCTATATACCTTGGTATTTACCATTTGAGCAAAGTCGAAGTCGAAGTCATAATTGTAATTCGCGCTTAATCCTAAAGCCTGATTCAGATTGCTCGACAGCGACAGCAACAGCGGCGGCAGCAGCAACGCAAAAACAGTTTTGCTGTCGAGTGTATCAGATTGCACTACAGCAGCACAAGTCAGCGAGCAGAATATTATGACATTTCTCAGCAACATTACCACTTTTTTTTAATTCATTGGAAATTTTTTGTAAGAACTTCTTGATTTTTCATATAAAAATTGTTTGTTTTTTACTAAAGCCTGGTATTGTGTTCATTTCGCGGATAAATTTTGTATGGAAATTTAGCGGTGAAATTTAGTTGCGAAATATTTAGCCAAATAGCTGAAGAAAGTGGTATTGTGCTTTATCAGCGAAAAGTTTGTTTAGTTTTGACAAGTAGATGGCAGTAATTTCAACAAACATATATTTAGCATCAGATTTATCCGCTCAATACCTTTTTCCACGCTAAAATTTTGACGTTTGAAGTTGAATGAAATTGGAATACAAGAGTGCCAGTGTATTTTTATTATTTTTATCTGACAAAAAATTCCGTCTTCATTTAGACAAATTTTCGTAGGAGAAATTAAAATAGTAGGTATAAATATAATTTTCCTTACTATTACGAGATTGGGTAATTGCATTAGCTATCTAAAAGAACACGAAATAATATCACAAATGCACGACAGCTGATTGACAAAAGCAGCCACCTATAGTTCAAAATAATGAACAATTTTAGCCGTAAAAAAGGTCCCTGTTCGATTGCTGCTAAATATTTATCCGCTAAATGAACACAATACCGGGCTTAAGGATATAATTTTTTCCTCCATTTTCCCCTACATGAAAAATTAACTTGACAGCTTGGGATGACAGCAATCGCTTCCTATGAAGACAGCAACAGCAAATTTAGAATTTGAGATGACTCGGAAGCACGACGTTTTTGCTGCTGTCACTCAATCAGCTGATCGCTCTCAACCAATGAAAACGATTTGCTGTTGCTGCCGCTGTCGTGGCAATCTAATTCAGGCTTAAATTTAACGCTGGCGCTCCATAGCTGCCAATATGCCAGATCTAAATCTATTACGATATTCAAATTTCTGAAAATAAATGATATTATATTAAAAAAATGTGGACTTGAAGGAAAAGAAAATATATCTTTTATTATTATTTAAAATTTTATTGCAAACCGGCAGAGATTACAGGCAAATAACTCAATTGTAAAATGTAAGGGAAATTAAGATATGACGATGCCGCCCAGTGTTATTGTAACTTGCCCGGCGTTTTGTTCGGCGTTTGACGACGACGACGACGACGACCACGCCGGCGTCGGCGTTGTAATGTAATCCAGCCATTAGTACTAGGCTTTAGTTGTCAAAATCAAACTAAGATTTTATACAAGTCAGAAGTATTGGCCAGGGTTTTCATCTGAAAACGTTTATTGAAATAGTGAGAAAATATTATGGCTGATGCGGCGGCACGACAGCTGCAATATGAGTACAAAGCGGTAAGAACATAGATATATGATAAGTGAAAATACAATCTTGTTTTTCTAGAACTCAAATTTAGTATTACAAGCTGATGTGCGCTTGATTGAAAGACCACGACGGGATGAAGCTACTGGAGAAGTTGTATCGCTTGTAGGTAAACTGGAAGGTACTCGAATGGGAGATAGATATCAAAGATCGAAGCCAGAAAAGACAGAAGAACGTAAGGCGAAGTAAGTAAATGAACAAAAATAGACAAAAGCTTGTAATTTGTTGTAAATATTGAAAACCGAATTACAAAATATTTACTTTAAACTAATTCAGTTTACAACAATGAGAAAAAGAATGCAGAATAGAATCACAAGTTAGCAAATACTTACAGGCTGTCATAGAAAGGGAACTGGTACGCACATTGCTCCAATGTCGTATTAGAATAGAATAGAAGAACATTTATTAAGGAAATTTGGCTTGTGCTGGTTACAACGTTAGGTATATCGAGTATGAAATAGATAGTAGAATAGAATAGAATAGAAAATATATTTATTGAAGAACCTCAGCTTACGCTACGTTACAAACGTTAGGTACATCGAGTAAGTAATAGCTATTTGGTACAAGCAGTAGAATCAAGTTTTAAGAAGACTAACAAAGGAGCAATGAACAGACTCATTGCAATAGGCCTCGGTAGCTCAGTTGGTAAGCGCGCTGACTATCAACCCAGGGGTCGTGGGTTCGATTCCCACCTCGTCTTGGTCCTGTGCTTCATCTACAAATTTTTCCTTCTAACAATTTTTCCTTCCTTTCGCTATAAATGACATGTATCTACATATCTATAATTTCTTTAAGTTGGTTTGCTAATGTATAAAAATACTATAAATTGAAATGTCTAATTACTTTCGTAGGTGCCCATCGTATTTACGTTTAAGCTCAAAGCTTGGGGTTACCATTAATATATATATGTAAAAATAAATAAATAAATAAAAATATTAGAATTATAGGTACATTAAGTTATAAAGCTATAGTAAAGTAATTATCGATTGAATACAAAATTGATTAGAAAACTAACAAAACTGCAATGAACAGATGATTTCAGCAGAAACTCTGAGTAGGTACTAGAGGTAATAACGAAGTAGTCAAAAATTAAAGAGCTTAAAATAAAATATAAATAACGTCATTTATTAATATAACTCCTGCACAAGGCAACGTATAACGCTGGGTACTACGACATTAAATCGATAATAAGATAGCGTATGTATAAAAATAGCAAAATAAACACGTTAGTACCAAAAATAATATGATTCTAGATTGCCATGACTGCGAAAAGAGATGTAAACATATTAAACATAAAGCTACATAAATGCATGTGGATAGAAGTAAAAAACAGCCCTTACAGGAACAAGAGATTCAGATTGCCATAACGGCGAAGAGATAATCTGTTGTGAACATTACAATACCTTAAATAATAAAGCATTTATAAAAGTAACAAAGATAAATAAAAACAATTGAAATGAAACCAAAACATGAGATGACCATAAGAACAGAGCTAGATTCAAAGTCAGAATTGAAGCATTAAACTAGAAGTAGAGATTATAGAATAGAATAGAATAGAATAGAAAAAATCATTTATTGAAGAACTTCAGCTTAAGCTACGTAACAACGTTAGGTACATCGAGTAAATATTAGATGGTTGGCATAATTGGTTTTGTACAAAGTTATTAAGCAAACTAACAAAGGAGCAATGAACAGGCTCATTGCGGTAGATTAAGATAATAATAATACAGTTAGTTTTATGATGACAAATAATAGCAGCATAAAGTGCTCAACATAGCGTTGGAAAACTAGAATAAGTGACAGTAACAATAACAACTGTCAATATATATTATAGGTAATAAAAAGTAAAGTATAGCTTATAAAGCATTCGAAAAACTCAAACAAACAAAGACGAACCAAAAAGAAAAGACAAAAACTCAAAAGCTGTGACGAACTAAATTAGATGCAGTAAACAAACTCACTGCGATTGGGAGCTACATCGCTTAATAGCTAAGGAGGCTTAGGAGGCAATGAGATGGCCCAAAGCTAGCTCCTTGAATTGTTTATGTGGGCCCATTCTTCTGATTGATTCAGGAAGCGAGTTCCAGAGCACAGCTCCCTGACCAAATACATCATTAGACCCAAATCGAGTGCGGGTTCTGTGCAGTACAAGTCTGGTATCGTTAAGCTTGCTCCATGAGAGCGATTGACATATGTATGTGGGTAGAGACCCCCATCTTGCTTTGTGAATGAAGCATAACACTCTAAGTTCCAGGAGCTTGGGTAGGGGTTCAGGCATGAAAAGCTGAACAAGCGCTGAGATGTGAGAGCGCCTCCTGAGGCGGAAAATATACCTTACGCAAGCCTTCAGAGCTCTGATTAGTTTTCCCGTTTCAGTGGCCTGAAGCGGGTACATGGCTACATCAGCATGATAAAAATGCGGCATGATGAGTGAAGAAATTAAAGATTGCCTGATGGACTGACCTAGATGCTGTGAGACCGCGTATAGCGAGCAGAGCCCGTAATAGATACGTGAGCATACCCTGTTGATCTGAGGTCGCCACGAAAGATGAGGGTCCATAAGAAGTCCGAGATTCTTGACATGTTTATTTGTGAAAGGGATAGTCAGATTATGAAGACGCAGATTGGGGAGCGTGTCGTTGATTGTGGTGACATTTTCGCGAATAGAGTATCTAATCGCTTGTGTTTTAGCTGGGTTGAGGGCCAGACCGTTGGATCTGCACCAGTTGGAAATATCTCCAAGTGTTGTATTGAGCCCTTCAATCAGAGACGGAAGATCTTCCACCGTGGCACCGCCGTATATTTGTAGGTCATCCGCATAGAGGTGATATTTATGATCACCCAATACTTCCGTGACACTGTTTATGTAGATGGTAAACAGGAGCGGCGCGAGTACTGCTCCTTGTGGGACGCCTGAGATTATTATGATGTAGCATTGTTAATTAATAAGAGTTTAAATTAACATAGTAACAGTTAGACAGAACTTAATTATTAACTATAGAGATGCTTTGACAGTTAAAAAAGAGCAATGAATAAGCACCTTGTAGCTGAAACTAGAAGTAAGAGGATTAAAGCAATATGAAATAACAGTGAGTTATGACGGAATTAGCAAAGAGCATTCATCAAATTGAGGTAGCCCGGGCATCATTATTGGGGGTAAAATTTTAAATTATAAAGTTAGAAGGAAAAGTAGAAGGAAGTAGATTTTGAAAATTAAATAACGAGGGGAGTTGGAAAATGCTTTCCAACATCCTTTCAACATAATTAGGTGGAATATAATACAAATGTTCTAAAAGTTCACACCACAATGAAATTTTTTTTGACATTAAATTGCTGTGCCTGCTACTGCCAGCGAATTTTTGATATGTGGAACATGAGGTAAACTCTTCTTGACACTAAACAAGTGAAGGCTTACACACAATTGCGACAAGCAGAACAGTCGACGGCCACTACAGACTAACACTATGTAATACACGCTCCATAAAACGTTTTTAGAGAAAACTTCATATTATTTATTTACTTATTATCATTATTATTATTTGTCGCAGTGACCGGACGTGTCAAATTGAGCTCCGATAAAGTAACGCGAAAAAGGCAATACTAAAGAGCGAAAGAAGCAAAAGAGTGTTATCGGCGGTAGCATGCAATAACTACAGTCGTCCGAAGTGAATTTTATATAAAAATATAGCAAAAATAAAAATTCTAGTGTAATTTCTGAAAATAATTTAATTTAATTTGGTCGTTGCCATGCCAAAAAAAAATTTTTAAATTTTGATTATAATATCAAAACCTTTGGAGCAAGCAATAAATAAATTTTAGGTTTGAAAATAAAAGAAAAAATAAAAATATATATATATATGTATATATAAAGATATAAAGTGTAAACTGCACTGCCGTACTCAAAATGAGTACCAGCAGCAGCGATTATGGGAGGTCTGATGATCCCCTGAGATCAAGTGGAAGAAAGAAGAAGAGCTTAAATTCTTCTTCTCCGAAAATAATAATAAAAGGGCCCACAGAAAAGGCCATTAAGGGCCCAAGTGAAGAGGCACAACCTTTGGACGCAGGTAAGCCTCGACCCAAGACCAGTGCGGACCTCCAGGGCTTCTTCGACGGGAGATGGCAAGATGAGAGCTGCGGTATGCAGCTCGAGCACATCAGAGGATGTCCTCAGAGCGCATACCTGAAGGCAATCTTCCGCGTCATCTCTTGTGAGCAGCTATTCTCCATGGGGATAATAGCTGGGGGAATGGTTGAGGTGTATACTACAACCCTCGAAAGCGCTACCAAGCTTATGCGAGGTGGAGGGTAGACACATTGTGCCGTTCCCACTCAGGGAAAAGCCCACGATGGTCGTCTTTTCGCGGGTCCCTATGCGAGCAAGCCATTAAAACCTCCTAAATTTCTTAGGGAGATTTGGAAAGATTCATGGCAACGTTCGTGTCATTCCCTTGAAAATTGTGGACGAGGGTCTCGGGCAGGGTGTTTTCGGTACCAGCCGGGAAGCGTCCATCATCTTAAATAAGGAATATACGCTTCCATCGGGCTTCTACCAGAGCATATCCGGCTCGAGATACTGGATAAACGTGGGCACCGAAGCGAAATGCCATGCCTGCCATTTGGTAGGGCATTTTATTGCTGACTGCCCGAAGAGAAGCGGGAAGAAGGCTGAACCGAGGGTTCCCTCGAAGTAACCACTACTACAGTAGTGGCTCAGGAGAAGGAACCTTCAGCCAGCACTCAACCTGCTATTTTGGAGCAGCCAGTGGCTACAGTGCCCGAAGTTGTTCCAGAGGCAAAAGAAATTACGGCTGTAAACTGTGCCATGTCAGCATGTGAAAACACGGCTGCTTCCGACGAGGAGTGGAGTAGCCAATTAGGCAAGAAAAGGAGGACGAGGAGGAACATGAAAGTGGACCGGGCAATGCTGCCCCCTCCAGAGCCAGCAAAGCCAGTTGCTCCAAAACGGCCCCACTCGGAGGAGGACGATAGTGGTGCCCGCGGTTCGAAGGTAGTTGTGAGAGGCGGAAGCATCTCTCGAACAGCTTTCAGACTGCGAAATGACCGGTTTGGATGAGACTGGTCTCTCGAGCTTCAGTGGCTACGAGTCGTGTGGTAGTACTATTTCGACTGGTAGCCAATTCGAGGTCTCGAAGGGGATGGAAACCCTTCCTAGGAAGATTTCCGAAATTCTTGCCCAGCTGCAGTACAAGAAGAATTCAGATAAAATCTGGAGTATTCTTGTAAAGGAGCTGGAGAGGCCAGAGCTGTTACTTCCTCAGCTTCAACTCCTACAACAGGAGTGCAAGAAGAAGAGGAAGTACAACGATGTAGATCGATTAGAACGACTTCATAGGAAGGTGGAGGAGCTGATTCAGGAGCATCTCTTGGCCGATTCTCCTCGTCAGTAGACGTCGCACATTCATCGTTTGACTTTTAATCTCTTTGAAAGTGCAAGATAGCTTCTATCAACACTGGGGGTTTAAGTGCACATACAAGGTTACACAGCACTATCGAACATGTCAAAATGTGCGAAAGAGACGTTACACTTCTGCAGGAGACGAATACACATACACACAACTTGAGCGCTATGCTTATTTACACACTGACTATGCGGGGCGCAGGTGTGGCAATCATCGTATCCAACAAATTCACACTATCGTCTCCTGTTTTTACAGATATCTTCCCAGGCTTCGCTTCTTCCATGGACTTTGTCGTTCAAGACAAACATATCAAGGTAGTAAACGTGTACCTTCCTCATAACCAGGAACAAGACAAGTTCTTGATAGTGTTCAATCCTGTCTGGTGAATTTTAGCGGCGAAACTATCCTCGGAGGTGATTTCAACTGCACGCTGAATCCCTCAATGGATCGGCATTCCGGAGTTGAGGTCAACTCCGTCAATGCTACTCAATTGAGGAATTCTATCCGTGCTTTCAGACTCGTGGATATCTATCGTTGGATGCATCCTACGACTAGATCATACACGAGGGTCTCGCGAAATATCCATGGAAGTCTCGCAGGCTCCAGAATCGATAGACTTTACGCTTCACCTGGAATACTAGAACATTTCGTTGGTGTCACTCATGAAGTGTGTTCCGTTAATGATCATCTTCTTGTAGTGGCAACCAGCACTCTACTTGAAAGAAGAACTGCGTACTGGATATTCAACAACTATTTGCTGAATTCCGAGCAGTTCATCAATGAGTTTATGGAATTCTGGCACGATTGGCAAGAGAATTCCTTTTCTTAGTCAATGGTGGGATGTTGGAAAGCTCCAAATTCGATCTTTTATTGAAACGAATTTCAATCGAAGTGGGTATCGAGCTTCTAGCTTATCGGCCGAAGTATCTCGGGTGGCAGCTCTTCTCCCAACTCAGCCGGAGTTGATTCTTTATTTTAACAGAATAAAAGAACGCTTGGCAACACAAATTTACAAGCACAGCTTGGAGTTTGTGCTGCGCAGCCAATCACGTTGGCTGAGGGGAGGCGATTCTCCAACCGAGTATTTCTTCCAGGCAACTAGACGACGTACTGCTTGCGAAATCGAATCGATAGTTGATGAATCTGGAGAAGTCCTCAACGGACAACAGCTATCAGAATATATTCGAGACTACTACAGTAGTCTCTACTCTGAATCGACGTCGACAACATCCTCGACCACTCATGAATTTCTTGAGAATATTCCCACTTTCTCTGAAAACAGCAAGGAGCTCCTGGGTACAGTAATCAAATTGGAGGATATGATCGCTGCGACAAAGGATCTAAGGCGACACACTTCATCTGATTATGACGGCTTGATTCCAGAATTCTTCATACGTTTCAGGGATTTATTAATTCCTGACCTCTTGGAAGTCTTCAATTCGGCGGTTGAGACACATTCAGACTTTCCTTCTAGTTGGAGGAGGTCTGTTATGCGTGATTCCAAAGAAAGGAGATTTGCAGAGGATGGGAACAGGGGCCAGTAACCCTATGCAATGTGGACTACAAAATCGTCTGCAAAGCGTTAGGGGCGATACTCCGCTCAGTGATTGCTTCGGTAATACACCCGGAACAGCCCTTTTATGTTCCTGGTCGTAGTATCTACGACAATATCGCGGTAGCCAAACATTTGTTTGCCTACCATGAACAAACAGGTACACAAATGGCCATGATTTCACTTGCCCAGCAGAAGGCTTTTGATAGAGTCTCGCAAGAGTATCTCCTGACTGCTCTCGAAGCATTTGGGTTCCCGCCCAGGTGGCTCGATATCATCGGGAAACTGTATAGAGATTCAGCGATTTTGATTAAGCATCAAGGACAAGTTCTGGCTCCTATCTCGTTTAATCGAGGTATGCTTTATGATCTTTCGTTGCAGCCGCTACTGGTGAATCTTCGTCGAATGCTCGGACAATATTCAGTGCATCTACCATACCAATGTAAGGCCTCTTATGTTGGCATATGCGGACGACCCTTTCTATTTTCGTGACAAGATGTGAAGCTTTTCCTGTCGCTCGTGCTGTTTTCGAACAGTACGAACGTATAGCGGGCGCTAAAATCAACCTTAGCAAGAGTCAAGGCTTGTGGTGTGGAAGGTGGAGAGATCGTACAGATACTCCACTGAACATCCAATGGACTAATACTTGCCTGAAGTGTTTAGGTGTGTATATCGGACGCGAGAGTAAGTCAAATAATAGCCGCATCGCTCTTGAGAAACTCTCTAGAGCTGTAAACTCATGGCGTAGTCGACTGTTTCCACTATCCCTAATGGGAAGGTCAGTCGTGATAAACTGTTTGATTACCTCGTCCATCGTTCATCTGCTAAAGTCTGAGACGTTTGAGGAAGGCTTCGTAGGTCTTCTTCAAGCAAAAGCGATAGACGCCTTTTGGTGCGGAAGACGATGGCTTGCTGAAAGCACGCTCTGTCTGCCAGTCAAGATAGGTGGATTAGGTCTCACTAACTTGGTTGTGAAATCAAGCTGTCTCCAAGCGCGTCCATTCCAAAGAGTGTTTTGCCAGAGAGACACCTTGATACTGGGAGGGAACGGCATAGGGGAGTATTACTACCTGCTCTCTGTCCGACCACCCTATCCTCATGACTGGCCACAGGATCTAATCTCAACGATTCAGACCTGGGGCAGAATCAGGCCAGCATTTTACCTTAAGTGGAATGAATTAATAGATTCAGTGTTCAGTAATGCTCGAGGTTCTGACAGTTCTCGGAATCTCTGGAAACTGTCGAATAAACACGAACAGAGAGAGAGAACAGAGATTTCGCCAACTTGGGACCAGTGACCCTGGGACTAAGTTGGAAGATGCTTTCGCTCTGGACAGACCGCCTCACACACCTTTCAGCACACTTACAACACGTGTGCTCCGTGACGTGCTTATGTCAATAAGACCTCCGGAGTATACAGGATACAACAGATGGCGAACACACCTCGGGATGAATATGGGCGTGATGGGAGGGATAACTTGCAGAGTAGTCTACAGTTATCCTTCTAGTTACAAAGATGCTGATGTAGCATTTAAATTGCTGCATCACAGTCTTATGCATCCTAATCAGTTGTCACATATCGACCGGCGGGTTCAAAGGATCTGCACAGTTTGTTCTGGTGAAGGCACCTTGTTTCACAGGTTCTTCACTTGTCCAGCTTTGCAGAGTCTGATGGAACTGGTGCGCGATATGTGTCAGTTGATCCACCCGAATTTCAACATTACTAGGACACATGTACTACATGAGAGCCGGAGATGGGAATCAGAACACTGACCCACAACACCACGCACAAGCACTTAAGCGCCACTTCGTTGACAGATTGAAGAGACGTTTACGTCTTGAATATCTGGCAACGAACGCAGACACATTCAACTGCACATGGCAACCACTATCGTCGGTGCAGGACGGTGTCTTTCGCTGGTGATAGCAGGCCACAGCATTTGCAACTGTAGTCCACGGGGCTTCTCCTCGCTTTGGAACCGTTGCAAGTTCTGTGGGAAGGACAAGCGCTCCGTTAGAGATGCTTGGCTGGAGGGATGATGAGGGCAGTCTGTAGAGGTCTATGATACTACAGGCTGATCTCGCAGGACTCTATAACGGTTTCTAGAAAATTGTTTCGTTCGTTCGTTCGACTTCTTATTTTAATTCGGTTTCGGTCTCGGTTCTAAATTACAAAATTTTTTGTTGAGAATTCGCTCGCTTAGGTCACTGTTTTTATTAGATTATTTTGGAATTCTGGAACTAAAGGGTTTTCCAATAAGAGGTGTTATTTTGATGAACAAACAAAAATGCCTTCTTTTTAAATAAATGATCGGATCTTTATTTCATTATAAATAGGAAGGTATGCCGTAACTAATGGAAAATAACATCAGCCAAATGACTACCACGACCACGCCTACAGGACCATATCCTTTTCATGAAATTTTCCATAACCAAATCGCAAAGTGGCTGCCCTATGTCCTCGATAGCCTCACGAATTCCATCTTTGAGGTCTTGAATCGACGCTGGGCTGTTGGCGTAGACCTTCTTTTTCCCGTGGCCCAAAAGGAAGAAGTCGAAAGGTGTTAAGTCACAAGATCTCGGTGGCCAATTGTGATCACCTCTTCGAGAGATAACACGGTCCGGAAACTTTTCCCGTAAAAGATCAATGGTTTCGTTGCTTGTATGGCACGTAGCACCGTCTTGTTGAAAGTAAACGTTGTCCAGATCAATACCATCCAATTCCGGCCATAAAAAGTCATTAATCATCTGTCGATTCCATTCACCGTAACTGTTGCTCCAGCCTCATTTTCGAAAAAGTAAGGTCCAATGACCCCGCGGGACCATAAACCGCACCAAACAGTCACACGTTGAGGATAGAGAGGCTTTTCAACAATAACTCTTGGGTTTTCCGAGCCCCAGATGCGACAATTTTGCTTGTTGACGAAGCCATCGAGGTGGAAATGGGTCTCATCACTCAAGATGAGTTTTCGATGGAATTCCGGATCATTTTCATGCATTTCAAGGACCCAATCAGCAAAGACTCGACGTTGTTGGTGATCGGCCGGCTTGAGTTCTTGTGTTAACTGAACTTTATAAGCCTTAAGACCCAAATCTTTATGCAAAATACGGTGTAATGACGTTTGTGGAATGCCTAATTCCAAAGAACGACGAGGAATGGACAAACCTGGGTTTTCTTCAACACTTTCGGCACAGCAGCAATATTCTCGGCTGTTCTTGAGCGACGTGCACGGGTTTTATTCTTCACATCACTAACTTGTCCCGACAGCTCGAATTTTTCTACCATTTTCTGTATTGCGGTCCGACAAGGTGCGGTGCTTCACGACGACCCAAAAATGTTCGAGTTTTACGAACCGTCTCTGCCACATTTTCACCATTTTTATAGTGAATTTTAATAATTTCAATGCGTTGTTGAATTATATAAATAATAAATTTTTGGTTATAAATTAGATCTTTTTAAAAATTTGTGTGACCGTTTTTAGACTCTTTTGAGATTTTTGTTTGAATGTGTTACATTTTGTGTCATTTTGTTTTAGTTTTGTGTCTTTTATTCAGTTTAGTTATTTTACTTGTCCCTATTGACATTTTATACCATTCAGTTTAGCTAGCGTCTTTTTTTTTACACTTTGTAGAGCCTTTTGCCACGTATTTTTAAGGAATTTTTAAAAGAGCCAAAGAGCCACAATATAAAGACCCTATTTACATAAAAAAAAATTATTATTATTAGCCTTAGTTACATGTCGTTAATACACTTAAGCCATGTATATTTCTTCCTTTCTTTCTCTCTATCCCCCTTTCAGACAGCTTAGCTGGTTTAAGAAAGAGGTTGAAATTCATTTAATTCAAGTTTAATTAATTACAATCTATTTAATCCCTGTATACTACGTAATAAGAATAGCATGTTCTACATTCAAATTAGCTATATTTCATGGAGACTACATACATATATGGTTTCTTACTTTTTTTGTGAAGATGCTTATACGCGACATGTTATTAATTTCAAATGGTAGTCCGTTGAAGATTTTCCTGGATGTCACCAATAGTCCCTTACGAACCCTTTCTGTTCTTGCTGCTCCCACTCATATAATTTCTATGACTTGTATTGTGAGTATGGAGATCTTTTGCCGTAGTGATTTTGAGTTTTGTTTTTCAACTAGACAAATTTAGCTTTCTCCAAGAAGATTATTTTCTTTCGACTAAGTTTTTTACTTCTTGTAGACGTTAGCCAAGGTACATTATGTAGGGTTTTCATAGCTATCTGTGTTCTCTTAATTATATATGAGCATTATATTCTATACATATTGTATAATTGTACATAAGCATTATATACTAGATTTGCGGTTTCGTTACTTAGTGTCAAATTCATTCTTTTGATAACGCCCAACATCGGTATAATTTTATTAATTTTGCTGTTTATTTGAGTGTTTATCTGTGGGTCAATATCTTCTTTATTGACTTGTCGAAATATTATAAATTTGGTTTTTTCTTCGTTCAGCGAAAGTTTGTTTCCTTTTACTTCAAATATTAAACTTTGGATATCTTCACAGACAGCCTAGGGCTGGTATTAGTGAAGATCACTTCTCCTTATTTCAAATTTTCCTCTTTTTTAATTTGCTTGTTTTTCCTGAATTAACTTAGTTACAATGTACTCCGTTTATACATCATCCAATTGCAACATTTACTTGTGCAAACTTCTTTATCAGATTTTTGGACTTGTGCACTTGCTTTATATATTTTATTTCTTCTGGTAGTCCATTGCATATAGATACAGCTGTATGCTTTAAGCGGTTTAGCTTTCAGTCAGTTCTAGCATAAGGCAGACGTGTATGTTGTCGCATCTCCTGTCGTGGTCATGTATATCTCTATGCTCTATTAAGTTTATGTTCCACTTTATCATTTTAGATTTTTCCACGTGTATTAATATCTTTAAGCTCAGGAATTTTGTCATTTCATACAGCACAAGCATTGGTGTAAGTCTATGTAAATTGAAGATAAACTTTATTGCTTTATTTAATATGCATGCATTTTCTTTGCGACCAATTCATTATATTGTATTATATTATATATTATTATATTTTATTATTATATTATATTTATTATTATATTTTATTATTATATTATACAGGGTGTTTCCCCTTAGGAGGTCCACAGAGCGGGAGGTGATAGTACTCACCTAGATGAACCAAAAATTGTATGGCAGGTGGGGGGGCAATATCAACCGTTTAGGAGTTACAGGGTGATTCATAAAAAAAGCTAGGTTTTTACAAAACACCCTGTATCTTAAAAACTACAGGGCGTATGGTCACAGTTAAGGGCTCACTGTATGTAGAACTTCATGGCGTTTCCAACGACAGCTCAACCAGCCCCGTGCCCCTCTCCCATCAGATGGTATGAAGGTCTAAACTAAAAATTTCGGATTTTCTTTCCTTTTTTTTTACTTTGACCTCTATTATTTTTGCAAAAAGGTCGTTAACATAACTTTTTTTTATAAAAACTGTAAACTGTGGAGCCTCCTCTTTAATTTGACCTATTATATCCTATGTGCTATCTGTATCCGTTAAAGAGTTATTAGCTCTAAACTTATTCTCAAACCTATTTTCAAACCTATCCTCAACGATAATTTGTTCCCTTAGTACGTCATTTTAAAAAATATCGTCTAATTTCGGTGTGACCGGAATAGGTTATGAGTTAATAACTGTTTAACGGCTACAGTTAACACATAGGGTGTAATAGGTCAAATTAAAGAGGAGGCTCCACAGTTTACAGTTTTTATAAAAAAAAGTTATGTTAATGACCTTTTTGCAAAAATAATAGAGGTCAAAGTAAAAAAAAAGGAAAGAAAATCCGAAATGTTTAGTTTAGACCTTCATAACATCTGAGGGGAGAGGGGCACGGGGCTGGTTGAGCTGTCGTTGGAAAGGCAATGAAGTTCTGCATACAATGAGCCCTTAACTATGACCATACGCCCTGTAGGTTTTAAGATACAGGGTGTTTTGTAAAAACCTAGCTTTTTTTATGAATCACCCTGTAACTCCTAAACGGTTGATATTGCCCCCCCCCACCTGCCATACAATTTTTGGTTCGTTGGAAACACCCTGTATATTATTATTATTATATTATATTATATTGTATTATATTGTATAAAGTGTCGTGCGCTAAGCAATTACATAGATGACGGAAATACAACGATAAATAAAAACTTTCCATAAAAACGCACGAATTACTTCACACGCTATAAAGCTTTATTGATCGAAACTGATCTATCTTAATGCGAACACAAACAACTTCCAAACTATTATTTCTCGTACCGAACTGACCTAACGTAATATTCTTGCAAACTGAACTGAACCGAAAACGGATACTCCTATATCTGATAGTGAAAACGACGATGAGTGAATAACTATGGGCACTCCACAGACCAGTCATTGGTCTTATATGCCCCCATAGTCGGACAAACAACGAGGATGTAAACAAGCGACAACAACCTTGTTGTTTGTTCTACCGGTTGCCACACCTGAGTCGCTTAGTAGTAAGTAATCGCTTTACATAACAATCACCATGCGAGGTTAATTATTATCGTAATTGTCGATTGCTCCATTAAACGCTCATCGCAGTCAGCTGTTGGGCTAATTAGCAAAATAACCGACGTCTTCAGAACAATTGCATAAGAGGTAATTGTTTAGCAATCGCTTATTCTGCCAGAATGCACCCTTGGCTGTTGAAAGAATCGTCCGTATATTGGGTCATAACAAAAGCATTTTAGATCAGGTTTCTCGTCCAGTAATAAAAAAAGTCTCTTTTCCTCATGATTCCTATAAGTGGTGCCACTTTTTTCCTCACATATGTAGTGTGATGTTTCAGGTCAAATTATTGTCCATTATCATTCCCAGATATTTTATTGACTCAACTATTTTAATGTGCTCACCTTCCACTTGTAGTCTAATGTCCAGGTTTTGCCTCTCTGTTGAAACACCATAAAACTTGTTTTCGATGTATTTATTGTAAGCTTATTGTGTACCGCGTTAAGTCCTCAATTATTTCCCTCTGTATTGCTTCATCATTCCTTCCCTTGTACAGGAGTAGTGTGTCACCCGTATATATATAATATTCTGACCTCATCCCAGCTTCCCTGAGGGACTCCAGTATTTATCACTTCATTCTCACTATAACATAACATCCCTCCCCCCTTGGAAAAACTAATTTCCGCAGGGAACTAGACCTGGGGAGTGCAACAGTCTTGATTAACAAATTGAAAATATTTTAATATCCGTTAGGTTCATATTGTCTCGCATTTTTCATTACATCATTACTTACTTACTAGTTAAATTTTTCTTTTTCCTATATTTGATTTCATACATTTGTTTTTCTTACTTTCGGTATGCTATCTTTTCTTTCAGATCTGCTTTCATTCTCATTATCTTTTCAGATTTAATTTCTTTCTTATTCTTTTTCTCGTTTTTATTTTTTTTTATTTTTTCCTACGTTTTTTTTACCTTACATCATTTAACATTTTGTTTTAACATTATTTTGGCCTGTCTCCATTGCTCTAACAAAACTTTCTATATCCAATTACATATGTTATTTATTTTCCTTTTTATATTTCTTACAAATTCCTTCACCTAGTGTATAACTATACATTGCTTTTACCAGGGTTGTCCCTGAACTTTACATATGTATCCTACCATTATATTTTAACTTTTTATTAACCTGGGTTGGTCACTCCAACTGTACCAGTTGCTTTTTAACGACGTTTGGCAGGTATATTGACGGTTGTGGGGATGATCTCGATGCTAATGTTGGCGTTTTGTTCCTTGAGCCTCGACTCTTTTTGTGTAGTTCGAATTGGTTGAGACATCTGGATGGTTGGCAATCTCGAAAGTCGACTGATGTTCTTCAATGTCTGTTTCTTCTTCCGACGTCTCAGTTGAATCAGAATTCCTGCTAATATCGCAAGGGCAACGATGCATAAACACCCAGTAATTGATGTAGCGGCCAAGTGGACAAGATGAGGAATAATTTGTCTGATACTCTCCTCTTTCTGGATAGCTTCCTGAACCCTTTTTAGCTCAGCTTCCTGATCCCTCCACGCCTGATTGAAGTTGTCGGTTGCTAGCAGCTTCACCTCGTTTTTCCCATCTTCTAAAACTTCTGGTTGCGTTTAGCGCTGTCTTCCGAGTCTATCAACCAATCTCCTATCTGCAGATGACACTGCTCTTCTACCATTAGCACACCTATGGATGACAGCTTTCTGGGTTGACTACGCCGTGGCTGCGGAATTGGCTTGGATCCCTTGGGTTTACAGATGTCGGCTCTGAACTTCCATATAATATTAAATTAAATTTGATCAAATTTTCTCGAAATACATCGGAATTTTTCCTAAATCTAAACACATAGGTTGATCAAAAAACGTTTTCAATAAACTTGAAATAATATGACGGTTTTTCCCAAACCTTCGTTTTAATTTATCCCAAGCTTCAGCATAGTTTGCATCAGTGATAGCTAAATGTCTGACCAATACTGCAGCTTCACCTTTGAGTAAACCCTTCAAATATTGAAATTTTTGACAAGGGGTTAGAGAATCCTTATTATGAACAGAATTCTCAAATAAATCTTTGAAAGAAGGCCACTCCTGACAATCACCAGAAAATGTAGGTATATTCACCTTTGGCAAGCGAATATCTTGCACGATGGGACCAGCACTAATAGAATTCAAAGTTTCATGATGAACACGGTCAAGGGTTTCGAATATAGTTTGCTGACGGGTGATAAAATTATTAAGGGTTGTGTTTAATTGTTCACCAGATGTAAAATGATTTACGGTACTATTTAATTGCGGATCAGAATTAGATTCTTGACGTAGCCCATTGTTAGGTGAACGTGCCTTAAGAGCTCTGAGTAGCAACGATTTAGTGTCAAAATACCTTGTCTCAAATTCTTCAAATTCGGATGTTTGTCCCACAATGGTTAGCAAGTTATCCTCAATGTCACAAAACTCAGCCCAGTATTCTTCAATTTTATCAAGCCGCGATTTTATGTCTTCTACAGGAGTTGATGCCTCAATTAATTCAGTGAATGTTTTGATTCTAGTTAACGCGCCCTTTACTTTACCCCGCTTCTGAATAAGCACCGATTTTTCTACTGATTCACCACCCGGAATTATGATAAACGAACGTGTTATACAGAAAAAATCAAATAAATCGAATAACTACTGACAACTACATATATGCAGTCTATTGTTTGCAGATAAATATAGTTCGAGGCAATGCACTAATAAAATTTCACAGAGCTGTCCGAGAGACTGAAATTGCTTACTGTGATAACCAACGGTTCAGTAGCTAGCGTTTCAATTTGATGTGATGCGAATTACCGCTGCAATGTACAAATTGACTAAGAATGTTAATGAATTACGTCACTCTACCGGGATTATTTATTCAATATTTAATATTGTATGTATATATCTTCAAAAATATTTTAATTGAAATGTTTGCCTCATAAATCACTAAATTATGTATGAATATGGATCAAATTATGAGGCCTTATATAGAATCCGAATATGATTATGCAAATCAAAAAATGAATACTTAGCTTTGCAGATTATGTTGATAGAAGATCCGGCTACGATGGACCATGAAATCGACCGATATGGACTGTATACCTTAATTTTGTTTTCCTTTGATCTCCAGCATATAGGAGCTTACAGATATGCCCAGCACGTAGGGTTTTTTTAATAAAATAAAATTCTTCAGTTTCTTGATTAAGAGATACTTTATTACAAATGTCTGGTTCTGATCTAAAATTCCATCGTTCTTGTTTCTAATTACACTCACATATCTATATCAATAACAAATTCATTTGTACAATTCAATTCAATTCAATTACAATGATAATAATTAGAGCAGAAAAGTGTTGTGAGAAATTAATAATTCGTCGTTGGTCATATAGTTATGAAATGCACTGTATATTATTACTCTATAAAAAAATTAACTTGCTACTAAATAAAATTTTAGGCGCCAGAAACGTGATGAAGCCCAATATGATTTCGAAAGAATGAAAGGAGCAACTTTGTTGTCAGAAGGCATTGATGAAATGGTCGGAATAGTTTATCGGCCAAAGACACAAGAAACTCGTCAAACATACGAAGTTTTGCTAAGCTTTATTCAGGAAGCATTAGGAGATCAACCTAGAGATATTTTATGTGGTGCAGCTGATGAAATTCTTGCTGTATTAAAAAATGAAAAACTTAAAGACCGTGAAAGAAAGAGGGAAATCGATAATTTACTTGGAACAGTAGCCGACGAGAGGTAGGTCTAAAAATAATCTTTAAAGTATCTTTTAAAATATTCATTTTACAGATTTGCTCTGCTCGTAAATCTAGGTAAGAAAATTACAGATTTCGGGACTGATGCAATGTCAGCCCTAGGACTTGGAAATGATGAACAAATTGACGAAACGTACGGTATAAATGTTCAGTTTGAAGAGTCGGAAGAGGAAAGTGACGAGGATGTGTATGGAGAAATAAGAGATGAGGATGGACAAGATGAAGGCGAAGAAGCACGCATTGATCATACTCTTCATGCTGAAAATGTAATAACGTCTGAATATATAATATATTTAAGCATTTAAGCAATCATTTATTTACTTTTTCAGTTAGGTACAGAAGACGTTGCTAATGTCAAGAAAGAACGGGGTCTTCATCCTCTTGATATTGATGCATATTGGCTGCAGAGATGTCTCAGCAAATATTATAAAGATGCAATGGTATCACAGGCCAAGGCAGCTGAAGTTCTTAATGTGCTTAAAGATTCGGGAGATGATCGAGATTGTGAAAACCAGTTAGTTCTACTCTTGGGTTATGACTGCTTTGATTTTATCAAACAACTAAAAAAATATCGACAAATGATACTTTATTGTACTATGCTTGCATCTGCCCAGACAGAATCTGAAAGGAACAAAATTAGAGAAATAATGAAAAGTGATCATTACCTAGCAAAAATTTTAAGACAGCTAGATACAGGAAAAAATGAAGAAGATGAACTTACTGGCTCTTCAAGATTACAAAAGATTAAAGAAGAACAAGAAGAAAGTAGCCAAGGAATTGCTGGACAAATAGGAGGTCTAAGAAAAGTTTTAGAATTTGAAGAACTGGCCTTTGCTCAGGGATCACATTTCATGGCTAATAAGCGCTGTCAACTTCCTGACGGGTCCTTCAGAAAGCAACGTAAAGGATATGAAGAAGTTCACGTACCCGCATTAAAGCCGAAACCTTTCGATGACAAGGAAGAATTGATTCCAATAGAAAAACTTCCGAAATATGTGCAACCTGTTTTTGACGGATTCAAGACATTAAATCGTATCCAAAGTCGATTATGGCGATGTGCTTTAGAAACCGATGAAAACTTACTTCTTTGTGCACCAACCGGAGCAGGAAAAACAAATGTTGCTCTTCTCACAATGATGCGGGAAATAGGAAAACATATAAATGATGACGGTACCATTAACGCAGATGAATTCAAAATAATATATGTTGCTCCGATGAAATCACTTGTACAGGAAATGGTTGGTAATTTCAGTAAGAGGTTAGCATGCTATAATTTAACTGTTTCGGAGTTAACTGGAGATCATCAATTAACACGAGAACAAATTGCTGCTACTCAAGTAATTGTATGCACACCAGAAAAATGGGATATTATCACCCGAAAAGGGGGAGAAAAGTCATTTACTTCTCTAGCCAGAATAATTATAATTGATGAAATCCATTTGCTTCATGATGAGAGAGGTCCTGTTCTTGAAGCTTTAGTTGCTAGAACTATTAGAAACATTGAAACTACTCAAGAAGATGTTCGGCTAGTAGGTCTGTCTGCTACTTTACCTAACTACCAAGATGTTGCATCATTTTTACGTGTCAAACCTGACAAAGGTTTATTTTATTTCGATAATAGCTTTCGACCAGTTGCTTTAGAGCAACAATATATTGGTGTCACTGAAAAGAAAGCTTTGAAAAGATTTCAAGTTATGAATGAAATTGTTTATGAAAAGACAATGGAGCATGCAGGACGTAATCAAGTATTGATTTTTGTCCATTCTAGAAAAGAAACTGGTAAAACCGCTAGAGCAATCCGTGATATGTGCTTAGAAAAAGATACCCTAGGAACCTTTTTAAGAGAAGGATCGGCGAGCATGGAGGTGTTGCGTACTGAGGCCGAACAAGTTAAAAATTCTGAATTGAAGGAGCTTTTACCTTATGGATTTGCCATTCATCATGCTGGAATGACTCGAGTAGACAGAACTTTGGTTGAAGATCTTTTCGCTGATAGGCATATACAAGTCTTGGTTTCTACTGCGACTTTAGCTTGGGGAGTTAATCTTCCAGCACATACTGTTATTATTAAGGGTACTCAAATTTATAATCCAGAAAAGGGCCGCTGGGTGGAACTTAGTGCATTAGATGTGTTACAAATGTTAGGACGAGCTGGTCGTCCTCAGTACGACACCAAAGGCGAAGGAATTTTAATAACAAACCACAGTGAGCTACAGTATTATTTGTCTCTACTCAATCAACAACTACCGATTGAATCACAGTTCGTAACTAAAATGCCAGACATGCTTAATGCTGAGATAGTATTGGGAACAGTTCAGAACGTAAAAGATGCTGTAAGTTGGTTGGGTTATACTTACCTTTATATAAGGATGTTGCGTCAGCCCACCTTATATGGAATTTCTTTGGATAAAATAAATGAGGATCAACTGCTGGAACTTCATCGGGCGGACTTAATCCACACTGCAGCCTTACATTTGGACAGAAGTGGACTTGTTAAATATGATCGTAAAAGTGGTCATTTTCAAGTAAGTATAGTAAATTTAAAATTATTTACTTTAAAAATATTTCCAATTCTCCATTGCGAAAAGCTACTAAAAGGCTTAATGTAGCTATAGCTTATTTTCTTATTTCAAGTTTTTCGTATATATATGTATATCCCATACCCTGTACTAAAATTATAGAGAAAGAGATTTGATTGCACCAATTTTTGTTTTTGTTCTTTGCCCAAAGTTGATTAAATTTGGTTAACTGATATATTCCACGAGACAGACAGTAAACTCCACTTTTTCCTTCTGATAGAACTTTGAGTTTATTATTGCCTAGAATATTTTTAAAAATTCTAATTTTATACTATATGTAGAAAATAGTTCATTGAATATTTTACGTATGAAAAGTTTTTCAAGGCGAAAACGTATCAGGAAAATTTATTAGTTTTGTAATTGTGGCTTGATTTTCAAAACAATGGTTTCTTCAAGTATCATAACCTCAGAACCGATCATTTTTAGATCTGTGTTCTAATACATACAGTGTTATACCATACACTTATTGACTCCTAGTTTGGCAAGCTCAGAGCGGCTGTATCCTCATTCCTTCACCCCTTCCCTATTAATTAAGTTATCAATTAAAAAAGCTCTAGCATATTTCTCTTAACTAAGTGCCGCGACAAGAATATTAGGCAGCCCAATATGTCATGTGCTACCATGTATTTAACGTGAAAATATGTTCTTCCAAATTTATATATCAAATACATTTAAATAACTCTAAAATATTACCAAGATTCGAATATTACTTTGTGTTAAACGTCAATAGCTCATAATGATAACTGGTGGTATTCCTGCTGTTTTCTGATTGTCCAACGAGTGCAGTCCTAACTATTTTTAGGAAGTAAAGAGATTCATAATTATTTGTTGTGTAGTACGCCACTGTGTTATCAATACCGCCAACCGTTCTGGCAACCGTACAGTACCCCACCATTCGACATTCCAATCGCTGGAATATTGCTTCCAGAATCCAAATCCTATAAATTAGCCAACACGAATAATATCTCTCACAATTTTTGTAAGTTTCAAACAGTTAAGAATAAAGCAACGAGGTAATAACTAAAGGAGATGCAATCATATGTACGATCCGTGTACATGAGCGTACCCAAAATTGCCCTGCGTTTGTGTATGTTTCACTCCGCCATTTTTGGTCTTCGCTGTCAAATCCATACTTAGGTTTGGATGGTTTTGGGCTTGGTGCATTGACGCAGGAAAACCCGTGAAATAACCGTAGGGGCCACGAAGCAAATATTACTCACAAACTTTTTACCACTGAACTTTTCTTCTTAATTATTAACTTTTTTACGTTCACGTTTGCAAATTCAATAAATACTTTTGAGTATATGAAAATAAAAGCGATTAAAATTGCGCATAGGTTGTACAATTGTGTACAGATGTACAAATTTTACGGCGCTTATGTACAAACAATATCAGTGTCAATGTATTAGAATTGGGTACGCGATATTTTCTCATTTGCATCTCCTTTAGTTCTTACCTCGTTGGAATAAAGTGAAATATTATAAGCCATTCAACAACCAAGGTAGCAACACCTAATGTGAATAATTGACAAGTGAAAAAAAAATAAAACCAGTTAAAAGAGAGGAAATTTCTTTTTTTGCCGACGGCATTCCATGCGCATGTGCGTGGACGTGAATCGCGTGTGTGAGCAAGACCAGTGTGTAGTGCTTTGTGACATTTGTATGTGTATTGTGATGATAATATATGTGCAACACAAAGAAACTTCCATAATAAACACGAAAAGTGAAGTAAAAGACCAAAATAAAATAACAGTGTGGTGATAAAGACACCTTTATAGTGCTGTGTGTGAGTAAACAGTTAAAGTGAAAAAGACACTAAATATGGCAAATGAAGACCAAATTTCCAGCGCCGTCAAGGCAAATGTGCGTGAAGTTTTCACGAGTGGAAACATCAGCAACATTACTGAAGACATCATAGAGTTCTTTGCTAGAAGGAAGCTGCAGGGAAAGAACCCAGGAGCATCAGGAAGCAGTGTAAGCACGACAGAGTCGGAAAATATGTCTGAGGACGAGCCAGAGACTGAAAGCGAGGAAAGTGAGTACCACGAAGTAAAAGGAAAAAGGAGACCGCGCAAAAAGCCATCAGTAACGAAGGATAATGTTAAAAAAACTAAGCCAGCTACTGACCCTAGGATTTCCAGCAATTACTACCAGACACTGGACACAGAAAACAGGTTCCGAATCCCAGCAAAGGAAAAGTCAAGAATGAAAAGTCGTCGAGACTAGAGCCGAAGCCAAACAAACCTCCACCAATAATAGCGCATGGCTTAAATTACAAAGTATTCAATGATGCGCTAAACTTATTACAAGCCAGGCAAAAAATTTTCATAAAGTTGGGTAGTGGAAATAAGTGTACATTTAAACCCTTCACAGAAGAAGACAGGAAGGCGTTACTGAAGCTACTAACTGAAGTCAAGGTGGTATCCTACACCTTCACCCTAAAGGAAGAAAGGAAAACGACTCTAGTACTGAAAGGAGTTCAGCATACTTTCAAGGAAGAGTATGTAAAAATTGCCTTGGAGGAAAAGCTTCAAGGATATAAAATCAAGAGCGTAGCAGAGGTCGCAACTACGAGCAGCAAAGCCGCAGGAAAGCACATCGATGCCTTCATCGTAACCTTCGACGCGAAATACGACGTCAACGAGATCATTAAAGTGGAGCGACTTCTCGACCCGATAGTCTACTGGGAGAAGCACATCGTGAAGGGAGTAGCCCAGTGTAAGAGGTGCCAACGCTTTGGGCATGTAGGCAGCAACTGTGCGCAGATGTACCGATGCGTCAAAAGCAATAAAAAACATGGACCAGGAGAGTGCTCCAGAAACAAGAACGACGTGCAGACAAAACCTTATTGTGTTAACTGCGAAAAGGAGGGACATCCAGCTAACCAAAATACAAGGAAGTCAACATTATCAAGAACCCACGAAGGGAACAGCAGAAGCAGAAGGAGCTCTTTACCAGGGAAGCAGTAAGAAATTACGTCAAGCCAGGTATGTCGTTCTCCCAAATTGTCAGTACAAACAATATAATAATCCCAATACTAACAAGCACCAACCACCCACTATAATACCAAAACTTGCCCCAAGGGCAACTCAAGTCCCTAAGGCAACGCAACCCCAAGACCATCACAGAAGGAGGCAGATAAATTCTGCACTCAAGAAGCCAAAGCCCTTTTCAGGTGTGATCTTTACACCCTTATGGGTAAAATTAATAATTTTATTCCCCAATATAGGAAACTTTCTTCCCTTGGAGAACGTCAAAGTGCTTATCTTCAATTTGCCTTTAGCCTATGCCTAGGGAAATAAGCAAATTGAAGATAATTGCATAAAACTGCAACTCACTAGCAATGCATAATAAAAGAATAGCCTTAAATTCGTTCCTTGCGGAACAAAAACGCAACTTTGTTCTTCTTTCAGAGACACATCTCAGTCCTCGCCACAAACTAGTTTTCGAGAAATTCTCGACCACCTGCTCAGATAAACTGATTCTTCACTTGGCACGGCCATCCTAATTCGCGATGGGCTTAAATGTGAACAAGTTAAGCTCAGACCACTATGCAACATGGAATGCACAGCAGTTAAGGTCTTTCTTACCTCCCAACAAACACTTCTCATTTCCCTTTATAGCAGATGTGGTGCTCGGGCAGCGCAGATTAAAAGGAACCTTAGCTACCTCAATAATATCTCCAAAGATTACACCTATACGGTTATTGGAGGAGATTTCAACGCCAGGCATCCAATGTGGAATGACCCGCTGGAAAGTTCATCTAGCAAGACAATTGCAAATTGGCGCAATCGAAATCAAGATAGTCATGATTTCATTGTAGCTGCGCCAACCACCCCAACCTTCCCCCGATCAGGTTCCTACATAGACTTTTATCTTGTTTCTTCAAGTTTGATTAATCTTCTTCCTCAAATTAATAACTTCAACTGCGTTACACATCATGCTTCGTCAGATCATCTAGCAATAGAACTGACCATCAAACCTAATTCGCCGGTAAATATACTGACGATGGCACTACCCACCTCCACGACTTTGGTAGACGTGAACTGGAATGATTTCCAGGACAGGTTGACCACCCTGTATGAAGACACCCTCCCCCCAACAGTAGAAACCTAACAAACTCAGAAATAGATTCCCAAATAGATTTTTTCACTATTTGCCTACAGAGCAATATAAACCACTTTTCAAAGACTACTAGCACTAGACAAAAATTGCGGAAAATCCTAAACCGCATTTATCACAGAACACTAAGCTCTCAAAATGCGGCCTACCAGTCTACTCTCTCCCAAGACAAATGCTTATCGATTATCATCGATGAGCAAACTAAATTGTTCTGCGATGAACAGTTTCGGAAAAGACTTGAAAAAATCAAACCAGGCCCACAGACTTTTGAAAATATTAACAAAGTCTATTCCAGGAAGCCAAAACTCCCGAAAGTCATAAAGAACAGCCAAGAAACGCTAGTTCTCCCACAGGAAAAATGGGATGCATTTGCATCATATTTTCAAGACACTTTTAAGGATAACTCAATCCTTAGCACTCCAGCCTTCTCCTTGGAAGTAAACAGCAGTGTTAATGCTTTTCTGAACGCAAATGGCTCTATACCACAAACGTGGATAACATCGCAATCTATCCTGAAGAGCAAAATATTTTCACCAACCATCTGCACCTTTTCGTCTTAACCAAGACAATAAACTCAAAAAAATCGAGTGGTCCCGACAAAATTTCAAATGCAATTGTTAAAAAACTTCCACCAAAAGCTCTCGACTTTCTATCAACAGTGTTCAATAATTGCATCAATAATTGCTACTTCCCAGAAAAATGTAAAATTTCACGCATTTTCCCAATCCCCAAAAAGACTTCATCAAAAGACATCAGGGAGTTCAGGCCCATCTCCTTAATTTCAAACTTAGGAAAGCTTTTTGAGGAAGTCATCAAGCAATAGGTTATAAACACCTGCGAAGAAAAAAATATCCACCAAGACTCCCAATTTGGTTTCAAACCACAGCACTTCACCTTCCATCCACTAATAAAGTTTCACACGGATGCAACGAGAGCCATAAATAGGAACGAATGTATCGTAGACTGCTTCCTTGACGTTGAAAAAGCATTTAACTCAGTATGGACAGCAGGGCTTGTTTTCAAATTAAATCAGTTCGGTTTTCCCCCACACCTCAATTTGTTAATCCACAGTTTCCTAACTTCTAGGAAATTCTATGTGGAACTCGATGAACATAAATCACCACTTAAGGCAATAGAAGCTGGTGTTCCCCAAGGCTCCATTTTAGGCCCAATCCTCTTCAATCTCTACACTTCCGACCAACCTCCAAACGAAAACGGGACAACACTCTTATACGCTGATGACTCCCTCACGTATGCCCAATCTCACTGCCCAAATTTAACTATAAATACAGTCAACTTGCACCTTAAAAAATTAGACTCCTACCACAGACAGTGGGGGATCAAAATAAATGTCCAAAAATCTGAACTGATTTGCATCCGGAAACCTAGCATTGGGCGAAATCGCCAAGCTGCAAAATCTAAGACCATTGAAGCTATCTACAACAGGGGGAAAATAAAACCCACACAAAGTACGAAATACCTGGGCATCAAATTTCATGAACTGTTAAGATTCAATGACCATGTAAAAGCGATCATTAGCAAGGCCAATTTTGCATATAGCTTACGTAGTCCAATAATAAACTTCAAGGACGGCCTCTCAACTCAGACCAAACTTCTGTTGTACAAACAACTCATTAGACCTGTTATTACTTATTGCTTCCCTATCTGGCATATTATTTCTCCTACCTATATGGAAAGACTCAGCAAACTTGAAAGAAATATTCTTAGAGCTTGCACGGGATTCCATAGACGAGCCAATGGAAAATTCTTTCCCAACAGAGTAGTCTATGAGGCAGCCAACATCACTCCAATCCAGGAGTATCTATTTGAACTTGCGAACAAGCAAGTTCAAAAAATACCAAACCACTCAAACCCACTGATAAGCAACCTGCCTGACCTTCTCATACAGGCAAACTTTAATTACCTCTCACCCCTGCTCTTAACGAAGCCCGAGGCTAGAAACATCTACCAGCTAGATGATGGTAAAATAAGTTTCTACGACCATAAAGGTGATCACATTTCAGCCACGTTTGCTCAGAGAGTGTCTCTGAAGAAAACCAATGCCTTAGGAACCATTGATTCCTACACACTCCCAAAAATCCACATTATATCCTCTCATATCTCCTTCCCTCGCCCTCCTACTAACAACTAACTCCATAAGGAGAACGACATGAGGTACGACTGATAAGGCGCATCAGCTGTAATTGAAAAAAGATAACAAAACTGAAAGTTCGAAAGTCACAATGGACAACTGGCAATAAGAGGAAAAAAATACTACATTAAACTGAACTGAGGGCTAAAGATGAGCCCCAACGAACAAATGAGGACAAATTAGAGAAAACATCGAGGGATACTACGACAAAGCGAATAAAGTTCGGCTCAAAACACACTTGACTCGACTTGACAAACCTTTTTTGATTCCTACAGTTGCAATTTATTAGCCAAAACGGGTGGTTTTCAAATGCTTTTTCAATACAGCACAAAGACTCTGATGATTCGGCTACATATTGCTTCCAATTTACATATATTTTATCTGGATATGGATTTTTACAAAAATATTAGATCCTGTGTGGTTATTGAACTACCTACACTATTTAAACTCTTTCCCATTATGAGATCACTGATTTTCGTCTGCCTTTTAATGGTGAATTCTTTTCACCAAAACCGAGCAGGAACTGAACTGAACCAGAACCTGTCAGATCTACACCGAACTTAGCCCTGTCCTGAGCGGGGACAAGGTGAAAAGAATGCAAGAAAGTAAAATACCTGAACCAGCCCGGTTTTGTGGTGAAAAGAACAGGTAGAGACTTGGAACCTGTTTTATTTGTGATTCGCGTCGCGTTACAAAATGAGTTATTTAAGCAAATTTGATTTGTTTTCCTTCAATTTTTGTTTCTGTTAAGCATGACTAACAAGGTTTTAATTTTTTTAGGTGCCGCAGAGTGCCTTGCCCTGAGTAATAATACTACTGCTCCTGGCATAATAAATGAGCCTGCGGGTGGCCCATCACTTAATAAAATAATTCCGCAAATCTATACTTTTAATGCCTTTTTAAAATGTTCGTCGTTTATAATTTGAATAAAAAATAAATCACTTCGACAAAATAATTTCACTTCCAAATGTTTGCACATCCACACTGATAACAAATAATTTTGATTTGACGTTTAGTTCGGAACCGTAACCACAAATTTTCATGGAACAAGAAAGTTCAAAACCGGAGTAGAAACCGAACATGAACCGCTGTGAAAAGAACATACGTTCTGAACCAGTTCTGTGTCAGTGCGGTGAAGAAAACACCTTGGGTGTAGGAACCGAACGAGTTATGGTTCAGTTCAGGTGAAAAGAATTCACCATAAGATAAGGCTTTCATTGAATGAATATACTCGGTTATTGTTATTCCTTGTATTCCCAAATATACGACTTGTAAACGGTTGATCTCATATTTCTAACTTATCCATACCAGTTTTATATTCAAAAGCTATTTCTTCACATTTTGGATTCACAAAGATTTAAGAAAAATTAAATCAAATGTTTTGGATTGGAGAGAGTCAACCAGCAATTTTGGCCACTACTCACACTTATGTTGGCAGCATGTATGGAAATTAGAATGAATATTTGAATGAGAACGGCATTGCTATTCGAAGCGCTTTCCACGACTTAACCGAGTATTCGCCTCATTTCTGAATGTTTGGGCTGCATGCTATAATCAATTGTAATTACAAGTTCTTTCGTTAATTATCAGCCTGTTAAAGGTTGATTAGCTAAGGCTTATACAAAATATTCCAGGGGCAACAATTTGAAGATACATATAAATACTTTTGATGTTATGTAATTATGGTAAAAATAGTCCCAAAATTTGTAAAGGTCATATTCCTATAAAAGGGGAACAGACTTGTCGTATAAGGCAACTCAAAGGATTTGTCTTATGCTGACTTATTGTGGCCGAGATTCAGGGACACCTATGTGATTCAGCAGCATAATGTAGTAGGGCTGGTGTCAGGTGAGTTTATTAGTAGAAGCAACAGCACCTTCCTTAACCGCTTAAAGCTGATATTGCTCAACTTTATGTGAATTTCATTTTGTTTCTGATGACTGTGTGACTATGTCGACTTAGTGGATGAACTCACAGTTTCAAATAGATAATAAAGCCTATAATCGCTCTAAGGCAATAGAGGTCAAAGGGCAAAAAACCCACATAATTTTCCTTCCTTTCGGCGGTAGTACATCGAGAGATGAATACTTAGCTCAACTAGTTTCATAAGTTGGTACCGTCCAAATTTCACCATCAATACCGATAACAAATAGTAAAATATTGCAAATTTAAACCAAAAAAGTGGCAGTGCGCTAAAATCTAGCCTCTGTGGGTGCTGTGGCGAATTATCAGGCATGCCCATATAATTTTGAAATGAAAATAGTGACCAATGTATATAAAAATTATTTTGCGCTATACTATGTAAACAGCTAATTCGTATATATAAAAAGTATTTGACATTTCTATTATTTTACAGGTTACTGAACTTGGACGGATTGCTTCACACTACTACTGTACTCATGATACAATGATGACATACAATCAATTATTAAAACCAACATTAAGTGAAATCGAACTATTTCGAGTATTTTCATTATCATCTGAATTTCGTAATATTACTGTGCGGGAAGAAGAAAAACTGGAACTTCAAAAATTAATGGAAAGAGTTCCTATACCTATCAAAGAATCAATAGAAGAACCCAGCGCTAAAGTTAATGTCTTACTTCAGGCGTATATTTCACAATTGAAATTAGAAGGCTTTGCTTTAATGTCCGATATGGTATTCGTTACTCAATCGGCTGCACGACTTTTGCGAGCAATATTTGAAATTGTTCTTCATAGAGGTTGGGCTCAGCTATCAGATAAAGCACTTACTCTATGTAAAATGATTGATCGACGAATGTGGCAATCTATGTCTCCGCTTCGACAATTTAAAAAAATGCCCGAAGAAATTGCAAAGAAAATCGAAAAAAAAAACTTTCCATGGGAGAGGCTATACGATTTAGAACCAAATGAAATTGGAGAGCTTATTCGAGTACCTAAACTAGGAAAAACAATTCACAAATTTATTCATCAATTTCCAAAACTAGAGTTGTCCACTCATATACAACCAATAACAAGATCAACATTACGTGTGGAACTTACGATCACACCAGATTTCCAATGGGATGAAAAAGTACACGGCCAATCTGAAGGATTTTGGATATTAATAGAGGACGTTGATTCAGAAATTATACTGCATCATGAATTCTTTCTGTTGAAAGAAAAATATGCCAGTGATGAGCACTTGATAAAATTCTTCGTTCCTGTCATGGAACCTCTACCACCACAATATTTTCTTAGGATTGTTTCGGATAGATGGATTGGAGCTGAAACGCAATTACCGGTATCTTTTAGACATTTAATACTTCCTGAAAAAAATCTGCCACCAACGGAACTTTTAGATTTGCAACCGCTCCCCATAAGTGCTCTGCGAAACTCTAAATTTGAATTGTTTTATATCGATAAATACCCACAATTTAATCCAATTCAAACTCAAGTATTTAACGCTGTATATAATAGCGATGATAATGTATTTGTTGGAGCACCAACTGGCTCTGGGAAAATGACAATAGCCGAATTTTCGATAATGAGATTAATTTCACAAATTTCTGATGGCAGATGTGTCTATTTGGTATCAAAAGATGCTCTTGCTGATTTAGTTTTCAGTGATTGGCATAATAAATTCTCTCATTTATCAGTAAAAGTGGTTAAATTAACGGGAGAAACTGGAACCGACCTCAAATTGCTTGCAAAGGGACAAATTATTGTCACAACAGCTGATAAATGGGATATTTTATCCAGACGATGGAAACAGCGTAAAAATGTACAAAATATTCATTTATTCATTGTTGATGAACTTGAACTAGTAGGAGGGGAAGAAGGTCCAGTTCTAGAAATAGTCTGCTCTAGAATGAGATATATATCTTCGCAAATTGAAAAACAAATAAGAATAGTAGCTCTATCATCATCACTTTCGGATGCCCGAGATATTGCACAGTGGTTGGGATGCAATGCAAATACTACATTTAATTTCCATCCGAGCGTACGACCAATTCCACTCGAACTACACGTTCAAGGATTTAATATGACTCACAATGCTACTAGAATAGCTGCAATGTCTAAGCCTGTATACAATGCAGTTATTAAGTACAGTCCACATAAGCCAGTTATAGTGTTTGTATCTTCTCGAAAACAAGCTCGTTTAACAGCAATCGATATTCTTACATATTGTGCTTCAGAATTACAACCAAATCGCTTCTTCCATGCTGAAGAGGAAGACATTAAACCATTTTTGGATAGAATGTCAGATAGGACATTAAAAGAGACTCTTTCACAGGGTGTTGCTTATATGCATGAAGGATTAACAGTATCCGATCATAGACTTGTTGAGCAATTATTTGAAACTGGTGCAGTACAAATTGCTGTAGTTACCAGAGACCTTTGTTGGGGTTTGAATATATCAGCACATTTAGTAATAATTATGGATACACAATTTTACAACGGCAAAAATCACTCTTATGAAGACTATCCAATTACTGATATTTTACAAATGATCGGAAGAGCAAATCGACCAATTGAAGATATTGACGCAAAATGTGTTTTATTGTGTCAATCATCGAAGAAGGATTTCTTAAAGAAATTCTTAAGTGAACCCTTACCAATAGAAAGTCATCTTGATCATCGTTTGCATGATCACTTTAATGCTGAAGTAGTCACGAAAACTATAGAAAATAAGCAAGATGCCGTTGATTACTTAACATGGACATTCCTTTATAGACGTCTTACACAAAATCCCAATTACTATAATTTACAAGGAATAACCCACAGGTTTGAAATTATTACAAAAAAAAAAATATTTATTAATATTCATTTTCATTTGTTTACAGGCATTTATCAGATCATCTTTCGGAATTAGTTGAAAATACTCTATCTGACTTAGAACAATCGAAATGTATAAGTATCGAAGATGATATGGATACCCTACCTCTTAATTTGGGAATGATTGCAGCATATTACTACATTAATTATACAACAATAGGTAAGACTTTCTATATTTAGTAATTTTTCAATCTTCAATTAGTTCGAGTGTCAAGGATTTTTAATTACATAAAAAGTATATAGTTAATAAGACTAAAGAATATTCGCATATCCCAATAGGTGGGGCTTTAATTTAATACCTTTTCTGTGCAAAACCTTTTATGTGGATTATAAACTAAAAGATCTAATATGCCCAATCTCCAATTAAGCAGCAACTTACACTGTCGTTTTGAAATAGAGAAGCGTTTTTTTTTATTTATTTATTTTTTTTTTATTTTTTTTTATTTGTTGCCAAACTCAGGGGATACCCTAAGATTCCGTAGCACAATTGAGTGATAACACACAACATTGCTGTTTTGGGAGTATAAAACTGCCCCAAGCGAGTAATGTTGTAAGGTCATACTTTAGTGAACTAAACATGTCGCTTCGCTTGTCAATTATAACATTGACACGGGAATCAGCTATGGAGCCGAATAAGTACACGAAACTCAAGTTGCTGTCGGCTGCAAAACTATGAATAGGATTGAAAGTTAGAGCTGGCAGATCATTAATAATAAATTAGGAAGAGTGTAGAAGAGAGAACAGAATGTTGCGGTACACCGGCATTGATTATAAAACGGTCGGAAGTAATTCCGTCCAATATAACTTGAATTGAACGACGAGAGAGAAAACTTTCAATCCATTTTAAGAAAAGAGGGTCTAAACTTAATGCCTGAAGTAAAAGAGCAAGATCCCAGACATTATTGAAGGCTTTCGAGATATCTATGCGATGATTTCATATTCAGCAAAATTATGGAGACATTGATTCCAACGCTTGGTAAGAAGTATCAGTAAATCTCCAATAGAGTGGTCAGCACGGTAGCTTATTGGCAATTTATGAGTATTTCGAAAAACTTAAAAGAATCGAAGTAAGGCCAATTGTTCTATACTTTGAGGGATCGCTTGCCTATCATTTTTTTGGTTTTGAGTGAGCATGTACAAGTTTCCGTGCCGAAGGAAAGGCTATTGTCGAATAGGACATGTGAAATAGTGTGCGTAGCGGTTTAGCTAAAGAAGAGACTGTAGTACCATGGCCGAAATACTATCAGGTCCATCAGCCTTAGACACATTGAAATTCGCGAGCACTTTGAAGACCTTGTGGGTTACAGTGTTGATATGGAGATTTCGGCCGAAACGAGACAATGATCCGAGCTGCCAAGAGTGAATACACGGACGTTAAGTACTTATCAGTATGAGATGTTAGGAGATCTAATAAGTTAGAACTATGTGCAATTATATCTGGCAAATGATTTGGGGTTTCAACTAACTGGTGCAAGTTAAAAGACTCACTAAATAGTTCAATATGTCTCCGCGCTGGACTTGTGGTTGAAGAATATCAGAGCCACTCCATGTTGTGGACATTGAAATCGCCAGCATTAATGATTATGGCAGTAGGGGATTTGGTAAAATATTTTCTATTGCAGGATATATAATCAAACGAGCAGACAGTGTCAGTTGTCGGACATATTGGGGATACGGTATAAAACACAAAAATAAATGATGTGTTGATGAAGCTTGAATCTAATAAACTCTGAATTTGTTGAAGGAAATTTACGAACAATGGAGAAAGACACATCATTTCGAGTATACAGAGCAATTCCAGTATGCAAAACTGATTGATATCACCATCAGAAGTAACCTTGGTTTCACTTAGGGCCAAAACAGCCGGTTTAAGTACGCACACCTATATCTTGTGTATCTTCCGTTTCAGTAATAATGCAGAATTTCTTAATTATCTGTGAGAGGTACATACAAAACTGTAGTAGTCCGCATTTGCTTGGTTTTGCCGTATTAAGACTAATTTTCGAGTAGTTTGACTTGTTTATATAAGATACTACTTAAGATTTAGATCTTGTGTACTTATAGGTATAATAAATGAATTATGAATAACTTTCTGCTGCAAGATTTTGAATCAAATTGGTATCAATAGACCACGAATCAGATCACATCAGCATTATCTAGATCTGTAAGACGTTCTAATAGTCCGCATTGTATGCCGCCGGAGCTTTTGTCCAGATCACTGATAAAACATCCTTGGCTTATTAGAGGTGTCAGTTGCTATAAAAAGATTTCGTCACGTATTATCTTTTGGGGAATGGTTTCAGAGCCCTCCAAATATATGAAATTCCTGCCAATCAATTTGGAAGCCATGTGAAAAAAATCTATCTTCTTCCTGAAATTGTAAGAAAACTTCCTGCCACCTCTGCAGTCACTCTGCATCCATGCTCAAAAACCTTACATCCACACTATTTATTGTCTTCTCCTTCGCGGAGTTTTGCCGAGCTTTCATATTTTATGTGAGGTCTGCTATTATTCAGCTTTTTGTGTTGGGGCGTATGCTGCGTTTTACCTCCTTATTCAGATGAGTATACAGTGTTTTTTTTTGTCATAGAACGCGCTGGAATGGGTTCCACTACCTTTTTTTGACAGATTCTAAAAGTTTTAACACATTTTTTTTTAATTTGATGTTTGGTTTGTTTTAACAATGAATTTGAGTTCATTTTAGTTCATCTCCCTCTGCGAACATGCTTACAAAACGATCGCAAGCTTGATTCGAAATCAGTTAAAGCTTTCAACTTGCTCATATATGGTTTAAACTAGATTAGACGTTTCTCCTGAGAAACTAACAAAGTAACGGCAGAAGGAGTATTTGATTCCTTACTCAATGTCTTCACGCTTATGGGATGACAGAAGATTATTTAAAAAAATATTCAGTTTCTGTGGGGTGCGACGGCGCAGCTGTGATGTTAGTTTGTAAAAGTGGAGTGAAAAAATTGCTATCAGAACGTTTTCCGTCTATTATAGTTAGGCATTGCTCTAATCACAAACTAGAATTATCACAGTGATGCTGTCAAGGAAACTTTAGGAATAAATAGATTCAAATCATTTCTGGAACTTTACGACATATACCATGCTTCGGCAAAGAATAGTAGAGAGTTGCATTCATGTGCAGAATTACTGGGGAATGAGCTGCTGAAAATTGGAATAATTTTTAGTACCCGATGGGTGTCATCTAGTGCAGTTTTGGCTGTGTGGAATAATTTTGAATCCATTGTGTATCATTTTGAAGAAGCAATGCATGATCCTAGAAGAGAAAAAAATGATAAATAGACATATGTAGACTAGAAGAGGAAAATTACATCTACACAGTTTTTACTGGATCTAGGATTGATGTGTGACGCTCTCAAAGAATTATCAGAATTAAGTTTGGAGCTACAGGACCGCAGTATAGACCTATGCAAAGCAAATAAGAAAACAAAAATTCTGCTAAAAGTTTTTGAAGAAAAAAGTCAACACTTTGGGCTCTATTATAAATGTGCTGTTGGTGCTGTACGTGGTCTTCGCTTTCGTGGAGGTACTTCACGAAAAAAATTCAAGAAAGATCCTCCCATTGACCCAAGAACATTTACACAAAATTGAAAAAGTCAATCGAAAGAAGATTGCTTGATAGCAACGACGATTGTTGGCGTGTTGGTCTGGTGTACTTGTTCAAAAGCATTGGCCTAAAGATATTAATCATCAGCTGATATTCGTAGAAGTGGAAATTAGAAAGTTCTCAATCAGACTGCAACTATATGAAAGGGAAATGATTCGTGGAATCCATGAATACATTCTCCAAAAGACATATCCAGGAAAATTATTGCATTTGATGCGTACTTTAAATACTATTCCAATATCTTCAAGTGAATGTGAATGGTTTTCGCAGATGAACCTAATTGCCACCTCCAAGAGCTTCGTTGAGACTAAGACAATTTCAGCTCTTTTCTTCATCAAACTTGTCGGACCGCCTCTGAGACTTTTCGACCTTTCGAAATACATTGATCTCTTGCTACTCAGAGGACGTCGTTCGGCCATGGATACTAACACCAAGAAAAGAAATCGAGAAGATTTGTTAGACGAGAATTGAACAAAACTTTGGAATATACTGTGAACATTTGCTGCTTTAAATACAACTAATAAAAGTAATTTATATAGGTATATTATATATATATATTTTTATTAATTTTTTCCCGGACGGGAATAGAACCCATACTTGTTAGAATCGGTCAATGATGGAGAAAGAAGAGTTTTTAAGAACTTTTATTTTTAACAATTCTAAATCAAATTTATAAATACAAGAAGAAAAAATAATCGCCTTGTCCGGGGTTTGAAATCGGGACCTTCCGCTTGCCGGGCGACTGCTCTTACCACTGAGCTAACGAGACTGATGATTTTTCCTCTTGCATTTATCAACCTGTAACTAGCCTACTAATCCACATTTGCTTTCAGCTGACATTAACCAGTAACGATGAAAGCGCACAAATAAATTGTAAACTCAATTTTTTTATTTATTTTTTCCCGGACGGGAATCGAACCTACACTTGTTAGAATCGGTCAATGATGGAGAAAGAAGAGTTTTTAAGAACTTTTATTTTTAACGATTCTAAATCAAATTTATAAATGCAAGAAGAAAAAACAATTCCTCGTCCGTTGTTTAAAACCGGGACCTTCCGCTTGCTTGCCGGGCGACTGCTCTTACTACTGAGCTAACGAGACAGATGATTTTCCTCTTGCATTTATCAACCTGTAACTAGTCTACTAAGCCACGTTTGCTTTCAGCTGGCATTAACAAGTAACGATGAAAGCGCACAAGTAAATTGTAAATTCAATTTTTTTATTTACTTTTTCCCGGACGGGAATCGAACCTACACTTGTTAGAATCGGAAGAAAATAAAGAAGAATATGATATATGAGACGAATTTGGAAGACCAGACATGATTATGTGAAATTGAATTCATTGGATTAATAAAATATTTTTGTGTACACCATTTATGCGTCTTAATAATTGTAGTAGTAGAATCTGATTACGGTCGCCATGTAATAGTTGATGTTTATTATTATGCACAGTCACCATGTGGTAGTAAATGGAGATGAAGGCTCGTCGTTATGTATCGCCAAGATGACCGTAGAGAAGATGGGAGAAGCTTTGCAAAAGCAGACCTCCGCTACTAAGACGATCGCAGCTGTAAACAGCAGATGTCCGTTAGTAGTTATCATGGGCGCAGCTGTAAACAGCAGATGACAAATGAAATAAAAACACTACTTATTGTCTGTATCACTATTGAAGTCAATTGAATATAGATCTCAAACTGTGTATTTATTCGAGTATCGCTACTTAATTTATACAATCGCCAATTTGCTAGGCTAAACTAAATTAATATTAATGTACATTAAACACGTTAAAACTAAACCGCTTATTTGCACTTATGTGCTTTACTCCGACAGAAAGATGTGACGCAATGTACTTGACCCGTATTACGCTGGTTGCAAAAATGAAACAAACGCCTGTAAATAATTACAGTCACTTCTTTAGGTTGTGACACATATTTGGTTTAGCGTATGTTTTTGCTTAATTGCAATAATGCAATCGATCGCGTTTATTGTGATTGATTAATTCTGGGTCAATTGAATATTGCAAGAATGCAGAATGTGCATTCTTGTATTTTTAATTGATTTGGAAATTGTTGTGCAAATTCACATCATACCTTTCCCTTTACGGAGAAAAAAAATATAATAGCAATCTTTGTTATTATTATTTTTTTTTTACATGCTTATTAATGAGCAATCGGATTACATTGCTATAGTATTGTTTACATACTATGTAAATTAAAATAATCTTTTGTTATTTTTTTTTTACATGCTTATTAGTTAACAATTGGATTTTATTACATTGCTATGGTTTTGTTTACATACTGTATATACACTAATTTATGTTCTTATGTTTATGTTTGTGCTATTGATATAAGTTTAATTATCTATTTTCCTTAGCCTATTTTTGTGTATTTCTATAATTGTATTTTTATTCTTATTTTCTACTGTATCTATAGATTTCAGTGTGTATGGACCATTATATAGTGGGTCCAGTTTCTTTCTATTTTTTGAATTTATTAAGACTTTATCGCCAATTTTTAACAATATTGGGTAGCTATTTATTTCACTTGTTTGTTTTCTTTTTTCTTTTTATGTGTTAAGGTGCTCTTTTACTTTATTTATCGTTTGTTGCAATCTATATTTTATTTCTTTACTATACAACTCGTGATTATAGACGGGGTCTGGACGGTCGATATTGAGTTCAGATGGTAGGCTTATTCTTTTAGCAAATACAAGTTCGAATGGGGTGTATGTGTGTACCGTGTTAGGTGTGGTATTGTAGCAAAATGTATAGTAAGGTATCCAGTTGTCCCAGTCATATCTATTCTCATTAACGAATGATCTTAAGTATTCTTGAGACATTTGTGATTTCTCTCGAGCGCTCCTATTGTTTCTGAGTGCGCTGCGGTGGTAAATAGTTGGATTATTTTTAAAATTTTGCAGATTTCTGTGAAGACCTGATTCTTATATTCTGTTCCTAGGTCAGTTTTCAACTTGTTTATTGGACCATATGTTAATATGAATCCGTTGACTACTGTTTTTGCTATTGTGCTTGCCTCTTTATCTTTTGTTGGAATAATCACGATGTATTTACTTAAATCGCACTAGATAGTTACAGCATACCTGTTGTCATTTTGTGTCTTTGTGAACGGTCCTACTGTGTCTATTGACACTATGTAAAAAACCTTTATTGGCGTGGTTGTTACAACCATTGCTTCTTTGTTGTGTTTTTGGTGTTTGTTTTTTGAGCAAAGTTCACAATTGTTGACATATCTAGCTACTGATTTTTTCATGTTGTTCCACGTGTATATCTTTTAGTTTGTTAAACATCCTTGACTGTCCCAAGTGTTATATTTATCATATTAAAAATTTGACTCTCTGCAGAGATCTTCAGAGTCTTGGTCTGAAGTTGTGTGTCAATATACTCTTCCAATGCTTCGAATGCCTGCTCTAGTGCGGGTTCTACTGATTGGGTATTATTTATTCTTGTTATCCGCTTATAAAATATTTTATAGTTTAACGCTAGCGTGAGTTCAATTCTTCTTTTATTATCAACGTTGATTTTTAATTCTGGTAATTTTGTTACTTCTGATGGTGCCAAGGCTTCAGTGATACGCAGTTGATCAGACTGTACACTTGTGTCATTGGCTTCTTCTTCTGTAACGTTAGTTTCTTTTCCTTTCTTTTTCATTGAGCGAGTTTTCATTTGTAATATTTTGATCTCTTTTAGATCTGATATATCAAGCTATATTCTAGACAAAGTCCAGAATTTTCGGTTCCTTTCATATATTGGATTCCAAATCTAATCGCATTCGGGTTAATTTCGATGTCGGATTCTTCATTCCGAACAAATATGCTAATATTCTATGGTCCGTTCTTCCTATAAATTTTCGTCCATAAACATATGGTTTAAAATATGTTATAGCCCAATGTATGGCTGTTAGTTCTTTTGCAATTGTTGATTTGTTGCTCTCTCCTTGTGTGAATGTTTTACTTGCGTATGCGATAGCTATCAAAATTTTGGGATAAAATTGCACCACAGGCAGTGTTTAATGCGTCTGTCGATATAATGAATTCTTTATTACAATCAGGGTGTTGTAATATTATGGGCGACATAAGTGCTGATTTTGAAATATCAAAAGCTTTTTGGTGAGTTTCAGACCATTCAAATATTGCCTTTTTCCGGAGCAGGCTATTTAAGAATAGTGCAGTATCTGCGAAGTTAGGAACAAAACGACGGTAGTAGTTACAAAATGCTACGAAACGCCTGACTTCATCTGTGCTCTTGGGTATAAAATAATTCTTTGTAACATCATATTTTGAACTATCTGGGCTTATACCTTGTACTGAAATCTTGTGACCAAGGTATGTACCTACCGTTTGAAAAAATGTGCATTTTTCTGGATTTAATTTGAGATTTCTGTCTCGTAATCTCTTGAATACGGATGACAAATTTTTTAAGTGATGTGCTTGTGAGCATCCGATGACTATTATGTCATCAATTTATAAAAATGCAACTTCTGGTGTTAGACCTGCCATAGCGATTGTCATCATTCGCTGAAAACTGTTTGGGCTTATATAAGTCCAAAAGGAAGTCGAGTAAAATGGTAGTGTCCCTGTTTGGTTGAAAAAGCTGTGTACTTTCTAGAAGCTGGGTCTAAAGAAATTTGGTGAAATCCAGACATAAGGTCTAGTGTTGAAAAATATTTTGCACGGCCCATTTAATCTAATATATCTTCTATTCGTGGTAGTGGGAATTTATCTGAAAGTACTTTCTTGTTTAAATTTCTGAAATCTACCACTAGTCGCCACTTTTTGTTTTGAGTACTTGATTTTTTTTGTACTAATAAAATTGGAGAGTTGAATTGGGAAATACAGTTTTCTATTATTTTATTATCCAGCATTTTCTTCACTTGATTATCGATTTCGGATTTATGTGCCTCTGGAATTCTGTGTATACCGGTATTTTATCTGATAGCTCTATTTGTTGTTCATAGAAATTATTGGTTGAGAGTGGTTCATTCAGAATGTGCATTCTTGTATTTTTAATTGATTTGGAAATTGTTGTGCAAATTCACATCACATAATTATAGTAAACTAGAAAATTTACTGATACTGGTTTTTATAAATTTAGTACCCGTTTTAAAAACCAGTAAGTACCGGTAAAGTACTAGTAAGTACTGGCACTGGATATTACCCAATATTTTTACTGGTACTGGTAAATTTTCGAGTACCTTCTGACTCGATCCTCTGATCAGTTAAGAACGTCTAGTAAACCGCGAGTACTTAAAACGTCCGAAAAGTAATTAAAAGTAGTTAGCAAATTGTTAAACTAGGCAAAACAGATTCACAGAGACTGCGGCCAACTTTTCGCATTTGCAATACAACCAAAGGACTAAAAGTAAGTGGGGTATTTCACGATTAATTGTTACACAAATAGAACTTGGAAAGTCGATGGCAGAAGAAGCAAACCACGTGTTGACAAAAACACGCGGCTGGCAGATGATCTAATCACGCCATCCCGATCCCGCACAGCCGATCAAGACACTACCTCTGAAAAAAGCTTCCCGCATTTCAAGCTCTAAAACACCATCGTTCTGAGAAGATCCCAAACTTTATAACTTGGAAATAGCAAGATCATAGCAGCAGAGACACACCTCCAGCGCTAGCGGACGGAATTGGCAACTCTCGAGCTTGAAGCTCTAAGTCAAGCTCCATACCATTCTAGTACTGGAAAAGCACGAAAAATTTGAAAGCAGAATCAACAACCAGTAACGCAAACCAAGCTCACCCTGCATCGGAGCAGGGTGCTCCATTTCTTGCAGGATAATTACTAGAATTAGTCATTAAACTTGTATCTAATAATTTACTCTTCTTAGATGGTAGAGCATTTAATAGGTTAATATTTTGAACTAAATACGATATATTTACTTTTTACTTATCATATAGAGAATTCGTTACTGTAAATTTTTTTTCATTGGGCGATAGCCAGGATTTCTTCACTCGTCGAATATATCAATTCTGTAACGAGACCAAGACGAAGACAGACGAAACCACATCTTACGACACAAAGTCACCGAATTTCTACTAACCTGGTTCAATCACACTCTTCGCCCGCATAGGGCAAAACAAGATGGCTACGGCCGGACGGCCGCGAAATTATTATGCCGACCTTGACCCCGGCAACTGGCCCAGGAAGGCAGCGAAAAAGGAGAAACATTTGGTGGTATGAACTCGGGCACAGACCCGAAATATGTCACAATTAAGCCTTCTGACGATTCGAAAAAAATTACAGACCTCAACCCATTTGTGGTCTGCAATATGATTGAGCACATAGCTCCTAGAGTCCGCTCATGCAAAGCTCTAAGGGATCATTCATATCTTGTCCTACTCCCATCGCAACTGGAAGCGGAGAAGCTACTCAAGAACCTCAAAAAGATCAAAGAGCACGAAGTACAAGCAAGCTACCATGCAAAACTCAACTCGTCTAATGGTACCGCGTTTGCTCCAAACCTAAAGACGATTTCGGAGGCAGAAATCTTAGAAGGATTACGTGACAAAAATAAGACCATAACGGAAGTACGGAAGATGACAAGACCTGGCCCGACACAAACACAAGGCGAACGGGTACCAACAGGTGCGCTACAATTCACTTTCGACTGCTTTGCCCCCCCCCCCCCTTCCTCGATAGTCTGCTGCCTGGAGAAACTACCGGTACGCAGATGGTACCCTGCGCCTTTCAGATGCAGGAGATGTTATCAGTTCAGACATCACGAAAGCAGTTGCAAAAACACCCCTGTCTGCTCTGACTGCGGCGAAGCCAAGGCGGCAGCAGACAACTCACACATATGCATGCGGGCGCATTCACTGCATTGGCTGGAACCTATTCGGCGCCCATGCCACCCTTGACAAAGTATGTCCGGCCTTTGCTCGGGAGAAAGCCATTGCCCAAGTTCAGGTGTACAATCATCTCACCCGCTTTGAAGCGCGGCGACAATGGTATGCCACCTACGGCAGCTTAGCACCAATCGAACAAAGTACGTGCAAAGTCCAGACAGGCACCACCTTCGCAGAAATTTCAAAAAAAGCCACCCAACGTAGTAGCCAAGCAGCGAGTAACAGGAACCTTCCCCCAGCCCCCACAACCTTCAAATCTGCGAACATCCCGCCGAACAGCAAAACGGCTAGTCAGCCAGTCATCCCACCCACACAAACAAACAAAGATCAAATAGAACAATCAGGACAATTCGCATTGCAACAATCACACCCCCTACAACGCTTAAGAACGAAACCAACCACACAATCAGAACAAAAAAAAAAAAAAAAAAAAACTTGTTTAGACACCAACTGAAATGCAACACACCTTCAGCTTCAATGCCTACACTCCAGGTGCTCATCTCCTCCGTACCCCCATCTCCTCACAAAATAAGCTAGAATGCACACTCGGTCTGGCCATGACAGAAGCCACTAACGCCAGTCTCTTATCCCCACCCCCCATAACCAACCTAAAGGAAGCCTCAGCTTCTCCAGAGTTCCTAGGTATTTTCGTCACCCATTCCCTCTCCAAATACGAAGTATTGCGACTCAGATTCACCCACTGTTTTCATCACTGGACTCGAAGACCAGACCATGGTGGAACTCACAGACACAGACTGAACAGCAGAATGATCACTATGTCTTGATCCACACCCAAGCCCCATCCCATGCACAATCCCACAGTGGTATCACAGAACCACCTTGGAGACCTCACTGTCCTCCAATGGAACGTCTGCGGGTACTACAACAACCTAGATAGCCTTCAGCTCCTAGTTGGCGAATTCTCTCCCTTTGTCCTGGCTATCCAGGAAACGAACCTTCCTAACGGAGCATTCACTCCCAGTCTCTCCAACTCTACACCATTCCTGGCAAACCACCGCACCTCCCGCAGTGGCAGAGTTGGGTTGTTTGTCAGAAATGACATCCCGGCTACCGAAATCCCACTCAACTCGACTCTGACAGTTGTCGCTGTCAAAATCCCTCACAAGCCCCCCCCCCCCCCCATTCACGTAGTTTCGGTCTATCTGAGTGCTGAGGACACAGTCTCAGAAAGCGCTTTGAGGTCCTTAATGAACCAGGTTCCGAGTCCGGTGCTCCTCCTGGGGGACTTCAACGCGCACCATGCGCTTTGGGGATCTCCTAGAGGCGACGCTAGAGGCAGGACTATAGCCTAGTGGCTGGGCGACTCTGACCTTGCCACACACATTTTGACCTTTCTATCTACTCCTCATCCCTCGCCCCCGCCATCTGGTGGAGTACAGTGGAGAGCCCCAGAGGTGCTGATCATTTTCCAATAATATTATCTATGGGAAGAACTCTCCCGTTTGTGTTATGGTCGTAGCGTATTGCCTATAGCCATATGCTACACGTACTGAAGCGTGTAGGCCGGCTGCGTCAAACATAATCCCGACCGAGAGTAATGCTTCCTCACGCTCAGGTGCCATGGTGACATGACTGAAAGGTAAGAAGAAGGCAAACGATCTGCATTTCGTAAAAGTGCAAGAATGGGAAAAGTCCCAGACAATTTTTATCGAAAGTTCTAGTCCAAAAGAAAATTTCCGAAGGGGAGCGAAAGGAAAAGAAAAATCATTACGCGTTCGTCGAAAATTCGCCGTGCAACACGAGAAAATTTCCAGGAGTAAAGAGAAAATAAACTAAATCCACCACGGAAGCAAAATAAGGAAGAGAATCCTACGTGGTGCTGTGCGAGCCTTTGTAACATGCATCATCAAAGCCAAGAATAGAGCGCTGCTTACTTCTAGCTGGAATTCAAACTCTATAAGTAGCTCAAATTACTAATCGTGCTTAACGATCCTTTCGTCGGCAATAGAGAGGAAAGCTACAAGTATATAGATAGTTCATCAGGTACAAACAGTAAGTACATTCCTCGATTAAATGTTCCTAACCGACCGTCTGAATCAAGTACAACACCACCACCGGAAGAATTACTACCAGAAACATGGAGTGTGTATGATGTTTCACATTTTTATGTGTTAATGACAGCACGCCACAGTGCGATACATCCAGTCGCCATAAAATTAATGGCAAACGTATATTATAACTTTCTGGGGATGAACGTATAACATTACTTGTTTTACGCAAGGATATTAGATGTTCCTGGTTTCCATCTCAGCCCGTTCAATCACAACTAGGAGCTTGAATGTTCTGTATGTCAGATAGTAAGGCCACACAGTATGTATAAGTGATCGAATTATTATGATTATTAACGTGAAAATATCCAATTTATATTAAATGCTAAGTAACAGGGACTGACAAGTAAGATTCTAGAACAATGTTCGAGTATTAACTTGCTTTTTCTTAAAAGAAAAAGCTTTAGCCCTAACTTTTAATAACGCCTTACTTCAAATCTGCCTTAGCTTAATTTTGTAATGTCATTGCCTTTTCGTAGTTAAGATATTATTAGGTTTTCGTAGATTTTTTTTTTTTGGTACATGATAATCCTGTTGGAGTTAGTTGGATTAATACCTTATGGAAGATTTGAGCAAAAGAAGTTTACGTCACGCTACTAATCAAGTTTAGTTGCAACAAAAAAAAAAAACAGAAACGAAAACAAAAGGAAAAACTCAGGTTAGATATTGTAATAAGTCTATATTTCTTCATGAAGTATATTACCAAGATGAGGTAACAATCGAAGAATCCCAATGAATTCCGTATCAGAGTTGCAGCGAGAAACATTGCTTTTTTTGAAATATATATGAGTGCCACTGGGCCTCCTTAATTTTTTTAAACAGCGGGTGTTGAAGCGCTTCATCAGGCCGTGGAGAAATGTGAGTATTTTTTTGATGTGCAAAATTTTTTTCTTATATATATAACTCAGTTCATTGAGATCGTGGAGATATTCGATTGATCGTAATGATTAAACGCCTATACGTCTTTGTTTGCATTGTGCTAAATAACGATAGACCATTTAGTAAGACCATGAACTTCACATTTTCGTTTTGCTTCCTTTAATAAAACAAGGACTCGAGATTTAGGTAATTAACACTCAGTTAAAGATGCACTAAGGCAATGTTAATGAAAGGATTAATTTAGTTAGTTTGAATTCTGAAGGCATATAATAAAAGAAAATTATTTTGGTACTCTTGAACTTAGCACATCTCTTTATTAAATTTTTTTGTATATGTAAACTAAAAGAAAAAAAAAAGGAAAAGAAACAAAACAAAAGTCTAGAAATTATATGCACTTATACGCAATTTAGTAATAACTCATTACCATACGTATATATAGTTTTGCTGATAGGCTTAATTGGAGCCTTTAGTTCATATATGCCATGCTCATTTTGTTGTAATGATAGGCTTACCGTAGTTCAATTACTATATACATGTATACTCCGCTTAATACTAGTTTAATACTACACACTTTTATAGTTCTCTGATTTCTTGAGATACTAACCCGTGTATCTTCTTAATGTACCTCCCGCGAAATGAAGCGAATTTTGTTGTACGAAATTATAACGTAAAAATGGAGATCTAGGACTGTTTATTTCTTCCTTCACATCCTGGAGCCCTCTCATCCGAAGGTCGTATAGGTCCGCTTTAATCTTTTCCACAGGTCAATAAGGGATTTTGGACGATTGTGCCACCCAAAGTCAATGGGAGGATGGGGCTTGGCCAAGAAGGCATGCCATCTGCGCCTTCATGGGAATGCAGATAAGTGACGTAAAGGTCCCTTCAGGACTGAGTGAGTGCGAGACTTTCGTATGTAGGCACGAAAATCTTTCTTTTGATTATGGTTGGTGACAAGCGGCAGGTTATTTCGGGAACTCCCCCACACTCTCCGCCACCCTTAGCCGAGGTGCTAGCGTGCCGCCCTGTACTAACGCTGTCATCGAGTGATCTGTCAGCTCATGCGGGCAGCTTGGACTTCACGTCCTGACCATTCACTCTCAACATACATCCATAACAAAATGGCGCCCAACGTGGGGCCACCTCAGTCAACTTCGGTGTCTAAATGTGTTTGACACTGGGGACTGAGACTACTTGAGAGATGGACATTTGGTTTATAGCTAAATCGTCTGACTCAGTAGTCTCATATCTAGTGAAGGATACATGCGGACCTGAGGTTGGACTAGTCTTGTTAGTATGAAATTTTTGTAACGTAAAGTTTTTGAAAGTTTTATTGAAAGTTTGAAAGTAAAGTAAAGTTAAAGTAAAGATTTTGAAAGTTTTTGAGATTTCGATTTTTTTGATTTGTATTGATTAAAATAACGTAATATTTTGAAAGTTTTGAAAGTTTGGTTTTTGAATTAGAGTTCGACTCTAGGGTTGACTTTGGTCAAGCCTCGGGTCCGAACTGTTGTTTAGTTTTTTTAAATTTTCGAAAGTTTTTTGAGAATTTTTTTTGAATGATCTTTCCCGCTGGCCTTCTGCCATGGAAATGGTAGGTGGCCTCACGAAAATTTTTGTGTGAACTCTTGTGGAGACGTGTCTCTGTGTCTAGCTAATTAGTTGACCGGACTCATGACTCTGCCCGATTAGCGAACTACGATCATCCGGTGAGGAGCGGAGAAGGGGTTCTCGGGGGATGGGATTGATACTGGAGATCTTCAGTAATCAGGAGTTGGCATACTGCAAACTCCCTGGCCGAAGAATCTCTGGTGGAATTCTCAGTCTCTGATACCTCCGACTTTACTCTTAACAGATTTCTGCAAGAGCTCAGAATTTTCATGCACTACTCACGTCGCTTGCCTGTAAGAGAGAGGGCGACCTGACGCCTTACGTTGAGAGTTAGCTCCTGGAGGAGAGGGAGGAATTGTATGACTTTTGTTAAAAAATTTTTTGAAACTCTTGAATTGTTTTCGTGATCTTTTTGGATTCTTCGTAATTTTCAGAATTTTTTGAAGATTTTTATTCGACGAGGTTGTTAACGCTTCCCGACATTGGATTTTTCGTTTTGGAATTCATTCTTTACACTATCTTGATTTGAGAAGCCTTAATTAACTTTTCGAATCCTTGTTTTTCTAATTTTTTTTTCTCAATTTCTTCGAACGTTTGGGAAAACTTTTGTCTGAATTTTAGTATCTCGCCCAAAACCTTCGACCTTAAAATAGTATTTAGCCATCATCACCTTGTGAAGAGCGTGTCTCTTCCGAACTTGCAACTTCTTGAATTTTTTGGGATAACTATTCCAAACCTTGATTTGAATTTTTTCTTGATTTACGTCTAAATTCATAATGGCTATACAGAGGACACCACCTCCTGGGCGGAACGGTGTGACTATGTTGCGTGAGCCATGCACGATCTGTAGAGACATAAGTTGGTCAGCTGAACAGAAACCAGTCATGACCACGTGTGGACATGTCTTTCATGAGGCATGTATCCAGACCTGGATAGGCGAGCATTCCAGTTGTCCTAACTGTAGACGCCGCCTCACGCCACAGGACCGCACTGGTACACTGGTGCCTTTCCTAAAAGAACGAATAAGGTGAAGCCCGTGAAGTCAGCTAGGCGCGATTCATTGCCGACCTTTGACTTGCCCACCTTCGACTTACCACCACCGAATCGACGATCTTTATCACCAGGAATGTCCGATTTGCACTCAAGGACTTTTGTAGACCCGAGTCCACGACAGGATAGTCCAGCGCGTACAGCTCAAGGCCATTCCCCAGCTACGGATGCGTTGATGGCAGGCTTACGCTTACAAATGCAGGACTTGGTACGTGAGGGTCTCGAACAGAGCCTCCATGTTTTGCGGACTGAGTTAGTAAATAGTGTCCGTCAGCAGGTAGCAGCCGCAATGCCACAAATAGACTTTTCAAGACCTCCTCCGGCTATGGGAAATCCCAGACCATCTAACGATTTTCCTAATCTGCATAGACAATCCTTTAATCGACCTTCATCAGCTTCTGGTCAGCCTAGAAGTCAGCCTGCACCAAACTTTGTACCACCTCCACCACCGCCACCTAATCGTGTCCCTGCAGGCATAGGACCGCGACGTTCTGGCAGCCCTATCCGCAGGTGGAATATATCCTACAGCGGTGACAGCTCTCGGCTCACAGTCGATGAATTTGTATTTCGGGTGGAAGCTTTGACTTATTCGGCTTTGGAAGGAGACTTCGACCTACTGGTGCGTCACATGCCGACTCTGCTTTCTGGACCAGCAATGGACTGGTACTGGTATCTCCTGAGGCAAAATTGCACGCCGTCAGGGGAGTATGTGAAAGCAGCTCTATTAGCTGAATGGGGAGTACCCAAAGACGACCTTAAGGTCAAAGTACAGCTTATGTTGCGCAAACAGAAAGCAGGGGAGTCATTTGCTACGTACTACGAGCACCTGGTAAAGCTACGAGACCAACAGCAGAACCCGTTGCCAGACGTTGAATTTTTGGAAATAGTCAAATCAAATTTACTGCCTGAGATTCAAAACAAAATTTGTTTGCATCCTACAAACACTATCCACCAGCTCAGGATTCTTGTGAATCAAATTCAAGCGACGCAACAGCGCATCGCGACAGCAAGTAGTTGGAACGCTTATCGCGGACAAAGAGTCAGTGAGGTGGATGGATACCATTCGACTGAGGCCGAACTGAATACGTCACCTGAACGCAGTGAGGAAGATTCACTATCTTCCATTTCCACCCCTAAATATGTAACCTGCTGGAATTGTGACCAGCCCGGTCACTTTTACCAAGATTGCCGGCAGGAACGACAAGTTGTGTTCTGTTACGGATGTGGACGGAAGAACACCTTCAAGCTAGATTGCATTCAATGTCAACAGAAAAACTTCAGACGGCTCGGGAATACCACCACCTCTTTCCGACCAGCGTTGATATCCCGAGCAATCAATGCAACGAACACTCCAGTTCAAGCCTTGAACAAGGAGGAAGGTCCGCTCCATTAGCAGACACTAGCGATAACTCCCTGATATGTCCACTGATATCATTCAGTGAATCTGATGATATCAGTAAAACACCTGATTGTACGATTACTTCATTGGCAGAGCCGGAGAACTTAATGGACTTCTCCGCAGATCTTCAAACTCCCATTTCCACTTCTGGGGAGCCTATGACATTATTAGACACTTCTTTAGAAGAGTCTTTAATCTTCGATGTCCCGTTGACACCTATAGCACGCATAACTGACAAGGTTAATGAGTAGGAGATTTGGCCTCCTGTCATTTCGGTGTTGAACGGCCACCAAGCTCTGATACGACGAGTGGGCGTGAGCCTGTTTTACATCCGTTGACGCCGTATCATATGCGTCTGCAGAAATAAAAGGCAGCAAGAGACCGAATCTTCTGCTCAGTAGCGGAGTTAGCTGACATCATGTTTCCTGACCTGGATATGAGACCGAAAAAGAAACGATCAACTGTTCGTTGGCGGGAATACTGTCGACGAATGAAACTAGAAAGGAAAAAACTGGCACAGATTTCCGTGTCGATGCCAGACGACATTCGACCGTACGCCGAAGTAAAGCTGCTCGGGCGAACTGAGAATGGATTACTTGATAGTGGTGCCACTGTCAGTATTCTAGGCCAGGGAGCTCTAGAGAAGCTTGCGGAAGCAGATGTCGAATGGAAGAAGTATCAGACACAGGTCCAAGTAGCTAATGGTGCCATGACGACTGTTCATGGTCATGTGAACTTGGATGTCACTCGGCTCACACAGCACTATATCTGGGAATAGACTTCTGGCGTCTATTTGGGTTGGCTCCAGATGTCCTGGGTATAGTCGCAGAAGTGAATCCAAGTGGAATAGCTACCTCTGACACCGACAGCCACCTTCTTTCTAGTCTCGATCAACAACGATTAGAAGCCACAAAACAGCTTTTCCCCGCTTTCGCCTCTTTAGGCCTTGGGAAAACATCACTGGTCACTCACAGGACCTGAAAGACGCATTCTGGCAGATCCCACTGGACGCTGATTCCAGAGAGAAGACCGCTTTCACAGTACCTGGTCATCCTCTCTATCAGTACACAGTGATGCCATTCGGCCTATGCAACGCTCCACAAACTTTGTGTCGCCTCATGGATAAAGTCATTCCTTTCGATCTTCGTGAGAATGTTCCCGTCTATCTAGACGATTTATTAATTCTGTCATCAGACTACGACACTCATCTTACGCTGCTAGCCCGTGTAGCGGGATATTTGAGGAAAGCTGGCCTCACTATCAACGTTGAGAAGAGTAAGTTTTGTATCAAGGAGACTAAATATTTGGGATTCATTGTAGGAAAGGGAGGTATGAGAACTGACCCTGACAAAATTTCAGCTATAGTTGACTATCCGTCACCTAAAACTGTTCGGCAAGCCCGACGCCTACTAGGTATGGCGGGATGGTATAGACGGTTCATTCCGAACTATGCTGATCTAACTGCCTCCATCACAGATACCCTGAAAAACCGAGTCAGTTCAAATGGACGCCTGAAGCCCAGACGTCTCTTGATCTTTTAAAACAGAAACTTACTTCTGCTCCGTTGCTAGTGAGTCTAGACTTCACCAAACCATTCGTCATCCAGTGCGATGCGAGCCAACAAGGTATTGGAGGAGTGCTGTTTCAACTAGATGACGATGGCCACGAGAAGCCAATAGCCTACGTCTCGAAAAAGTTGAACTCATCACAAAGAAATTACACCGTCACGGAGCAAGAATGCTTAGCTGCAATCTTGAGCGTACAGAAGTTCCGGCCCTTCATAGAAGTTATGCCGTTTAAGATAGTGACGGATCATGCGAGCTTGAAATGGCTGATGTCCCAAAAGGACCTCAGTGGGAGACTTGCACGGTGGAGTTTGAAGCTTCAGGGCTTCGACTTCACTATTGAGCACAGAAAAGGAAGCCTGAACGTCGTCCCTGATGCGCTGTCACGCATTCATTGTGACAGCCTGAACACAAACGAAGATCCTGGTCCGGAAGTTGACCTTAGTTCGCCATATTTCAATTCGTTGGAGTATGAGGAACTGAGGCATAAGGCATAAGCTTGGAAGCTTTGGATTCCACGAGGGCTTATCAACGACGTCATTTCAAGGGCTCATGACCCGCCACTGGCTTCACACGGAGGTATAGGGAAAACACTGGAACGTCTGCGAAGACATCTGTACTGGCCACGAATGAAAGTTGATGTCAGAAATTACGTAGGCGCCTGTGACGTGTGTAAGGAAATGAAAGCTCCCAATACTATTCTGAGACCACCGATGAAAGTCCAGTCTATGACAGAACGACCATGGCAAAAGCTGTACATTGAGTTTCTAGGTCCATATCCTCGGTCAGTGAAAGGAAACGTCTGCATTCTGATAGTTCTTGCCCACTTTTCTAAATTTCCAATTCTCAAACCGATGAGAAAAGCACCTACACTCAATGTGTGCCAATTCATTGAGACGGAAGTGTTCCACGTGTTAAGAGTCCCAGAAATGATCGTCTCGGACAATGGAGTCCAGTTTTGCTCGACTCAGTTCACCAGATTACTGGAAAAATATGGGGTGAAGCACATGCGAACGGCAGTTTACTCGCCGCAAGCAAACGCCTCAGAGCGAGTAAATAGGTCTCTATTGTCGGGGATTAGAGCATACATCAAGAGGGAACACACGAGATGGGATGAGAAACTAAGCCAAGTAGCTAGTTCCCTCAGAAGCTCTTTCCATCAAGCTACTGGTTTCTCTCCTTATCGAACACTCTTCGGTCAGCAAATGATAGAACATGGCAGCTCCTATTCCATCTTGAGGAGCCTTGGAACTCTTAGTGAGCCATTGAGAGTAGACGCAGAAGATAGAATGAGATTGATCCGTGCGAGAGTGCAGGAAAATTTACAGCATGCATTCGAACAGCGTTCACGAGCCTACAATCTCAGGGCGAAACCTGTTGAGTTCAAAGTGGGTCAAGAGGTATTTAGACGGAATTTTGCCCAAAGCAATTTCCAGCAGCAGACCAGTGCAAAACTGGGACCGAAATTCGTTAAATGTCGTGTCAGGGCCAAGAAGGGACTTTGGACGATTGTGCCACCCAAAGTCAATGGGAGGATGGGGCTTGGCCAAGAAGGCATGCCATCTGCGCCTTCATGGGAATGCAGGTAAGTGACGTAAAGGTCCCTTCAGGACTGAGTGAGTGCGAGACTTTCGTATGTAGGCACGAAAATCTTTCTTTTGATTATGGTTGGTGACAAGCGCCAGGTTATTTCGGGAACTCCCCCACACTCTCCGCCACCCTTAGCCGAGGTGCTAGCGTGCCGCCCTGTACTAACGCTGTCATCAAGTGATCTGTCAGCTCATGCGGGCAGTTTGGACTTCACATCCTGACCAGAGCTATACGCCTGGCAGCAAACAACAGCATTCCGCTATCTCGTCCCCAAAGTCAAAGCTCAGTCCCTTTGGTTCAACACCAAAGTGAGACATCTCGTGGAATGGAAGGACAGGGCATGGAGGTTCTTTAAAGGACATCCAACCCCTGAGTACGCTCTCGCCTATCGAAAAGCAAACGCCTTGATGAGGAGGGAAATCTAGGTTGCGAAGAAGCAAGCCTGGTAGGACTTTGCGTCCAGCATTAGCTCCACCCTACTAAGGCAGGCATCACAGGCCTTAGAGTCGACGATGTCATTGTCACTGACCCAGTGCTCATGGCTGAATACCTCGCCATGCACTGCACCAGCTACTCCTCCGATGCGGACCGCCCTCCAACGTATCACTCAATGAACGCGCATTTGGATATGCGCAGACAACGTGATATTGAGGATATCCCCCCCTCCCAGCTTGATGATCCGTTTTCCCTCCTGGAACTCAAGCGAATGCTTAACTCCATTCAAGGATCCACTCCTGGTCTGGATAACGTCTCCTTTGGTATGATCAAGCAAACACCTGAAATCTGGCATGCCAGACTGACGTGGTTGCTTAATCGGATTTTGGCTCTCGGCAGGTTTCCGACAGAGTGGACGCTGGCAGAGATTCGCGCAATCCCAAAAGGGAGCTCGCGTATCCCAAGCCCCTCCAAAACCACACCAATATCGCTCCTCAAAACAATATTCAAGCTTCTAGAGAAACTGATGGCAAACAGATTAGGCTGGCTCCTGGAAGAGAGGCTGCTTCCGACGGTATGGAGCTAGAGACCAGGTAGAGGTACTCAGAATCTTCTGCAGGTACTGGAGCACAACCTAAAATGCGCTTTGTTTAGGGGCCAGCACACTGTCTTGCTGTCCATCGATTTGGAAAAGGTTTTCGATAGAACGCCGAAGCACTCCGTCCTTAAGCAGCTTATAGAACGGAAGGTAGGCACTCTTTTCAGAAAGGTGGTTGTGTCTTTTCTCACCGACAGGAGGATCAAGGTCAGAGAAGGAGGTCATTTCTCCTCTACCTACGCTAGATTGGAGTAAACACACCAACATGGTGGTGGAAGACATCAACCGACGCAACAACCTTCTCAGGGTCATCTGCAGAAAGAACGCGGGACCCCCGCTTCAAACCGCCATCCAAATTGTCAGACAGCTTATCATGGGTAGGATTGACTACGTGATCACTATCTACGGATTCTCCACCAAGCTAAACCTAAACAAAATGCAGAAGGCCATCAATGTTTCAGCCAGAACAGCCATTGGTGCGCTACGTACAACCTCTATTGACAGCCTGCGGACTGAAGCTGGCTTTCCCACCTTCTCAGCTAGAAGAGACCAGCTTACTGCTAGTCTCTTTCTCAAAAATCTCCACAACCCACAGGCCCTCCTTCACGACCTGATTGTGGAAATCCTGTCCACCAACCATCAACGTACCACACGCACAAAATCAGGCCTTCACAGGTCTGTGGAAGACGTTCCCACACCCCTCAAATCCCCTCCCTTTGACCCTAACACTCTCAACCCAGTCCCCCTACTACCCCCTGGAGGATCAAGACCAACAGGATCATTACTAACATACTACAATATAAAGACGCAAACAACGACAGCAAAAGACGACTCCACCACGAGACCATAAACAGACTGGAAGCGGACAGAACACTCTATACAGACGCCTCCAAGGCAGACTCCGCTGTAGCAATGGCGGTCACAGCAGCCAATGAAACCAGACAGGCACAAATCTGTCACAAGCTGCCTCTGACTGGTGCACGTCTACACGGCCGAACCCACAGCAATCTGGGATGCAGCCAGGTGGGCAGCTAACCAAGAGGGCACCACGGCGATCTTTTCTGATAGCCTGGCGGCAATCAAGGCCATTCAAAACCACAAAAATAAAAACACCCTGGCGGTAAACGTCAGAGGCACGTTACAAAATTGCAGAATCTGGATCGCCTGGTGTCCTGGCTATGTAGGCATACCAGGAAACGAAAAAGCGGACTGCCTGGCTAAACGCACAGCTACGAGCGAGGAGTCCCTCATCTCTCCTCCAGCCTTTAGAGCCGCGATCTCACACTACAAACGGCTTCGAGACACAAGCAGAAAACTGGCGTGGAATAATTCCAAACACTTCCTGGCGAGCCACCATAGGAAAGTAAAAACACCGGACATGTTCGATCTGCCATGACGAACTATGATCGAGATGGCCAGAGTCAGGCTGGGCCACGAAAGAACACCTCTTCCGAAACCAACCGTGTCCCACGTGCAATTTCTGCACAAACTCACCACCTACTATTACAGCGCACCACATTTTTCACGAGTGCGGGGAACTACCTAGACTACTAGACGAAAGAGGCACTGTGACAGGACCAACAGAACTCCTCAAATACACTAGAGAGGACACGAACGCACTACTCTCTGCACTCAAACACTTTCTGACAACAAATGGGTTAACCACTAGACTTTAACGGCCAAACGAACATTAGAGCTAGATTTAGAATTAGATCTAAATTCAGATCTCATTTAATAAAACTTAGTCACACTTACGTATATACTAAGGTTCTTACTTGAAGTTCGAAGTTAGGTTACATTGAAATTACAGCTTTACCATATAAATACGCTAGCCTTAGTATTATGAATTGTACAATTGAATTTATTTACTTTTAGATTTAAAAATAAAAACACGAACCTTGTAATAGTTAGTTTTAGAATTAGCAGTAAAATTGTATGCGCGCATCAGACTACAACAATTACAACTGGCAGAGCCCGGATGACCTTGACGCCGTGGGCGAGAAACTTTATTGTTATAGCCTTAAGCTTAGGCTTAAGGTTTTTCAATAAAGGAATTTTTGAATTTTAATTTTAATTTTCGAGTAAAAGTTAAAAAACTTTACCTGAGACTATTATTGTTTTTTAGTATAAGTAGTGGTACTTAACTGGTACTGGTACTTAAAATCATACAATTCTTCGCAAGAATATACATCACTGAAGGACACCTTCTCCATTCGATTTTTTCCAAGATTTGTTTCGGTACTGTTATGAGAGCACATGTTAATGTCTGCATAAATTTTTTACGACTATCCCGCATGTATTCTACTTTAAACAAACTTCGGTTAGTCACTTAGCATTTTGTGTTCGGGAATATGGCGATTCTTAGTTTCATGTTAGCTATGACAATACGATGATCACTTTCAGAAACTGCTGCTATAAAACTTTGGACGTCTTTCACTATATTTCTGCACCTGTGAACCGTATGTTCTGTCTGGCTTCAAGTTGTTCCATCCGGTGATCACAGGTTTATTGTGTATTCCATCCACTCGTAAGTTGGCGAGAAACACAATAAAGTTGTTGGTGTTAATCTGCCATAACTTCTGAAATAAGTCATTCAAGGAAATACTGTTTTAGTGATATTCAATGAAAAGAATTCCACTGAGAATATTTTCAGCTGATAAAGAAGCGAAACTTTACTCGTGGCATTACAGAAACGCTTCCAGTTGTCAAATCATATGGTAAATAGTGTTCCGTAGTAGAGATAATAGAGAATGCAGTAGAGTTTCGTACAGAAGCACATTGGTGAAAATGACATCAAAGTGACGTGAAATAGAGAATTGGAGTAGCGATCTTCTCTATTTGACTGTTTCCTTGCTGTTTTTATCGACATTTTGATTAATCAAGAACAATTCAGAAATAGGAATAAAAGCGTTACAAAAATGCTGTGGAGATTATGTTACCTTTGTACTCTAATATTATATTATTTTAAGCAGAGTGACTAATGAAATTTGTTTTAGTTTTTTTTTCTACCGCCTTAAATATATTTTAACCTCTATTTTTTATAACATTATTTCAGAACTCTTCAGTTTATCACTGAATAGCAAAACTAAAATAAGAGGCCTACTTGAAATTATCTCGTCAGCAGCTGAGTACGAAGAGATTGTTGTACGACATCATGAAGAAAATATTTTAAGAAGTTTAGCTCAAAGACTTCCGAATAAAATAACTGGACCAAATGACAGCGCACCTAAATATAATGATCCACACATCAAAACAAATCTTTTACTTCAGGCACATCTTTCTCGTCTTCAGCTTGGTCCAGAACTACAAGGAGACACTGAAATTATTTTAAGTAAGGCTATCCGTCTAATACAAGCATGCGTGGATGTTTTAAGTTCAAATGGGTGGTTATCACCTGCCGTAGCTGCTATGGAATTGGCACAAATGGTTACTCAGGCTATGTGGAGTAAAGATTCTTATCTTAAACAGTTACCACATTTCTCAATTGATATAATCAAAAGATGTTCAGACAAGGTATAAATTCTAAATTAAATAAGTCAGTCGCTTTCAGCCACTGCCTTTTCTAACTCTTGGCTTAAGTGAGCGTAGTTATTTTTCAACAGCAAGTCTGAAAGCTATTATTGTGTGATTATATTAAATTAATTATATTCTTGCAGAGAATTGAAACTGTTTTCGATATAATGGAATTGGAGGATGATGATCGAAATAAGTTACTTCAACTATCTGATACACAAATGGCTGATGTGGCCAGATTTTGTAACAGATATCCCAACATTGAAATGAATTTCGAAGTCGTGGATAAGGATCGTATAAATTCTGGATCAACTGTGAATGTTGTAGTTCAACTTGAACGTGAAGATGAGGTTACTGGACCAGTAATAGCTCCATTCTTTCCTCAGGTAAAATCTTATCATTAATTCTCTCAAAAAGAATCGTAAGTAAATACATACATTTTTTTCTTAATTTTCAGAAACGAGAGGAAGGCTGGTGGGTTGTTATTGGAGATCCAAAATCGAATTCTTTACTTTCTATTAAGAGATTAACTCTTCAACAAAAAGCTAAAGTTAAATTGGACTTTGTAGCGCCTAGTCCAGGACGACATGAATACACTCTGTACTTTATGAGTGATTCTTATTTGGGATGCGATCAAGAGTACAAGTTTGCTATAGATGTCGGCGACTTCCAATCGGATAGTGAAAGTGATTCTGATTGAAACCTGTAATCAAACAGCTCTGATCAATAAATGATCGTTTTAATAAATTTAAAGCTTTTTTTTACATAATGTCCGTTAAGGTAATGTAATTCCGCGTAATTGGAAAAAGAAAAAGTGATCACCCCGATCTGATCATTATACAAAAAAAAAATAAGTGAAAGGTTCAAAGAATTAAAAGACACTCAGTTTGATAATATGTTAATTTATTAAACAGAGGAAATTCACATTGAGCACAGTAGCGTGATTTTGTACATTCGCGTCGAGATACCAAATTGAACTGAATAGGTTAGTTTGACTGCAGACACAATTTTTGGAGAACAATGCAAAGATTAACAGTGTGTCTAGTCCTGTTTATCTCGATGCAGTAAAATTTATTTGTTACTTTGGTTTTTTTATATTTAGAATGCGTCCGGTAGACGAAAGGATGTAGAAGATTGATGAATCACAGAACTGGATATGGATATGGTCGTTGTAGTATCCGATTTTTAGTTTGAACTGAGACAACTCGCACTAGTTCATCTGATCCAGGATGGACCTTCACTATACGCCCAAGTGCCCAGGATGAAGGTGGAAGATGATCTCGAAGAACGATGAGATGTCCTGGTTGATGATTAAGGGACGCATGTTTCCATTTGGTTCTTTCTTGCAGGGTGTTCAAGTAATCCTTGGACCAGAGATTCCAAAAATGCTCGTACGATTGCTGTACAAGTTTCCATCTGGAAATGCAATTTTGAGGTTCATGTTGAAGCGTAGGTTCCGGAGTTGTCAGAGGATTAGATCCTATTAAAAAAGGTTCCAAGTCATTGAGATCTGGGCTTAGGTGGTAAAGAGGTCGAGAGTTGAAGCATGTTTCTATCTGTGTCAGCAAGGTGTAAAGCTCCTCAAACGTAAGGGTAGAGGTTCCAATGCATAGCTTTAGATGATGCTTAACGCTTTTGACGCCCGCTTCCCAAAGGCACTCTGTGCCATGAAGAGATAACAGTGAAGCCAGTTCGCCTGGAAGCTCGTTGCGAAGTGCAAAGAAGGAGTTCGTTAGATTCTTTGCAGCAATGACGAAAGTAGTAGCGTTGTCACTGAAGATCTTGGAGCAGAGTCGTCGTCTAGCTGTAAATCTTTGGTACGTTGCGATAAACACTTTAGTTGTCAGATCAGACAGCAGCTCTAAATGTAGGGCTTTAGTCGCCATGCAGACAAATAAGGCTATATACGCTTTATGTGCTGCTCTACCTCGGCCAGGGCCACACCGTACTAGAATGGGACCTGCATAATCTAAGCCTGAATGAGAAAGTGGTCGACTTGATTGAACTCGTTCTGATGGAAGGATGCCCATAAGCTGAGTTTTTGCAGTGGCTCGATGTCTAAAATAGACTACACAGCGTCTGAGGAATTGACGAACAAGATCTCGTGATCCTAGAATCCAGTACTGTTGTCGGACAAAACTAAGCGTTAGCTGAACACCGCCATGTAGCGTTTGCGTATGAGCGTCTGCAATAATAAGTACGGCAAGAGCTAGTTTTTGCTATGAGAAATTTATGTTTCGAGTCATCTGATAATTTTATTCGAGCAATTCCGAAGGGGAACATCCGCTTTCCAAGCCCCGCCGAAACCAGACCTATTTCCCTCCTTGTTAGGTCCTGCAAACAAAACTGAGGAAAAAATCAGAAGCCTACGAGCATTAGAAAAAAAAAAATAAATAAATATAAGTTCCGTAAGATTCCCCCACCTGTAAAAGAATAATTGGAGGGAGAGCGGGTGAGGGTAAATAAGAAATCTATAAGCACCTAATAGAAGAAAACATTTATTTTGAATAAGAAAAGAGAATAAATAATACTTGAATGACAGAGCTTACTTTGACAAAAGCTATAGCTATGTCTGAATTCGAATATTAAATTCTAAAATGAAAACATACCTGAAATAATGACAAGATTAGTATAATTCACAAAACCTACGTATCATATTACCTTTGAGTGTCTCGTCTCTTGATGTAACAAAGAATTTTGTTGTTGTTGTAGCCTTCTTTCTTTGTAGCTCCCCTGAAGTCCCCGTGACTGCCAGCTGTTGGATCCCTGGATGTCCTGGAGAAATGACCTGGAACCTGAGAATAAAAATAAAAAGGAAAAAAAAGGCCTTATTATCGGCGGAACTCTTTAGGTCTAGAGTCAAAACCTGGAAAAGAAACAGAAAAAAAAGCAATGCAACCCCAAAATGTCTAAAAAACGAAGCACCGAAATTAGTAGTTACGGCGTCACCGATGTGGTCTAAACTGTCCAGGATATACCGATGACACCTATAATCAATAGTGGAAAATCAAGGCAACACCAAGCAAGTCCTTCTCCATGGCTTTGACATACGAAAGGCAATGGGTGCGAACCATAGTCAGTACAACAAACGACAGCTACGGGAATCACTTCGCAGAATTGTTGGAACAAATTTCTAAACTGGTATTTCTCATTTAATATTGTTAAACTTTTAATTAAGAATTAAGCTTTGTAACTTCTCCTTAAGAGATGTTAAATTTTACACTAGTTTGAAATTACTTATAGTAAGTTTTGAATTAATAAGTAAGCACATAAGGTTAAGAAAGAAAAAAAAAATGAAATTGTAAACGCAGAGCCACCAGCTGCTTCCCTCTCGAAACCAGGTAGTAACATATCAATGCGAACCTCCCTTCCTTAAGGGCCGTTACTCTGAAGAGAAGTAATCCACAATATAGTGGGAGAGGTTTTCCAGGCTCCTTAGTAGTAAGCTCTCAGAACCGAAATCTTTATTTATTCTAATGTCAACATTATCATCATTATTACTATTAGCCTTAGTTACAATTCCTTAATTCATTTTTTTTTTCAAAATCCCCCTTTCAGACAGCTTAGCTGGTTTAAGAAAGAGGTTGAAATTCATTTAATTAACTACAATCTATTTATTCCTTATATATAGCCTAATAAGAATAGCATGTTCTAATTCAACTTAGTTATATTTCACGAAGACTACATATATGGTTTCTTACTTTCTTTGTGAAGATGTTTATATTCGAACTGATTTTAATCTCAAAAGGAAGTCTGTTGAAGATCTCACTGGATGTCGCCAATAATCCTTTACGAACCCTTTCTGTCCTTGCTGCTTCTACTCTTATATCATTCCTCTGTCTTGTATTGTGCGTATGGAGATCTGCTGCCGTAGTGATTTTGAGGTTTGTTTTAATTTTTTTGTTTTTCAACTTATAGACAAATTTAGCTTTCTCCACGAAGATTATTTGCTTTAGACTAAGTTTTTCCGTTCTTCTTAGTAATTCCTTTGTAGACGTTAGCCAAGGTATATTATATAATGTTTTAAGAGCTCTATTCATAGTTATCTGTGTTCTATTAATTATATAGTTGGAGCATTGGGACCATACAGGTATGCTATATTTTATGTGTGATAGTACATGAGCATTATATATTAGATTTGCTGTTTTGTTATTTAATGTCAAATTCATTCTTTTGATAGCGCCCAACATCGGTATAATTTTATTAATTTTGCTGTTTATATGACTGTTCCACCTTAATTGCTCATCTAATATAAGACCAAGATATTTTATTTCCTTAACTCTCTGCAAGCTCATGGATCCAATTTTTATCTGTGGGTCAATATCTTCCTTATTGACTTGACGAAATATCATAAATTTGGTTTTTTCTTCGTTCAGCGAAAGTTTGTTTCCATCTGTCCATTGCTTATATCTTATGAGATCCCCGTTCATAGTTCTTTGAAGGATTTCTTTTGTTTTCGCCCCATATATAATGTTTGTGTCATCTGCATATATATGATAGTCTCCTTTAATTCCTGCATTCTGCATGTTATTTATGTATAGTAAATAGAGATTAGGTCCCAGGATGGAGCCTTGTGGTACACCAGTGCGGAGAATCTCCGGATCGCTATGTATTTTTTGTATTTTTGTAAACAATTTCCTATTGGTTAAATAGCTTTCCACCAGTTTATTGGCTATACCCCTTATTCCAAGCTCATCCACAAACTTCAGAAGAAGATCATGGTCAACTGTATCAAAGGCTTTTCTAAGATCTACAAAAATTGCTCCAGTATATAGACCTTCATCTAGATATTTGTTGATTACATTCATTGTCTCAGCTGTGGCTGACTCTGTTCCGCTGTATTCCTGAAAGCCAAATTGTTTCTGATCATATCCTCCAGTTTTGTTTATAAAACTCCTGAGTCTTTTTTCAATTATCTTCTCGAATATTTTTCCAACACAACTGAGAATTGCAATTGGTCTGTAATTACTCACATCCTTTTTATCTCCACCTTTATATATTGGTAGTATTTCAGTCTCCTTTAGTATATTTGGATAAATTCCGGTTGAGATGGTTTGATTTACAAGATTGGCTAAAGTCGGGCTTATTATATCAGCCGCAACAGCAAGATCATTCGTAGTGATTCCGTCAAGCCCAGGTGCAGATTCTTTTCTGAGACTTTTAATTACAAATTCTATTTCTGCCGTATCAGATGGTTCAAGAAAAATTGATTTTGCTTGCCTTTTATTTGCAGTAGGTGACTTTGTTGGTAACTTTTCCTTAAGTTCATTGCCAATGTTGACGAAGTACTGATTAAGTGTGTCTGCTATCGTCTTTGGATTAGTTTCTATTTTCCCTGACTTCCTTATCTCAGTAATAGTTTCTTTATTTACATTTTCCTTTTTTATGATAAATTTATTAATTATTTTCCATGTTTTCCTTGTGTCGTATTTTGTCTTCTGAAACTGTTTGTCAATGTATTCTTGTTTCACTTTCCTTACTAACATGTTTACCCGATTTTTAGCACAAGTATAATCTTCCCCTCAATATCATCCGGGTGCTTCTTCATTTTTTTATATAACTTCTCCCTTTTTTTCATTTCATCTATAATTTTATCCGTTATCCATCCATTATTCCTACTTCTAATCTTTTTGTAAATTGTGCTATCTTTTTTACTATCTTTTATAATGTCGATAAGTTCCTCCGTTGTTATTGCTTGAGAGTTTTGTATTCTCTCTTTGATTTTTTCTCTATATCTCTCTTTGTCTATTGATGAGATGACTTTTGTGCTCATCCTTTTTTTTTGAAAAACATTTGTAGTGATTACAACCTTAATTACGTTATGATCTGATATGGAGGTAGTGTCCATATTCATGTCCATTAAAAATGTCTCACACAGATCCGTAAATATATGATCTATTATTGTAGCCGTGTTTTCTGTAGATCTAGTTGCATGTTTAATATCAATTTTATTTAGAATCCTGAAGTTGCATATAGATAATAAGTCTAGATATTGAGTTACTGCATTATTGTTCGCCAACAAATCAATGTTGGTATCTCCCAAAAATATAAGCTTTCGGTGCTGAGTCAGTAAGTTCTCCAAATAGTCTATAAATTCATGCTGGCTTTCGCTTGGTGATTTATACATTGTTAGTATTTTAAGACTACTCTTGCTGCTTATTTTTATTTCAGTTAGTATTACATTATATTTAATGTCTAGTTTTATATTGTTATATTTTATTCCTTGTTTAATAAAAATTGCTGTTCCGCCACCACGACTCTCCTCTCTGCAGTTGAAAATTCCTGTAAAGCCTCTTATGTTATAGAAGTTCACCTCATTAGAATATAGCCATGTTTCATTCAGCACTATTATATCTATCTGTGGGTTTTTGATAACCATAATTTCAATTTCATCTAGCTTATTTCGGATACTCCTGATATTTAGATATATTAGATTTAGCATGGTGGGCATTCTTTATAGAGATTGTACAGTATATTCGGTTTTGCTCCTCACTATCTCTATACGTCTTTGGTATATCGGGCACTTTCTACTATCTGCAGCGTGCTTACAGTTGTCTAGATTGTCTTCTTTATTCTTTATTGTTTTCAAACGACAGTTTATACAAGAGACTTTAGTCATAGTACAGTTTGATGATTCGTGATTTTCACCACAGTTCTTGCATATATCTCTATTCGTACAATTTTTTGATGAATGACCATATTTTTGGCATTTAAAGCATCTCATTATATTGAAGTCCTCACGTACATAGTGGGAGTTCCAATCGATGTTTACGTATTGATCTGCCATACGTTTGTATGTGGATGCGCAGACCTCCAAAAATATGGTCCATTTATTTGTGCGTCTATTTAATTTGTTGTATGTTATATTAAGTTGGTCTTGAGTTGTGAAGGAGTGATTTAGATCTCGAAGTTCTTTTAGTAGTTCTTTTGTTGTGTAGTTTTTATTTAGATTCGAAATAAATAAACATGGGACTCTTTTCTTACTAAGGGAGATGTTGTATCTCTCACATAGTTCTTTATTGGCTTCCTTTAGGAGAATCATATTGTTTTCCGTAGAGTTTGATTTAATTATGACTCCTCCTTTAGTTATGGGCTTTACTTCAATTATTGGAACCTTCAAGATACTTGGTTTGATTTTTTCCTTAATGTATTTTTTTGTGTCTTCTGATATTTGATTTGGGTTTAATGGTCTAATTATTACTCCCTGTGTTGGTATCCTGGGGCCACCCTTCTTTACTACTTCCGAGTATGTATTTTTATTATTGTTTATTGTTCTATTTGCACCTTCCCCGTCTTCCATTTTATTTACCGTTTGTAATATTGTATTAATTATTTCTCTTTGTTGATTATCTTCCTTTTTCATCTCAATTAGATCGTACATTATTTTATCCAATTGCTCTATCATTCGTTTTTGATATTTATTTTGTCTTAGTACGTGATCCATTATCGCTTCAAATTTTTCCGGGATTGTTTTTATATGTTTGCTGCATTCAGAGCACATAAAGAGAACGTTTTCTTTTGTATTTATTAGATTAACATCGTACTCCACAAGATTTACACATTTAGCATGAAATATGGATCCACATGTTCCATTACAAAATATTGCATTTTCATTTTTTGTTATTCTCTTGCAAGATCTGCATGTAGTACTCATTTTCACAGTTTTATAGAAATTTTAAAAGTTTCTGTTCGAATCAATAGAAAATATTTTACGGTAGACTCGTCATGGCAACGGTCAAATTAAATTAAATTATATTTTGAAATGTCACAATAATTTTATTTTGAGCACTTTTTTCACAATTTTGCTGGTTTTATTTTATAGATAATATACTTAAGATTACTCTGGTTATTGTACACTATTGCTGATGGCACTTCTTAACTTTTTTCACTCTTTTATTACTACTTTCTTGTTTGGTTTCTGTGGAGCCAAGATTGACGCGTCTGCTCTCAGTAAGTTGAAACACATAATAATAATTACGCATAAAAGTGTCAATAAGTTGAAACAAAAACAGTAACCATCCACCAATCAATAACTTAAAACAAAAGTCCACATAAAATATTACCCAATTCAAAATTCTATTTAATTTAAATAAAACAATTTCGTCCAAGTGTCAAAACTAAAAGCAAACAGTGTAAAATAAACTGAATAACTGTTCCCAAGAGAACAATATTAATAAACTTGCACAAAGAACTTATAACGAGACTGTCCGAGTAAATTTCCGACAAAGCAACTAACTGAAACGAAACACAAATAACATAAGAACAAGGAAAATATCGGCGGTCTATCGAGGGGCAATTAGGTAATGTGCACCCCAAACTAGTGTAAACAACAGTCACGCCGAATCAGCCAAATTATTTTCGACTAGAAACACACGCCGGACAAATAGCGGGTTGAGTGCTAAAAAGCAAGTCGACAGGGTGTGGCAGGTCTCTTTTTCGGAGGCGACGACGATTCGCTTTTCTTGCTCTTCTACAAGTGACAGCGATTAAGAACGGACGTAAGGAGGAAAATTGCAGAGGCGAAAAGTGCGATTTATATATTGAAAGGAGGACATAACAAGCAAGGAACAAAAATCTTTAATAAAAAAGGGAATCGAAAAAAACGTTCCGGATAGTGGTGTAAAACTGATCAAAAGGGAAAAGGAAGAGGAGAAACTAAGGAGTCTGGAAACGAGAATTTAACAGAATTGTTCACGTGTTAAGGAAGCAATAAAAGTAAAAAGGCTTTCCCCAGGGATAGAGGGTCGCGGATCACTAAATAAGCTGAGTATATATTTCTCCATTTTTATATTTCTCTGTTCTTTAGAATTTATATACAATTTACGAATATACAGTTATTAGTATTAAGAGATTCGCGGCTGGTTGGTGTCGGCGGAATCTGTCCCTTTTGTCTGAGGCCGTTAGGCCGTATATATATATATCATACTCGAGTTCATTGGTCGTCTGATCGCTTCGGAAATTAAGTTGCTTAAATATTTATTGTTTAACGCCATAAATTATCACGCCGTGTGACTAGATTGAATTAAGCGGCGTATTGTTAATTGTTATTTTTGTACAAGCTAATAAAGAGAATACCAGTAACGTTGAACAGTGGATATTTCTTTAACGTCTTGGGCATGTTCATTATATCGTTCGTGAATTAATTTTATTACCTGGATTGCTTCAAGGGTAATCGTTACTACTGTCCAGCGAAGTAAGGACGTGCTGGAGGGAGAATAATTACCATATTTCTGGTTACATGTAGGTTTTGCTGATAGTTTGCAAAGTCCCGAAGGTCAAACAGGTCAACGACGGTACAACGTTGTTACACATTGCGGACACAGGAGGGCAGTTGGTCGAAGTTTTTTTGTGATAGCTTTGTTGGCACGGCAAGTGGAGTAGTCACAGAGTGCTTTATAAGCCTTAGAAAACCAGGTACATATATTTATGCGGCACGTACCTGCTTTAAACATAAAAGTATATACATACCTATACAGCTGGTATGTATTGATATTTCGTTCCAATTTTAAACACAGAAATATTTAACCACATTGAGGCGAGCCATAGGTAACAACCAACACATACATATATACTGCAGAAATCTAGAAGTGGGCTAGTAGAGACATGTCCCGGAGTGCGTAGCATCCTAGGAACATATTGTGACTTTTCACATATGTTATCACAGCTATGTGAAGTCTGTCGAAGGATATAAAAAGATATATCGTATTTGGCTGCAGATTGCTGGCATTATTTAGATTTTCTTTTTTTTTTTGTATAAAATGCTACCCCTAACTGGGTTTTGGTAAAAAAAGGCGTACCTAGGAACATATCCTCATTATTGATATAGGTTATTACGACTAAGCGAAGTTTTTCTTTTTTTTTTAAAGATAAGCATAAACACATATTGTCATTACTCGCATCTATAGCAACTATTTCCGGGTCGGACGAAAGATATAAAACTCAAAGTACCAGTTCTAGTTTAATTCAGCAGTTGAGTCACACTGCAAGTGCATATCAATAGCACGTTTCCGTTTCTTTATGTTTGTAGTTTCGTTTCCTTGCGCTTATTTTATATAGGGTTTCGTAATTTAATTCCCTTCAGAAAAATTACGTGGCGCCCAAAATTTGATATTGGAATCCCTTTCTCGAAGCCTCAATGCAGGAGGAGCCGTTGGGTAACCCAACCCCGACTGCACTGAGCAAGCCGCAGACTTGTTGCGCCTCCATTGGGTTAGCTTAGCTGATTAGTTGACTAGGGGAACGTGAGAGCCGGTGTGGCTAGTACTCTTATACCTTGATTTATTTTAATTTTTTTTTTTTACGATGGCTACGGCAAGAAGTAAGGCTAATGAAGATATCAACAGGCTTAGCCAGGAGGAGCTTGCCTACGAGATGGTCATTAGAGGCTTACCAGAATCGACGGTGGAAGATATGAGGAAATCCCTCAGAGCAGCGCGTAAACGGGAAAAGCAAGGCGAACAAGTTTTGGTCGAAGATTATCGATTTGAGTTTGGCGAAGATTGTGAAGCTCTAAACAATAAGATAGATGAGATTACCAAGTTGATTTCCGAATTTCAGGGTGAGGAGAGGTCTTCGCTATATCTAAAGATCGCTACTAAAATAGAGTGGGCTTTGAGACGAGTTAACCTGTGCGCTCCAGAAGAAGACAAAGATAGTAAATTGTTGACGGATATCAAGGGGAAATTGTACGTCTTACTCGGGGAATTAGATTAGAAGGTGGAGCAGGAACCCGAAAATGCGGAATCTCCAGAGACCATAAGGGAAGTTTCAGATATAGATAATAATATACCCATTTGCGAAGAGTCTCAGATTAGGAGTAGAGATGTAGGGGTTACTGCCAGCGAACCACCCAATACCCAAGATATTTCCACCTGTTTTAGCAACAAAATTACAGTTCCGGTTGCGAAATGGAACCTTCGATACACTGGCGATCGTACCCAATCCCTTCATAGCTTTTTAGAAAGAGTTGAAGAACTGCGAGTGGCAAGAGGCCTGGGAAAAGAACTGCTGTTTTTGTCAGCAGTAGACTTATTTGCTGGTAATGCCTTGGTCTGGTTCCGAGCGGTGCGGAATAAGGTTAAAGACTGGGAGGGCTTGGTGGCAGAAATGAAACGCGAATTCCTGCCTTCAGATTACGACGACCAACTACTCGACGAAATCAGACGCCGTACACAGGGAAAGAAAGAAAGTATTGGAATGTACGTAGCGATAATGAAAGGTCTATTCGGTCGACTACTGGAGCAGCCATCAGAGAATAAGATGCTGCGCATGATCATGAAAAACCTTGATCCGTTCTATCAAATGCCACTGGGTTTATGTAGTGTTGAAACCGTGGACGAATTAGTTGAGCGTGGCAGAAGTCTGGAAGGTATTAGGGCTCGGGTTGAGGCCTTTATACCACCACCTCAAAAGAAACTGAATAATGCTCTAGAACCAGACTTGGCTTACGTAAACACAGAGGTAAACGAAGTAATCCACACGACTAAACACCCTGTATCACCTAAAAGTCTAGTATGTTATAATTGTAAGAAAACAGGACATGTCTACACGAGATGTAAAGCACCGAAGCAGTGTTTCGGATGTGGTCGACCAGGGGTTTACAAAAAGCAGTGTCCCGTGTGTAATCCGGGAAACGTAAGCAGAGCTCACGAGGAGGCGGCACAGTGAGCTCAATTATTACTAGGTCGTCCCCAAGCAAAGTTCCGTATAGTTGTGCCGTAGGTGAATTAAATACAAAAGGTAATGCTCGTTCGTATGTGAGCATAGGAACCCAAACCGAATTAAACTTAGGCGAGAAGAATATAAATGAAATGTTGGTAACTAAGGCAATCCTAGAAAATTGCGATAGGAACTCTGTTCATGAAGCATAAGCGCAAGAAGTTGATTCGAATAGTTCAAAAAGGGCGATAAACAATCCAAGCACTACGGATTACCTGCTAGGAAATAGAGATGGAGATTCAAGACCTTATTTAACTGTCAGAATTTATGGAATTCCAGTTACTGGTCTGTTGGATTCAGGAGCAACACGTACCATCCTGGGTGAGGAGGGCTGGCGACTTTTGAAAGATCTAGGGATTGTACCAAGTAGAGTAGCAGGGGAATATATCTCAGTAGCGAATGGGGATTCTTGCGAGGTATTAGGTATAGTGAACCTACCAGTCGAACTCGAAGGGAAAATCAGACTTTTGGCGGTGCGAGTCGTACCAAGCCTGCCTCATAATCTAATATTGGGATCAGATTTTTGGGCAGTGATGGGTATTGTGGCATGTCTGAAGGAAGGGGTCTGGCACTTTTCAGAGGAAATTCGCTTGTGTTCAATAGAAGCAAGAGAAGTTATGACAATTCCGAACGATTTACAACCCCAGCCTACGTTGAGTAAAGCAGGCAAAGCAAAGCTGAGAAATTTATTGGAAGAGGTATTCCGAGATATGGGATCAGGTATCGGTTGCACCAGTGTATTGGAGCACGTCATACGAACCACCTCAACCCCAATAAAACAAAGATATTACCCCGTGTCGCCGGCTGTACAAAAACACATTGATGATGAGCTTGACCAGATGCTAAGAGAAGGCATAGTGGAGCCTTCAAACAGTCCGTGGGCATCGCCAATAATACTCGTAAGAAAGAAGGATGGCTCGTATCGGTTTTGCGTAGACTACCGAAAATTAAATAAGGTGACAGAAAAAGATGCTTATCCCTTGCCGTACGTTTCTGCTACGTTAGATCGACTACGCGATGCGAAGTTTCTGTCGTCTCTCGATATAAAATCTGCTTTTTGGCAAGTCCCTATGGCAGAAGGTTCAAAAAAGTACACCGCCTTTACAGTCCCGAACCGGGGGTTATTTCATTTCAACAGGATGCCTTTTGGGTTGAGTAATTCCCCGGCTACCTGGCAAAGACTTATCGACAATGTTCTAGGATCTGACTTAGAACCATATGTGTTTGTTTACCTTGATGACGTGATCGTTATCACTCAAGACTTTGACAAACATTTGGAAGTACTGAGAGAAGTTTTCCGACGGATGAAAAAAGCAGGCTTAATAGTCAGTCAAGAAAAGTGTCAGTTTTGTCGCGCCGAACTCCGTTACTTGGGATACATTGTGAATGAGAATGGCCTCAGCGTAGATCCGGAGAAGGTCGTGTGCATCGTAAATCTCCTCAGACCAACAAATGTCTCGGCAGTGCGTCGAATTATCGGAATGGTTTCGTGGTACAGGCGATTCGTACCAAACTTTTCAACGATGATTTCGCCCATGACGTGCTTATTGAAGAAAAATAAGAAATTCATTTGGGATGCGGAATGTGAAGAGTCTTTTTCAAAGATCAAGGAATGTCTGGTGACCGCACCGATTTTATCGTGCCCAGACTTCAAGTTACCATTTGTCGTACAAACTGATGCTTCTGATTACGGGCTGGGTGCTGTTCTATCGCAACAGCACTCCATTGGCGAAAAGGTAATTTGCTACCTGAGTAGATCATTAACGTCAGCCGAAAAGAAGTACACGACGACTGAAAAGGAATGCTTAGCTGTTATATGGGCAGTAGAGAAGCTAAGACCCTATGTTGAAGGAGTCAAGTTTACTGTCATAACTGACCACTATTCTTTGGTATGGCTCCACCGTTTGAAAGACCCTAGGGGACGCTTAGCGCGCTGGGCTGTTCGACTACAGCAATTCGATTTCGAAATAATACACCGGAAAGGGAAAGATAATGCGGTACCAGATGCTCTTTCCAGGTCTGTACCGGGGGCAGAAATCATGGTAACCGGCAGCTCGGGAGAGGAAAAGGATGAGTGGTATGAGAGGTTGAAGCTGCGGGTATTGTCAGAGCCTGCGATATTTTCGAGCTGGAAGATAGAGAATGGTAACGTGTATAAAAAGATTTCACCTCGGTTCTTAGCATTAGCTTCCGAAGAAGATTATTGGAGGAAAGTTGTACCAAAGCCGCAACGCAGAAGACTCATTGAACTTGGTCATGATGAGCGAGCTCACGTAGGAACAAAAAAGACCTTACATTTCGTAGCAAGACAATACTATTGGCCTAAGATGAAAGCCGATATCGCAAGATATGTACGTCAATGTACCACCTGCCAAGCTATCAAGCCTGACCTGCAACGCCCCTCTGGTTTAATGCAGACCCGTAGCTACATAAATAGGCCCTGGGAGATGTTGTGTATAGATCTGGTCGGACCGCTACCTAGGTCAACGAGTGGTCACAATTTCATACTAACAGTTGTTGATTATTTCAGTAAGTTTACCTTACTTTTTCCGCTACGTTCATCTACCGCAAAATTGGTCGCGAAAACTGTGGAAGAATCAGTGTTGCTCTTATTTGGTGTCCCGAAATGGATAGTATGCGACAATGGTGTCCAATTTAAGAGTAAAGAGTTTGAAAGTCTGACAAAGTCGTACGGCATCACGATCTCTTTTACCGCGAGATATCATCCTCAAGCGAATCCCTCCGAGAGGGTAAATCAGGTGGTCAAAACTATGCTCAAGGCATATGTGGGTGAAAATCAGAGAACGTGGGCAAACCATTTACCAAAAGTATCTTGCGTAATAAGGACGTCGGTGCACGAAGCGACAAAACTTACACCCTACTTCATTCTATTCGGGAGAGAAATGTCCTTGAATGAGAGTGGGCCGGATATCCCAGAAGCTGGATTCATGCCTAATCGAGAATTAGACGTTGTCAAGCGCGTAAAAGAAAGGGAAGTTATATTGGAAAGCGTCAAAAAGCATTTGAAAATTGCTGCTGATAAGGGGGCGAAAGTTTACAACCTTAGGCGGCGTCCTGTCTCATACAAACCAAAAGAATTGGTCTGGAAGAAAAATTATGTTTGCTCGGATGCCGCTGAGTATTTCGCGGCCAAGCTAGCACCCAGATTCGTTGGACCTTTTAGCATCAAGGAAAAGATATCTCCGACAACTTACCAACTAGAAAACGTAGAGGGTAAGCCAGCAGGAGTTTGGCACGTCAAAGACCTTAAAAAGTACTATACTGCAGAACCTAATTCTTAATCGTCAGAACGATTCAGGAAATTTTGAAGAAAATTTCCGGAAGTAGGGGTGGGATTGTTAGGTCCTGCAAACAAAACTGAGGAAAAAATCAGAAGCCTACGAGCATTAGGAAAAAAAAAAAAATAAATAAATATAAGTTCCGTAAGATTCCCCCACCTGTAAAAGAATAATTGGAGGGAGAGCGGGTGAGGGTAAATAAGAAATCTATAAGCGCCTAATAGAAGAAAACATTTATTTTGAATAAGAAAAGAGAATAAATAATACTTGAATGACAGAGCTTACTTTGACAAAAGCTATAGCTATGTCTGAATTCGAATATTAAATTCTAAAATGAAAACATACCTGAAATAATGACAAGATTAGTATAATTCACAAAACCTACGTATCATATTACCTTTGAGTGTCTCGTCTCTTGATGTAACAAAGAATTTTGTTGTTGTTGTAGCCTTCTTTCTTTGTAGCTCCCCTGAAGTCCCCGTGACTGCCAGCTGTTGGATCCCTGGATGTCCTGGAGAAATGACCTGGAACCTGAGAATAAAAATAAAAAGGAAAAAAAAGGCCTTATTATCGGCGGAACTCTTTAGGTCTAGAGTCAAAACCTGGAAAAGAAACAGAAAAAAAAGCAATGCAACCCCAAAATCTCTAAAAAACGAAGCACCGAAATTAGTAGTTACGGCGTCACCGATGTGGTCTAAACTGTCCAGGATATACCGATGACACCTATAATCAATAGTGGAAAATCAAGGCAACACCAAGCAAGTCCTTCTCCATGGCTTTGACATACGAAAGGCAATGGGTGCGAACTATAGTCAGTACAACAAACGACAGCTACGGGAATCACTTCGCAGAATTGTTGGAACAAATTTCTAAACTGGTATTTCTCATTTAATATTGTTAAACTTTTAATTAAGAATTAAGCTTTGTAACTTCTCCTTAAGAGATGTTAAATTTTACACTAGTTTGAAATTACTTATAGTAAGTTTTGAATTAATAAGTAAGCACATAAGGTTAAGAAAGAAAAAAAAAATGAAATTGTAAACGCAGAGCCACCAGCTGCTTCCCTCTCGAAACCAGGTAGTAACATATCAATGCGAACCTCCCTTCCTTAAGGGCCGTTACTCTGAAGAGAAGTAATCCACAATATAGTGGGAGAGGTTTTCCAGGCTCCTTAGTAGTAAACTCTCAGAACCGAAATCTTTAATAAGCAAAACCTCAAGTTGAAACACATAATAATAATTACGCATAAAAGTGTCAATAAGTTGAAACAAAAACAGTAACCATCCACCAATCAATAACTTAAAACAAAAGTCCACATAAAATATTACCCAATTCAAAATTCTATTTAATTTAAATAAAACAATTTCGTCCAAGTGTCAAAACTAAAAGCAAACAGTGTAAAATAAACTGAATAACTGTTCCAAGAGAACAATATTAATAAACTTGCACAAAGAACTTATAACGAGACTGTCCGAGTAAATTTCCGACAAAGCAACTAACTGAAACGAAACACAAATAACATAAGAACAAGGAAAATATCGGCGGCCTATCGAGGGGCAATTAGGTAATGTGCACCCCAAACTAGTGTAAACAACAGTCACGCCGAATCAGCCAAATTATTTTCGACTAGAAACACACGCCGGACAAATAGCGGGTTGAGTGCTAAAAAGCAAGTCGACAGGGTGTGGCAGGTCTCTTTTTCGGAGGCGACGACGATTCGCTTTTCTTGCTCTTCTACAAGTGACAGCGATTAAGAACGGACGTAAGGAGGAAAATTGCAGAGGCGAAAAGTGCGATTTATATATTGAAAGGAGGACATAACAAGCAAGGAACAAAAATCTTTAATAAAAAAGGGAATCGAAAAAAACGTTCCGGATAGTGGTGTAAAACTGATCAAAAGGGAAAAGGAAGAGGAGAAACTAAGGAGTCTGGAAACGAGAATTTAACAGAATTGTTCACGTGTTAAGGAAGCAATAAAAGTAAAAAGGCTTTCCCCAGGGATAGAGGTTCGCGGATCACTAAATAAGCTGAGTATATATTTCTCCATTTTTATATTTCTCTGTTCTTTAGAATTTATATACAATTTACGAATATACAGTTATTAGTATTAAGAGATTCGCGGCTGGTTGGTGTCGGCGGAATCTGTCCCTTTTGTCTGAGGTCGTTAGGCCGTATATATATATATATCGTACTCGAGTTCATTGGTCGTCTGATCGCTTCGGAAATTAAGTTGCTTAAATATCTATTGTTTAACGCCATAAATTATCACGCCGTGTGACTAGATTGAATTAAGCGGCGTATTGTTAATTGTTATTTTTGTACAAGCTAATAAAGAGAATACCAGTAACGTTGAACAGTGGATATTTCTTTAACGTCTTGGGCATGTTCATTATATCGTTCGTGAATTAATTTTATTACCTGGATTGCTTCAAGGGTAATCGTTACTACTGTCCAGCGAAGTAAGGACGTGCTGGAGGGAGAATAATTACCATATTTCTGGTTACATGTAGGTTTTGCTGATAGTTTGCAAAGTCCCGAAGGTCAAACAGGTCAACGACGGTACAACGTTGTTACACATTGCGGACACATGAGGGCAGTTGGTCGAAGTTTTTTTTGTGATAGCTTTGTTGGCACGGCAAGTGGAGTAGTCACAGAGTGCTTTATAAGCCTTAGAAAACCAGGTACATATATTTATGCGGCACGTACCTGCTTTAAACATAAAAGTATATACATACCTATACAGCTGGTATGTATTGATATTTCGTTCCAATTTTAAACACAGAAATATTTAACCACATTGAGGCGAGCCATAGGTAACAACCAACACATACATATATACTGCAGAAATCTAGAAGTGGGCTAGTAGAGACATGTTCCGGAGTGCGTAGCATCCTAGGAACATATTGTGACTTTTCACATATGTTATCACAGCTATGTGAAGTCTGTCGAAGGATATAAAAAGATATATCGTATTTGGCTGCAGATTGCTGGCATTATTTAGATTTTCTTTTTTTTTTTTGTATAAAATGCTACCCCTAACTGGGTTTTGGTAAAAAATGCGTACCTAGGAACATATCCTCATTATTGATATAGGTTATTACGACTAAGCGAAGTTTTTCTTTTTTTTTGAAAGATAAGCATAAACACATATTGTCATTACTCGCATCTATAGCAACTATTTCCGGGTCGGACGAAAGATATAAAACTCAAAGTACCAGTTCTAGTTTAATTCAGCAGTTGAGTCACACTGCAAGTGCATATCAATAGCACGTTTCCGTTTCTTTATGTTTGTAGTTTCGTTTCCTTGCGCTTATTTTATATAGGGTTTCGTAATTTAATTCCCTTCAGAAAAATTACGTGGCGCCCAAAATTTGATATTGGAATCCCTTTCTCGAAGCCTCAATGCAGGAGGAGCCGTTGGGTAACCCAAGCCCGACTCCACTGAGCAAGCCGCAGACTTGTTGCGCCTCCCTTGGGTTAGCTTAGCTGATTAGTTGACTAGGGGAACGTAACATCCTTAAAACCACATCCAAACTCCTCGAGAAGCTGATGGCAAACAGGTTAAGTTGGCTTCTAGAGCAAAGGCTGCTTCCCACGGTTTGGAGCTACAGACCTGGCAGAGGTACTCAAAATCTTCTGCAAGAAGTGGAACACAACTTAAAATGCGCCTTATCTAGAGGTCAACACACTGTTTTGCTGTCCATCGACTTGCAAAAGGCATACGACAGAACACCGAAGCACTCCGTCCTCAAACAGCTTATAGACTGGAAGGTCGGCACGCGATTTATCAAACTGGTTGAGTCATTCCTCACAGACAGAAGAATAAGAGTCAGATCAGGCGGACACTTCTCGTCCAGATTCACCTTGGAGAACGGCTTACCGCAAGGTTCGCCACTCTCAGTACACCTTTTCTCCACTTTCATTCACTCACTGTCAACTCAGCTCAGTTCAGTGCCAGACCTTTATTATCACATTTATGCAGACAATATTATATGCTATGCATCTGGCAACCCACCATTCGTGAATTCCATCCTCACTCAGACCCTGAGGAAAATCTCAGTTTGGTCTGAAATTAATGGTGCCAAGGTGGCCATGAGCAAACTAGAAGCCCTGCACGTCTGCAGAAGACGGAGTTGCCGAGAAGTTGAATTATCCTTCGACATGGCTTCCATCTCTTTTCAAAACGTCCTCAAGGTCTTGGGTCTACACATCTCCAAAACCCTAGATTGGAGCAAGCACACCAGCATGGTGGTGGAAGATGTCAACAAACGAAATAACCTCCTCAGGGTCATTTGCGGTAGGAACACGGGTCCCCCACTACCAACTGCCATTCAAATAGTCAGACAACTGATCATGGGAAGGATCGACTATCTAATCACAGTTTATGGGTTCGCCACCAAACGCAATGCCAGCAAAATGCAGAAGGCCATCAACGCTTCAGCCAGAACGGCCATAGGCGCTTTACGCACCACCCCCATAGATAGCCTTCTTATAGAGGCAAGCTTTCCCACCTTCACCGCTAGAAGAGACCAACTCATGGTCAGTCTCTTCCTGAAAAACTTCCATGAACCTCAAGCTCCCCTTCATGATTTAGTTGTGGACAGCCTGTCCACACATCTCCGTGCTACACGCACAAAATCGGGTCTCCACAAAGCAGTGGAAATCTTCCCCACTCCTCTCAAATCCATCCCCCTCGATCCCAACCTCATCAACCCCGTCACGCTCCCCCCGCCCTGGAGGATCAAGACAGACCACATAAACGACAGCGAAGTACATTACCAAGACAAAGACAACGATACGAAAAGACGGCTTCACACAGAGCTCAAAGCAAGACTGAGCGCGGACTACGTCTTCTACACAGATGCCTCAAAAGCGGACTCTGCTGTAGCCATGGCAGTCGTCGCAGACTGCCCAAACGGAAACCTGCAAATCTGTAGGAAGTTACCGGACTGGTTCAATGCCTATACGGCCGAACTAACAGCAATTTGGGAGGCTACCAAGCTGGCAGCCACCCTGAAGGGCACCACGGTGATTTTCACAGACTGTCTTTCAGCGATCAAAGCGATCCGTAACATTAAAAACAAAAACACCCTGGTAGCAAATGTCAGGGGAACAATTCAAAATCGTAGCATCTGGATCGCACAGCCGAGAGCGAGGGGATCATTATCAACCCTCCAGCGTACAAAGCTGCCCTCACGCAATACAAACGGCTACGAGACGCCCTTAGACAACTGGCTTGGAACAGCTCAGGCGACTTCCTCGCCAGCCACCACAACACCACCAATTGTCCAGAAATGCTCGATCTACCCAGACGAACAATGATCGAGATCGCCAGAATCAGGCTGGGGCACTTCCTGGCCATTAAGCAACACCTGTTCACAGGACTGCCAACACCACCTTGCACCTTTTGCGATGGCGTAGCGCTCACTGCAAAACACATCTTTCACGAGTGCGCGGAACTACCCAGACTACTCTACGAACGAGGCATAACGACAAGAACAACTGAAATCCTGAAGTACTCCAGAGAGGCTACGAACGGACTAATCCCCGCACTCAAACAATACCTAACTGCCAACGGACTAACAACGAGGCTCTAACTCACCACATACAGAATTCAAACGGATACTAATGAAATCCTAGCTACCTCCTCCACACTAAGCCACGAAGTCTAGCTTTAAGATAGAACGTAGATTTTAGATTTAGATTTAGTGAAAAAAAAAAAAAATAAATAAATTAATACAACATAAGCAAGTACTATTAGGTACACAAGTACTATTAGGTAGACAACTCGATAGAATTACACCAATAAGCTTAAACAAGTAAAGAATACTAATACTAAGGTTAAAACAAAACAAAAGCTACTAACTTTTAAATTAGCTTAAATAGCTGTTAGTGCCCGGATGGCCTCGACGCCGTGGGCGATCAGCTTTATTGTCATAGGCTGAGGTAACTAAGGTTATTCAATAAAGATGTTTTTGAATTTGAATTGATAATTTTGAATTTTGAAGTCGACCGCCTACACGAATCGTTTTTGTATCAAAATCAAAGAATGGAGTCAAGCGAATAATTGAGCTGCGATTAGAAATTTGCCGATGTGATGACAGGTGGCGATACTCATCAGGAAATAATGGTTGTTGATCGTATTGCATCCAAAAGTGCATAGATTGCTCCAATTCTAATGGCGATAGGTTTCCGGATGCTCTTCTGCCCTTAGCAGTTCTACAGTTTACTACGAAGCGGCGGCACCATGCAGTGAGGCGGAATAGTCGTTGTAATAATGAGTACCTAGCGATTAAATCCCATGGAGGAAGTTCTGTATTGCTCGGTGTTGTATTATCTTTATAGTATGTTGTAGACTGAAGGGAGTTAATTTCAGTGTTCAACACTATGGGAGAAGATGTTGCAGCATAGCTGGTAACTAGTCGTCTTTGTTCGAGATCCGTTTCAGGGGCACAGTTATGTACGGCAGGATGCTAGGGTCAGGTAGTAGAAGAAGTTTTAAGCCACGGGGACCTTCCCATCAGAGTGAGAGATCTAGTTTTGATGGTAAGACCAGTTGCCCACGCTAGAACGGTTAAAGAATCTGTCTAGTAATACACAGGAATGCCTTGCATTTCCATTGATGATTGAATGCTTTGCATGAGCTTGATGAGGAGATGAGCGCCCATAAGCTCCAGTCGAGGAATTAACAACTTCTTAATTGGAGCGAGTTTGATTTTGGAACACAATAAAGTTGTCTGCACATTATCAAAATCGTGAGTGGCTCTGAAATAAATAACTGCTGAGTAAGCTATTTCAGAGGCGTCGGAAAATCCGTGGAGCTCATACGAGAGACTTGTTGGATGATGTCCAATCCATCTTGGAATGGATATTTTACTCAAATTTGGTAGGTCCTTGCGATATGACAGCCATTTCTCTCTGATACTGGTAGGAAGTGGTTCGTCCCAATCAATTTTGATTACATTTGTTAGAATCAGTGAATGATGGATAAAGAAGAATTTTTAAGAACTTTTATTTTTAACGATTCTAAATCAAATTCATAAATACAAGAAGAAAAAACAACCGCCTCGTCCGGGGTTTCAAAGCGGGACCTTCCGCTTGCCGGGCGACTGCTCTTTACCACTGAGTTAACGAGTCAGACGATTTTCCCTATTGCATTTATCAATTTGTTACTAGCCTACTAAGCCACGTTCGCTTTCAGCTGGCATTAACCAGTAACGATGAAAGCGCACTAATTTTTTCCCGGACGGGAATCGAACCTACACTTGTTAGAATCAGTCAATGATGGATAAAGAAGAATTTTTAAGAACTTTTATTTTTAACAATTCTAAATCAAATTCATAAATACAAGAAGAAAAAACAACCGCCTCGTCCGGGGTTTGAAACCGGGACTTTCCGTTTTCCGGGCGACTGCTCTTACCACTAAGCTAACGAGACAGATGATTTTCCCTTGAATTGAATTTACAATTTATTTGTTTAATCGGTGTTGCAAAAATGAACATAGTGTCTCAAAAGAAGGAACTTTCGTATTGGAGTCAAGAGAATTCTCCCAATCCTTTCGAGTTGTAGGATCTAACTTTAGGACAGTGAAGACTAATCAATCGTCCCACTGGTCTACAGGACATTTTATTGATTCTAAACCTTTTATTGCTTCGACGGTTCCATCACTGAGCTTCCGCAGTTCTACCTCAGATTGAGTAATTTGAGATAAGATGTAACTAACAATCGCTCGTTTTGTTTGATACCTATCTACTAGGAGTTTAAACGCCGCCGGGTAATTAGCATCAGTTGTTGCAATATTTCATTCATCGTCTCTTTTAGAGGTAGCTGGTACTTCAATATCACAATCGTCAATACCAAAAATTAATCTAAACCGGTTTGGCGGCGAATTAAGAGAATGGCCACCTTTTCATGATTTATTCAAAAGCCTAATTGATTCAAATAGTAGCCTGACTGGATCGCAAAAGCTTTACTATTTGAAGACAAGTCTTTGTGGACAAGCCGAAAAATTACTAAGGGCCGTATTCACCAAACTGTCTTAAGCTAGTATTATGTCTGCGACGGTCTTAACATTTTTATCAAGTCTGGTATACACCAAGTTGTGTTAACTATGTTTTTCGAACATAATTTCGAACAACTGCAATATAAATGTCAAAGACATCTGTTTTACTTCTGACATTTCTGATAAAGACGGAGAACAATCGTCGAATTTAAGTTTTTAACTAAATCCCTTATTAAAATGGCAGATAATGCAAGGTGCAAAAATTTAACTAAACAAGAAAAGGGAAATATAATAAATATTGCTGTCAAACAAAGAAGTGCTTGAAAGTAAACGTACTGACAGCGTTTCACTTAAAGAAAAGATTGAAGTTTGGGAAAAAATTGCGAGAGAGTTTAACATTTATTTCTACTGTTTTAAAGATTTTTTTTCTAGATTACTGATGAAAATATCACTTATGAAATTGAACACTTGGATGACACGGAAAATAGTCAGCTAAATATTGCTGAAATAAGCGCAACACTCAATTCAGAATCATCTTCTAGCAGATCTTATAAAAGAAAGAAGAAAACAAATGAGGAGGTGAAAAGATTTATTGAGGATGTAGCTATTTTAAAAAGGAAGAAATTGGAGGCGTTTTAAGACGGTGTTTTATTGCGAGTAATTCAGAAAAAGTTACTGATCATGAAATTCAAATCAACATTCTTATGATAGTTTAATTACTTTGGTGATCACTTACTTTGTCCGATACATGGAAAACGTCTTTTCCAAACCCCGATGGTTCTCTCCACTGTAATTCTGGATTTCAAAACTGATTTTTGGAAAGCTCTTTCTGATGTTGTGGATGGATCGGATAAAGCCGTTATCAAATAACTGCTACATGCATATCTAGCATCTCCAAGCATTATGGAATTTCCGAACTCACCTGCTTCAAACCTGGCACGCATTTTTGAGAAATTTAAAATCATTTTGTCATGAGTGCTACCTGGCCATCTAGAAAACATATTATTTTCAGCAATATAGCGTTGTTTCCAAATATTCGGATGTAAACAAACGACAACAACCTTGTAGTTTGTTCTACCGGTTGCAGCACCTGAATCGCTTAGTAGTAAACAATCGCCTTACATAATAATTACCATGCGAAGTTAATTATTATTGTAATCGTCGATTGCTCCACTAAGCGCGCATCGCAGTCAGCTGTTGGGCTAATCAGCAAAATAACCGACAGTAGCAGAACAATACCGTGCGAGGTTATTGTTTAGCAATTGCTGATTATTTCGCTAGAATGCGCCCTTGGCTGCTGGAAGAAGAATCCTCCTTATATTGGGCCATAACATCCCTCCCCCCTTGGAAAAACTAGTTTCCGCAGGAAACTAGATCTGAAGAGTGCAACAATCTTAAAATTGAAAATATTTTGGTTCGCGTTCAGTTCAGATTCATTTCCATACTTACTAACTAAATTCTCTTATTTTTCTTCGCTTTACATTTTTTTCTTTTCTTTCTAACATTTCATATTTTCTGTTACCATTATCTTTGTTTAAATCCATTCCCATTACAAATTTTATACATATGTATCTTCTCTATATTTCATTTCTTTCCTATTTGCTTCTCACATTAAATTTCTTTCTTATTACCTTTTTACAACATATTTATAATGTCTTCCAAGTTATTCCAACATTTGTTTTTTAATTAAAATTTCATGATTAACAAAAAAAAAAAATGTTTATTTAATTCGCATGCATTAATATTATAATATATAACCTTACTTATTGTTTATCTAATCACAAAATAACAAAAATGCAACAACAACGAAAAAGTACATTTTACAATCATTCTAATATTTTTTTCTTACTATAAGTTTTAATTAATAATCTTCATGCACCTTAAAAATGCTTTCTCCCTTTTTCTTCTTTACAATATATATTGTTTTATTATTTCCTGATAAATTTTTTTTTTTTTTTTTGTATATCTTACTTTACATATTCACTTTTTTAAGCATTTCATTTTATCGTTGGTTCTTAAACAGTTATCTTCCAATTTTAATTTCTATTTAGCTTTAGGACAAAAGTATTTCCATAAATTCTTATCCATTTCATTTCTTTATGTTATAAACTGTGAGATTGCATATATGAGTTATATAAGTACCTTAATTTTTAATGTTCAGTGTAGTAGCTAGTTCACAAATAGTATTCTCTATAACGATACATACTATGTCTATTTATCTTCCTTTTTATTTATTAATTACAAGTTTATTACTTGGTTTAATATAGTTCTACCTTGCTGCTCTTTAACACAATTAATAATCTTAACTTTACTGTAGTCGCTCCAATTGCTTGTTAATGATGGCGGAAAGTATGGTTTTGGCTTGCTGTAAAGGCCGTATCCTATCAGTAACGTCGCGTCCAACTTCTGCTTTGACGTGCAGCTGCTCTGCCTTGGAAAATTTTGCTGTAGTGGGACTAATCTGTTGCTGTTGGCTTTAGTTTGCTTTTCTGAGTCTCCTTCGATACTCTAAAAATCTTATTGCAATCGATCTTGTACTGCGCTTATTGAACCTTGTCTCCTTTGGTAACTTATTATCAATTACCAATACTGCTGGCATTTGATGAAAGGCCATCATTTTAATTTATTTGGATAGAATATTTCCATCTACAGTGCATTCCTGAAAACCTTTGACCCAATTTATAGATTTTGAAATTTGATCATAATAGAACGTGTGAGCATTCCTTGTTATAGGCGCTTCTTTAATTTCCTTATCACAAACATGACAAAAGTTATCTCATTGCCATGAGGGTAGATGGCTGGAACGATTGATAATATTGTTTATACCAATATTAATTCTCTTTTCTTCATTTTCTTACAGGTACGACGGAGTTCTCTCAATTATATCGAGAGTCCATCCGTACCTAAAGAATATTCTTTACCATGAGCGTAAGATTCAACTTTTTTTTTTTAGCTTTCCAATTATATATTCTTCTAATTTTACTGGCCCAACTTCCAAATTTACATCCACATATATGCAAGTTAAATAAATAGTCCAAAAGTCCCCACATAGCCATTGTTTTTCCTCTCATTTTCCTAATTCAACTGCATGCTTGATAGTGCTGCTCTCTTCTGCATACCTGAACCTTCCACATCTCAGTTGCCATATTTATCTGCAATTTATGTCTACCTTCATCAAGCTCTTAACGCTAACACTACACAGTTTTTATAAATTTCTACTTGTAGTTCATCTTTATTAACCTCTAAATTATACTATTACAGTGGCTATTCTTCTTCTTTGCTTATACATATCAAATTTTACCAATAAACTTTTCCTATATTTATTTCCAGTACTATTTTGTGTTTATCTTTCTTTCCTACCATTTAGTTTCGGATTTTTAACTTTAAACATTTATTGTCATAGTATATTTGATATTCTTCTAACTTTTTACTTATATTTCTTCCAAAGTAATATATCTATTTTTTTTTTAATTTCATTCTCTCTTTTTAATATCGACTACACATATTGGGTTATTTATATTCCCATTTTTTTCTTTTTTTTTAATTTTTTTTTTTTAAATCTTCACCTTTTCATTATTCAGTTACTCTCATTTTTGTGATTTTTATTTATATATATATATATATATATAAACATTTTCTTACCTTTACCTCTGTAAGTTTACCTTGCTTGTTGTCGTGGTTCGCTCTCCAGTAAAAACAGGCCCTTGACTACCATGGTATCTCCTTTCATATCCCTTCTCGGTCTGCAAGTCTGTAAAGTTCTATAATTGAAATTTTGATTTTTAAAAAATCCGCGCCCTCCAAATTCTTCCAGAATTTGAAGGCTTCTGCTGAGAAGAACCCCGACCTAGCGTTACGTTTCCCGAACATTTACCAACACTTACCTCCTTAGGTGCCATGAAAGTTGCAGTAGAATTCCAATGTCCTGCACGACTGCAGTTTCGATGCCATAATTTCTTCTTGAATTCTGTTCTAACCGATTTATTCCTATATTCTTGAAATTTAATCTTTCCTCTTCGCCAAAGCCCGTGAGCTTGCTTTTGGGGTGAAAAGAAACTGGTCCTACCTTCATAGCTCCATTCAGATCTTTTATTAGAGGAATTTTGTGGTTTTACAGGCAGGCTCTTGCATTAGCGATTCTTACAAATGCAAGTCTGTCCTTTAGACTATTTCCGTTCTGTTTGCTATAACTGCGGTGACTGTTCAACCCTTCGGCAGATTCTTCGGTTATAAGCTTGTTAAGCTCCGAACTTTCGTGAGGTGTGATATAGATCTTCTCCCGGTAGGGCACCAGAAATGGGTCCTGTAATGTAGGTACTATTTTTCCTGTCATGTTTATTTTTTCCACTTCTATCCTGGCCTGGAACAGATTTCCTTGACTGCTTTTTTTGCCAAGTTGTGGGTTCCACTTTTCCGCAAGCTGCGATATTTTCACAAGAAGCATTTTCTTCCATGCTTTTGCTTGCTTCTTGTATCAGCAACTTCATATTTACTCAGTCGATAATAGTTCTGCCACTGAGGAAATCCATTCCAAGTATACCATCGGCTGGAATTGAGTCGGTATCACTAATGGAGTTAAATTTGCAGACATGTTGACGGTTGTCTATCTGCAACTTCGCCTCACAAGTTCCTATTGAACTTCTAGCGGATCCGAACAGTCCTCCAATTCTAATTTTGTGATGTGTTTGTATGGGCGTATTCCTTTTTATCCTATTAACCTTAATAATGCTACAGGTGGATCCGGTATCTACTAAAAGTCTTAACTTACCTTCTACTGCTATGTTCGATGGAACTGTTATAATGAACTTACTCCGAGAATTTAATTTTTCACTGGCCTTCTCTGCTAAATATTTTCTAAGACAGTTCTCCGTATAGTGATCCCATTTGTGGCAGAATTGGCAGTAAAGCCCCTCCTGTCGTGAATGGGATTTTCCACAGCTTCTTCTATTATATCTGCTACTCTGACTTGATGTATTCGGCCGTTGGATACTTCGTGCCTATATTGCTGGCATTCCCGAGAAATATCCCCCATTTGTCCACAACTGAAGCATTTGATAGACCTGGGCTGACTGCTTCTGAGAGGAGTTCCTCGGTATTCTCTTACATTTGACTGAGATGGCCTCCCTGGCTCTTTCTTGGCCAACTTGGTTTCCCATGTACTCTGAGGTATTCCGCCGTTATTCTTAAACATCTCCCCTATTCCTGATGGCCGACGTTTTGCATCCTTCTCGAAGTAAGTCGCTTCCTCACGCACTGCCTCCAGAGACTCGAACTTCGTTCCCGTCAGATGTACCTGAGTGGCATGATTAAGCACACCACCCTTGAAGGTTGCCAGTGCATCAGACTCTAACTCCGCTATTAGTCCTCCGTCTTTGTCCGGGTACTTTGCTGATACGGCTGTCTTGATCTGGCTCAATAGTTCCTTCAATCGGTCCGCAAATTCTCTGATGTCTTCACCGGGTCTTTGTCGGCAGGCCACCATCTCCGTTCGCAATTCACTAAATGACTTCTTCGGCATATAAGCTGTTTTAATTATCAGTTGCAGAGCTTCAAAATCTTTTGGTTCCTCTGAACTTACCAGATAGTAAGCATCATCTGTCAACCGATACTTCACACATTTCATAAAAATGTTCTGCTCCTCAGGCTTCAGTCGGTCGTACAAATCCTTGCCGCAGCTTAAGAATCTGTGCACCTCTTTCACCAGTTTTGGAGATCGATCTCTGGAAAACATGGGTACGTACTTGACGACCATATCCATCACTTTATCGTGTATATCCACCATTTTTATGTGATATTCGTTTGATTTTCCACTTTCCTTATGTCTTATTTCCTTATTTTCCTTTACGCTAATTACACTGCCGCGTGCGATCGAATTTTGTTTTGGCTCCGACTGATGGTCCCAAAATACTAATCTTCTTGGTGACCACTTTCTGCTGTTTCCTTGGTTGCTATTGCCCTTGGTGGTTGACTGACGTTCCTGCAATTCGGCCGCAGTCTGCTTTGCGGCTATCCTTTAGTGCCTTTTCTATTGTCCCTTCTTCTTTTTGAATAATGTCGAAGGTTATAGTCACCAAAAGATCCACAACTTCTCCTTTCGTGCTTGTTTGAGTGGCTGTTTCTAGTTTCTGTAGAATATTCTTGAGATCTCCACTCGCCACACGTTTTTTTCAATTCTCCTGTTAAATGATCTGTGATATATTGCCAGTCTCTCTCATAATACTGAAGCTTTGTTTGGCACTGCTTCAATTCTTCTGATTTATTGTCCAGTTCTTGCTCCTGTGACTGGAGTTGCAATAATTGCTCCCTGGTCAATACATTAGACCTCCCCACTGACATAGATGTTTCTTGAACCCTATCTTTATCTATTATTGCAAACGCGAGGAAACTTTAAGACATTTGATCAACGGAAAATCATTACATCACAAGACATAAATGCCCACGATTAGAATAAAATACGCTACATGGAGAATTTTTTAGAGACAGTTGAGAAAACGTAATATTAATACGACAATTAAAGTAAGTGACTAAACTGAAGTTTACTCTTTAAAATATGTGAAGGGATTTATCTGCCAAGCAGGACGCGAGTTTAGGGGAAGAGTTAAAGAAGATTTCAATATGAGGAACACAATACACAATACATTTAGAAGAACACAAACACTGTTCAAATGAAACGTCTTAAAATTATAACTTCCTTATAATATTCATGAAATTTATCTATCATACGCCTCTCACAAAAAATTTACCTTGAAATAAAACAATTTCTACTTTTCTACTCTTTTAACTATCGTTTCTTTTTCTTTAAAACTCTATGTCTATACAAGACACAATTTCCTCTTAACTTTAACCCCTTCCAACAACCTAACATTTAGAATACCTAATTACACAAATCATAATTATAACAACACTTTTTTGTTTCCTATGTCGTCGCACAACAAAATTTCACTCTGAAATGTTCTAATAATAACAGTCGATAAATAACAATGGACTAGCTGAAAATGGAGCAGCTAAAAAAGCATAACTCCCAAAAAAATAAAAAATGGAGCAGCTAAAAATAATGTTAAATAAATGGCGAAGCCAAATGAGGCTTTGCACCAATTTAATTAATATCGAGAATTTTAAGATTTCTATCACAAACAATCTGGGTATTAATGGAAAAAATTCTCTTTCTGTTCCTAAATTGTTCAGCGTTCTCTCCCTCAGGAGACTCAATAGGAATATGGGTCCCTATAATTATTTATAAGGCAAACTTAGTGTGTGATAAAAAAATGTATGTCTACCATCAATTACACCAATTACATATGGAACTCCCGCATAATTATAAAACTCCTCTTTTGTTTTTTGAAGGCATCCAAACTTTATGTGCGTGCTGGCCAATTTTGCCAAAGCCACAGATATCCTCCTAACTATTCTACTTACAGTGGGCTGCGACACTCCAAAGAGATCTCCTGTTACCATTTGAAAGTTCCCGGTAGCATAAAATCGAAGCGCAATCAATAGTTGATCAACGACAGGAATTGGATTATTTCTATTACTACAAAATCTGACCGAAGGTTCTAGCTGCTCAGCTAGCGCTAAAACCATGTATTTGGGTATTTTGAATCGATATTCAAATTCATTTTCACTGAATTCATCAACATAGGGCCGTCTGTTTTTAAATATTCTGAAATCCCTTGGAGTTAATGAATAAGTCCACTCCAATGCCAGGATTAAGGGTTCATCACATGAGCTTTCCTTTCCAGAGGAATCACTACTGCTGGTATCAAATAAATTATTGGAGGCTAAAAAATGCTAATATTACTTTACTATTTTATACAGTATATGATAAAAAAATTACCATCCATTCTTGACTGAACACAGTTGAAAGTTCTTACTTTCGAAGGTTATTAAAGACTACTTTCAACTGGTCGCAAATTCATTGCGACCGTCTTAAACCTGCTTGGTGAATACACTTGAGACCGTCGCAAGCTTGCGACAGGTTGGTGAATACGGCCCCTAGCGTTAGATTTCAATTTCTTTACCCTCTCCTTCAACGTACCATAGCATTCACAATACGCAATTTCTGCATTAAAAAATGATTTTCGGTAAAATATTCTCCTTGCAAATCTTTTGCAGCTGCTTTGGTAACAATCGTATCATGAATAGCTTGATATTTTTCCCAATATTTCTTCAGTAATGCAATACGTGCTTGAATGTAACCGTCGTCGTGCTTATCTTTGACGGTCCTATCAGTATTTGTAATAAAATTCCCCATGTGATTTAACAACGTAGCCGTTGCTCCAGCAATTTCTCCATGGTTCGAAAATTTATCTTAACTAGCAAAACAGTAATAATTGGAATGGACTTACTTTGAGTTCTGATGAATGTTAGTTGAGAAAAAAATTGTTAATCCGATATGATATGGCATCGATTGGAGAATGATAATGAGGCGAAATAACGGAGTACTAAAATTGGCACTGAGATTTAGAGAAATCTACCACTTAGATGCCCTGACAACATAATTAAGCAAAATATGTAGTTATGCACGCTATTCTTTACAACCCGTACAATTTAACTTATTAGAAAGTATGTAGCCACACAGGTGAATAAGAAGTCACGAGCAGTAATATTTGGTGTAAATGTTTTAGCTCTAAACAGGAAAGGTTGTACAATATATCCCTATATCTAAAACTGGAGTTGCCTTCGCGGAAGCTTCCAAAAAGGCCAACCCGCAGATATGATCCACAGCCAAATCTCAACCACAGACAAATTCCAACCACAGCCAACCTCGAACAGTCTACCTGCCTCAACGCTTCTTAGCCTGCAAAAACGGCCTCCCCAGCAATTCACAGACAGATGTTCCAGAAAGCACAAAAACATATTCAAACAGCAACACTACATTCTCCACTACAACACAGAACCACAACAAACCCTCACCAACTACACAACAAAACAAAGCAGGTCTAGACACCAACATACCCCTCCAAATAATACAGCCTTTCAGCTTCAACACTTACATCCCTACTTCCTTCATCCAAAACTCATCAACCTTATTGTAACTAAACCAAGACGCCCTCTCCAGCTCACCTAATTTTGAAAGCTCACCTCCTCCACCCCCCTCACCAATACAATCCCCAGCCGCCAGATTTTACTCAGGCTTAGACTTACCTAATGTCTCCACCATCTTAGGTGGTACGTGTTGTGATACACATACATACACTCTTACAGAATAGGTTTAGATTAGCAGAGTAAGTAAAGAGAGACAAGCGGCTGTCGAGATCAGTGTACAGTAGATAACAGACGCTAGGCTGATATAAAATATCTTTAATAAAGAAGTCATAAGAGGGACTTTGTGTTTCAATTAACCTTAAACATAACATGGTGTCAAGTGAACTAATTAAAATTATAGTCTCGCAATAAATAGTGAAAAAAAAAAAAAAATTAGGGGAAAAGGCACAAATGAATAGCGAAAGCATCGACGCCAAGAATCAAATGGATAAATCGTCAGCACCACAGGGCCTTTTCGTTCGTCCACTTAACATTAAAAACAGTAATTTGGCAATAGAATGGAAAAACTGGCTAACACGTTTTAAAATATATTTGAGGGCATCAGACATGGAGAAGCTGTCTGATAACCGTAAAGTTGCTCTTTTCCTACAACACATGGGTCCAGACTCTTTAGAAATTTTTTCCTCATTCAATACAGATCTTGATAAGATCAAATATGATGAATTGGTGACCAAAATGGAGTCATATTTTTCACCCAAAACAAATGTCACAATGGTACGCCATCAATTTTTCACCCGCACACAAAAGTCAAGTGAATCCATAGACGAATTCTGCACGGCTCTCAAAAATCTAAGTCTAAAGTGCGAGTTTGATAATATACGAGAAAGTTTGGTGAAGGATTTGTTCATCTGTGGATTAAGAGATGATTTATCTCACATTAAAGAAAAACTGCTATATGAAGGGGAAACTATAACTACTCTGGGTAAGGCATTCAACATAGCAAAGGCAATGGAAATAACACGAGCAGATACCAAACAGCTACAACAGTCTTCAACATCAACACCATCGTCGGAGCAGGCTGATGGTGTGATTGCTTTTCTAAAAAAAAAAGAAAAGGCAAACAAACGGGAAAACAATTTGGAGAACGGAGAACAAATCGCTGGCAGCAGCAGCAAAGACAAAATATGCAACAGACAAAGTGCAGTCGGTGCGGTCAATTCCACAAATACAAATGTCCCGCAATTGGTGTGATTTGCAATAAGTGCAAACGAATGAATCATTACGCAGCTATGTGTAAATCAAAGACAATCAGCGCAATGAAAGCAGAATATTCTACGTCACTGGACACAGCAGAAGAAATGGAATTGTTCATCGGATCTATCAAACTCAGATGCAGTGAAGTGAAAATAGATAAGTTGTGGGTTATTGATTTTAAGTAGATAATTATACAATTAAAGTTCAGCTTGATACAGGGGCGCAGGCAGATATAATGTCATATGAAACATTTAAACGAGTGAGTCACAAAAATTTGTCAATTTTCAAAACAAATGCTAAAATAATAACTTTCAGTGGAGGAAGGCTCAAAGTAATTGGAAAATCTAAAATATCAGGTATAATATATATATATATAATATTTAGATATAAATTTCTGCGACTACTTTTTGGCATTTCTTCAGCTCCTGAAATTTTTCATTCTAAGATGGTTGAATTATTTGGTGATTTACAAGGCGTGATCATTTATATTGACGATTTTTTAATCTTCGCATCTAATAAAAAAGAGCACGACAAACGTTTAAAGGCAGTCTTAGAAAGGGCGCGTCAAATAGGTTTAAAATTTAATAAAGAAAAATCAAAAATCTGTCAGTCAGAAACAAAATATTTAGGACACATCTTTAATAAAGAAGGGGTTAGACCCGATATAACAAAAGTGGAGGCAATCTGCAACCTTTCCACACCTTCTAGCGTCTCTGAAGTCCAAAGATTTCTTGGCATGGTCACATACTTGGGACAATTTATTAAAAATTTGTCAATGGAAACCACAAATCTTAGGGAGTTGTTAAAGAAAGATGTTTCTTGGCAATGGAATACAGCGCACGAAAAAGAATTTCAAAAGCTTAAAAACAATTTACTTAATGCACCAATTCTTACTTATTACGATACAAATAAGCCATTGACTCTAGCCGTTGATGCCTCAAAAAGTGCAGTTGGGGCAGTAATATCACACGGCGTACACCCACTTGCGTACGCATCTGCGTCATTAACAGATTGTCAACAAAATTACGCCCAAATAGAAAAAGAGCTTTTTGCCATTCTTTTCGGGTGTGTAAAGTTTCATCAGTATGTTTATGGACAAACTGTTACTGTGGAAACTGACCACAAGCCATTAGTTTCTTTATTTAAGAAACTCCTTTATAAAATCCCACCTAGACTACAAAGAATTATGCTACGTCTTCAAGCATATACCCTCAATGTCAAATATAAGCCCGGAAAATATATGTATATTGCCGATACATTGTCGAGAGCTCCACTAAAGGAGACTTGCTTAACAGATATGGATAGTGATATTTCTTTACAGGTAAACTTAGTACTATCAACTATCTCAGCATCTGATGTCAAGCTAGAAGAAATAAGGAAAGCTACTGAAAATGATGAGTGTTTACAGAAAGTTATATTTTATATTAAAAATGGTTGGCCAGATCACAAAAAATACGTTGAAACTGTTGCTAAACAATATTTTTCCATTAGAGATGAATTACATCTACTTGACAATTTGGTTTTGAAAGGAACCAGATTAATAATTCCGCATCAAATGCGTCGTGAAATATTGAACCAAATACATGAAGGGCATTTAGGAATAGAGCGTAGTAAAAGCCTTGCCAGAGGGTCTGTGTTTTGGCCAAATATTAACAGTGACATAACCAACTTAGTTGGCAATTGTGAGGCTTGTCTTCTTAATCGTTCCAATAATACAAAAGAACCATTGCGCCAACATGAGGTTCCAGACATAGCTTGGTACAAAGTAGGAGTAGATCTGTTTGAATTCGAAAAGAAAAAAATATGTGCTAGTAGTTAACTATTTTTCAAAATACATAGAAATAGAACTACTTAATAATGATAGTTCTAGCACATTGGTAGTATCCCAACTAAAGTCCATTTTTGCTAGACATGGAATCCCGCATACACTTGTTTCGGACAACGGTCCACCTTTTAATTCATCCCAGTTTAAAATCTTCACTACAGAATGGGAAATTAAACACATCACATCTAGCCTGTATCACCCACAATCGAATGGGCTGGCGGAAAGATCAATAGGCACAGTTAAAAAACTCCTAGCTAAATGTCGACAAGGCAAAGGAGATCCATACATATCTTTATTACACTATAGGACAACACCTAAAGGTGATGTTAAATCCCCTGCTGAATTACTAATGAGTCGCCGTCTCAGGACAAAACTTCCTACCTTGAAAGAAAACTTAAAACCAAAAGTTATCAATATAAATGATCACTTGCAAAGAGATAAGAAAAGAAATAAATCAATACGAAAATATTACAATAGAGGAAAGAAAGAACTTAGTATTTTGACAGAAGGCAATAAAATTTATTTTAAAAAATCGCCAAATGGTAAGTGGGAAGCAGGTGTTATCACTAAAGTCTTAAAAGACCCAAGATCTTACTTGATTGCGGACAAGAATGGCTGTATATATAGACGAAACAGACAACACTTTTCTGTTCCCGCACCAGGCCCAAAATGATAGTAATTTACACTTAATATCAGGACACAACTATAATCAAAGGGGAACTAACTGTCAACATGGCTCTAAGGCAGTCGAAGGCAAAGAGATAACCAATACCGAAGATGTCAATAACAATATAACCATTAACGAAAATGTCAATAACAATATAACAAATAACGAAAATGTCAATAACACTTTTCATAAAACGTCTAACTCAACAAATAAGCCGCCTACTTATTTAACGACACGCTCTGGTCGGAAAGTCTATCGAGATATTTAAAAGATAATTTAATATTAATTTTGTAGTTTTAAAATTAAATTTTCATTTTATCTGAAATCATTTTACAGCTTCTGGTAGTTAAGATATACATACATAATGTTTGTTTTTAAGTTATAATTATATTTTGACAAAAAAAAAAAAAAATTTTATATATAAGGAGGATGTTGTGATACACATACATACACTCTTACAGAATAGGTTTAGATTAGCAGAGTAAGTACAGAGAGACAAGCGGCAGTCGAGATCAGTGTACAGTAGATAACAGACGCTAGGCTGATATAAAATATCTTTAATAAAGAAGTCATAAGAGGGATTTTGTGTTTCAATTAACCTTAAACATAACACGACGACGAGAACATGATGATTGTTTTAGAAAAGATGACATATGACCCCGTTGTCTTGATCCGCAGCCTCTCCTCTTACTCAATACTATTACTCAATAACCTAGGCAGCCTTCAGCTCTTAGTTGATTGTTTTGCTCCCAGCATCCTGGCTATCCAGGAAACGCATTCCCAAAATGAAGCCCGTCCCCCACGCCTTTCCAACTTCACGCCGTTCCTGGCAAACCACCGCACTTACCGAAGTGGCGGAGGTGGGATGTTAGTCGGAAGTGACATCCCGGCCTCCGCACTCCCTCTAACCGCATCCCTCAGAGCCGTAGCTGTCAAAATCTCCCTCCACCCTATTTTCCACATCATTTCGGTGTATATCACTGCCGAGGACGCTTTCACGGGAAGCGCCCTACGATCTCTGGTGGATCAAGTCCCGGGTCCGGTGCTCCTTCTGGGGGACTTTAACAACGCGTATCATCCGCTGTGGGGTTCTTCCAGGCGCGACGCTAGAGGCAGGACTATAGCGGAGTGGTTGAACGATGGCGGACTCGTCATCCTGAATCACGAGCACCAGACAACACCAGAAAAACCCTTACCCACATTGACCTTACCCTCGTTTCCCCATATCTGGCCCCAGCTATCAAGTGGAGTACAGTGAAGAACCCCCGATGTAGTGATCACTTCCCCATTCTTTTAACCATGAATAGAGCTCTCCCGACTGTCCGGCACATTCTGCGATACTTCGAGCCAAGATCGGACTGAAACAACTTTGCCGAAATGATCAAGAACCACCTTAAAGAACGCCCCCCAGTCTGGACCCAGACAGGGAAGCAGCGGTCCTCGCCAGAGCTGAAAGTGAAAGTCCAGCGACCTGGGTTCAACCCCAAGGGCAAGCAGCTCGTAGTATGCAAGGACAGAGCATGGAGATTCTTCAAGAAATATCCTACCACTGAGAACGCAGACCACTATCGAAATACAAATGTCTTCATGAGAAGGGAAATCAGGACCGCGAAAAGACTGGCAGAATTTCGCCTCCAGCATCGACTCCTCTACCCCGTGAATGAGAACTGGCGCAGGGTCAGAGTAATTTGTGGTCACCGTGCTAAGACAGGCATCACAGGCCTTCGCGTCAACAGCACAATTGTTACTGATCCAGTGCAAATGGCAGAACATCTTGAAAAGCACTGCACTAGCTATTCAACAGACGCAGATCGCTCTGCACTTTATTGGTCCACGAAAGCTCAATTGGAGAGGTTCATACTCCAGCAAATTGAAAACATTCCCCCATCCCAACTTGAAATCTCCTTTTCACTCCTGGAACTTAAGCGTACGCTTAACTCCTTTCAAGGATCCACTCCAGGTCTGGACAATATCTCCTTCGGAATGATCAAGCAGGCTTCGGAAATCTGGTACCGCAGATTGACGGGACTGTGTAATCGATCTCTAGCTCTCGGCAGGTTTCCGTCTGAGTGGAAACTAGCAGAGATCCATGCTATCCTAAAGTGGAACGTCCGCTGTCAATCCCCCTCTGAGACTAGACCGATCTCCCTCCTCAAGACTTCCTCCAAAATCCTTGAGAAGCTGATGGAAAATAGGTTAAGTTGATTCCTAGAATAAAAGTTGCTTCTGACGGTTTGGAGCTACAGATCAGGCAGAGGGACTCAAAACCTTCTGCAGGAACTGTAGCACAACCTGAAATGCGCCTTATCTAAAGACCAACACACTGTTTTGCTATCCATAGATCTAGAAAAAGCTTTTGACAGAACCCCCAAGCGCTCCGTCATCAAGCAGTTCATTAAATGGCAGGCCGGCGCGAACTTAACCAAGCTGGTCGAATCTTTTCTGAAAGACAGAAGATTGAAGGTCAGGGTTGGGGCACTCCTCCCCTACCTACTCTCTCGAGAACGGTTTACCAAAAGGCTCTCCGCTTTCCGTGCATCTGTTCAACACCTTCATGCACTCCCTGTCATCCCATCCTGACCTCTTTTATCATATCTACGCAGATAATATCGTCTGTTATGCATCCGGCAACCCACCATTCGTGAATTCAATCCTCACTCAGACCCTGAACAAAATCTCAATCTGGTCTGAACTAAATAGTGCTATACAAGCTGGGGGCGCTGCACGTCTGCAGAAGATAGAGTTGCGACGAAACTCAAAACCACTATAGCTGCAATCCCCCTACAAAATGAACGGAAGATCCGGGGTCTGCACATCTCCAAGACTCTGGACTGGAGCAAACATGCCAACTCGATCCTAGAGGACGTCAACAACTTCAGAGTCATTTGCAGGAGAAATTTGGGCCCCCCGTTTCCAATCGCCTCCCTGATAGTAAGACAGCTTATCATGGGTAGGATAGAATATCCGATCGCAATCTACGGTTTCTCCACGAAATGAAATGCATGTAAAATGCAGAAGGCAATAAACGTCTCTGCCAGAACGGCCATTGGTGCTTTACCAACACCAATCAGCAGCCTTCTCATAGAGGTGGGTTTCCCTACCTTTTCGTCAAGAAACCACCTTACAACAAACCGCCTCTTCAAAAACTTTCACAATCCTCTAGTTCCTCTTCATGATCTGATTTATTTATTTCGGTAAAGTACAGAACAATTATTGATGATTTTCTTAACTGAGTCTTATTAATATTAAAATCTATCGAATGAAAATTCAAATTAAAAGTACAGCACATTCTAGTCATCGGCTCAAAGTGTCCATAGTTGGTGCGATGGGAACACAAATAAATAAAGTCATTAGATCTCAAGTGTCGAGATCGTGAATTGAAATTAATTTTCTGAAGCATCAAAGGCATGTCGATATCACCCTTCACAAGTTGAAATACAAAGCTAATATCACAAATTTTCCTACGAGTCTCGTAGGAAGATGTATTTAATTTAATCTTTTGTTTTAAGGAAGAAGATGAAGTCTATCCCTCCATTCTAGACCTTTTATAGCAAAAAGTAAGAATCTTCTGTGCACGCTCTCAATACGAGTGATTTTTGTAAGACGGAGACCAGACAGGACTGGCATATTCCAAAATGTGCCTAACAAGAGTGGTAAAAAGAGCTTTAGTAATATAGATATCATCTAATTCTTTTGCCCAACGCTTTACAAAGCCCAACATTGAGTTTGCCCTATTAACGATGCGATCTATGTGGAAGTTAAAGGTGAGTTTCGAGTCAAACAATATCGCCAAGTCACATATTTTATCAACTTTTGAAAGTAATAACCCATTCATAGCATAGACAACATTCAAAGGGACTCACTTACGAGAGAAAATGGTTACCCTACATTTATCAACGTTTAAAATGAGAGAACACTTTTCACACCATTCGACTAGTCTGTCCAGGTCACCCTGCAATTTGCGACAGTCGATAGGTTTATTTTTAGATTATCTGCGTATATTAGCAAATCAGATTTGGTAACTACATAGGAAACATCATTTATGAATAATATGAAGAGAATGGTCCCTAAGTGACTACCCTGTGGAACACCGGAGTAAGCCGTTATTTCTTCAAACAAAGTAGAACGGAATGGAATCCTAAGTTTGCGATCCAGGATGATAAGTTCAACAACCAAATTGGTAAGCCTAAAGATATCAGTTAGTTTAAATAACAAAACAGAGTGAGGAAGCTTGTCAAAAGCCTTGCTGAAGTCTGTATAAATCCAGTGAGTTTCACAACCACGCTCAAACGATTCAATACAGGTAGATGTAAACTGGAGCAAATTTGTTGTTGTTGACCTTCTCTTCATAAAACCATGCTGATGAGGATTAAGAGCTCCACTACAATGAAAATACAAAAATACATATAAAGAAGCTTGAAACAGTTTTGGAATACAAGACAATTTAACAATAGGACGATAGTTGGTAATAAGCTCCCTTTTACCGGACTTAAAGATTGTGACAATAAACGACTCTTTCCAAATTTACCAAGCCGCAGTGATAAATTAAACAGTTCTGACAATAGGGGGTATCCCATCAGGCCCATCAGAACAACCAGAGTCCAGCTTGGACATGGAGTCTTCAACAGATTTCTGATCAATAGTGAAGCATTGGATATCAACTTTAGGAAATGTCGTTAAGTAATTGAAATAAGCAAAATCTATTTGAGCGTCATATGTTAAAAATGATTCACTAAAGTAATCAGCAAAGAGATTAGAGATCACAGTCGGATCATGACTAGAATTATTATTAAATACTAACACAGGAGGAAAATTATTAGATTCCTTTTTGGTATTTACAAAACGCCAAAATTGCTTAGGATCCGATCTTAAACAGGTACGTATCATAGGCATCCAAAAGATCATTACGAAATTCGCTCCTCAAAAACAAAAATTGCATTAAGTCAAGCCTTATGTCTTAAGTTGTGCAAGCGTTTAAGCTCAGCATCGTATCAAGGAGGACACGAAGAGCCATTCTTGATACAAGACAATGGAATAAAATCATTGAAACAATTAAACATAACTATGTAAAATTGTGCTATAAGTTCATCTACATCATTATGCTAAATAGAAAGGACCAGTTAGTAGAACATAAATTAAAGTTAAGTAGATCAAAAATTAGCTTTCTTAGCTTTATAATTTAAGGTGGGAGAGTTTTCAATCAACATACCAGTACCCTCGCAATCAATGCCCACTACCACGTCCAAAGTTGGATGGTATGAGTCAATAAGCCAATGACATGTCACACGGATGAACCATAGGTACATTTCGAAGCATCCGAGGTAAAGACCAAGTCCAAGCCTTTATTACGGTTGTTCTTGATATCATTTACTTGAAAAAGACTCATTGCGGTAATAGCATCCAGGAAGATATGCGCATTTCCAGAAGATTTACTGGGGGCCAGGGAGTCCTCATCATCAGAAACTTGCCATTGAATAGTAGGAAGATTGAAATCACCAAGGAATATAATATCATCCGAGTCCCGCGCCAGCTCGAACACATAATCTATAGCGGTAGCAACGGCATCGTATGAAGTAGACGGACTGCCAGGGGGAATGTAGACAGCTATAATTTACAGTATTTTTGTCCCAATTGTTATACTGATGCATAGGAATTCAGACAGGGATGGATTGGGAATATCTATCTTGGAACAGCTATAAGAAATCTTTACCGTGATTACAATATCTCCTCCGAACACAGAACTGTCATCAGAATTTCGATCATGTCGAAAAACTTGAAAGTCGTTGTCCAGTAATTCAGCATCCAAGAAGGAATTGTTAAGCCATGTCTCCATTAAAATAATAACATCGTGAGGAATATTAAAAGAGTTCAAGTAGAGCCGACGTGTTTTTGACCGTACACCACGAACATTTTGGTAATAAACTACCAACCATGAGGCCAGAATTTTGAGTCCAATAGCAACGTCTCGAGGTCATCGGGAACTAGCAATTTGAAAGACGACACTACACGATTGGGAACGCCCTCCGCGGTCAAACTGAAGATTGCAAAGAAGTCCCATATTTTAGACATGAGAGAAAAATTACCTTGGGAGAAACAACAGCCTCAAGGTTAAAGGTGTCCGAGTGCCCTGAATTTTGTTGTTGTTGGAATTGTTGCGCATTCCGCTGCTTAAGCAGCTGCTGCGTCTGCTGTTGTTGTTGATGTTACATCAACTGCAATGGAGCTTATAAGCCTAGAATTCTAGGCAGCAGCTGACGACCAAGATCCTATATTGCCATCAACTCGCCTTATACTGCATCGAAAGTCATCGATGAGAGGCATGAGTGAGGCGCTATTAGCACTAAAAGCACAGGTTGAGCCATCGTGCACAAAGAGAAACTGAAGCTCCTCCATAGAGTTAGACAAATTCAGTACTTTTGATGTAAGTGTATGAGATTTTTCAAGCAATGTAGTCGAATTCTGGCTCAGCGTTTCTATAAGATCTATACTTCGATCTGACTTAACATTTAGAGTCATCAGAAAAAAGTTCAAGACCCGGCCATTTAATGCAAAAGATGTTGACCTTGTCAGCTATTACAGAATGCACAGAAGAGTAAGCATCAAGATGTTCCATAATACTCTTTAACAGCCTTATAGTGTGGCAGGGCTTAATTTCTGCACATTCACAGCAAGTTGTAAAACCCGAAGTGGTAGCTCTAGTGCTACGTTTTAAACATGCAACATGTATAATAATATAATAATGTATGTAGGTCAAAAGTGAATGACCCCCGGCAAAATTCGAAAATAAAATCACAGAATTTATCACAGAACGTGCATAGATAGTAACGGCACTATTTTTCTTTTTGTTTTTTTTTGCACTGTGGCTTATCGCTGCCGGTCAGAAAAATTCAAACAGATGTTTGCGCAATTACACACTTTTTCACTGTTTGGGTTGATAAAATCAATGTATGTTGAGCATAAATACAAGCTGTGAAGTAGTTTTGTATTGAGCTACAGTTTACATTTAAGGCACTCACTTTTCAGATAAAAATTATAATTAAAAGTAATAACTATTGGCACTATTATATAGAGTATAGGAATTGCCGGAGTACACAAAAACACGTCTACTCGTTATGCCCTATGCACTTCACATCACATCACATCAAGTCCACCCGCCGGCACCGTGCCACACGCACTTCACATCACATCACATCAAGTCCACCCGCCGGCACCGTGCCACACGCACAAGGTCGTGCCTACACCGATCGATAGAAGATGCCCCCTCATACCTGAAAAGAATCCCACTCAACACTAACTCCTCAAACCTCACTCTGCTCCTCCCTCCTTGGAGGATCAAGACAAATAAAATCATCACGAACGAACAACAGTACCATGACCTTGACAATCACTGCAAAACTAGACTACATAAAGAACTTTGTGATGGCATCAACGCAGATCTACACAGACGCCTCCAAATCCGAGATCGCTGTAGCCATGGCAGTCATTGCCGAGAGCGCCAATGGGCAGACGCAGATCTGTTACAAACTCCCTGCATGGTGCAATGTCTACACGGCCGAACTGACGGCCATCTGGGAGGTAGCCAAGTGGGCAGCTACCCAAAATGGCACCACAGTAATCTTCTCTGATAACCTGTCGGCTATCAAAGCGATCCAGGATCTATCTAATAAGAACGCACTAGCCAACAACATCAGAAATACCATCCAAACCATAAGATCTGGATCGCGTGGTGTTCGGGCCAAGTAGGCATTCCCGGCAATGAAAGTGCGGACGGTCTGCCTAAAAGCTCAGCTGCAAGCGAACAACCTACCATCTTTCCGCCGACATACAAAGCGGCAGTAATGCACTGCAAACACCTGCGATAAGCCGGCGGGCAACTCTCCTGCAATGGCTCCCACGATTTCCTGGCGAATCACCACAAAACGATCCACCAACCTGAAATGAATGAATTCCGCAGACGCTCGATGATAGAAATGGCCAGAATCAGGTTGGGACATTTCCTAGCCATCAAAAAGCATATTTTTAAAAGGTATCCGGGCCGAACCGGCAACCACTGCGACGGAGCACCCCCATTCACAGCACATCACATCTTTTTTGATTGCTGGGAGCTAACGAGACTACTTAACGAACGAGGCATCACGACAAAACCAACGGACCTCCTGAAATACACCAGAGAGGATACAAACGCACTAATCCCCGCATTCAAGCAACTTCTAACTTCCAACGGACTAACGACTAGACTATAACGCACCGAACGTATCCAGACGCACATACCAACCAGCTACAAACAATATAACCACCGCTGACAAAAAAAAAAACTATGAACGGAAAAAAAGGAGGGGAAGAGAGTGTAATACTATACAAAAAGGAAAAGATATATATGTAAAAACCCCTAGGTAAGGGAGAAGAAAAGATGAGAGGTATAAAAAAAACAAAAACTGTAAAAGGTGCTTATAGGAATTTAGTTAAAATAAGTATAGACATAAACTTCTTGGAATTAGTAATAGGTAATGGTGCAGTAAGAGTGCATTATCTTTTTTCAACAGAAGCAACAAAAACACCAACACACTCTTCCCAGTCACTCAAGTACTGAAGTATCGGTATCAAGAATAGGTATCATCTTGTAAATCGGTTAAAAAAATTCTAATTAAATAGTAACCAAGGGTCTTTCAATTATAATCCAATCTACATTCCACATTTTTTACAAAGGCGAAAACATTTTTTGGTACATCAGTCGGGAATTATTTCGTGATAACGATATTACTTGCTATAGGAAACGTGTACGCGAATACCCGCTTAATTTTCCGCGCAACACGGAACTGAGTTCTACGTACTCTTATCTGTAGCATAGCGCAAAGTATTCTCTTCGCTACAATTTGTGGGTTTGTGAAGTGCTAGATTGTGGAAAAGGCGCTCGCCTTACTGTGTTACAAGTTGCTTGCCTCAGACACTGTAAATTATTGCTAATAATTAATCAGTGCTTGCTGCATAGAATAAGACCTATTGTGTTCCAAGGTTAAACTCAATTGCACGTGTTCATATCAATACAATCAGCACTGCAGCATTTTTAGTGAATTGTGATAAGCATCAGTGCTTGATGATTAGGCACAACAACAAAATCTAAAAAAAAGAGAGAATTTTTGCAAAACGCGACTTGCATTCAATACTTAGTGAAATTCGTATTGATTTCATGCATAGATGAAACTTTGTGCCTAATCATACGGGATACTTATAAATTGAGTTCCAAAACAAAAAATAATCAATAAGTGCATGATAACGGTGTTCAGTGCGGTAACACAAAAGGGTAATGTAATCGTTATACTACATATATGTACATCTAAGTAGAACAATACTCTTTGAAACTCTTCACATTGCGAAATAAGTGGCAGTGAAAAACACGAATAAACAGTGGACTCTCCGATTGGGGTGTCTCTTGTTTCATATGTAGCGGTGTTAAGGCCCGTTTCCACTGTGGTCTTCAGCCAGTAAGCGCACATAAAAATTGACAGAAATAGAGCAAAAAATAAAAAAATCTTAAACTGTGCAGAGTCAAAGTTTTCTTTGCGGTTCCACTGAAATCTTTCAGAAAACAATTGAAAAGTATCAAACTGTGTTCTGACAGTACTGTCAGCACTCTACAGAGACAAGACTTTAGGTGGATACGACGTTTGAATGCTAAAATCTTGTGTGCGCACAATGTGTTATGTTTTCCTATTTTAGTCTAAATATGTCTCAGTTGCTATTTTGTAGTTTAAAAACAAAAAATAGTAAAAATGGATTTTGAGGACGAAAATATAGCAATTTGACCTGCAGCATTTATTATTGTAGCGAGTGAAAAAAAGCGAAGGCCACCGCGGTGTTGGGTGAGATTGTTATGGAACTATGTTGAGTGATTGGCTTGAACGTGAAGTCCAGACTGCCAGCATGAGCTGACAGATCACTCGGCGGACAACGTTGACTGCAGGGCGGCACGCTAGCTCGCCTCGGCTATTGGCGGAGAGTGTGGGGAGGTTCCACGAAAAACCTGCCGCTGCCGCCTGCCATAATCAAAAAAAAAAATTCGTGCCTAAAACCAAAACGCCGGCACACATTCAGTCCTGAAGGGACCTTTACGTCACTTACCTACATCCAAATCGAACGCGCAGATGGTGGTATGCCTTCATTGCACGCCCCAACTACCCAACTGACTCTGAGGGCAGATATTTTCAGAGTCCCCTTCCTCATGCCATCTTCTTTATAATTCTGGCAAATCTCTAGCGGCGGACATCGAACAGTCATAAGAACGAGATCTCACTTTTCCTTATTACAACTTTTACATAAAGCGCACCTTTATGTAATTGTCCGTGTTGTAAATATATTGATTTCTCGCCAATATAATTTTTCACAGCATTAAGCGGCGACTTGCTGCTGCTGGAATTTGGTTGCCTCCTCTTTGCGAATTTTCTCCTGCTAATAAGGGGAATATTTTTACTATTTGAAGTTTGGAAACTAGTAGTGACAAAAAATCTCTTGGACTTACGTGCGGGGTTGATTCGTTGCCCGATGCCTTCGGAAAAGTTTCGATTCACCTTTTTACTTACTTCACGGTGTGAACGTTTGACAAGACAGAGATGACTGTCTTCTTCTTCTCCACCAGCAGGCAAAAATTCTTCGAGTCGGGGTGCGTGCGAGCGGTCGGTTTGCAGTCGGCCGGCATACCTGCTTCAGTAATTCTCAGTGTAGCATACTGCTCTATGCAGTACGCTACGACCATAACAGGGCAGAGTGGTCTAGACCACCCGTGGTTCAGACAACGCTAAAAAATGTCCACTGAGCTAGCCGGTCTTAAACATATGCCTCATCACTGCGGGCGCCCAATGTGTGTCTCAACTCACGACGCAATGAGTGTTCCCATTACTCGTACTCGACTACGACTGTCGCCCTACTTGACCGATAACGCATCAAGGACACATCCCTGAAGTCTCGTCAGTCTTTGATCAGACTTCAACATTCTTCTCCGTATTGAAAACCAAAGGTGCATCGACAAGCTGGTAACCCAAAAAATCCAGCCGGTCTATGTCTCTCTGCCTTCCTTCACCCAGATGCCGAAAAAACCTCGGGATCAGTAACCTAACCAACTGATCGCTAAGCTTTCCCGGCACAACATCTCGCTCTGATCTCCACCCGGTGATTGTTCAAGGGGGTGTCCCCAAGGCGTCGTCGAAGTAGTGACGTTGCCGATTTCATCCGTTAGATTGATAAAGACCATATACAGGGTTGAATTCCAACAGGTATATCACCCACCATTGACGGGGCCATAGCAGGGCTTCGCGATATCCTATAGTTTACCAGTGAAGCTGGCTGGATGCCTTCTTAGGGCTACCAGGATCTAGATTTGGTACTACTATGTCCGACGGTTGCCGATTAACGAAAAGTTGTAGACGGACAGGCAAAGAAAAATTCTCCTAATGAGGCCGATCCGGAAGGGACTATAAAAAGGTTATCTACACATAAGAGGTAGAGGTGTGTTGACGAGATTGAATTCCAATAGGAATATCACCCATCATTGACGGGGTAATAGAAGGCTTCGCGAAATCCTATAGTTTACCAGTGAAGCTAGCTGGATGCCTTCTTAGGGCTACCAGGAATAAACGTGACAGTAGATAGATGACGCTTCTAGAATGGATATCTCTGCCTGATGTCTGTGGCGTGATAGACTTCTAAGGGTTTCCCCTGCAGATCCTCAAGCTCGTATAAGGAGTTTCCTTTCTTGGCTCTAACCCGACACTTGACAAATTTCCGTCCCAGTTTGGCACTAGTCTGCTGTTGGAAGTTGCTTTGAGCAAAATTCGGTCTGAATACTTCTTGACCCACTTTGAAATTAACAGGCTTCGCCCTGAGATTATAGGCTCTTGAACCCTGTTCGAACGTATTGTGTAAGCTCTCCTGCACTCTCGCACGGATCAATCTCATTTATCTTCCGCATCTACTCTCAGAGGCTCATTAAGAGTCGCAAGACTCCTCAAGATGGAATAGGAGCTGCCATGTTCAATCATTTGCTGACCGAAAAGTGTTCGATATGGAGAGAAACCAGTTGCTTGGTGGAAAGAGCTCCTGAGGGAACTAGCTATTTGGCTCAGCTTCTCATCCCATTTTGTGTATTTCTTCCGAATATATGCTCTAATCCCTGACAATAGAGACCTGTTTACTCGCTCTGAGGCGTTTGCTTGCGGCGAGTAAACTGCCGTTCGCAAGTGCTTCACCAGTAATCTGGTGAAATGAGCCGAGCAAAACTGGACTCCATTGTCAGAGACTATCGTTTCCGGGACTCCGAACACATGGAACACTTCCGTTTCAATGAACTGGCACACATTGAGTGTAGATGCTTTTCTCATAGGTTTGAGAATCGGGAACTTAGAAAAGTGGTCAAGAACTATTAAGATGCAGACATTTCCTTTCACTGACCGAGGATATGGACCCAGAAAATCAATAGACAGCTTTTGCCATGGTCGTTCTTTCACAGACTGAACTCTCATGGGTGGTCTCAGAATAGTATTGGGGGCTTTAGTCTCTTTACACACGTCACAGGCATTAACGTAGTTTCTGACATCAACTGTCATTCGTGGCCAGTACAAGTGTCTTCTCAGACGTTCCAGTGTTTTCCCTATACCTCCGTGTGAAGCTAGTGGCGGATCATGCGCTCTTGTAATAACGTCGGAGACAAGCCCTCGTGGAATCCAAAGCTTCCAAGCTTCTTCTTCCTGAATCGGATCGCCTGTTCTCGGAACAGTCCGAATGTAAACTAAGCCATCCCTGACGCAAACAGCTGGTAATTTGCCAGAAGTCGTTTTAAATTTATGCCTCAGTTCTTCATATTCCAACGAGTTGAAATATGGAGAACCAAGGTCAAATTCCGGGCCAGGATCTTCGTTTGTGGACAGGCATCTCCAGAGACGTCTGGGCTTCAGGTGTCCACTTGAAGTGAATAGGGCTCTTCAAAGTGTCAGTTATGGAGGCAATTAAATGAGCATAGTTCGGGATGAACCGTCTATACCACCCCGCCATACCTAGTAGGCGTCGGGCTTGCCGAACAGTTTTAGGTGACGGATAGTCAACTATGGCTGAGATCTTATCTGGGTCAGTCCTGATTCCTCCTTTCCCAACTATAAAACCCAAGTATTTAGTCTCCTTAATGCAAAACTTACTCTTCTCAACATTTATAGTGAGGCCAGCTTTCCTCAAACCATCCGCTACACGGGATAGCAATGTGAGATGAGAGTCAAAGTCTGATGACAGAATCAGTAAATCGTCCAACTAGACGAGAACATTTTCACGAAGATCGAAAGGAATGACTTTATCCATGAGGCGGCACATAGTTTGTGGAGCGTTGCATAGGCCGAATGGCATCACTGTGTACTGATAGAGAGGATGACCAGGTACTTTGAAAGCGGTCTTCTCTCTGGAATCAGCTTCTAGTGGGATCTGCCAGAATGCGCCTTTCAGGTCCAGGCTTGTAATGTAGTTTGCTGGAGGAAGTCGATTCAGAAGCGCATCTATCTGCGGGAAGGGATAGGCGTCCTTCTTCGTAACGGAGTTGACCTTCCTGGCGTCAAAACAAAGCCGAACCTTCCCAGGCTTCCGTACTAGGACAACTGGAGAGCTTCAAGGAATCTGGCTCTCCTCTATCACACCCACTGATAGCATTCGCTCTAATTCAGCATCCATCAAACTCTGTACTGCCGGTGAAATCGGATAAAAGCGTTATTTTATCGGAGCTGCGTCATTCGTCTCAATCTTGTGAGCGACCAAAGATGTCTTTCTCAGGCCTAAAGAGGCGAAAGAAGTAAAATCTGTTTAGTAGCTCCTAGACGCTGTTGATCTAGACTGGAAAGAACATGGCGGTCGGTGTAAGGAGTAGCTAGTAAACTGGGTGTCACTTCTGCGACTATACCTAGGATATCTGGATTCTACCCAAATAGACGCCAGAAGTATATTCCTAGATAAAGTGCCTCTGAGAGCCCAGGAACCACGTTAAAACGTGCGTCTTACCACGGAAAGTGATGTCCAAGTTCACATGCCATCCACAGTCCTCATGGCACCATTCGCTACTTGAACCTGTGTCCGATACCTCTTCCATTCAACCTCTGCTTCTGCAAGCTTCTCTAGAGCTCCCTGGCCTAGAATACTGACAGTGGCACCACTATCAAGTAATCCAGGCTCAGTTCGCCCGAGCAGCTTGACTTCGGCATACGGTCGAATGTCGTCTGGCATCGACACGGAAATCTGTGCCAGTTTTTTTCTTTCCTGTCTCATCCGTCGACAGTATTCCCGCCAACGAACGGTAGATCTTTTCTTTCTTGGTCTCATATCCAGGTCAGGATACATAATGTCAGCTAACTCCGCTATTGAGGAGAAGATTCGGTCTCTTACTGCATTATATTTCTGCAGACGCGTATGATACGGCGTCAGCGGATGTACAACGGGCTCACGCCCATTCGTCATAACAGAGCTTGATGCCCGTTTTAATACAGAGATGGCAGGAGGCCAAATCTCCTGTTCAGTAACCTTGTCAGCTAAAGGTGCTGTCGGTGTTATCGGGACATCGAAAATTAAAGACTCTATCAAAGAAGTGTCTAATAATGTCATGGGCTCCCCAGAAGTGGAAATGGGAGCTTAAAGATTTGCGGAGTAGTCTATCAAATTCTCCGTCTCTATCAGCGAAATAGTTGTACTGTCAGGGGGTTTACTAATATCATCAGAATCACTGAATGATATTAGTGGATAATTCAGGGATTCGTCGTTAAGGTCTGCTAATGGAGCGGACCTTCCTCCTTGTTCAAGGCTTGAACTGGAGTGTTCGTTGCAGGTGGTGTTCGTGACGTTGACAATGGTCGAGAAAAGGTGGTGGTATTCCCGACCCGTCTCAGGTTTTTCTGTCGGCAATAGCTGCAGTCGGGCCTTTTTGCGTCCGCATCCATAGCAGAACACAACTTGTCTTTCCTGCCGGCAGTCTTGGTAAAAGTGACCAGGCTGGTCACAGTTCCAACACATAACGTTCTGTGGTGCTGTAAGAGCTGCTAGTACCACTCCTTCCTCACTGCGTTCATGTGACATGTGCTGTTCACCATCAGTCGGACGATACTCATTCACCTCTTGAGCTACGATAAGTATTCCAGCTGCCCGCTGTTGCGATTTGCTGCTGTGTAGCTTGTATTTGAGTCACAAGACACCTTAGTTGGTGGATGGTGTTTGTGGGATGCCAACAAATTTTATTTTGGATCTCCGATAATAGGTTTGACTTGACTATTTCCAAAAATTCGACGTCTGGCAGAGGGTTTTGCAATTGGTCCCGTTATACCAGGTGTTGGTGGTACATGACAAATAACTCCTCTGCTTTTTGTTTCCTCAGCATCAATTGGACTTTGACCTTGAGGTCGTCTTTAGGTACTCACCATTCAGCTAGAAGAGCTGCTTTTACATATTCCCACGAGGGTGTGGAATCTTGTCTCAGAAGAGACCAGTACCAATCCATTGCTGGTCCAGAAAGCAGAGTGGTCATATGTCTTACCAAGAGTTCAAAGTCTCCGTCTAGTGCCGGGTAAGTCAGTGCTTCCACTCTGAACACGAATTCGTCGAGAGTAAGTCGAGAGATGTCGCCACTATAGGATATATTCCATCTCCGCATGAGACTACCAGAACGTCGTGGTCATATGCCTGACGGGATACGATGAGATGGAGCTGGTGGAGGCTGGTTAAAATTCGGTCTAGACTGACCACTAGGCTGACCAAGAGGTGATGATGGTCTGTTAAACCAATGCCTATGCGTGTCGTTGAAACCATGCGGCGGTATCGGTTCACCCATAGAAGGAGGTGGACGTGAAAAATCAACTGGTGGAATTGCAGCTGATATTTGCTGCCTAACGCTAGTTGCCAGTTCAGCTCGTAAGGTATTTAAGCTCTGCTCAAGGCCTTCGCGAACCAAGTCCTGCATTTGTATGCGCAGACCTGCCAGCAGGGCTTCAGTCGCTGCTGAGTTCTGTCCTATGCCAGAAGGCAGTGGGCTATTTCGTCGCGAGTTAGGATGGGAAAAGATCGTGGAATGCGGATTTGACATTGCAGGTGATACAGACCTTCGGCTACCTGGTGGATTAGTCAAAGGAGGTGGTAACTCAAATGTCTGTGCGGGCTGATTACGAACGTTTTTGACAGGTGTCGTTTTTGATTTCTTTGAAACGGCTCCCGTATATTCGATAAAATAATATTGGGCAAGGTGAAGCCGACAGTTTGGACAATTTTCCTGTTCGCCTATCCACGTGCGCAAACATGCTTTGTGGAACACGTGTCCACATACAGTCTTAACAGGCTTTCGTTCGAATGACCAGTCTCTATCTTGACAGATAGAGCACTGTTCAGGCAACCTATTCACACTGTCTGTCGTGGAAGGGGGTGTTCTTACGGTCCCCACCATGATGGAATCGTTCAATCGTACAGTCAAGATTTCAAAACTATTCCAAGGGTTTGGAAGAAATGCCAAGAAGTTAAAAAAAAAAATCGAATGTTCGAAGAAGACAGCTAAGTCTTCAAAGATTGAGTTAAAGAAATATCGATTTAAGGAAGATCTAAAGGCTGAGAAGGCTACTACAATTTCAAAAAAATTTTCCCAAATCGTTCAGAGGAAATGTACCAAAAAGGTAGAAAAATCTTACTGATAGTGATTCAAACGTTCCAAAAAATTAACTGAGAGAAGGTCATACGATTTCTCCCTCACCCTCCAAACATAAAAGTCTCTAGGCCACTCTCTCTAATCAGGTCAGAAGTAATGATGTAAGCAAGCGACGTGAATGTGTGCATGAAAAATGTTTGAGTTCTCACAGAAATCTGGGAAGAGTCGGGTTGGAGAAGCTAGAGACTGAAAATGATACTAGAGATTCTTCAGCCAGGCAGTTAGCAGTATGCCAAATCCTGATTACTGAAGGTCTCCAGCATCACTTGCATCCTCCAATAACTCTTTCCTTCCTCTTTACCTGATTGTCATGTCCAGCTAACCTTCCAACTGGGCAGAGTCATGAATCTGGTCAATTAGTAGCTGAATCCCAAAAGTCGTCTCACAGATTCACGACTCTGTCCAGCCAATTGGCTAACAGAGACATGTCTCCGTGAGGACACAGTCAAAAAACATTGTGGTGAGGCCACCTACCATTTTCATGGCAGAAGGCCAGCGGGAAAGATCGTTCAAACAAAATTCAAAAAATTTAAAAACCAGACACCTGTTCAGACTCAAGGCTTGACCAAAGTCAAACCTAGAGTCGAACTTCAATTCAAAAACTTTCAAAAACTTTAAAATGTTACGTTACTTTACTTTACTCAATCAACTTTCAAAAATCAAAATATCAAAACATTCAAAAAGCTTTACTTTACTTTCATCAAATCTCAAAATACCAAAACTTTAAAAATTCTAACGTTACTCTACCAAAAATTTCAAATACCAAACAATTAGACTGAGGTCCGCATGTAACTTCCACTGGATATGAGACTTGAGGTCAGTCAATTAGCAAAGTGCCAAATGACCATCTCACTCTAAGTCCCCAGTAAAATTTACATTTAGACCACCGAAGTCTAACTGAGGTGGAACCACGTTGGGCGCCATTTTGTTATGGTAGTATGTTGAGTGATGAGCTGACAGATCACTCGGCGGACTGCGTTGACTGCAGGGCGACACGCTAGCTCGCCTCGGCTATTGGCGAAGAGTGTGGGGAGGTTCCACGAAAAACCTGCCGCTGCCGCCTGTCATAATAAAAAAAAAATCGTGCCTGAAACCAAAACTCCGGCACACATTCAGTCCTGAAGGGACCTTTACGTCACTTACCTACATCCAAATCGAAGGCGCAGATGGCGTGTTGTAAAAATGTTGATTTCTCGCCAATATACTTTTTCACAGCATATAAGCGGCGATTTGCTGCTGCTGGAATTTGGTTGCCTCCTTTTTGCGCATTTTCTCATGCGGGGTTGATTCGTTGCCCGATGCCTTCGGAAAAGTTTCGATTCATTCGATTCACCTTTTTACTTACTTCACGGTGTGAACGTTTGACAAGACAGAGATGATTGTCTTCTTCTTCTCCACCAGCAGACAAAAATTCTTCGAGTCGGGGTGCGTGCGAGGGGTGGTTTGCAGTCGGACGGCATACCTGCTTCAGTAATTCTCAGAGTAGCATACTGCTATATGCAGTACGCTACGACCATAACAAGATCATATTTAAAAATTAGGCGTGAGCAAGGTGGAATAAATTTAATAAACAATTTAAAAGTAGATCCGCTTAGTGGATTTCGAAATGTCGGAAGAATTTGTGTGCTATTGGCCATAAAGTGAAGAAAGTAACAAAACACAAATTTTCATCAATACGTTTCTGTTGAGGAGCGGTTAGATATATCCCTGAGGTTCTTAGCCTGCGAAGATTCATATATGAGCCTATCACATTTATTCAGGGTTTCAAAACAACTGATATCCAGAATTGTACCTCAAGTTTGCGAAGCTCTTATTTATGATCTCGAAGAAAAAAGTTCTTCACTTGGGGCAATCTACGCTTAAAATTAACCGCGTCTGAATACAATCTTTCGAAAAAATACCATATTTTTAATTGTCTGTCTTAACTATGTTTTGTGTTTTCCATATTACCTAGAAAACAGAAGATCTGCCCCCACAAGCTATTTAAAAAATTTTCAAGGTCTTTTTATGTGTATCCACTGGCTTCACTTATCCGCGCACAGTTCCCGCAGAAGTTCTCCGCACCGACGCAAGAGATTTTCTAATGGATACATTTCGATACCACTGGAATATCGGTGCGCGTGTGTAATCTCTGGAGAATGCGGAGACAAGACATTTCTTATCTCCGCACATTAATTTTGGTGGAGACACTTCGGCAGATAGTAGGGGGCAGACTGACACAATATTGAAGAAGAATATTCTTCAAGCAAGTATTGTTTTTCAAAAATGTGTATAACTTTCTAAAACGTTAATCAGTGTTAAAACCAAGTTTCCTTATATGAAGCAAACTATTTCTCAAGGGGCGTCTAAATATGCACTGGAAATCCAAAGTTTTGTATAGCAAGGCAATTCAACGAAGGAGTTGCCTGATTTATTCCATTTCCGAACTTAAATTTCCTTTTTTCGTGAAAAGTCGTGAGCAAAATTTCAGCTTTCCGTTCTGGAGCTATCGTGAGGATGGACAGACATGCAAAAATTAAAATAACTTTTAATATTATGCTTGGGTGTCTAATCCATTTAGCTATACCTTCATTATGTTATATAGGTTTTTCCAATGGACCGGGAAAAGGGTTCTTAAGTGAAAAGCGTCAAATATAATAATATAATTGTAAAACTTTATTGATTATGAAGTGGCTATGTCGGTTAAAGATCGGTTAAAGATCACGTCTGTCACGCACGCTCGTTAGTCTCGACTACTTCTCTAAGTTGTAGGGTGTTGCCACTACTGTTGTTTTCATTAAGTTCCTTCTCGCCTATTGGATTTGCCATGGTGGGTTTACAGTCGGCCATTCCTGCTTCCTCAGCGACCTCGCTGAAATCATGGTAGTCACTCAATTCATCTTCCATCTCAAGAGATTCGTCGTCATCAAAAGTACCGTCAGGGGGAAGTAAACACCAACGTTTTAGTTTATCACTCGCATGAACGTTCACATAGGGCCGCTGCGTTCTTTTAGCATACGGGATATCTTCAATCAGATATCTATCTTTGTCTAAGACTTTAGACACAATATATGGTCCCTTGTAGAATGGCTCCAATTTCCTAGGTGCTCCAGTACTCGCAGGCTCGTTTTCTATCATCACTAGGTCGTTGACGTCATATTTTACAGGCTTTTTATGATGTTGGTCAAACCTAATCTTCCATACTGCTCGTTTTTCATTTATAGCTTCAGCGGCTTCACTACGGATCTTAGTAATATCTTCGAGTTTGTCAGGATTTTCGTCTTGTAAGCACATCGTTATTTTATTTTGTAATATATCTCGGGGGTTATAATTGAACACTAATTCATGCGGGCTTCTGCTTGTCGTTTGACTTTTCATCGTATTCAGCACCCACTGTATATCTCGAAGCTTTTCGTCCCATTTTCTATCTTCTCATGTGATCGTCGTTATCATCGATATGAGCGTCCTATTGACCCGCTCGATCTGGCCGTTTGCTCGTGGGGTACGTACTGCCGTTTTAATACTTTTTATGCCGTTTTCAATACAATAGCTTTCGAAAGCTTTTGAAGTAAACGAACTACCTCGGTCCGTTATAATTCTCGCAGGCATTCCTACAAAACTCGTCACTTCGTTCAGCGCCTTTATTACAGCGTTCGTTGACGTATTTCTTACGGGTTTTACCATAACATATTTTGTGAAAGGGTCAATCATCCCTAGAATATGAACATTCCCCTTACTGCTTCTCGGGAATGGACCTAAATGATCTAAATGTAATGTCTTAAACGGAATCGGTTCTATTTCATCAAAGTGATATTCTCCTTCCTTTTTGCCTCCCGGTTGTTTGTTATAAGTGCAGTCAACGCAAGCCTTTATGTATTTCGTTACGTAACTACGCATTTTAGGGAACCAGTAAAGTTCCTTTATTCGATCGATTGTTTTTTCTATCGCTAAATGGCCAACTTTATCGTGAAGACTATGAACTATTCGCCATTTTACGGGTCTGGGAACAACCCACAATCTTTTCTCGTTTACTTTCCGAAACAATCGTCCTCGTTCCAGTTCATAATCTTTTCTGAGCTGTTTATCCTTATTTTTTTGATCTCGTAAATTGGAAATAATATCTCGCAGCTGAGGGTCTTGCAGTTGCATCGTGTATAGCCAATCAGCGTCATCGATAGTAATTTTAAATATTTCTTGCGACACTGGTTCCATTTCTTCTGAAGGCTCATTCGGTGCCCGGCTTAAGGCGTCTACGTGTCCCATTGCTTTCCCTGGTCGATGTTCTAAAATGGCGTCGAACTCTTGTATTCTTAGCCACCACCTCGCAATCCTTGGTATAAGTTCCTTTTTACTCATGGTCGTTTTAAGCGCAGAGCAGTCAGTTAAAACCTTAAATGTTTTTCCGAGTAAGTAATATCTAAACCTTTCGAGGCTAGCTACTATTGCTAGCGTCTCAAGCTCGTAACTATGATAACTACGTTCTGCATCCGTTGTGGATCAAGCAATCGGTCTCAATTCTTTATTTTCTCGCTGTAAAAGTACTCCCGCCAAACCATAACTACTGGCATCGCAATGTACCTCGATTTCTGCATCTACCTTATAGGCTGTCAAGACCGGTTTCGTTCCCAATATCTCCTTAAGTTTAATGAACGCATTTTCTTGCTCGTTACCCCACACGAATTTTATATCCTTTTGTAGAAGATTATTTAGTGGCTTCGCTAAAATTGAGAACCCAGAGACAAATTTTCGGAAATAACTGCTTAAACCTAAGAACTGCCTGACTTCGGTTACATTTGCGGGTCGTTTAAAGTTGACTATTGCTTGCGTTTTTATAGTTCCGGGTTGAATTCCATTAGGCGTTATTTCATGCCCGAGATATTCTATAGTCGTTTTCATAAACTCGCATTTTCTCAGGTTCAACGTCAAGTTTGCTTGTCTTATTGCCTGAAAGACCCGTCTCAACTTGAGCTTCATTTCCTCGAGGTTTCGACTTCCAACCAGCAAATCGTCCATGTAAATCAAGGCATCCTCTCGTTGCAACGTACCCTTCATCTTCGACATTAAGCGCTGGAACACAGATGGGGCGTTCTTCAACCCAAATGGCATTCTCTGAAACTCGTACAATCCGTCAGGTGTGATGAAAGCGGTAAACTTTCGGCTGTTTTTTTCAATCGGCACTTGGTAAAATCCGCTATTCAAATCAACTATGGAAAAGTATTTGTATTTACCGGCTTCCTGCAATTGCTCTTCTACGTTTGGTGTTGGACAAATTTCTTTCTTCGTGCATCTATTCAACGTCCTATAGTCAATACAGAGACGATCACTTCCGTCTTTTTTCTTCACTAATAGCGCAGGGCTCGCATATTCGGATATTGACTCGCAGATGATATTGTTCTCCAACAAATCCTGCACCATATCTTTCATTCTTTCGCGTTTTGGGTATGGAACCTTATACGCCTTTTGTTGAATTGGTTTGTCGCTGTCTAGCTCGATTTCCATTTTTAACAGAGTTGTGCAGCCAATTTGATTTAAATTACACGCGAATATGTCTTTGTAATCGTTCACTAGTTCAACAATCTGTTGTTTCTCGTCTACATTTATTTTTCCCGCTCGAATTTCATCGTTGTCAATCACCGTATCTCTTCGCTTTCCCAGGTCCAAATTCAAATTATCTCTTTCGATTTTCAACGTATTAAACTCTTTTATTACTCGCAAGCCGTCAGTATTTAGGATATCCCTACCAATTATGAACGATGCTGGCATAAAATTATCTCGTACCATATAAAATAAACCCCTCAGTTTCGTATCGTCAATTTTAAAATCAATTTGAAGTCTTTGAGTCGCCATTGTAACACCTCCCAAAAACCCAGAAATTTTGTTACTACAATTTTCCTTAATTACGTCTAGTTGATTAGCAACGCTTTGCTTCACCATTGAACAGTCGGCACCATTATCGATAAAAGCTACAAACTCAAAATTTTCGATTTTAATTACTTTATAATATTCGTTTTTTAGTTCGCTTTGAAGGAAACCAATTCTAGATATTGATGAAGCGCTACAGTCCTTTGGCTCGCCCTTACGATGCACTCGACTACATTTGTTGCAGCGATCTCGTCGCGCTGGCATTTGGCAATCTCTAGAAAGATGTCCGGGCTTATGACAATTAAAACAGGAAATCTGACGTTCTTCAGGACAAGAAGCTATTACATGTCCTGACTTTTTACAGTTAAAACATAAAATTTCGCGCTGTGCCTGTGTCTTATTTGCATTACCTACATTTTTCCTGTTGTCATTAACACGGCTATTTAAATTTTGAAGACCCTTATTGTTATCTTTTAACGCTCGTAACTTCGCACACCATTCGACCTTAACTCGCATTTCCGCCATCGTTTCGATTTTTTGACTTTGAAAGCTTTTAAATAAATCGTCATCTCGTACACCCACAAGAAAGTACTTAATTATAGAATCATCAGCCAAATTACCGGTACGTCCTAGCTTCCAAATCTCGTCTAAATAAGCGGTTAGGCCCTCCTGTGGGTGCCGCTTACGATTCATAAGTGCAATATGTACGTCAGCTTCACTGCTCTTTGAACCAAACTCATTAACTAAATTATGACAAAATTCTTCCCAATTTTTAAATACTTCAGCGCGATCAAACCAAACCTTTGCCGATCCCTTTAATTTTGCACCCGCTGCGAATAATAACAATTTTCCTGGCCACGTATAAATGTCATTTAGTGTATTTATCCTCGATATCCACTTTGTAACATCCAAAGCGTCACTATCGCTGGGGTCGAAGTCCGGTAAAATTTCGATAATTTCACGAGGAGTAAAATTAATACAATAATCCTTTACAGTAGTACTTACATTCAGAATCTCTGCAGTTTGTTCAGATGAAATGTGAACAACAGTTGCATCTAACTCACCATCAACAACTTCATCTCTTCCACCAGTGTTGTCACTTTGTTCTGCATACTCGTCACTGTAACGTAACCGTTCTAGCAAATCATTTTTATTGCCTTTCACTGATAGTCCTTTACTCTTCAATAATTCTTTTAATTCGTTGACCGTTAATTTTTCCATTTTACTCGATTTGACAACACGACAACACTTTTATATCGATTGACAATACGATTCCGTTTAATTAGTAGTATTGTCCCGCTTACACTACCAAATTTTAGGATCGAACCGACTCGGATACTGTCTATGTTTAGAAACACTGGTTTCACACACAACTAAAAAAAAATGATTGTCACGACGCTTACTTCGTTTCGGTCACGGCAATAAATTCGTTTGAAAAAGAAAGAATGCCAATTGATACATCGAACGCACGTTTTATGTTTTCTTTCGAATTACCAACTAACGCAACACACACGATACATTGACATCTGAGACATTCGAACATCTGTATGCGGCCACATATAATTAAAGCTAGTCTCAGTCATACAGACACTTTCCACACTATTCTTCAATTTTTTGTTGCCCTTGCACACACAATCAAGGTTTTCTCGCTTTTAATGCACGACGACGGCACACTTGCAACGCAATACTCGCATATACGAATCAACAAGAATTTTCTCGTTCAACACGTGTCAATATTTTTCTTCGCTATTTTCTCGCCACGACTCGATTTTTCTTCGCTATTTATTTTCCTCGTTCACGACACGATAGCCACTCAACCTAACGCAGGAATCAAGATAAAATTCAACATTTTTTTTTTTTTTTTTTTTTTTTTTTTTTTTTTAGAAAATCCCGTTCTACACTCGCACAAATTTACAACCCTTGTCGATCCCACTTCTGAATTGTTATATAGGTTTTTCCAATGGACCGGGAAAAGGGTTCTTAAGTGAAAAGCGTCAAATATAATAATGTAATTGTAAAACTTTATTGATTATGAAGTGGCTATGTCGGTTAAAGATCACGTCTGTCACGCACGCTCGTTAGTCTCGACTACTTCTCTCAGTTGTAGGGTGTTGCCACTACTGTTGTTTTCATTAAGTTCCTTCTCGCCTATTGGATTTGCCATGGTGGGTTTACAATTATTTCTATGTGTTACCCAATAGATTTCATTTAGGGTATAATATTCAGTAAACAGTCCAGAATAAAGCGATGCGAAGTACACTGTTTTGGTGTGCAAGATATTCGTCTATTAAGTGGTTGTTAGATACGCTTATGTGGATGAATATACAGCAACGAATTGATTTAAATGTACTTTAATTCATTTTTAAAATAAAGAAGAAATATTACTAGAGATACATATTTACATATCCATGTTCTTCATATAAATGACGTACAAAAAAAACTTTAAACAGATTTAAATTATTCTTGCAGAATCTATCGCTGTTCAAACATATTCAACAATTCTTCAATAAGTTAATAGTGCTAACTTCAAAGTTCAATTTCTTAAATTCATACAAAATTCGCAAATAATTAATATTCCCAGTGAGATAGACGAGATTTAAGCAGATCTGTATTAAATCATTATACGCCATATCTATCGAAATATTTATACATAGCCAGTTACCACCCCATTAAAACTAGTGGGACATCTTTCTAGGTTGCAGATCTGCTGAATCAGCTCTTTATCTTCAGATTTGCAAGGAATGGTATTATTTTCTTGATATTCGGCATTCTAGGGCTATTATTCTTGGATCTCCCAATTGAAAATACATGCACGTAGCAATCTGTCGGTTCAATTTATTTTCCATTTCTAAATTTTCAAGCATAACTGCTAAAATCTAATTCGGAACTGAAATCTTCTTGCACTTCAGCAGAGCTTGCTACTCGTCCTCCAACTCCAATAGGGTAAACAGGGCCTCCAATTTTTGCTAACAGCATACTTAAAAAGAATAATTATAAAATCTAAATTTCTCATAAGATATATATGTTTAAGTAGGGTAAAATCACCAATTGTCGAACAATGTTGAAATGTTCTATAGATAAAGGAGCCACGCTGATTATCCTCAGCTAATCTTAAAATGTGTGCATACAATGGACTGATTTCTTTCTTCTTGTGGGATTAAATGGCTTATAAAGATATTCCGTTACATTAAAAATACACTTTTGTATAATTCTACGTTATTTTTCTACGTACAAATTTGCGGAAAAATTTAAAGGTTTTGCAAATTATAGTTACTGTACTATAGAAATAGAATGATTTATATTCAGAAAAAAAAGGATCGCATAAAATTCGTATATATCCATCCATTAATGAACTTAATACCATTTTATGAGCCAACCGATGATACAAAGATTAACAAGCTATGGCCGAATTAGCTGTCAATTGGTTGCTTGCCTGCTTGGCAACAATTGTCACAAATTTGTTCGTCTCAATTTCAATCTAAAAATTTCTTTGCTTTCTCACTAGCACATAATTAATTACTTTTCCCGAATTGAATTAAACGAAGAAACTAATGGTTAGATAAATATTATAATATATTCAAAACGTATTTGAGTCAATATAATACGAACAACTCAAAACAAATTCGCTGGAAAGTACATTGCCACCTCATGACGTAGCAACACAAAAAATTCCTTTCGAATCTGCCATAGCTTGTTATCTCTGTGTCATGGGCCAACCTACACATATTAATCACGATCATTCTGCTACACTTATGCCCAGATGCATGTCATCAGAAAAATTTTGATCAACTTACAGTTATTGATATAAATAATAATTGTATCACAAATTCGTAGCATATAATGAGAATTGAATTATTATATTATAATATCGGTTAAGTCTACAATCGAGTTCTGGCAAAATAAAATTTTACACGGTCTCCAAATACATATTTATTAAAATTGCTGGTAAAATTTTGTCATATCTAAGAGCCAGATTTTGTGTAATGAATTTCTGGTTGTGTTGGTAGTCCATTTTTACATGTATTTACCCGCCATCCCTATTCTAAGCAAATTGTCAATTTGCAAAAAGTAAACAAAGGTTTTGTGCGGAGCATCTGTGGTAAAAAATGTTCTTTTTCTACTTTATTTTGAAATAATTCACATAATTAATTTATATAAATCTCTGCTTCTATTAACCAAAAAGATAATTTAGATAGTCCAGTTGCCTCAAATAGGATTTCCCTAGTTTATAATCCAATTTAAATTTGCAAGCACTGACCGAACACTTCATTTCTGTTTTTTTAATTGATATGAAGATTTTAACAGACACTAGTGGCACTATAAAACTTTGCACTAAATAAAGTTCAAACATAAATAGTTTTGAAAAGAATTGATTCGGTACTTGAGAACTCTGCACCCAGCTTTGACAAATTACGCTCATGTACACGAATTTTACACAATTCAACCATTCCTGTTTGCTCTATATTCTAAGATCTGCCTTATCACCATTCCTGTTTGCTATATATACAGTGTTCTCAAATAAGAGGTGTTATTTTAATTAGCCCGCTATTTCGGTAGATGTCACTTTTGGAGCTGTCATTTTGTAAAATTTGACAAGTAGAAATTACGCCATTAATAAAAATGGAACGATACACGATTCAACAATGCCTTGAAATTATTAAAATTCACTATAAAAACGGTGAAAATGTGGCAGAGACGGTTCGTAAAACTCGAACATTTTTGGGTCGTCGTGAAGCATCTTGTCGGACCGCAATACAGAAATTGGTAGAAAAATTCGAGCTGTCGGGACACGTTAGTGATGTGAAGAATAAAACCCGTGCACGTCGCTCAAGAACAGCCGAGAATATTGCTGCTGTAGCCGAAAGTGTTGAAGAAAACCCAGGTTTGCCCATTCCTCGTCGTTCTTTGGAATTAGGCATTCCACAAACGTCATTACACCGTATTTTGCATAAAGATTTGGGTCTTAAGGCTTATAAAGTTCAGTTAACACAAGAACTCAAGCCGGTCGATCATCAACCACGACGAGTCTTTGCTGATTGGGTCCTTGAAATGCATGAAAATGATCCGGAATTCCATCGAAAACTCATCTTGTGTGATGAGGCCCATTTCCACTCGATGGCTTCGTCAACAAGCAAAATTGTCGCATCTGGGGCTCGGAAAACCCAAGAGTTATTGTTGAAAAGCCTCTCTATCCTCAACATGTGACTGTTTGGTGCGGTTTATGGTCCCGCGGGGTCATTGGACCTTACTTTTTCGAAAATGAGGCTGGAGCAACAGTTACGGTGAATGGATTGCGCTATCAACAGATTATTAATGACGGCGCTACGTGCCATACAAGCAACGAAACCATTGATCTTTTACGGGAAAAGTTACCGGACCGTGTTATCTCTCGAAGAGGTGATCACAATTGGCCACCGAGATCTTGTGACTTAACACCTTGCGACTTCTTCCTTTGGGGCCACGTGAAAGAAAAGGTCTACGCCAACAGCCCAGCGTCGATTCAAGACCTTAAAGATGGAATTCGTGAGGCTATCGAGGACATAGGGCAGCCGCTTTTCGATTTGGTTATGGAAAATTTCATGAAGAGGATATGGTCCTGTACTGTAGGCGTGGTCGTGGTGGTCATTTGGCTGATGTTAGTTTCTATTATTAACGGCATACCTTCCTCTTTATAATGAAATAAAGATCCGATTATATATCTCAAAAACTGGTATTTTTCTGTGAATATAAAAATTATATATATATATATTGGAGAACCCTTTACTAAGGAGTTAGCAATATATACTAAGGAGTTAACTGCACGGCTGTATCCCCGTTAAGGCCTTTTAATTTCAAGTTTTTATGATGTCGCCTTCTGGTTTGACGAATAAAGACAAAAAATGTGATATATCAGATTTACATGCAACAAAACAGAGCGGCAAATTGATTAATTTTCATAAATAAATGATAATGACAAGTGGCGGAATTTTCAGATTTACTCTCATGTAATATCGTGCTTTTGTGAAAGCACTTTTTTCTGAGATATGGAAAGAGGTCATCAAAGTTTGTTCCAAAGTTGATGCTGTATAATCCTATGTTATTTGAACAGAACGTGCTTCTGTTTACACGCTTTGCTCTAAAGAGGGTGGGTGTTATCAGTATTGGGAGATCGTAGGAACTCCATATTCTGGCAATTTCTGCCATTAAGATATTGAAAACTACTAAATTTATATGTAGTAGTTCTGATTACTTTGCGCCTCGTTGCTAATGTACTTTTATAGATATCTCTCCTATATCAATAAAAATTAATTAGTTTTCGAAAGTTACGTGAACGCTTTTGGTGTATTTCTTATGCTTTTGGTACCTAGGATAAAAATGGTCGGAATTCGCATAATATAATAATTTGTGGGAAAAGTCGCCATTAATTCCCATTTTCGAGAGAATTTTACCCGCAACAATCTTCCAACGCTACTGTAACTCATTCTCTTGGGAAAAAATGAGAAATTTATTTGACTGATAGACATTTAAAATCTCCTTTCAGCACATTGGCCAAAACGACATTTGTCTTCTTCTTAAAAAATTGAGGTAGAGTAGATATACGAAAAATTCATTATTATGAATAATTTGAAAGGATTTTGAAGTTATTCAAAATTTTGCAAATAATTGAATAAAATCAATTATGCTTGTATGTATATCTTACTACATGAAAGAAGAATGAATGAAAGAAAAAATTGCAAATTATTAGTAATGATTGCTTCGTATTTCTGTGGGGTGGGGGGGGGCACAGAGCCTACACGGGCTTCTCTGGGGGGAAAGTTAACGTGAACTGAACTATTCCTTTTGATGTATTTCTTATGCTTTTGGTACCTAGGATAAAATTGGTCGGAATTCGCATAATATAATAATTTGTGGGAAAAGTCCCCATTAAATCCCATTTTTGAGAGAATTTTTAATTTGAATTTGAAAGGATTTTGAAGTTATTCAAAATTTTGCAAATAATTGAATAAAATCAATTATGCTTGTATGTATCTCTTACTACATGAAAGAAGAATGAATGAAAGTAAAAATTGCAAATTATTAGTAATAATTGCTTCGTATTTCTGGGGGGGGGGGGGCACAGAGCCTACGCGGGCTTCTCTGGGTGGGGCATTGCCCACCCGTGCCGCTACCTCTATCTATAACGGAAGCGAATTATGATTGCGCATGGAAGATTCTTGAAGAGCGATTCGAAAATAAAAAAATCATTGTTAATGTTCTACTCAAATCTCTAATGTCTCTACCTTCCGCCTGCACAGATTCCAGTTCAGATTTTAAAAGCCTAGATAGAAAGAATGGGATGACTGGGTCATCTACCTTGCAGTGCAGAAGCTAGACAGCAAAACACGTCTTCAGTGGGAGAACTCCATATCGGAAAAGGAATTCAACCAAATATCATTTAACTTACTCAAAACATTTCTAGAAAGCTGAATCAGAGCGCTTGAATCGGTTACCCTGTTATCATATCGTTTAAGCAGCACAAAACTTCGTCCAGCAAAGTTGAATTCTGTAATTTTCAAACCAGAACGCAAGGCTCATGTCACCACATCTAAGCGCAAATGCCCCCTTTGCTCAACACCATACCTCTTACTCTTCTGTCCTAAATTTCGAAAAGAAACGGTGGATGAAAGCCGTAATTTAGTTTCTAAACATAAAATTTGCTTCAACTGCCTTTCAACCGAGCATCTAAGCACCGCCTGCTCTAACTCCAAACGATGTCAAATATGTCAAAGCATCATACTATGCTTCACAAAGATTTGTCTGTAAGATCCGAGTCTTCAAGCTCAGCGGTTGCTTCCTCCACCCCCGCTAGAATCAGCGGTCAACCTTAGGATTTCTCGACGGTATCATCCCACACGACGAGTCGCTCTTCTGACAAAACCTCGTTGCTACTAGCAACTGCCATCATTACCCTACGCAGTTACAATGGAAAAACTCTTCGAGCTAGAACCTTGTTGGATCGCTGCTATACAAGTTTAATCTCACCGGACGAAAAATAAAGATTCCCATAGCTGGTGTCGGATCCACTTCAGCAGGCGTTGCTCGACGCATAGTTTCGCTTGAGCTTCTATCAGATGTAGAGCCTAACTTTGTTCTTCCTTTTAAAGATCTTGTCCTCCCCAAACTAATAAGTGAAATCCCCTGCAGACGTTAAAATCATCAGAATGGTTGCACATTAAAAATCTGCAGCTTACAGATCCAGATTTCCAAAATTCAGGGAGCATAGATATCATCCTAGGAGCTAATGTCTACGCCCTGCTACTTAGATATGAAGTCCGTCACGGTGCTCTTGGCACTCTTACTGCCCAACGAACGGCCATTGGAGGGTTCTATCTGGTCCCATTTATGGAGAAAACAATGCAACCTCCAAGCCTGCTCAGAAAATTCCTGCATGCCTGCACACGCTCTTAAGTCAAGACCCTAATGATCAACTAGCCAAGTTTTGGGTGCCATGCTCTAAACTAATAACCTCGGAAGAGGAGGAATGCACGCGGTACTTTAATGATACTACAACTAGGGACCACTCCGGAAGATTCATTGTACGGCTGCTATTATTGTCTTCGGAATCTTGTACTCTTGGAGATTCGCGAAAGGGTGCTCTAAAATTCCTACAACGAATAGAGAGCCGTTTTCTTCAAAATCCCGCTTTGTGTAAAAGTTACACCGAATTTATGACTGAGTACCGAGAGCTCAAACATATGTCTGAAGTTCTTCCTCAGAAAATCAAAACAACTAGCCTCATTTGTTATCTTTCACATCACGCGGTCGTACGAGATGAGAGCATAACTACCAAGCTCCGCGTAGTTTTCAACGCCTGCTTTAAGACATCAAATGGTCGAGCTTTGAATGATATCCTACACGTAGGTCCAAAATTGCAGTCAGATGTGCTTTGTATCATGCTCAGGTGGAGAAAGCACATGATTGCATTTTCGGGAGACAACGAGAAAATGTATCGCCAATAGTTGGGGGCACCAAATCACTTTTTCCATACAAGAAGTGCAAGGTAGATTCCAACTATTTTGGCGGCTCTGGACTGTGGTTTTGGGCCACTGGGGGATTCCGTCTAGTGGTACACGTCACAGGGCCTGCCTGGGGAATTCCTTTCCCAACGTCTGGCTGACCAGGGGATGACTTATTTTAATAATAATTCAAGTTTTTTTTTTGCTCATGGGGGGTGCTGTGTCTAAATGTAGGCTTTTTTACTATGATTTTTCTTGAGCACCTAAATGTAGGCTTTTGGTTTTGAACTAATATTATTAATAATTAAAGTTAATAGTAGGACATTTTTGTTCATGCCAATGGATTTTAGATTGTTGGGGTGGAGGCATTAGAAGGACGAAATTTTCATCAGAAATCCTCTACGGGCTCTGGTTTTCGAGATATTAGCGATTTTACCTTTTCAGATATAGTTAATATTATCAATAATTCAAGTTACCCTGTCGAGTTGTAGATATCAGCATGATGTTGCCTTGGATTTGTGTTTTCTTACTTGAATATTGCTTAGTGGGGAATTTGTAGATATCAAAAGTTCCGGATGACTTCCTATAGACGTTCTGGGGCAGTGGGGTTCTGGGCATTAAATATTAAATGCTTACTAAACGTTAGGCATGCTTCCCCTGGTTATGATGTAATTCGATATCACCGCTGTAAACAAATTCGCAATTAAGCTGAATGGTTCATACACACCTGTGTAAACTTCTTGTTTAAAAAATTCGCATTTTAGCTGAATGAGTCATGCACACCTGTGTAAACAAATTTAAGCAATATCAGCACATTTATTCTTTTCGCGTAATTTGATACCACACTTACTGTAGGCAGCCAAAAAATTTTATTTTATTGTTCCAAGAATTTTACTGATCGAAACGTTTCATTAGAATTCGCATAAAGTAAACAAATTTTCACATTTTCCTGTATGCATTCATGTAAAAAATCTCATTCGTATTTACAAATTCAACCAACAGAATAAAGTAATCAAATTAATTTGTATGATTTATGTTTTTTTTTTGTTTATCGTATAATTCGATATCATCTCAGCCTGTAGGCAAATTCGTTGGAATTAATCCCGTGCAATGATTATTGCAACAGCAGGATCATTCATGTTCACAAACCGTTCCTATAAAAGCCCAAGCATACTCTTGGGGAGCATCAGTCAGTTTTAGTGAGCCTCAGTGATAGTTTAAAAACATATAAAAAAATTAAAAATGTCTTCGGTGTTAGTAAATAAAAGTTTTTCAATAATTGAAGATTTGCGAAAAGATGTGATGGAGTGTTTAAAAAATTCAGTGAATAAAGACTATATTGTTCAAAAGTGCAATAGAAACATGCATAAATTTCAAGTCGCATTTCGGAAGTGCAATAAGAGTGCTAGGAAACGACATTTCGAGAGCTGTCGCGAGCAAATTAAATCATTGAGAGCACTATTGAGAACTCCCCGTCGAGGCGGAGGAATTACTCGCGTAAGAAGAAGTGATTTTGTAAAGTGGGAGGAAGTGAAGACAGCGTTTGCAGACAGAATTCGACAAGGTGTTATTGTGCAAATTTAAAACATATCGATCCGAAGCTATTTATGCAAGATGCTGCCAAATTATTTATGCGCCGCATTAAGAATACATTAAAACATTATTTTAATATTAAAGTTTCTACAACGTTTTGCGGTGAATTTGTCAAGGAAACTGGTGACAATGAAATTATAAAAGACATTAAATATTTCCAAGCGAGAACTGCTGCAATTAGTGCAGATGATAATTTAGAGGAGTGGTTTAAATCAAACATTTTGGATCCAATAAACACTCAGCTGGAAGAATTCCAGGAAAAAGACAGGGGCTGGGCATCTAGCAGTACACATCAACAAGTTTGAACAGCTCCGAGGATCTTCGTATATACCTCTGCCGAAGGAAATTGCTCTAAAGCAAGCTTGCATCAATGTGAAAAATAATGATGAAGCATGTTTCGCGTGGGCAATAACATCAGCGCTAGATCCTGTAAATATTAACACCTCATCATATCCGCATTATTCAACCGTGCTAAATTTAACTGGAATAACATTTCCCATGACGCTTAACCAGATTAAACAATTGGAATGACAGAACAATTTGTCAATAAACGTATTCATCCTACAGAAAGAGCGTTTCTTCACCACAGTTCCAGTTAGACTTACGAAACACAGGATGGAGCGACATGTAAATCTCTTAATGCTACAAGATGACTATGACCAGGATGAAGATCATATGGATGATGATGATGATGCTGGCAGATATCATTTCTGCTGGATTAAAGATCTTTCACGCATTGTATATAAACAAACTTCAAAAAGGAAGAGCAGAAAGTATATATGCGACAGATGTTTGTTATACTTTTACTCTGAAGAAAAATTAGCATCTGACATTCCTGAATGCGAGAAACAAAATGATTGCAGGATTACATTCCCCTCAGGGGAAAGGAAATGTCTGGAATTTAAGAATTATAACCATAAGAATCCAGTCCCGTTTTGTGTGTACGCCGATCTTGAATCAATATTGAATCCGATTCAGGGAAACGATCAAAATACACAGCGAATCCAGGAGCATGAAATTCATAGCATAGTATTCTATTTTCACTGCAAACATGATGTTAAGCTCTCATATTATAGAGCATATCGAGGCAAGAAGGAAAAGCTGAACATCAGGTCAATGCAAACCCTGACTAAAGAGGAATGGCAATCACATATGGAAACTACTTCCTGTCATATATGTGAAAAAACGTTTGCAGCCGATGAGGAACTAGTTCGGGACCATTGCTACTTAACAGGTAAATACTGAGAATCATAATTCAATTCATTTTTTTCATAATTTCTTTTAACAGGAAAATACCGAGGGCCAGCTCACAATTCATGCAATCTCATGTATCAAGACTGCTCCATAGTTCCAGTAATTTTCCACAATATATCTGGATATGATGCTCACTTCATTATTAAGGATATAGCTACAGACATTCCTGGGAAAGTGGATCTCCTACCAATAAATAAAGAAAGATACATTTCATTCACCAAGCACGTTGAAGGCAGTCACATAAAATTCAGATTCATCGATTCCTTCCGTTTTATGGCAGAATCCTTAGATAAGCTATCATCATTGCTACCAACGGATAAATTAAATATTACAAGAGCTGTATGGCAGGAATTGGATGATGATGACTTTAAACTACTTACACGCAAAAGTGTCTTCCCATACGATTTCGTTAACGATGGACTAAATTGGATTTCCAATACTTACCTGTGCAGGTGCAATTCTATAATAAAATGACTGACAGTGATATATCTGCTGAGGACTACAACCGCGCAGAAAAGGTGTGGAGGACATTTGAAATACAGACACTTGGTGAATATTCCGATCTATACCAGAAAACTGATGTTCTCCTATTGGCTGATGTGTTTGAGAACTTTCGAGAAGTGTGCATGTAGACTTACAATTTAGATCCAGCACATTATTACACCATGCCAGGCTTAACATGGGATGCTATGCTAAAATACACCAAAGTGAAACTAGAGCTGATAACAGCATAACAGCTTTTAAAACAGGTCTGTTAACAGCTTTTCAAACAGGTCAGATAACAGCTTAACAGCTTTTCAAACAGGTCTGATAACAGCCTAACAGCTTTTAAACAGGTCTGATAACAGCCTAACAGCTTTTATACAGGTCAGATAACAGCTAAACAGCTTTTCGAACAGATCTGATAACAGCTTAACAGCTTTTCAAACAGCGTAACAGCTTTTCAAACAGCTCTGATAACAGCTTTTAAAACTGATTTTCAAACAGGTCTGATAACAGCTTAACAGCTTTTAAACAGGTCAGATAACAGCTAAACAATTTTCAAACTGGCCTGGTCAAGAGACGGAATCCCCTGTGATGTAGTTGATTATGAATCAAGGTTGTGGCCTCGAAGACACACTTCCGGATGAAGGTCGAGGATCAGACGCCCTTTCGGTTTCAAAGGTGATGCCAGGGAGTCAAGGTTGAGTCCGCGCTTAAATGTTTTTTCTCAAGCCATCCTAGCATTCTGGGTAAAACGCTCAACCACCCGATTAGGAGCACGCTGTAGTGGGCAAATATTGATAAAGATTACCTTCAGGAGCTCTGGACTTAGTAGGGAAGTTGAATAAAAAGAATACCATATATAAAATATTATTATTGATTTATTATAAATTGAAAAATATTAACATTTAATTCTTAGCTTATCATTCAATAGTTGGGCTTCCTTAAATCGGTTTCCCTTTAACTGTAATAATACTTTCATTATTTTACAATAATGTATATCTTAGACCATAATACAATTAAAACAAACTATTTCATTAAATGGTATTTTATATATAATACAATTTTTATTTACAATACATGTCTTAGACTAGCCTTAGATTATATGTTTTCTGCGCCTGCTCCTTGCTGTTCTGATTGAATAGACTAATGTCCCCAGGGTAGAGTATCCGTTGTCCCACTCATAATTTACCGCTTGTTATCATGTGGATTCAATGCAATCTTCTTTTGGCTGATCGTGTAGTCTTCGAATTCATATGTCTCTGGACTACATTAGTATTTACTCCTTTTGCTTTTTTTACAGTTTTACCACCGTTTATACGCAGACTGTACATTTTCGAGCGCAAGCCTACAAATTCGCTCATGATTTTTGTTATGGAACTATGATGAGTGATTTGCTTGGGACGTAAAGTCCCGACTGCCAGCATGAGCTGACAGATCACTCGACGGACAGCGTTGACTGCAGGGCGGCACGCTAGTTCGCCTCAACTATTGGTGGAGAGTGTGGGGGGGTTCCACAAAAGACCTGCCGCTGTCGTCAGCCATAATAAAAAAAATTCGTGCCTATCTAACACAAAAAGCCGGCACACATTCGGTCCTGAAGGGACCCTTACGTCACTTACCTGTATACAAACGAACGCGCAGATGTTTCGGCCTTACTGCATGCCCCAACCACCCATTTGACACTGAGCGCAGATAGTTTACAGTGTCCCTAGTTGACCTGAAAGGAGAGAGAGAGAGAGAGACTAGGTGAGCCTAGATGACCTTCATTTCATGTGCGAGGGCTCCGGGATGTGAAGGAAGAAATAAAACGTTCAGCTTTTCATTTTTATTACAAGAGAAAACACGATAGCTTAAATACCATTACTTTAGGAGTAGACAATATTAATAAAACTATGAGCTTTGCGACCAAAACCCTTAATAGGAAAATATAAAAAGGAAAAATCTAAGTAACATATCGTAATATCACCAAGTTAATACTTTCTATCTTAAACAGCTGCTTCATTCATTACATAATTATAAGTCATCGCCTATTTTGCATTGATTTCCTGCATGTCTACTTACTGTAGACAAATGTATTCAAGTCATGACAGAGGATTGAAAATAAGATTTTAAATAAAGAAATCTTAACACCCAGTTATTTATATATAAAATTCTTTAAAAGATAAGTTTAAAGGGGTAACTAGGAATGACACCTGTATGTAACCGCGCATTTTCAAAGTCTTACGTAAGTTGAAGGATTTGAATAATTAAGATAGAAGCTTATATCTTACAAAACCATATTATTTTACATTTAATCTCTAAATAATTTCCTTTGAAAACTTTATCTCTAAATAATTTCCTTTGAAAACTTTACTTTGCAATAATTTAGCGATTGAAGATTGTTAGTTCAGTCATACTTCATACCTACTATGTATATGCATATCTCCCAGTTCAAAACTATGCGCTTAAATCTAACTAGAAAAATAAGATCAGGACTACATAGGTAGATAAGTGTACTTATGAAGATATACATATATATATGCAATTATAGTTTTAAATTTAAAATATATAAACATGTAAAAAAAATTATCAATACGAAAAGGTTCTGCAGTGCGAGTCTCTGCAGAAGCCAAAGTGTATGTATATACGTCAAAAAGAAAAGTGCCATATATTAAAATTACTCACATTTAACAATCCTCGGCATGATGAAGCGCTTCAGCATCGCCTCCTGGATAAAAGTTAAACTGGAATTGGATAATTCGACTTGCATGCTCTATCACAAGAACACTTTCTGTTGGATGGTACTAAGGTTGATGTCACTTGTTACACAAATTATTATATAAAAAAAACATATCCTCGGTATTCATTGATCCTGGTTAAATTAATTAATTTTAAGATAAAGGCCCTTACTACTGAACACAACGATCAGCAATAGGGTTAAGGTTATTCACCTGCACTCCTTCTACGTCTGTTTTTTTTTTTTTTTTTTTTTTTTAAATAACGTATTCGTATCTTTTCGAAATTATTTCAGACCTAATTTGGAAATATCTAACTAGATATAATATTTCTTTGTGTTTAGTTAACGCTAGAGCTCCAGCTTACATCCACTCATCAATAGTTTACTTGGAAATGAATTTGCTTTGCGACATATCGCCAGGAAACTGACAGCTTGAGTCCTTATTATTGCCCTGAACAAAATCGTTAACTTCAGGTGTCATTCTAAATTGGTGTTTTCCTTTTTAGGAATTACAGTTTTGTTGCTTCAGTAATTTCCACGCTGGGGGTCTAAGCAAACTAGCTCGAATTATAGTTGATTTCCGCGACGGGATATAAATTACCTAAGTGCGCCAACAAAACTTTGTTATTTTATGAACACTGATTGTTATCAACCCAAGGATAATTCCTAAAATAGTTTATTTGTTTGATTCGACCTTGTCAGCTTGAGTTTGGTGTTAGTTGTTTACTTTATTATGAGTGCTTGTGGTATGTTGGGCTGGGCTGAAGAAACATTACCTAAGGCGAGGGTGGATGTGTGCAGCTGTGTATTTATGTGGATAAGAAATGCTGTGAAATTCCCTAAGTAAATTAGTGTGATTAGTATTAGTAATAATTCAAGTTAACTCTAGAATATTTTTGTTCATGCCAATAGATGCTAGAAGGTGTCAGTGGAGGTCTTAGTAATAGGGGTGGACAAATTTTTTATCAGAAATCCTCTACGGGCTATGGGTTTCGAGATATTAGTGATGTTACCTTTTGAGGTATAATTAGTAGTAGTAATAATTCAAGTTAACCCTAGGATATTTTTTGTCCATGCCAATAGTATTAGTAGTATGGGGTAAAAATTTTCATCAGAAATCCTCTACGGGCTATGGTTCGAGATATTAGCTATCTTACCTTCTCAGGTGTAATTAATATTAGTAGCTCAAAAACAACAACAACTATAACCTAAGTTGTGGATTAAAGATTTGATGATATTAATCTGTAGGTGCCTTTTATAAACATGATTGCACCATGTAACCATATATCTAAAAATAGATCAGGCGAAGCTGGTTGGGGTGAATGTAGGTAGATATGTTGACTTAGATATGTAATGGAAATTAGTAAATGCTTAATTTTGCTCTTCAGGTGTATCTTCTAATTTGATTCCTTGCATAAACAAATTCGTACAGTACAGTAAAGTAAACAAATTCGCAGTCGAAGTAAACAAATTCGCACAGCGGCCGAGTAAAGTAAACAAATTGAGCGATTTATGAAAGATTCCTAATTTCTTTAGTTGAAAACAACAACAACTGATATTAATCTGTAGGATATGATGTCTTAGATGAGTAGTGGAAGTTATAATTGAATATTTCTTTTGCTAAAAAAAACAACAACAACTATAACGTAAGTTGTGGATTAAAAATCTTTTATAAACAAGAGGGAACATGCTATGATATTCGATTTCTAAAAATAGATCACGGCTGCTTCGGATGTTAAGAAACATGAAGTAATAGAAATTAAAGCCTTATCAGAAAATTTTCGATGTAGGTGTGTGAAAAATTGTTTTTTTAATTTCAATAAAATTCCTTTTTTGGGCAGGTTAAATTTAAAGTTTTGATCATCTATGATATCAATGTGAGGTGATACTAATATAGTATGATATGTTGACTTAGAAGAGTAGTGAAAGTTGTATGGGTATAGTAAAAGACTTTTCATAAATTTTTTGGTGATAAGGTGTAATGGCATGACCAGTGTTGCAGGTGGAGGTTGAGCGTGGGTACTGTAAGTTGTGTATATATTAATTGTGTTGTATATTAATCTAGTAGGATATGAAAGCTTTAGTGAAGAGCGTGGAAGAGGATAGTATTATGTGTTTACCTTTAAATCTTAAGTTAGGTTGAGAGTGGGTTAAATTAAAAGCATTGATGATAGAAGATAGTGCTATGATATAAGTAATGGAAATTGTATGGGAGCAGTAAAAGAATAATTTTTGGCTGTCAGGTGTAATAGCATGACTTAGCAGGTAATTTGATATTACCTTTTGCCAAGATCGTGGCGGTTGAGATTGGGTTAAGCTTAGTGGTGCTCGATGTTTATTTTATGGGTGGTGGGTGTGCATAATATAGTAGAAAGCTTTAGTGAATACCATACTTTTCAACCAGCTGACTCTGTCAAAACATCTGTGTCGCTCTAACATAAATCTGTGTTCATATTTTAGGTGGGCATGATAGCTTGAAATTATCTTATGGATACTGATCAATGAAGAAGCCTATAGGTTTTGTTTACAATTCGCTATATTTTTCGGTCTGGGATTAACAAATATTTTGAGGAGAAGTTAAGTTTGGTGGTGCATGAAGTTTCTTTTATGTGCGGAGGGTGCTCATAATCTAGTAGGAAACTTTAGTGAATACCATACAACAACTATAACCTAAGCTGTGTATTAAAGATTTGATTATATTTATCTGTAGGTGTCTTTTATAAACAAGATTGCACCATGTAATCATATATCTAAAAATAGATCAGGCGAAGCTGGTCGGGGCGAATGTAGGTAGATATGTTCACTTAGATAAGTAATGGAAATTTGTAAATGCCTAATTTGCCTCTTCAGGTGTAATGATTCTAATTTGATGCCTTACATAAACAAATTCGCATAGTCCAGTAAAGTAAACAAATTCGCAGTCGAATAATGTAAACAAATTCACACAGCAGACGAGTAAAGTATACAAATTGAGCGATTTATGAAAGATTCCTAATTTCTTTGGCAGAAAACAAGGACAACAACTGATATTAATATGTAGGATGTGATGTCGTAGATGAGTAGTGGAAGTTATAATTGAAAATGTCTTTTGCTGAAAAAAACAACAACAACCATAACGTAAGTTGTGGATTAAAAATCTTTTATAAACAAGAGTGATCATGCTATGATATTCGATATCTAAAAATAGATCACGGCTGCTTGGGATGGTAAGAAATCATTAGAAGTAATGGAAATTAAAGCATTAGCAAAGCTTGCCAGGTGGCTGGTAATTTGATATCTTGCGTAAACAAATATAGCCGAGTAAAGCAGACAAATTGAGCGATTAATGTTTTTTTTTTTTTTGTGTATCTTGGAGTTTGTATTGAAAAGTCTTTTTGACGAATTGTTTTTTCTTGTCAATAAAATTTCTCAATCAGTCACACTGTTATGAAATTTGATTGATCCCCAATATCATAGTTCACATGAAGCTGATAAGAATATGATAATTTTATCTTCATACTATTGGGGTGATCACATTATTTTCTTACCATTAGGTTGAGAGTGGGTTTAATTAAATGTTTTGATGAAAGAAGGTGGTGTTATGATATCAATGAGTATGATATCTTGTCTTAGATGAGTAATGGAAGTTGTTTGGGAGCTGTGAGTAAGGAATAAAAACCTTATCAGCAAGGTCGCTTCATATTTATCTCCCTAAATTATCATCCAAATGGTGTTGTATGAAGGAACAAAAAATTGATAATAGTGAAGATCGTGGTGGAAGTTGAGAGGGGGTGCTGTTAGTTGTGGATTAAATTGAAAGTTTTCATGGATCTCAAGGTTTAAACTTTTTAGCCTCCAGCAGGAATGTCTTCTTTTAGTTGACTCGGTGGCTAGATAAGAACGTGTTAATTTCATGTTCATAATATGATCTTGTGGTAAGCATATGAAGGTAGCAGAGTTTTTTTTATAAATCAAGCAGTTACGCTGTTATGAGATTTGATTGACTCCTATATCTAAAAAAATATTCCACATGAAGCTGATATAGTTACCATTAGGGTAGGTACATTCATTACTTACCATTAAGTTGAGAGTGGGTTAAATTAAAAGCTTTGATAGAACAACGCTGTGTTATGATATTAATGTAGTATGATATGTTATCTGAGGTGAGTAGAGTAGTGGGAGTTGTATGGGATCTATGAATAAGCAGTAAAATCCTAATCAGTAATCTCGCTGGATATTTATATCCTCAAAAGTATCGCCCGAATGGTGGAGTATGAATGAAGAAATAGTTGATAATTATACAAGCCCATAGTGAAGATCGTAGTGCGGGGTTTAGAGTGGGTACTGTAAGTTATGTATTAAGTTAAATGGATGGTGTTTGATATTTATCTCCTCGTTTTGCTTCAATTATCACTATTAACCGATGTGTTCCGCAGAAAATATATTAAGTCTAGCCTAGTCTAAAATATGTATTGTAAATAAAAATTGTATCATGGTTATAATGCCATTTATTGAAATAATTTGTTTTAATTGTATTATAGCTTAAGTCTAAAGTCTTTTTTCTTTAGTTCAGCAAGGCCAAGATTTCACAGATATAGATTGATCCTTATAATGAATATTCCTTATGCCTTTACACCAATGTGGCGTTAAAAGGTTCGTGGTGCACCACTTTCACAAATAACATCTCTCCATCTTTACTTTTTGCGATCTTTGTTGGAATATCCTGATTTTTCGTGTGTTGGTAGGGGACAGTCGACTCGTTCCCCACCACCACCACCAACCACCACCACCACCCACCACCACCCACTAACACAACCACCCACCAACACCACCCACCCACCGCCACCACCCACCACCACCGCCACCACCACCCGTTGTAGTGGTCAAACATTATTCGGGAGTTCCGGACTTAGTATGACAAATGAATAAAAAGAAGGCCATATATAAAATATCATTTATTAAAAATTAAAAAGTATTAATTCTTATAATCTTATGGTACAGAGCTGTATGTAATCAAAATTTCCTGTGTTTGATGAATCTGTTGTTGAAATCAACATCTGCATACAGTGTAAGTTTACATGATCCTTTATGAGCTCTCCAAGTATACAAAATGAGAATTTCTAGTGCTAAGTGAAATCGCACTTTTTAAGGCATGGCTCGTAATTACTTTTTGTCAATGTTTGGTAGAATTTATATAGCTTCACAACTCTTTTAGGCATCTAGCAACACCACAACATTCACATGTATCTGGTCCATCCGTTGAATCATCTCTTGACCAGGGGCAGCTTATATAGTGTTCACCAAATTTTGACTCGACTTTTTCAATATTTTCATATAATTTTAAAAAGTTATAGCATTCTTGAATTTGTTTCTTATGCTCATCGAGTAAAATGTTATTATATTCTCCTAAAAACTCCTCAATATCCATCTTAACAGTTCAGCATTCGGGAATACACTAACCACTAACCAAACTCTCGTGCAATTTTCCCTTCCCCTTTTAGATTTTGTATAGAATATACCAGATTCTTATAAAATTGTCTGCTACCTAGTAAGTAGTATAGCTATGTATGTTCTGGATCACTTTTTCCATACAAAAAGTGTCCGGAAAATTCCAACTATTTTGGTGGTTCTGGACCGGGGTTCTGGGCCACTGGGGGAATCCGTCTAGTGGTCTACGTCACAGGGCCTGCCTGGGGAATTCCTTCTGGATCACTGTGGGTTCTGGGAGGGGTAGGAGAGGGGGTAAGGGGGCTTTTGTACTGCAATTTTGACATTATCTTGAAGTTTTCTTTTAGGAGGATACTTATGCCAACAACAACAACCAATGTAGGTATGTTGACTTGGATATGACCGATAATCAAATTCTGAATAATGTAAACAAAATCGCAACCGAGTAAAGTAAACAAATTGAGCGATATTTACACACACATACACCAGGGCTGATCCCCTCAGCTGATTAAGCTCTGTCATAGCTGATTTTTTTAAATAAAATAATGTTGGATTTTGCTGGAATCGAACCGAGAACGCTTGGTTTTGTAAAATCCGATGCGCTCTACCATGAGACCATGGAGGTGTTGTATGAATATTCTTTAAAGTTGCTATATATGGCTAGAGTTCTACACCAGAGGTGGGGGATTAACCTGTACTACCGGGATGTGTCATTTGGTCTTGACTGCACCCTAGTAAGTATAGGGTCAGTTTGACCAGACAGATGTGACGTCACCGACCCTGAGGTCATTGACCTTTGACCCTTGACCTTTGACCCTTGACCTTTGACCCTTGACCTTTGACCTTTGACCTTTGACCCTGACCCTGATGTCATTGACCTTCACACACACACACACACACACACACACACACACACATGCACACGATACAATTTGAGGTATTACGTCACAACTCACAAGTCCTTGCTCATGACATTGGCGTCTCAAGCTTCGAGATATTAGCGTATTAATAATTCAAGTTATGGCAATTAGCACCTTGATTGGAAATTAGCTAAAGGGTTTGTCATGCTTGAAGTTTTCTTAGCTGAGCAGATAACGAATTTCGCAACATGGCATCATCACCTCGGTTTTTGTTGTTTCACCTTGGTTTTGCTGAACGGAAGTTGCAGATACCGATCATCACAAGATTCGTAAACAAATTTTCACATTCTGCTGTAAACAAAGTTAAGCAATATCAGCACATTTATTCTTTTCATGTAATTTGATACCACACTTCCTGTAGGTAGCCAAAAAAATGTTATTGTACCAAGACTTTTACCAATCGAAACGTTTCATTGGAATGTAAACAAATTTTTGCATTTTCTTGTATGTAAACAATCTCATTTGAAAAAAATCGACCAGCAGAATAAAGTAATCAAATTAATTTGAATGATTTTTTTATCGTGTAATTCATGTTTACAAACCGTTGCTATAAAAGCGCAAGCAAACTCTTGAGGAGCACCATGGGACAGACACAGTCAGTTCTGTTTGAACAGCCAAGCAATTAGCAGTGTGATACAGCGACAACATCAATGTGACAGTGAAAATTCCGGAGAGGTCATAAAATAATTCAAATATTTGCCGACGGCATTTCATGCGAATTAGATCTGTGTGTGTGAGTGTAGTGGGACAATTAAAGGGATTAGTGCTTTGTGTTGGGTATGGGTATATTTCGAAAGAGTAAGATTGATGTACAACACAAAGCCACTAACATAATAAACACTAGTGAAGTGAATAAAACAAAAGTGTGGTGATAAGGACACCCTTTAGTGCTGTGTATGACAGTGAACATTTATATAAACCTGAACAAGTGCGGTGATAAAGGACACATTTTCGAGATTAAAATTAAAGATTAAGTGTAATTCAACATGACTGATATTGTGGAAAACAAAAAATCCAAATTTGAAGCTGAAAAATCAGCTCTAAGGGCCGCAGTTGAAAGCAGCCTAAGAAAACTATATATTAAATATGAAATGGCTATCCCAGAAGTTGCCATTGATGAATCAGCCAGTAACATGCTCAGCGGCACAGACACTTCGCCAGCTTTGAATGCAGATGTAACAACCAGCGATGTGGAATCAATGTGTACTGACTCGGCCGGGTCATCTTCATCAGAATCGGGTTCGTCTGAGGATGAAGAGGATAAAAACAATTTCACAATCGTCGAAAACGGAAAGCGGAAGGCTAAGAGAAGCCCAATGTCATCCCCACGATCAGCCGGAACGCCAGCAAAAAGAAAAGCAGCGGGGTCGAAGCAGGAACCAAGCCGAGAGAAAAATACTGGTGGATACTATCAAATCCTTGGAAACCGGAAGGACTTTGAAATCCAGCCCAAAGCAACTGAGGCCCAAATTGAAAAGCCAAGTGTGAAGACAGCGAGACCTCCTCCTATCGTCTGCCAGAACTTGAATGTCAGAGCATTCAATTGCGAGCTTGATAAGCTACAGATGAGGCCAAAGTTCTTCATAAAGACGTCAAAGGGCACCAAGTGCATCATCAAGCCAATAACGCAAGACGACCATAGGACTCTCTTCAATATTGTCAAGGACATCGGTGTGCAAAGCTATACTTTTACGCCTAAATGTGACAGAACAACGACACTTCTGCTGAAAGGTATTCAGCACACATACCAAGCCGATGATGTAAAGGCAGCATTAGAACAAAAACTGCGTGGTTTCGCCATAAATTCAGTTAGTCATTTTAAAACTCCCAGGACCAAGGAATTAAACTCCTTCGTAGTTAATTTTGGAGGAAACTACGATTCGAAATACATCATGGCCACTAATCGCTTACTCAACCAGGTTATTTATTGGGAAAAATATCGCGCATCGGGAGTCTCTCAGTGCAAGCGTTGCCAGGCTTTCGGCCACGTTGCAAGAAATTGTGCAGTCGACTACAAATGCGTGAAGTGCAAAAATGCCCACTTGCCAGGAGAGTGTGAGCGAATAAACCAGAAGGAAGGTGCCCCATACTGCATCAACTGTAAATCGGAAGGACATCCAGCCAGTTATAGAGGTTGCTCCAAGTACAAGGAGGTTGTACAACAACGTGCCAAGAAGATCGAGGAGCGTCGCCAGCGTGAGGAATTCGTGAAGGAAGCCATAAGGAACTATGTGCAACCAGGTAAATCTTTTGCCCAGGTAATATCAAAAAACACGTTTAACAATAATAACTCCGTTAAACCCACAGCTCCCAAACCCCAAGCAGCACCTAGGTCTGCCCCCAAGACAGCTCCTAGAAAACCTAGAGTGACAGAAATTGACGATTTCTGCACCAACGAAGCCAAGTCTCTATTTGGCTGCGACCTTTTCGCCCTTATGGGCAAAATCAATAATTTCCTTCCTAAATACAGGAAGCTTTCTTCCATCTCGGAAAAACAAGCAGCTTACCTTCAATTTGCATTTGGACTATGTCTAGGCAAATAAGTAAGCTGAAAATTATGTCACTTAACTGCAATTCGCTGGTAAAGCACAGCAAAAGAGCAGCCCTAAACCTATTCCTTATTGAGCATAAACCCACGTTCATGTTCCTCTCTGAAACTCTCCTCACTGAGAGACATAAGTTGGCTTTTGAGCACTATAACTTCGTCCGCCAGGACAAGTCTGAGACCACCCTAGGCACAGCCCTTCTCATTAAGGAAAACCTCAAATTCGAAGAGGTGAAAATTAGTAACCTTTCCAATATGGAATGCACTGCTGTCAAATTAAAACTTCGAGACAACGAGTCTCTTCTCTTAATCGCCCTATACAATAGATGTCACGCCACGGGAGCTGATATCAAGAATAATTTAAACAGCATTGCTCAGATCTCGGACAATTTCACATACACGGTGCTGGGTGGAGATTTCAACGCCAGGCACCCGTTGTGGAATGATTCTGTCGTAAGTCCGTCTGGCAAGGCAGTACATGACTGGCTCCTCTTTAATACCAACCATGATTTTGTCGTCGTCTCGCAAGATACTCCGACCTTCCCGCGATCTGGGTCAACTCTCGACTTCTATATCGCAACCTCTAATCTAATTAATCTCCTACCCCAATTCTCAAATTACGTCTGCACAGCACATATGGCTGAATCCGATCACTTGGCTGTTGAACTCTCAATCACTCCCAGCGCACCGTTAAATATCTTGACTTCTGACCCTCAAGCCTCAACTTCACTCAAAGACGTTGACTGGCAACAATTTCAAGACAGGCTCTCCCAATTTCTCGCAGGAAATCTACCTGACTCGCAACGGAACCTCACGAACTTGGAAATTGACTTCCACATTGACTTCCTCAACAACGCCATTGAAGGAAATATCGCCTTCTTTTCCAGTGTAGTGCCGAGCAAACACTACAAATACAAAAATCTCCCGCCTCAACTGCAAAAATTATATAAATTTAGGCAGAAACTTCGAAAAGTACTTAACCGTATTTTTCACCGAACCCTTAATAGCCACAACCCAGCCTACAGAACTGTGTTGTCGCAAATTAATTGCTTGTCAACAATCATTGAGGAACAAACGAAAATGTTTCTCGATAAAGAGTTTAGGAAGAAACTGGCTTCCATTCAACCTGGTCCACACTGCTTTCAGGACATAAACAGGGTTTGCAACAGAAAAGCAAAACTCCCCAAAACCATTTTAAGCGGCACCAACGCTTACAACCTTCCCCAAGAAAAATGCAACGCTTTCGCGGAATATTTCCAATCCACTTTCAAAGACAACTCATCTCTAAGCGATGCAAATTTTAGGACCACTGTAGACTCGACTGTTGATGATTTCACTGCCCAGGCAGTGGGATCCTCCACCACAATCTTCAACTCCACAAACACGTCCTTAAATCCGGATGATTTAAGCATATTCTCAAATCCTGCTCACGTTTTCGCCCTAATCAGGTCTATCAGAGGCAAAAAGTCCGCTGGCCCAGATAACATTCCCAACAAAGTTATCAAAAACCTCCCACCTGTCGCCATAGAATTTCTTACAATTATCTTCAATAATTGCCTCAATAATTCTTACTTTCCTGATGCCTGGAAAACCGCTCGCATAGTTCCAATTCCCAAAAAAGGAAACTCGAAAAACCTTAACGAGTTCCGGCCAATCTCTCTTCTGTCCAACCTGGGCAAACTTTTCGAAAAAATAGTCCGCCAACACATTGAAAATACCTGCCTCGATCTAAATATCAGGCAGGACACCCAATTCAGCTTCAAGCCCCAGCACTCCACTTTTCACGCTTTGCTCAAATTCCTCTCTGATTCCACAAACGCCCTCAACAAAAGGGAGCAGACAGTAGGCTGCTTCCTTGATGTAGAGAAAGCGTTTGACTCAGTTTGGACAAACGGGCTAATTTTCAAAATTATAAACCTCGAGTTCCCGCCTTATCTCACCCGGGTTATACATAGCTTTCTCTCATCTCGAAATTTCTACATAGAAATCGAGAACACCAAATCTCAGGCAACATCAGTCAGTGCTGGTGTCCCCCAAGGTTCGGTCCTCGGACCAATTCTCTTCAATCTTTTCACTTACGATCAGCCTTCCAATGACTCTAATTCCACCACACTGCTTTATGCTGACGACTCCCTCACCTACGCCCACTCCATGTCATCCAATTTCGCTGCTATCAAAGTTGAGCGGCATGTTCTCAAACTTGATGAATTCTACAGAAAGTGGGGCATCAAAATTAATCTGAACAAATCTGAAATGATTTGCATCCGAAATCCCTCCACAAGGGGAAGACCCAATATAGCCACTCGAGCCAACAACATTGAAATCGAAGTCAATAATGAAAAGCTTCAGCCTTCAAAGAACACCAAATATCTTGGTGTCTCCTTCAATAATCTGTTGAAATTCAACAATCACGCCAAGCTGACCATGAAGAAAGCCAACTACGCTTACTCCCTACTCAACCCTATTATCAGAAGGAGAAACGGTCTCCCGAAAGATACAAAGCTGCTTATATACAAACAGCTTATCCGCCCAATTATCTGCTATTGCTTCCCTATCTGGCACACCATTTCGCCATCTTATATGAAGCAAATCAGTGCCCTCGAAAGAAAGATCCTAAGGGCCTGTACAGGTGTGTACAGGAAACCTGACGGACACTACTTTCCCAACACCTTCTTGTACGAAAGTGCAAACATCATTCCAATTGAGGAATATCTCCTTTCTCTCGCGGTCAAACAACTCGAGAAGATCTCTCAACATCCGAACCCCCTCATTAGCCAGCTCTCAACGCAACTTCAAGTTGAAAACCTCAACTACTTATCACCTCTCCACCTTATTAACTCGGAAACGAGAAACATTTATTACCTGGGCGAAAGATTTACTTTCTTCACTAATAAAGGAAGCCACAACCGTGGATAGGACACCATCCTGGCATCTCGATCATCGTGGGACTTATCAACGCTGGACCATCCTGGACTTTCGGGATATTTCTCACCATGTTGGAAGAAACGCCAGTCCTCAACACAAAGCAAGTTAGAGAAATCTCTAATATTCCACAACCTCCCACTCCCATCCAACTTTCCTATTCCTCTAAATCCACACATCCCAATATCAAATAATGACAAGAACACAGCTTGCTGTCGCGCAACAAGCTGTAAATAATTTTCGACATCGCGTAACTTAGAGTTAATAATTTTCGAACAATTAAAGTGAAAGTGTATCAAAGACAAAAGTGAAACCTAGGCTAAAATTAAAGCCTGTACGTGTATTTTATCAAATATCCCGGGATATCGGTTCGGTTTAAGACAGTCAAAATTCGTTTCGTTTCGTAAATCGCGTGTGAAGAACTCTGATTGATTGATTGATTGAGGAGCACCAGTCAGTTTTAGTGAGTCTCAGTGATAGTACATAAAAATAAAATAAAAATGACAACCGCGCTAGTAAATAAAAGTTTTTCAGTAATTGAAAATTTGGGAAAAGATGTGTTGAAGTGTTTAACAAATTCAGATAATAAAGACTATATTGTTAAAAAGTGCAACAGAAACATACATAAATTTCAAGTTGCATTTCGGAAGTGCAATAAGAGTGCTAGGAAACGACATCTCGAGAGCTGTCTCGAGCAAATTAATGCATTGAGAGCACTATTGAGAACTCCCCGGCGAGGTGGAGGAATTACTCGCATAAGAAGAAGTGATTTTGTAAAGTGGGAGGAAATAAAGACAGCGTTCGCAGACAGAATTCGACAAGGTGTTATTGCAAATTTAAAACATATCGATCCGAAGCTATTTATGCAAGACGCTGCCAAATTATTTACGCGTCGTGTTAAAAATACCTTAAAACATTATTTTAATATTAAAGTTTCTACAACGTTTTGCGGTGAATTTGTTAAAGAAACTGGTGACCATGAAATGATAAAAGACGTTAAATATTTCCAAGCGAGAACTGCTCCAATTAGTGCAGATGACAATTTAAAGGAGTGGTTTAAATCAAACATTTCGGATCCAATACACACTCAGCTGGAAGATTTCCAGGAAAAAGACAGTGGCTGGGCACTGCACTCAATAATACATCTAGCAGTACACATCAACAAGTTTGAGCAGCTTCGAGGATCTTCGTATATACCCCTACCAAAGGAAATTGCATCAAAGAAAGCTTGCATCAATGTGCAAAATTATGATGAAGCATGCTTCGCATGGGCCGTAACATCAGCGCTATATCCTGTAAATATTAACACCAATAGGATCTCATCATATTCACATTATTCAACTGTACTTAATTTAAGTGGGATAACATTTCCCATGACACTTAAGCAAATAACGCAATTTGAAGACCAGAACGAGATATCAGTAAACGTATTCATCCTAGAGAAAGAGCGTTTCTTCACCACAGTTCCAGTCAGACTTACGAAACACAGGATGAAGCGACATGTTAATCTCTTAATGCTACAAGATGGCTATGACCAGGCTGATGATCATATGGATGATGATGCTGGCAGATATCATTTCTGTTGGATTAAAGATCTTTCCCGACTCATATCAACACAAACTTCAAAAAATACTCGTAAGAGGCATATATGCGACAGATGTTTGCTCTACTTTTACTCTGAAGAAAAATTAACATCACACACTCCCGAATGCGAGAAGCAAAACGACTGCAGAATTATGTTTCCCTCAGAGGAAAAGAAATGGTTGGAATATAAGAATTATAACCATAAGAATCCAGTCCCGTTTTGTGTGTATGCTGATCTCGAATCAATATTGAAGCCGATTCAGGGAAACGATCAAAATACACAGCGAATCCAGGAACATGAAGTTCATAGCATCGGATTCTATTTCCACTGCAAACATGATGCTAAGCTCTCATATTACAGAGCATATCGTGGCAAGGACTGTCAAAAATGGTTTGCATTAGAATTGCAAAAAATTGCGTCCACAGCTGTACAGGAGAAGCTGAACATAAGGCCAATGCAACCACTGACTAAAGAGGAACGGCGATCACATATGGAAAATACTTGCTGCCATATCTGCGAAAAAACGTTTGCAGCAGATGAGGAACGAATCCGGGACCATTGCCACTTAACAGGAAAATACCGAGGGCCAGCGCACAATGCATGCAATCTGATGTATCAAGATTGCTCCATAGTTCCAGTAATTTTTCATAATTTATCCGGATATGATGCCCACTTCATAATTAAGGATATAGCTACATCTTTCCCAGGAAAAGTTGATCTCTTGCCAATAAACAAAGAAAGATATATCTCGTTCACCAAGCACATGGACGGCAGCCACATAAAATTCAGATTCATCGATTCCTTCCGTTTTATGGCTGAATCTTTAGATAAGCTTTCATCATTGCTGCCAATGGATAAATTGAACACTACAAGATCAGTATGGCAAGGATTGAATGATGACACTATCAAACTTCTTACACGCAAAGGTGTCTTCCCATATGATTTTATTGATGACTGGGATAAATTGGATTTCCGGAACTTGCCAACACAAGAAGCGTTCTACAATAAACTGACTGACAGTGCTATATCTCCTGAGGACTACAATCATGCTGAAAAGGTCTGGCAAAAATTTGAAATACAAACACTTGGTGAATATTCAGATCTATACCTTAAGACTGATGTTCTACTATTGGTCGATGTGTTTGAGAACTTTCGAGAAGTGTGCATGAAGACATACAATTTAGATCCAGCACATTATTACACCATGCCAGGCTTAACATGGGATGCTATGCTAAAATACACTAATGTCAAATTAGAGCTGATAACCGACGTAGATATACTGCTATTCATAGAGAGAGGCATTCGAGGTGGTATAAGTCAATGTTCGAACAGATATAGTAAAGCAAATAACAAATATATGGATGATTTTAAGCCTGAGGAGAAAGAGAAATACTTGATGTATTATGATGTGAATAACCTTTATGGATGGGCCATGTCACAACATTTACCAACCGGAGGATTCAAATGGGTTGATGTTCCCAATATTGACGTTTCCGAAATTCCTGATGATTCTCCAACTGGATACATATTCGAAGTCGACTTGGATTATCCTCAACATCTACATGATAAACATAAGGACTTACCGTTTTGCTCTGAGCATGCAGCACCACCTGGAGCAAAATTAGAAAAGCTTCTGACAACATTACATGCAAAAATTAAATATGTTATACACTAGCGAAACTTGAAGCAATGCTTATCACATGGACTCATCCTGAAAAAAGTGCACCGGGTACTTCAATTCAACCAATCAGCTTGGCTTAAACCATATATTGACTTAAATACCACCAAACGGGAGGAGGCTACCAGTGATCATGAGAAGGACAGCTATAAGAAAATGAATAATGCAGCTTTTGGTAAGACCTGCTCGGATTGCGGCACCCAACTTCCACAGTGCAACGATATTTGATGAGAATTTAGTTGCTGTGGAATTAAGGCGACTCAAAATCTTATTCAATAAGCCCCTCTATATTGGAATGGCAGTTTTGGAAATTTCAAAGATATGCCTCTATGATTTCCACTACAGTTTTATGCAGCGTGAATTTGGAGATAAATGTAAAGTCATGTATACAGATACAGATTCTCTAATATTTGAACTTGAAGAGAAAAATGCATATGAGTTTATGGCTGAAAATATAAACAAATTTGATACAAGTGATTACCCAGAAGATAATCAATTCAATTTACCGCTCATGAATAAAAAGATTCCTGGTCTAATGAAGGATGAACTGAATGGGAAAATCATGAGCGAATTTGCAGGCTTGCGCTCGAAAATGTACAGTCTACGTATAAACGATGGTAAAACTGTAAAGAAAGCAAAAGGAGTAAAGACTAATGTAGTCCAGAGGCATATCAATTTCGAAGACTACGTCGAATGTTTGAATAATAAGCGAGTATTAACTGCTAATCAGAGCTCCATACGATCGCATAACCATAATGTCTACACGATCAGCCAAAAGAAAATTGCATTGAATCCATATGATAACAAGCGGTATATTATGAGTGGGACAATGGATACTCTACCATGGGGACCTTACTCTATTCAATCAGAACAGCAAAGAGCAGACGCAGAAAAGCATATAATCTAAGGCTAGTATAAGATATGTATTGTAAATAAAAATTGTATTATAGCTAAAATACCATTTAATGAAATAGTTTGTTTTAATTGTATTATAGTCTAAGATGATGTACACTATTGTAAAATAAAGGAAAATATTATAATTATAGGGTAACCGATTTAAGGAAGCCTAATATAGCATGATACCTTAAGAATTAAATGTTAATCTAGAATGATACCTTAAGAATTAAATGTTAATATTTTTCAATTTATAATAAATCAATAATAATATTTTATATATGGTATTCTTTTATTCAATTTCCCTACTATGCCCAGAGCTCCCGAATAATATTTGCCCACTACCGTGAGCTGCTAATCGGGCGGTTGAGCGTTTTACCCAGAATGTTAGGATGACTTGAGAACAAAACATTTACACGTGGACTCGACCTTAACTCCGGCATCAGCTTTGAAACCGGAAGGGAGTCTGATCTTTGACCTTCATCCGGAAGTGTATTATATATATATATATATATAAGTGAATAATCAAGCATTTCATGGGGACTCCATATTGCTTTTCAAAACAGGTTAGATAACAGCTTAACAGCTTTTTTAAACAGGTCTGATAACAGCTTAACAGCTTTTTAAACAGGTCCTATAACAACTTAACAGCTTTTCAAGCAGGTCTGATAACAGCTTAACAGCTTTTAAACAGGTCTGATAACAGCTTAACAGCTTCTTAAACAGGTCTGATAACAGCTTAACAGCTTTCTTACAGGTCTGATAACAGCTTAACAGCTTCTTAAACAGGTCTGATAACAGCTTAACAGCTTTTTTACAGGTCTGATAACAGCTTAACAGCTTTTTAGACAGGTCTGAGAACAGCTTAACAGCTTTTTAAACAGGTCTGAGAACAGCTTAACAGCTTTTAAACAGGTCTGATAACAGCTTAACAGCTTTTTAAACAGGTCTGATAACAGCTTAACAGCTTTTCAAACAGGTCTGATAACCTCTTTGGTCTGGGGTTGCATTGGTCTGATGTTCAGCTTTTCCTGTACAGCTATGGATGCAATTTTTGCAATTCTAATGCAAACCATTGTTGACAATTCTTGCCCCGATATGCTCTGAAATATGAGAGCTTACCATCATGTTTGCAGTGGAAATAGAATCCTATGCTGTGAACTTCATGTTCCTGGATTCGCTGTGTATTTTAATCGTTTCCATGAATCGGCTTCAATATTGACTCAAGATCAGCATACACACAAAACGGGACTGGATTCTTATGGTTATAATTCTTATATTCCAACCATTTCTTTTCCTCTGAGGGAAACATAATCCTACAGTCGTTTTGTTTCTCGCAGATTGTTTGAAAAGCTGTTAAGCTGTTATCAGACCTGTTTAAAAAAGCTGTTAAGCTGTTATCAGACCTGTAAAAAAGCTGTTAAGCTGTTATCAGACCTGTTTAAGAAGCTGTTAAGCTGTTATCAGACCTGTAAAAAAGCTGTTAAGATGTTATCAGACCTGTTTAAGAAGCTGTTAAGCTGTTATCAGACCTGTTTAAGAAGCTGTTAAGCTGCTATCAGACCTGTTTAAAAAGCTGTTAAGCTGTTATCAGACCTGTTTAAAAAAGCTGTTAAGCTGTTATCTAACCTGTTTTGAAAAACAATATGGAGTCCCCATGAAATGCTTGATTATTCACTTATATATATATATATATAATACACTTCCGGATGAAGGTCAAAGATCAGACTCCCTTCCGGTTTCAAAGCTGATGCCGGAGTCAAGGTCGAGTCCACGTGTAAATGTTTTGTTCTCAAGTCATCCTAACATTCTGGGTAAAACGCTCAACCGCCCGATTAGGAGCTCACGGTAGTGGGCAAATATTATTCGGGAGCTCTGGGCATAGTAGGTAAATTGAATAAAAGATTACCATATATAAAATATTATTATTGATTTATTATAAATTGAAAAATATTAACATTTAATTCTTAAGGTATCATTCTAGATTAACATTTAATTCTTAAGGTATCATTCTATATTAGGCTTCCTTAAATCGGTTACCCTATAATTATAATATTTTCCTTTATTTTACAATAGTGTACATCATCTTAGACTATAATACAATTAAAACAAACTATTTCATTAAATGGTATTTTAGCTATAATACAATTTTTATTTACAATACATATCTTATACTAGCCTTAGATTATATGTTTTTCTGCGTCTGCTCTTTGCTGTTCTGATTGAATAGAGTAATGTCCCCATGGTAGAGTATCCATTGTCCCACTCATAATATACCGCTTGTTATCATATGGATTCAATGCAATTTTCTTTTGGCTGATCGTGTAGACATTATGGTTATGCGATCGTATGGAGCTCTGATTAGCAGTTAATACTCGCTTATTATTCAAACATTCGACGTAGTCTTCGAAATTGATATGCCTCTGGACTACATTAGTCTTTACTCCTTTTGCTTTCTTTACAGTTTTACCATCGTTTATACGTAGACTGTACATTTTCGAGCGCAAGCCTGCAAATTCGCTCATGATTTTCCCATTCAGTTCATCCTTCATTAGACCAGGAATCTTTTTATTCATGAGCGGTAAATTGAATTGATTATCTTCTGGGTAATCACTTGTATCAAATTTGTTTATATTTTCAGCCATAAACTCATATGCATTTTTCTCTTCAAGTTCATATATTAGAGAATCTGTATCTGTATACATGACTTTACATTTATCTCCAAATTCACGCTGCATAAAACTGTAGTGGAAATCATAGAGGCATATCTTTGAAATTTCCAAAACTGCCATTCCAATATAGAGGGGCTTATTGAATAAGATTTTGAGTCGCCTTAATTCCACAGCAACTAAATTCTCATCAAATATCGTTGCACTGTGGAAGTTGGGTGCCGCAATCCGAGCAGGTCTTACCAAAAGCTGCATTATTCATTTTCTTATAGCTGCCCTTCTCATGATCACTGGTAGCCTCCTTCCGTTTGGTGGTATTTAAGTCAATATATGGTTTAAGCCAAGCTGATTGGTTGAATTGAAGTACCCGGTGCACTTTTTTCAGGATGAGTCCATGTGATAAGCATTGCTTCAAGTTTCGCTAGTGTATAACATATTTAATTTTTGCATGTAATGTTGTCAGAAGCTTTTCTAATTTTGCTCCAGGTGGTGCTGCATGCTCAGAGCAAAACGGTAAGTCCTTATGTTTATCATGTAGATGTTGAGGATAATCCAAGTCGACTTCGAATATGTATCCAGTTGGAGAATCATCAGGAATTTCGGAAACGTCAATATTGGGAACATCAACCCATTTGAATCCTCCGGTTGGTAAATGTTGTGACATGGCCCATCCATAAAGGTTATTCACATCATAATACATCAAGTATTTCTCTTTCTCCTCAGGCTTAAAATCATCCATATATTTGTTATTTGCTTTACTATATCTGTTCGAACATTGACTTATACCACCTCGAATGCCTCTCTCTACGAATAGCAGTATATCTACGTCGGTTATCAGCTCTAATTTGACATTAGTGTATTTTAGCATAGCATCCCATGTTAGGCCTGGCATGGTGTAATAATGTGCTGGATCTAAATTGTATGTCTTCATGCACACTTCTCGAAAGTTCTCAAAAACCATCGACCAATAGTAGAACATCAGTCTTAAGGTATAGATCTGAATATTCACCAAGTGTTTGTATTTCAAATTTTTGCCAGACCTTTTCAGCATGATTGTAGTCCTCAGGAGATATAGCACTGTCAGTCAGTTTATTGTAGAACGCTTCTTGTGTTGGCAAGTTCCGGAAATCCAATTTATCCCAGTCATCAATAAAATCATATGGGAACACACCTTTGCGTGTAAGAAGTTTGATAGTGTCATCATTCAATCCCTGCCATACTGATCTTGTAGTGTTCAATTTATCCATTGGCAGCAATGATGAAAGCTTATCTAAAGATTCAGCCATAAAACGGAAGGAATCGATGAATCTGAATTTTATGTGGCTGCCGTCCATGTGCTTGGTGAACGAGATATATCTTTCTTTGTTTATTGGCAAGAGATCAACTTTTCCTGGGAAAGATGTAGCTATATGCTTAATTATGAAGTGGGCATCATATCCGGATAAATTATGAAATATTACTGGAACTATGGAGCAATCTTGATACATCAGATTGCATGCGTTGTGCGCTGGCCCTCGGTATTTTCCTGTTAAGTGGCAATGGTCCCGGACTCGTTCCTCATCTGCTGCAAACGTTTTTTCGCAGATATGGCAGCAAGTATTTTCCATATGTGATCGCCGTTCCTCTTTAGTCAGTGGTTGCATTGGCCTTATGTTCAGCTTCTCCTGTACAGCTGTGGACGCAATTTTTTGCAATTCTAATGCAAACCATTTTTGACAGTCCTTGCCACGATATGCTCTGTAATATGAGAGCTTAGCATCATGTTTGCAGTGGAAATAGAATCCAATGCTGTGAACTTCATGTTCCTGGATTCGCTGTGTATTTTGATCGTTTCCCTGAATCGGCTTCAATATTGATTCGAGATCAGCATACACACAAAACGGGACTGGATTCTTATGGTTATAATTCTTATATTCCAACCATTTCTTTTCCTCTGAGGGAAACATAATTCTGCAGTCGTTTTGCTTCTCGCATTCGGGAGGGTGTGATGTTAATTTTTCTTCAGAGTAAAAGTAGAGCAAACATCTGTCGCATATATGCCTCTTACGAGTATTTTTTGAAGTTTGTGTTGATATGAGTCGGGAAAGATCTTTAATCCAACAGAAATGATATCTGCCAGCATCATCATCATCATCCATATGATCATCAGCCTGGTCATAGCCATCTTGTAGCATTAAGAGATTAACATGTCGCTCCATCCTGTGTTTCGTAAGTCTGACTGGAACTGTGGTGAAGAAACGCTCTTTCTCTAGGATGAATACGTTTACTGATATCTCGTTCTGGTCTTCAAATTGCGTTATTTGCTTAAGTGTCATGGGAAATGTTATCCCACTTAAATTAAGTACAGTTGAATAATGTGAATATGATGAGGTCCTATTGGTGTTAATATTTACAGGATATAGCGCTGATGTTACGGCCCATGCGAAGCATGCTTCATCATAATTTTGCAAATTGATGCAAGCTTTCTTTGATGCAATTTCCTTTGGTAGGGGTATATACGAAGATCCTCGAAGCTGCTCAAACTTGTTGATGTGTACTGCTAGATGTATTATTGAGTGCAGTGCCCAGCCACTGTCTTTTTCCTGGAAATCTTCCAGCTGAGTGTGCATTGGATCCGAAATGTTTGATTTAAACCACTCCTTTAAATTGTCATCTGCACTAATTGGAGCAGTTCTCGCTTGGAAATATTTAACGTCTTTTATCATTTCATTGTCACCAGTTTCTTTAACAAATTCACCGCAAAACGTTGTAGAAACTTTAATATTAAAATAATGTTTTAAGGTATTTTTAACACGACGCGTAAATAATTTGGCAGCGTCTTGCATAAATAGCTTCGGATCGATATGTTTTAAATTTGCAATAACACCTTGTCGAATTTTGTCTGCGAACGCTGTCTTTATTTCCTCCCACTTTACAAAATCACTTCTTCTTACGCGAGTAATTCCTCCACCTCGCCGGGGAGTTCTCAATAGTGCTCTCAATGCTTTAATTTGCTGGAGACAGCTCTCGAAATGTCGTTTCCTAGCACTCTTATTGCACTTCCGAAATGCAACTTGAAATTTATGTATGTTTCTGTTGCACTTTTTAACAATATAGTCTTTATTATCTGAATTTGTTAAACACTTCAACACATCTTTTCGCAAATTTTCAATTACTGAAAAACTTTTATTTACTAGCGCGGTTGTCATTTTTGTTTTATTTTTATGTACTATCACTGAGACTCACTAAAACTGACTGGTGCTCCTCAAGAGTTTGCTTGCGCTTTTATAGCAACGGTTTGTAAACATGAATGATCCTGCTGCTAAAATTGCACAGGATGAATTCCAATGAATTTGCTTACAGGCTGAGATGATATCGAATTACACGATAAAAAAATCATTCAAATTAATTTGATTACTTTATTCTGCTGGTCGAATTTTTTCAAATGAGATTGTTTACATACAAGAAAATGCAAAAATTTGTTTACATTCCAATGAAACGTTTCGATTGGTAAAATTCTTGGAACAATAACATTTTTTTGGCTGCCTACAGGAAGTGTGGTATCAAATTACATGAAAAGAATAAATGTGCTGATATTGCTTAACTTTGTTTACAGCAGGATGTGAAAATTTGTTTACGAATCTTGTGATGATCGATATCTGCAACTTCCGTTCAGCAAAACCAAGGTGAAACAACAAAAACCGAGGTGATGATGCCATGTTGCGAAATTCGTTATCAGCTCAGCTAAGAAAACTTCAAGCATGACAAACCCTTTAGCTAATTTCCAATCAAGGTGCTAATTGCCATAACTTGAATTATTAATACGCTAATATCTCGAAGCTTGAGACGCCAATGTCATGAGCAAGGAAGTAGATATTCTATGGGAGTACCAGATCACTTTTTTGAGCCTCCAGGATTTCGCCACAGATGGCGCCACCGTCGCTAGGTGGTTTGAGCCCACACTAAGTAGGTTTGTGTCTTGGCTGTATTGGTTTGTGCCTTGGATGCACGATTGTGTCTTGGGTGCACCATTGAATCTCGACTGCGCCCTAGCGGGATTAATCGGTACTACCGGGATGTGTCATTTGGTCTTGACTACGCCCTAGCGGCATTAGCAGGTACTACCAGCATGTTCCGGTTTTCTAGCGAGGATTTGGTCTTGACTGCGCCCTAGCGGCATTAGCCGGTACTACGGTTTTCTTGGATAGATATGTGGTGCGTCTAAATGTAGGCTTTTGGTTTTGAACTAATATTAGTAATAATTAAAGTTAACGCTAGGAAATTTTTGTTCATGCCAATGGATTCTAGATGGTGGGGGTGGGAGTACTAGGGGGGACGAAATTTCCATCAGTAATCCTCTACGGGCTCTGGTTTTCGAGATATTAGCGATTTTACGTTTTCAGATATAGTTAATATTATTAATAATTCAAGCTACCTAGGATAGTTTTGTTCATGCCAATAGATTCTAGAAGGTGTTATAGGGGCGGAGGGTTAGAGGGGGAACGGAATTTTTATCAGAAATCCTCTACGGGCTCCGGTTTTCGAGATATTAGCGTATTAATAATTCAAGTTATTTTTGCTCATGAAAATGGATTCTAGGTGGTGTAGGGTGGGCGGAGGGACGAAATTCTCATCAGAAATCCTCTACGGGCTCGCCACTTCTTGAGTAAGGTTACATAGCAGGATTAGACGGAACTACTAGCATGCCTTGGTTTTGCTGTTTTCTTTTATTAGCCTGGAAGTTCTAGATATCAGCATGACGTCATCTTGGTTTTGTTGTTTTTAAGTGCTGTTGTAGATATCAGCATCATTCGAATTTCACAACATCATATCACCTTGGCTTGATGTTTTCTTAGCAAATTATTATTATTATTGGGTCCTGGGGGTGCGCGGGGATATGAGATTACTTTCAGCACTCTCCAGCATAGGGAAATAGCGTAGGATTTCGATTTTATTTCTGGAGTTCACTTATTTGTCATTTCGGAGATCGTAGCTGTAAATATTATAAACAAGAGTGATCATCATATCTAAAAATTGATCACGGTTGCTTGGGATGTTAAGAAATATGAAGTAATAGAAATTAAATTTTCGATGTGTGTGTGTGTGTGTGTGTGTGTGTGTGTGTGTGTGTGTGTGTGTATTGAAAAGTCGCTATAGGTTTCGAGATATTAGCGATCGTACTTTTTCGGGTATAATTAATAGTAGTAGTAATAATTCAAGTTAACCCTATGATATTTTTTTTGTTCATGCCAATAGTATTAGTACTAGGGGGGTAGAATTTTCATCAGAAATTCTCTACGGGCTATGGTTCGAGATATAAGCGATCTTACCTCCTCAGGTGTAATTAATATTAGTAGCTGAAAAACAGAAAAACAACAACAACTATAACCCAAGTTGTGGATTAAAGATTTGATTATATTTATCTGTAGGTGCACCATGTAATCATATATCTAAAAATAGATCAGGCGAAGCTGGTCGGGGCGAATGTAGGTAGATATGTTCACTTAGATAAGTAATGGAAATTTGTAAATGCCTAATTTTCCTCTTCAGGTGTAATGCTTCTAATTTGAAGCCTTGCATAAACAAATTCGCATAGTCCAGTAAAGTAAACAAATTCGCAGTCGAATAATGTAAACAAATTCACACAGCAGACGAGTAAAGTATACAAATTGAGCGATTTATGAAAGATTCCTAATTTCTTTAGCAGAAAACAACAACAACCGATATTAATCTGTGGGATATGATGTCTTAGATGAGTAGTGGAAGATATACTTGAAAATTTCTTTTGCTGAAAAAAACAACAACTATTACGTAAGTTGTGGTCTGTAGGTGTCTTTTATAAATAAGAGTGATCATGTTATGATATTCGATGTGTAAAAATTGATCACGGCTGCTTGGGATGGTAAGACACATGAAATCATTAGAAGTAATGGAAATTAAAGCCTTAGAAAAGGTGGCCAGGTCGCTGGTAATTTGATATCTTGCGTAAACAAATATAGCCGAGTAAAGCAGGCAAATTGAGCGATTAATGTTTTTTTTTGTATCTAGGAGTTTGTATTGAAAAGTCTTTATGACGAATTGTTTTTTATTTTCAATAAAATTTCTCAATCAGTCACACTGTTATGAGATTTGATTGATTCCCCGATATCATAGTTCACATGAAGCTGATAAGAATATGATAATTTTATCTTCATACTATAGGGGGCAGGTACATTGTTTACTTACCATTAAGTTGAGAGTGGGTTAAATTAAAAGCTTTAATAGACGAACACTGTGTTATGATATTAATGTGGTATGATATGTTGTCTGAGGTGAGTAGTGGAAGTTGTATGGGAGCTATGAATAAGCAGTAAAATCCTAATCAGCAATCTCGCTGGATATGTGATAATTCTCCATGTCCATAGTGAAGATCGTGGTGGTGGGTTGAGAGTAGGTACTGTAAGTTATGTATTAAGTTAAAAGTTTTGCTGGATGGTATTTGGCATTTATCTCCTCGAAATGGTGTTGTATGAGTATCAGGAAGGTTGAAAAAAAGTTGATAATGCTTCAAGTTCAATAGTGAAGACCGCGATGTTGAGAGTGGGTATTTGGAATGATATAACTCTAGTAGGATATCTTACCATATCTGAAAAAATTACATAATATGATTAAGAAAGCTTCATGATATATATCAAAAGTGATACCAATGGATTACATAAGGAAAGTATGTTCACTTCATCTGCAAACAACAAATTTGGCTGAAAGCGACACACGGTGTGAGCAATAATCATTCTTGCTTCAATTATCACTATTAAGCGATGTGTGCCGCAGAAAATATATTAAGTCTAGCCAAGTCTAAAATATGTATTGTAAATAAAAATTGTATCATGGTTATAATGCCATTTATTGAAATAATTTGTTTTAATTGTATTATAGCTTAAGTCTAAAGTCTTTTTTTCTTTAGTTCAGCAAGGCCAGGATTTCATAGATATAGATTGATCCTTATAATGAATATTCCTTATGCCTTTACTACAATGTGGCGTTAAAAGGTTCGTGGTGCACCACTTTCACAAATAACATCTCTCCATCTTTACTTTTTGCGTTCTTTGTTGGAATATCCTGATTTTTCGACCTGTTGGTAGGGGACAGTCGACTCGTTTTTGGATGAAAAACTTTCTTCTTTATTTCTGGAAAGCATCGATTTCATAGATGTAGACTGAGCCTTATATGAATATTCTTTACTCCTTTCATCCGTAGCCTTTAGAAGGTTTGTAGTGTCCTTAGAGCTCATGTTGAAATTATTGCGTAATTAGCTTGCCAAGAAACAGTGATCTGTTTGGATAAAGAGCAAGATATCAATTGAAAAACAAGTTATGAAACTACTCTTTATATGGATTTGACCTCTGACGTCACCTTAATCTTTGAAATCGAAAGTGTCTGCTCTTGGGTTCACTTGGATGATGAGTAGTGTAAGTTGTATGGGAGATTATAATTAGCTGTGAGTAAACTGTAAAGAAGAAGATTTCTGGTAACAGTATGTTCCATACATAATCTTACAGGTGGAAGAAAATTTTATAAGAATCTGGTAACTGCATTTCCTTATAAACCTTATATAAATTCATATGTGACCAAACCGAGCTACAGATTTTTGTTCTAGATGAATGCACATTATATAATATCTGAAAATAGATAGCAGCAAAATGAAAGGCTATAAGAATTTGGTTGCAGTATATTCTATACGAAATCTAATAACCATAAGAAAACTTTATAAGAATCTGGTACCCTGCTCAGTTCACAATTTAAAAAGTAGAAGAAAATTGTATAAGAATCTGGTAATAGTATGTTCCATACAAAATCTAACAAGCGAAAGAAAATTTTATCAGAATCTGGTAAGAATCCGGTAACAGTATGTTCCATACAAAATCTAGCAGGCAGAAGAAAATTTTATTAGAATCTTGTAACAGTATGTTAAAAAGAAAAATCCAAGATTTTATGCATTTCCTGATGGGTAAGCCTTATATAAATCCATATGTTCTATATAAAAAATCGGTATATAAATATCTGTTAAAAAATTAGTTAGGGTATATAGTGATTTTAAAAAATTAATATCTCCAAAACGGTGTGAGAACCAAAATCCAAAATCTACTAGGTAGCAGACAATTTTATAAGAATCTGGTATGTTCTATACAAAATCTAAAAGGGGAAGGGAAAATTGCACGAGAGTTTGGTTAGTGGTTAGTGTATTCCCGAATGCTGAACTGTTAAGATGGATATTGAAGAGTTTTTAGGAGAATATAATAACATTTTACTCGATGAGCATAAGAAACAAATTCAAGAACGCTATAACTTTTTAAAATTATATGAAAATATTGAAAAAGTCGAGTCAAAATTTGGTGAACACTATATAAGCTGCCCTTGGTCAAGAGATGATTCAACGGATGGACCAGATACATGTGAATGTTGTGGTGTTGCTAGATGCCTAAAACAAGTTGTGAAGCTATATAAATTCTACCAAACATTGACAAAAAGTAATTACGAGGCATGCCTTAAAAAGTGCGATTTAACTTAGCACTAGAAATTCTCATTTTGTATACTTGGAGAGCTCATAAAGGATCATGTAAACTTACACTGTATGCAGATGTTGATTTCAACAACAGATTCATCAAACACAGGAAATTTTGATTACATACAGCTCTGTACCATAATATTATAAGAATTAATACTTTTTAATTTGTAATAAATGATATTTTATATATGGCCTTCTTTTTATTCAATTTCCCATACTAAGTCCGGAACTCCCGAATAATGTTTGACCACTACAACGGGTGGAGGTAGCGGTGGGTGGTGGTGGAGGGTGGTGGTGGATGGTGGTGGGTGGTGGTGGGAGGTGGTGGGTAGTGGTGGAGGGTGGTGGAGGGTGGTGGTGGGTGCCTGGTCTTGGATGGCGCTTGAAACGGATATTTGACGCGTGGCATCAATGTGACGCTGACCTCTGACGTCACCTTTACCTATGAGACCAACCGGAAGTGAGGTCAGATAACAGCTTAACAGCTTTTCAAACAGCTCTGATAACAGCTTAACAGCTTTTAAACAGGTTAAATAACAGCTTAACAGCTTATAAAACAGGTCTGATAACAGCTTAACAGCTTTAAAACAGGTCTGATAACAGCTTAACAGCTTATAAAACAGGTCTGATAACAGCTTAACAGCTTATAAAACAGATCTGATAACAGCTTAACAGCTTTTAAAACAGCTCTGATAACAGCTTAACAGCTTTTTAAACAGCTCTGATAACAGCTTAACAGCTTTTAAACAGCTCTGATAACAGCTTAACAGCTTTTAAAACAGGTCTGATAACAGCTTAACAGCTTATAAAACAGGTCTGATAACAGCTTAACAGCTTTAAAACATGTCTGATAACAGCCTAACAGCTATAAAACAGCTCTGATAACAGCTTAACAGCTTTTAAACAGCTCTGATAACAGCTTAACAGCTTTTAAAAAAGGTCTGATAACAGCTTAACAGCTTATAAAACAGGTCTGATAACAGCTTAACAGCTTTAAAACAGGTCTGATAACAGCTTAACAGCTTATAAAACAGGTCTGTTAACAGCTTAACAGCTTTTAAAACAGGTCTGGTAACAGCTTAACAGCTTTTAAAACAGGTCTGGTAACAGCCGTTTCAAGCGCCATCCAAGACCAGGCACCCACCACCACCCTCCACCACCCTCCACCACTACCCACCACCTCCCACCACCACCCACCACCACCCACCACCACCCTCCACCACCACCCACCGCTACCACCACCCGTTGTAGTGGTCAAACATTATTCGGGAGTTCCGGACTTAGTATAGGAAATTGAATAAAAAGAAGGCCATATATAAAATATCATTTATTACAAATTAACTAGTATTAATTCTTATAATATTATGCTACAGAGCTGTATGTAATCAAAATTTCCTGTGTTTGATGAATCTGTTTTTGAAATCAACATCTGCATACAGTGTAAGTTTACATGATCCTTTATGAGCTCTCCAAGTATACAAAATGAGAATTTCTAGTGCTAAGTTAAATCGCACTTTTTAAGGCATGCCTCGTAATTACTTTTTGTCAATGTTTGGTAGAATTTATATAGCTTCACAACTTGTTTTAGGCATCTAGCAACACCACAACATTCACATGTACCTGGTCCATCCGTTGAATCATCTCTTGACCAAGGACAGCTTATATAGTGTTCACCAAATTTTGACTCGACTTTTTCAATATTTTCATATAATTTTAAAAAGTTATAGCATTCTTGAATTTGTTTCTTATGCTCATCGAGTAAAATGTTATTATATTCTCCTAAAAACTCTTCAATATCCATCTTAACAGTTCAGCATTCGGGAATACACTAACCACTAACCAAACTCTCGTGCAATTTTCCCTTCCCCTTTTAGATTTTGTATAGAACATACCAGATTCTTATAAAATTGTCTGCTACCTAGTAGATTTTGGATTTTGGTTCTCACACCGTTTTGGAGATATTAATTTTTTAAAATCACTATATACCCTAACTAATTTTTTAACAGATATTTATATACCGATTTTTTATATAGAACATATGGATTTATATAAGGCTTACACATCAGGAAATGCATAAAATCTTGGATTTTTCTTTGGAACATGCTGTTACAAGATTCTAATAAAATTTTCTTCTGCCTGCTAGATTTTGTATGGAACATACTGTTACCGGATTCTTACCAGATTCTGATAAAATTTTCTTTCGCTTGTTAGATTTTGTATGGAACATACTATTACCAGATTCTTATACAATTTTCTTCTACTTTTTAAATTGTGAACTGAGCATGGTACCAGATTCTTATAAAATTTTCTTATGGTTATTAGATTTTGTATAGAATATACTGCAACCAAATTCTTATAGCCTTTCATTTTGATGCTATCTATTTTCAGATATTATATAATGTGCATTCATCTAGAACAAAAATCTATAGCTCGGTTTGGTCACATATGAATTTATATAAGGTTTATAAGGAAATGCAGTTACCAGATTCTTATAAAATTTTCTTCCACCTGTAAGATTATGTATGGAACATACTGTTACCAGAAATCTTCTTCTTTACAGTTTACTCACAGCTAATTATAATCTCCCATACAACTTACACTACTCATCATCCAAGTGAACCCAAGAGCAGACACTTTCGATTTCAAAGATTAAGGTGACGTCAGAGGTCAAATCCATATAAATAGTAGTTTCATAACTTGTTTTTCAATTGATATCTTGCTCTTTATCCAAACAGATCACTGTTTCTTGGCAAGCTAATTACGCAATAATTTCAACATGAGCTCTAAGGACACTACAAACCTTCTAAAGGCTACGGATGAAAGGAGTAAAGAATATTCATATAAGGCTCTGTCTACATCTATGAAATCGATGCTTTCCAGAAATAAAGAAGAAAGTTTTTCATCCAAAAACGAGTCGACTGTCCCCTACCAACAGGTCGAAAAATCAGGATATTCCAACAAAGAACGCAAAAAGTAAAGATGGAGAGATGTTATTTGTGAAAGTGGTGCACCACGAACCTTTTAACGCCACATTGTAGTAAAGGCATAAGGAATATTCATTATAAGGATCAATCTATATCTATGAAATCCTGGCCTTGCTGAACTAAAGAAAAAAAGACTTTAGACTTAAGCTATAATACAATTAAAACAAATTATTTCAATAAATGGCATTATAACCATGATACAATTTTTATTTACAATACATATTTTAGACTTGGCTAGACTTAATATATTTTCTGCGGCTCACATCGCTTAATAGTGATAATTGAAGCAAGAATGATTATTGCTCACACCGTGTGTCGCTTTCAGCCAAATTTGTTGTTTGCAGATGAAGTGAACATACTTTCCTTATGTAATCCATTGGTATCACTTTTGATATATATCATGAAGCTTTCTTAATCATATTATGTAATTTTTTCAGATATGGTAAGATATCCTACTAGAGTTATATCATTCCAAATACCCACTCTCAACATCGCGGTCTTCACTATTGAACTTGAAGCATTATCAACTTTTTTTCAACCTTCCTGATACTCATACAACACCATTTCGAGGAGATAAATACCAAATACCATCCATCAAAACTTTTAACTTAATACATAACTTACAGTACCTACTCTCAACCCACCACCACGATCTTCACTATGGACATGGAGAATTATCACATATCCAGCGAGATTGCTGATTAGGATTTTACTGCTTATTCATAGCTCCCATACAACTTCCACTACTCACCTCAGACAACATATCTTACCACATTAATATCATAACACAGCGTTCGTCTATCAAAGCTTTTAATTTAACCCACTCTCAACTTAATGATCGCTTAATAGTGATAATTGAAGCAAAAAAATGATTATTGCTCTCTATCCCGTTGGCTTCTTCTCGAGCACTATTAATCCCCTTTCCTGACATCTCATTTAAGAATTTAGAGAATTTCTTATATGTTGTTTGCTTCAAATCTATTTGCTTGGTAGCTGCAGGGATAACGTGAAGTCTATAAAAATTACTTGTTAATATTTGGCAAAGAAATCAAATTCATCAAATTTTTACTAGAAAGGCAGACCTTAAAATTTCATCCATGTCCTTCGACTTTAATCACCTCCTCAAATATTTCCTTATAATTTTCATTCGAATTTCCTATGTGCATATTATCGATGGGTATTTTGTCATCTAATTTCCTATCCAACTTCCTTATATAATCTGAATTTGGTATGAGCTCCACGATTTTTGCACTTTTATATACAGCACTCGACCGCAATCACAGAACAAATTACGTGTGACAGTTCACAAATGACAAATGTCAAACGTTTACCCCTACAAATTTTTAGTGCAAGTTCGGGGCACGAAATAAGAAACACCGGGCTTTCATCGAACAAGTTTCAGAAACCCCGTGTAAGCCCAGGGTTTTCAAAAAACAAGATAGTACAGCCCGGTGTAGCCCGGGGCTTGCCCGGTGTTTTCATCGAACAAACCTAATGTAAACAAATTCGCACAGCGGCCGAGTAAAGTAAACAAATTGAGCGATTTATGAAAGATTCCTAATTTCTTTAGTTGAAAACAACAACAACTGATATTAATCTGTAGGATATGATGTCTTAGATGAGTAGTGGAGGTTATAATTGAATATTTCTTTTGCTAAAAAAAACAACAACAACTATAACGTAAGTTGTGGATTAAAAATCTTTTATAAACAAGAGGGAACATGCTATGATATTCGATTTCTAAAAATAGATCACGGCTGCTTCGGATGTTAAGAAACATGAAGTAATAGAAATTAAAGCCTTATCAGAAAATTTTCGATGTAGGTGTGTGAAAAATTGTTTTTTTAATTTCAATAAAATTCCTTTTTTGGGCAGGTTAAATTTAAAGTTTTGATCACCTATGATATCAATGTGAGGTGATACTAATATAGTATGATATGTTGACTTAGAAGAGTAGTGAAAGTTGTATGGGTATAGTAAAAGACTTTTCATAAATTTTTTGGTGATAAGGTGTAATGGCATGACCAGTGTTGCAGGTGGAGGTTGAGCGTGGGTACTGTAAGTTGTGTATATATTAATTGTGTTGTATATTAATCTAGTAGGATATGAAAGCTTTAGTGAAGAGCGTGGAAGAGGATAGTATTATGTGTTTACCTTTAAATCTTAAGTTAGGTTGAGAGTGGGTTAAATTAAAAGCATTGATGATAGAAGATAGTGCTATGATATAAGTAATGGAAATTGTATGGGAGCAGTAAAAGAATAATTTTTGGCTGTCAGGTGTAATGGCATGACTTAGCAGGTAATTTGATATTACCTTTTGCCAAGATCGTGGCGGTTGAGATTGGGTTAAGCTTAGTGGTGCTCGATGTTTATTTTATGGGTGGTGGGTGTGCATAATATAGTAGAAAGCTTTAGTGAATACCATACTTTTCAACCAGCTGACTCTGTCAAAACATCTGTGTCGCTCTAACATAAATCTGTGTTCATATTTTAGGTGGGCATGATAGCTTGAAATTATCTTATGGATACTGATCAATGAAGAAGCCTATAGGTTTTGTTTACAATTCGCTATATTTTTCGGTCTGGGATTAACAAATATTTTGAGGAGAAGTTAAGTTTGGTGGTGCATGAAGTTTCTTTTATGTGCGGAGGGTGCTCATAATCTAGTAGGAAACTTTAGTGAATACCATACAACAACTATAACCTAAGTTGTGTATTAAAGATTTGATTATATTTATCTGTAGGTGTCTTTTATAAACAAGATTGCACCATGTAATCATATATCTAAAAATAGATCAGGCGAAGCTGGTCGGGGCGAATGTAGGTAGATATGTTCACTTAGATAAGTAATGGAAATTTGTAAATGCCTAATTTGCCTCTTCAGGTGTAATGATTCTAATTTGATGCCTTGCATAAACAAATTCGCATAGTCCAGTAAAGTAAACAAATTCGCAGTCGAATAATGTAAACAAATTCACACAGCAGACGAGTAAAGTATACAAATTGAGCGATTTATGAAAGATTCCTAATTTCTTTGGCAGAAAACAAGGACAACAACTGATATTAATATGTAGGATGTGATGTCGTAGATGAGTAGTGGAAGTTATAATTGAAAATGTCTTTTGCTGAAAAAAACAACAACAACCATAACGTAAGTTGTGGATTAAAAATCTTTTATAAACAAGAGTGATCATGCTATGATATTCGATATCTAAAAATAGATCACGGCTGCTTGGGATGGTAAGAAATCATTAGAAGTAATGGAAATTAAAGCATTAGCAAAGCTTGCCAGGTGGCTGGTAATTTGATATCTTGCGTAAACAAATATAGCCGAGTAAAGCAGACAAATTGAGCGATTAATGTTTTTTTTTTTTTTTTTGTGTATCTAGGAGTTTGTATTGAAAAGTCTTTTTGACGAATTGTTTTTTCTTGTCAATAAAATTTCTCAATCAGTCACACTGTTATGAAATTTGATTGATCCCCAATATCATAGTTCACATGAAGCTGATAAGAATATGATAATTTTATCTTCATACTATTGGGGTGATCACATTATTTTCTTACCATTAGGTTGAGAGTGGGTTTAATTAAATGTTTTGATGAAAGAAGGTGGTGTTATGATATCAATGAGTATGATATCTTGTCTTAGATGAGTAATGGAAGTTGTTTGGGAGCTGTGAGTAAGGAATAAAAACCTTATCAGCAAGGTCGCTTCATATTTATCTCCCTAAATTATCATCCAAACGGTGTTGTATGAAGGAACAAAAAATTGATAATAGTGAAGATCGTGGTGGAAGTTGAGAGGGGGTGCTGTTAGTTGTGGATTAAATTGAAAGTTTTCATGGATCTCAAGGTTTAAACTTTTTAGCCTCCAGCAGGAATGTCTTCTTTTAGTTGACTCGGTGGCTAGATAAGAACGTGTTAATTTCATGTTCATAATATGATCTTGTGGTAAGCATATGAAGGTAGCAGAGTTTTTTTTATAAATCAAGCAGTTACGCTGTTATGAGATTTGATTGACTCCTATATCTAAAAAAATATTCCACATGAAGCTGATATAGTTACTATTAGGGTAGGTACATTCTTTACTTACCATTAAGTTGAGAGTGGGTTAAATTAAAAGCTTTGATAGAACAACGCTGTGTTATGATATTAATGTAGTATGATATGTTATCTGAGGTGAGTAGAGTAGTGGGAGTTGTATGGGATCTATGAATAAGCAGTAAAATCCTAATCAGTAATCTCGCTGGATATTTATATCCTCAAAAGTATCGCCCGAATGGTGGAGTATGAAGGAAGAAATAGTTGATAATTATACAAGCCCATAGTGAAGATCGTAGTGCGGGGTTTAGAGTGGGTACTGTAAGTTATGTATTAAGTTAAATGGATGGTGTTTGGTATTTATCTCCTCGTTTTGCTTCAATTATCACTATTAAGCGATGTGTTCCGCAGAAAATATATTAAGTCCAGCCTAGTCTAAAATATGTATTGTAAATAAAAATTGTATCATGGTTATAATGCCATTTATTGAAATAATTTGTTTTAATTGTATTATAGCTTAAGTCTAAAGTCTTTTTTCTTTAGTTCAGCAAGGCCAAGATTTCATAGATATAGATTGATCCTTATAATGAATATTCCTTATGCCTTTACACCAATGTGGCGTTAAAAGGTTCGTGGTGCACCACTTTCACAAATAACATCTCTCCATCTTTACTTTTTGCGATCTTTGTTGGAATATCCTGATTTTTCGTGTGTTGGTAGGGGACAGTCGACTCGTTCTTGGATGAAAAACTTTCTTCTTTATTTCTGGAAAGCATCGATTTAATAGATGCAGACTGAGCCTTATATGAATATTCTTTACTCCTTTCATCCGTAGTCCTTAGAAGGTTTGTAGTGTCCTTAGAGCTCATGTTGAAATTATTGCGTAATTAGCTTGCCAAGAAACAGTGATCTGTTTGGGTAAAGAGCAAAATATCAATTGAAAAAACAAGTTATGAAACTACTATTTATATGTATTTGGCACATTGTCTTGACCTCTGACGTCACCTTAACCTTTGAAACCGAAAGTGTCTGCTCTTGGGTTCACTTGGATGATGAGTAGTGCAAGTTATATGGGAGATTATAATTAGCTGTGAGTAAACTGTAAAGAAGAAGATTTCTGGTAACAGTATGTTCCATACATAATCTTACAGGTGGAAGAAAATTTTATAAGAATCTGGTAACTGCATTTTCTTATAAACCTTATGTGACCAAACCGAGCTATAGATTTTTGTTCTAGATGAATGCACATTACATAATATCTGAAAATAGATAGCAGCAAAATGAAAGGCTATAAGAATTTGGTTGCAGTATATTCTATACAAAATCTAATAACCATAAGAAAAATTTATAAGAATCTGGTACCATGCTCAGTTCACAATTTAAAAAGTAGAAGAAAATTGTATAAGAATCTGGTAATAGTATGTTCCATACAAAATCTAACAAGCGAAAGAAAATTTTATAAGAATCTGGTAAGAATCCGGTAACAGTATGTTCCATACAAAATCTAATAGACAGAAGAAAATTTTATTAGAATCTTGTACAGTATGTTCCAAAGAAAAATCCAAGATTTTATGCATTTCCTGATGGGTAAGCCTTATATAAATCCATATGTTCTATATAAAAAATCGGTATATAAATATCTGTTAAAAAATTAGTTAGGGTATATAGTGATTTTAAAAAATTCATATCTCCAAAACGGTGCCGAGAACCAAAATCCAAAATCTACTAGGTAGCAGACAATTTTATAAGAATCTGGTATGTTCTATACAAAATCTAAAAGGGGAAGGGAAAATTGCACGAGAGTTTGGTTAGTGGTTAGTGTATTCCCGAATGCTGAACTGTTAAGATGGATATTGAGGAGTTTTTAGGAGAATATAATAACATTTTACTCGATGAGCATAAGAAACAAATTCAAGAATGCTATAACTTTTTAAAATTATATGAAAATATTGAAAAAGTCGAGTCAAAATTTGGTGAACACTTTATAAGCTGCCCCTGGTCAAGAGATGATTCACCGGATGGACCAGATACATGTGAATGTTGTGGTGTTGCTAGATGCCTAAAACAAGTTGTGAAGCTATATAAATTCTACCAAACATTGACAAAAAGTAATTACGAGCCATGCCTTAAAAAGTGCGATTTAACTTAGCACTAGAAATTCTCATTTTGTATACTTGGAGAGCTCATAAAGGATCATGTAAACTTACACTGTATGCAGATGTTGATTTCTACAACAGATTCATCAAACACAGGAGATTTTGATTACATACAGCTTTGTACCATAAGATTATAAAAATTAATACTTTTTAATTTTTAATAAATAATATTTTATATATGGCCTTCTTTTTATTCATTTGCCATACTAAGTCCGGAACTCCCGAATAATGTTTGACCACTACAACGGGTGGTGGTGGCGGTGGTGGAGGGTGGTGGTGGGTGGTGGTGGTGGTTGGTGGTGGTGGTGGGTGGTGGTGGGGGTGGTGGTATTGGTTGTGGTGGTGGGTGCCTGGTCTTGGATGGCGCTTGAAACGGATATTTGACGCGTGGCATCAATTTGACGCTGACCTCTGACGTCACCTGGACCTTTGAGACCAACCGGAAATGAGGTCAGATAACAGCTTAACAGCTCTGATAACAGCTTAACAGCTTTTTAATCAGCTCTGATAACATCTTAACAGCTTTTAAACAGCTCTGATAACAGCTTAACAACTCTGATAACAGCTTCTCAAACAGCTCTGATAACAGCTTAACAGCTTTTAAACAGCTCTGATAACAGCTTAACAGCTTTTCAAACAGCTCTGATAACAGCATAACAGCTTTTAAAACAGGTTTGATAACAGCTTAATAGCTTTTTAATCAGCTCTGATAACAGCTTAACAGCTCTGATAACAGCTTAACAACTCTGATAACAGCTTAACAGCTTCTCAAACAGCTCTGATAACAGCTTAACAGCTTTTCAAGCAGCTCTGATAACAGCTTAACAGCTTTTTAATCAGCTCTGATAACAGCTTAACAGCTTTTAAACAGCTCTGATAACAGCTTAACAACTCTGATAACAGCTTAACAGCTTCTCAAACAGCTCTGATAACAGTTTAACAGCTTTTAAACAGCTCTGATAACAGCTTACTTAACAGCTTTTCAAACAGCTCTGATAACAGCATAACAGCTTTTAAAACAGGTCTGATAACAGCTAAACAGCTTTTAAAACAGCTCTGATAACAGCTTAACAGCTTTTAAACAGGTCTGATAACAGCTTAACAGCTTCTTAAACAGGTCTGATAACAGCTTAACAGCTTTTTTACAGGTCTGATAACAGCTTAACAGCTTTTTAGACAGGTCTGAGAACAGCTTAACAGCTTTTTAAACAGGTCTGAGAACAGCTTAACAGCTTTTAAACAGGTCTGATAACAGCTTAACAGCTTTTTAAACAGGTCTGATAACAGCTTAACAGCTTTTCAAACAGGTCTGATAACCTCTTTGGTCTGGGGTTGCATTGGTCTGATGTTCAGCTTTTCCTGTACAGCTATGGATGCAATTTTTGCAATTCTAATGCAAACCATTGTTGACAATTCTTGCCCCGATATGCTCTGAAATATGAGAGCTTACCATCATGTTTGCAGTGGAAATAGAATCCTATGCTGTGAACTTCATGTTCCTGGATTCGCTGTGTATTTTAATCGTTTCCATGAATCGGCTTCAATATTGACTCAAGATCAGCATACACACAAAACGGGACTGGATTCTTATGGTTATAATTCTTATATTCCAACCATTTCTTTTCCTCTGAGGGAAACATAATCCTACAGTCGTTTTGTTTCTCGCAGATTGTTTGAAAAGCTGTTAAGCTGTTATCAGACCTGTTTAAAAAAGCTGTTAAGCTGTTATCAGACCTGTAAAAAAGCTGTTAAGCTGTTATCAGACCTGTTTAAGAAGCTGTTAAGCTGTTATCAGACCTGTAAAAAAGCTGTTAAGCTGTTATCAGACCTGTTTAAGAAGCTGTTAAGCTGTTATCAGACCTGTTTAAGAAGCTGTTAAGCTGCTATCAGACCTGTTTAAAAAGCTGTTAAGCTGTTATCAGACCTGTTTAAAAAAGCTGTTAAGCTGTTATCTAACCTGTTTTGAAAAACAATATGGAGTCCCCATGAAATGCTTGATTATTCACTTATATATATATATATATAATACACTTCCGGATGAAGGTCAAAGATCAGACTCCCTTCCGGTTTCAAAGCTGATGCCGGAGTCAAGGTCGAGTCCATGTGTAAATGTTTTGTTCTCAAGTCATCCTAACATTCTGGGTAAAACGCTCAACCGCCCGATTAGGAGCTCACGGTAGTGGGCAAATATTATTCGGGAGCTCTGGGCATAGTAGGTAAATTGAATAAAAGAATACCATATATAAAATATTATTATTGATTTATTATAAATTGAAAAATATTAACATTTAATTCTTAAGGTATCATTCTAGATTAACATTTAATTCTTAAGGTATCATTCTATATTAGGCTTCCTTAAATCGGTTACCCTATAATTATAATATTTTCCTTTATTTTACAATAGTGTACATCATCTTAGACTATAATACAATTAAAACAAACTATTTCATTAAATGGTATTTTAGCTATAATACAATTTTTATTTACAATACATATCTTATACTAGCCTTAGATTATATGTTTTTCTGCGTCTGCTCTTTGCTGTTCTGATTGAATAGAGTAATGTCCCCATGGTAGAGTATCCATTGTCCCACTCATAATATACCGCTTGTTATCATATGGATTCAATGCAATTTTCTTTTGGCTGATCGTGTAGACATTATGGTTATGCGATCGTATGGAGCTCTGATTAGCAGTTAATACTCGCTTATTATTCAAACATTCGACGTAGTCTTCGAAATTGATATGCCTCTGGACTACATTAGTCTTTACTCCTTTTGCTTTCTTTACAGTTTTACCATCGTTTATACGTAGACTGTACATTTTCGAGCGCAAGCCTGCAAATTCGCTCATGATTTTCCCATTCAGTTCATCCTTCATTAGACCAGGAATCTTTTTATTCATGAGCGGTAAATTGAATTGATTATCTTCTGGGTAATCACTTGTATCAAATTTGTTTATATTTTCAGCCATAAACTCATATGCATTTTTCTCTTCAAGTTCATATATTAGAGAATCTGTATCTGTATACATGACTTTACATTTATCTCCAAATTCACGCTGCATAAAACTGTAGTGGAAATCATAGAGGCATATCTTTGAAATTTCCAAAACTGCCATTCCAATATAGAGGGGCTTATTGAATAAGATTTTGAGTCGCCTTAATTCCACAGCAACTAAATTCTCATCAAATATCGTTGCACTGTGGAAGTTGGGTGCCGCAATCCGAGCAGGTCTTACCAAAAGCTGCATTATTCATTTTCTTATAGCTGCCCTTCTCATGATCACTGGTAGCCTCCTTCCGTTTGGTGGTATTTAAGTCAATATATGGTTTAAGCCAAGCTGATTGGTTGAATTGAAGTACCCGGTGCACTTTTTTCAGGATGAGTCCATGTGATAAGCATTGCTTCAAGTTTCGCTAGTGTATAACATATTTAATTTTTGCATGTAATGTTGTCAGAAGCTTTTCTAATTTTGCTCCAGGTGGTGCTGCATGCTCAGAGCAAAACGGTAAGTCCTTATGTTTATCATGTAGATGTTGAGGATAATCCAAGTCGACTTCGAATATGTATCCAGTTGGAGAATCATCAGGAATTTCGGAAACGTCAATATTGGGAACATCAACCCATTTGAATCCTCCGGTTGGTAAATGTTGTGACATGGCCCATCCATAAAGGTTATTCACATCATAATACATCAAGTATTTCTCTTTCTCCTCAGGCTTAAAATCATCCATATATTTGTTATTTGCTTTACTATATCTGTTCGAACATTGACTTATACCACCTCGAATGCCTCTCTCTACGAATAGCAGTATATCTACGTCGGTTATCAGCTCTAATTTGACATTAGTGTATTTTAGCATAGCATCCCATGTTAGGCCTGGCATGGTGTAATAATGTGCTGGATCTAAATTGTATGTCTTCATGCACACTTCTCGAAAGTTCTCAAAAACCATCGACCAATAGTAGAACATCAGTCTTAAGGTATAGATCTGAATATTCACCAAGTGTTTGTATTTCAAATTTTTGCCAGACCTTTTCAGCATGATTGTAGTCCTCAGGAGATATAGCACTGTCAGTCAGTTTATTGTAGAACGCTTCTTGTGTTGGCAAGTTCCGGAAATCCAATTTATCCCAGTCATCAATAAAATCATATGGGAACACACCTTTGCGTGTAAGAAGTTTGATAGTGTCATCATTCAATCCCTGCCATACTGATCTTGTAGTGTTCAATTTATCCATTGGCAGCAATGATGAAAGCTTATCTAAAGATTCAGCCATAAAACGGAAGGAATCGATGAATCTGAATTTTATGTGGCTGCCGTCCATGTGCTTGGTGAACGAGATATATCTTTCTTTGTTTATTGGCAAGAGATCAACTTTTCCTGGGAAAGATGTAGCTATATGCTTAATTATGAAGTGGGCATCATATCCGGATAAATTATGAAATATTACTGGAACTATGGAGCAATCTTGATACATCAGATTGCATGCGTTGTGCGCTGGCCCTCGGTATTTTCCTGTTAAGTGGCAATGGTCCCGGACTCGTTCCTCATCTGCTGCAAACGTTTTTTCGCAGATATGGCAGCAAGTATTTTCCATATGTGATCGCCGTTCCTCTTTAGTCAGTGGTTGCATTGGCCTTATGTTCAGCTTCTCCTGTACAGCTGTGGACGCAATTTTTTGCAATTCTAATGCAAACCATTTTTGACAGTCCTTGCCACGATATGCTCTGTAATATGAGAGCTTAGCATCATGTTTGCAGTGGAAATAGAATCCAATGCTGTGAACTTCATGTTCCTGGATTCGCTGTGTATTTTGATCGTTTCCCTGAATCGGCTTCAATATTGATTCGAGATCAGCATACACACAAAACGGGACTGGATTCTTATGGTTATAATTCTTATATTCCAACCATTTCTTTTCCTCTGAGGGAAACATAATTCTGCAGTCGTTTTGCTTCTCGCATTCGGGAGGGTGTGATGTTAATTTTTCTTCAGAGTAAAAGTAGAGCAAACATCTGTCGCATATATGCCTCTTACGAGTATTTTTTGAAGTTTGTGTTGATATGAGTCGGGAAAGATCTTTAATCCAACAGAAATGATATCTGCCAGCATCATCATCATCATCCATATGATCATCAGCCTGGTCATAGCCATCTTGTAGCATTAAGAGATTAACATGTCGCTCCATCCTGTGTTTCGTAAGTCTGACTGGAACTGTGGTGAAGAAACGCTCTTTCTCTAGGATGAATACGTTTACTGATATCTCGTTCTGGTCTTCAAATTGCGTTATTTGCTTAAGTGTCATGGGAAATGTTATCCCACTTAAATTAAGTACAGTTGAATAATGTGAATATGATGAGGTCCTATTGGTGTTAATATTTACAGGATATAGCGCTGATGTTACGGCCCATGCGAAGCATGCTTCATCATAATTTTGCAAATTGATGCAAGCTTTCTTTGATGCAATTTCCTTTGGTAGGGGTATATACGAAGATCCTCGAAGCTGCTCAAACTTGTTGATGTGTACTGCTAGATGTATTATTGAGTGCAGTGCCCAGCCACTGTCTTTTTCCTGGAAATCTTCCAGCTGAGTGTGCATTGGATCCGAAATGTTTGATTTAAACCACTCCTTTAAATTGTCATCTGCACTAATTGGAGCAGTTCTCGCTTGGAAATATTTAACGTCTTTTATCATTTCATTGTCACCAGTTTCTTTAACAAATTCACCGCAAAACGTTGTAGAAACTTTAATATTAAAATAATGTTTTAAGGTATTTTTAACACGACGCGTAAATAATTTGGCAGCGTCTTGCATAAATAGCTTCGGATCGATATGTTTTAAATTTGCAATAACACCTTGTCGAATTTTGTCTGCGAACGCTGTCTTTATTTCCTCCCACTTTACAAAATCACTTCTTCTTACGCGAGTAATTCCTCCACCTCGCCGGGGAGTTCTCAATAGTGCTCTCAATGCTTTAATTTGCTGGAGACAGCTCTCGAAATGTCGTTTCCTAGCACTCTTATTGCACTTCCGAAATGCAACTTGAAATTTATGTATGTTTCTGTTGCACTTTTTAACAATATAGTCTTTATTATCTGAATTTGTTAAACACTTCAACACATCTTTTCGCAAATTTTCAATTACTGAAAAACTTTTATTTACTAGCGCGGTTGTCATTTTTGTTTTATTTTTATGTACTATCACTGAGACTCACTAAAACTGACTGGTGCTCCTCAAGAGTTTGCTTGCGCTTTTATAGCAACGGTTTGTAAACATGAATGATCCTGCTGCTAAAATTGCACAGGATGAATTCCAATGAATTTGCTTACAGGCTGAGATGATATCGAATTACACGATAAAAAAATCATTCAAATTAATTTGATTACTTTATTCTGCTGGTCGAATTTTTTCAAATGAGATTGTTTACATACAAGAAAATGCAAAAATTTGTTTACATTCCAATGAAACGTTTCGATTGGTAAAATTCTTGGAACAATAACATTTTTTTGGCTGCCTACAGGAAGTGTGGTATCAAATTACATGAAAAGAATAAATGTGCTGATATTGCTTAACTTTGTTTACAGCAGGATGTGAAAATTTGTTTACGAATCTTGTGATGATCGATATCTGCAACTTCCGTTCAGCAAAACCAAGGTGAAACAACAAAAACCGAGGTGATGATGCCATGTTGCGAAATTCGTTATCAGCTCAGCTAAGAAAACTTCAAGCATGACAAACCCTTTAGCTAATTTCCAATCAAGGTGCTAATTGCCATAACTTGAATTATTAATACGCTAATATCTCGAAGCTTGAGACGCCAATGTCATGAGCAAGGAAGTAGATATTCTATGGGAGTACCAGATCACTTTTTTGAGCCTCCAGGATTTCGCCACAGATGGCGCCACCGTCGCTAGGTGGTTTGAGCCCACACTAAGTAGGTTTGTGTCTTGGCTGTATTGGTTTGTGCCTTGGATGCACGATTGTGTCTTGGGTGCACCATTGAATCTCGACTGCGCCCTAGCGGGATTAATCGGTACTACCGGGATGTGTCATTTGGTCTTGACTACGCCCTAGCGGCATTAGCAGGTACTACCAGCATGTTCCGGTTTTCTAGCGAGGATTTGGTCTTGACTGCGCCCTAGCGGCATTAGCCGGTACTACGGTTTTCTTGGATAGATATGTGGTGCGTCTAAATGTAGGCTTTTGGTTTTGAACTAATATTAGTAATAATTAAAGTTAACGCTAGGAAATTTTTGTTCATGCCAATAGATTCTAGATGGTGGGTGTGTTGGTACTAGGGGGGACGAAATTTCCATCAGAAATCCTCTACGGGCTCTGGTTTTCGAGATATTAGCGATTTTACGTTTTCAGATATAGTTAATATTATTAATAATTCAAGCTACCTAGGATAGTTTTGTTCATGCCAATAGATTCTAGAAGGTGTTATAGGGGCGGGGGGTTAGAGGGGGAACGAAGTTTTTATCAGAAATCCTCTACGGGCTATGGTTTTCGAGATATTAGCGTGGGAAGCTTTATTGATGGATTTGGTCTTGACTGCGCCCTAGCGGCATTAGCCGGTACTACGGTTTTCTTGGATAGATATGTGGTGCGCCTAAATGTAGGCTTTTGGTTTTGAACTAATATTAGTAATAATTAAAGTTAACGCTAGGAAATTTTTGTTCATGCCGATGGATTCTAGATGGTGGGGGTGGAGATACTAGGGGGGACGAAATTTCATTCAGAAATCCTCTACGGGCTCTGGTTTTCGAGATATTAGCGATTTTACGTTTTCAGATATAGTTAATATTATTAATAATTCAAGCTACCTAGGATAGTTTCGTTCATGCCAATAGATTCTAGAAGGTGTTATAAGGGCGGGGGGTTAGAGGGGGAACGAAAGTTTTATCAGAAATCCTCTACGGGCTATGGTTTTCGAGATATTAGCGTATTAATAATTCAAGTTATTTTTTGCTCATTTAACGCTAGGAAATTTTTGTTCATGCCAATGGATTCTAGATGGCGGGGGTGGGGCCGATACTGCCAGCATGCTCCGGTACTACGGCTTTCTTTTGGTACGGTTCTCTTGGAAGTTTTTTGCTTCACTTTTGGCCCACACGTGGAAGCATGCTACGGTTTTGGGAAGTTTTTGCTTCACTTTTGCCCACACGTGGCAGCATGCTACGGTTTTGGGAAGTTTTTTGCTTCACTTTTTTGGATGTGTGGTGCGCCTAAATGTAGGCTTTTGTTGTTCTCAAGTGTTGCGCCTGGTTTTCAATTAATATTAGTAATAAGTGATTTTTTCTTGAGCTCCTAAATGTAGGCTTTTGGTTTTGAACTAATAATTAAAGTTAATAGTAGGAAATTTTTGTTCATGCCAATGGATTCTATGGGGGTGGTATGTGGGGGGGGGGATAATAAAGATAGGGAGGAAGGTAATGAAATTTTCATCAGAAATGCTCTACGGGCTCTGGTTTTCGAGATATTAGCGTATTAATATTTCAAGTTATTTTTGCTCATGGAAATGGATTCTTGCCGGTGTGGGGTGGGAGGGGGAACGAAATTTTCATCACAAATCCTCTACGGGCTCTGGTTTTCGAGATATTAGCAACATTTGTTCAAACAATTAGCTAATTGGCAATTATATAATTACTAATTGGCAATTAGCTAATTGGCAATTAGCAGCTTGGTTGGTCATTAGCTAATTGGCAATTAGTAATGTGGTGTGATGCACTTTACTGGAATTCTCATAAAATAAACAAATTTAAGTAATATCACCACTTGCTGTAAATATTTAATAGAAAACTTCAAGTTTAAGGTAAAAATATGGTTGCTGGGAGGTGTATTGATACAATTTCTTTTGCCGAAAATAATGTTGTCAAACCAAAATTAAATTTCAATATTTATTCACATCAAATTAATTATTTATTTCTAAATCTTAAGTTATAAACTTTTTTCCTATGTTCTATATTCAAAATTGGTAGCAATATAAGTGAAGTTCTATGAATCCTATCTTGGAAACGAAAGCGATCCAGAGCATATGTCTCCCAAGGTCCCTTTCTTGGCTCATATTCAATTATATAAAGTTGTGGAGCACTAGTACTAAATGTAACTTTCATTATCACTAATAATTTAGAAATATTAATAATAAAAAAAACTAGTTTCACATTATTGATTTTTTTATTTAATGAATATAATAATTAATTGGATACAAATTAACATCATGGCGAATAAACTCTATTTTAAACGTTCGACCGATAGGACCTCTATTTATAATATAAAAATCTCCTGCAGTATTTATCTCCAGTATAGTTTCATCAGTAATTGTGCTGTACCGTGCAGGAAGGAAAAGTTGACAGTCTTCCAAGTCCAGGATGATACGCGATCCAAATGCAGTCTTACATCTTCTGGCGCTCAGAATCCTGTATTCCTTATTAAATTCCATTTCAGCTGTCTTTAGAGAAGGTGGGTACTGCTCCAGCTTCTTCAGTTCCTCCATTGCGTTTGCCATTTCAGATTACTTTCTCCTTGGTTGTTTACCGTTTGAACTCCAAAATGAAACTGATTGCAAATCTGATTCAGCTCCTTAATTTATAGTCATGGTTCCAAAACAAGTTTAATCCTGCTTAAAGCAAATTTGCAATATCAGCACATTAAGCTGAATGATTCATGTAATTTGAAACCACACTTCCTGTAAGCAACCCAATTCTAAGAATTTTACTGATCGAAACGTTTCATTGGAATTCGTAAACATCCTGTTGTAAACAAATTTAAGCAATATCAGCAAATGATTCATGTTTACTCTTTTCAATTTTATTGTTCCAAGAATTTTGCTGATCGAAACGTTTCATTGGAATGTAAACAAATTTTCACATTTTCATGTATGCAAACAATCTTATTTGCAAATTCAACCAGCAGAATAAAGTAATCAAATTAATTTGAGTGATTTTCTTATCGTGTAATTCGATATCATCTCAGCCTATAAGCAAATTCGTTGGAATTCATCCTGCGCAATGATTATTGTAGCAGCAGGATCATTCATGTTTACAAACCGTTGCTATAAAAGCGCAAGCAAACTCTTGGGGAGCACCAGTCAATCTAAGTGATTCAAAGTGTTAGTGCCGAATAAGAAAAAAAATTAAAAATGTCTATCACAGTAATAAATAAAAGTTTTTCATTAATTAAGAAATTGCGAGAAGATGTGTTGAAGTGTTTAAGTGATGCAAATTTTGCGAATAAAAACAATATTGTTAAAGAGTGCAACAGAAACATTCGTAAATATCAAGCAGTATTTCGAAAGTGTAATAAGAATGCTAGAAAACGACATTTGGACAGCTGTATTGCTCAAATTAAATCGTTGAGATTGTTAATCAAAGCTCCCCATCGAGGTGGAGGAATTAATCAACGATTAATAAGAAGTGATTTTGTTAAGTGGGAAGAAATAAAAACAGCATTCGTAGGTAGAATTAGGGCAGGTGTTATCGTGAATATAAGCCACCTAGATCCTAAGCTGTTTATGCAAGATGCTTCCAAATTACTAGCTCGCCGCATTAAGAATACATTAAAACAACAATATCATATTAAAGTGGCTACAACGTTTTGCGGCGAATTTATTAAACAAAATGCTGACAATGAAATTATAAAAGACATTAAATATTTCCAAGCGAGAACTGCTCCAATCAGTGCAGATGATAATTTAGAGGAGTGGTTTAAATCAAACATTTTGGATCCAATAAACACTCAGCTAGAAGAATTCCAGGAAAAAGATAGTGGCTGGGCACTGCATTCTATAATACATTTAGCGGTGCATATCAACAAGTTTGATTCGCGGATCATTTTATATACCTCTACCAAAGGAGATTGCTTTAAAGCAAGCTTGCATTAATGTGAAAAATAATGATGAAGCATGCTTCGCGTGGGCAATAACATCAGCGCTATATCCTGTCAATATTAACACCAATAGGACCTCATCATATCCACATTATTCTACTGTGCTAAATTTAACTGGAATAACATTTCCCATGACACTTAAGCAAATAACGCAATTTGAAGGCCAGAACGATTTATCAATAAACGTGTTCATCCTAGAGAAAGAGCATTTCTTCACCACAGTTCCAGTTAGACTTACGAAACACAGGATGGAGCGACATGTAAATCTCTTAATGTTGCAAGATGACTATGACCAAGCTGATGATGATGAAGATCATATGGATGATGATGATGATGATGCCAGCAGATATCATTTCTGCTGGATTAAAGATCTTTCGCGTCTCATATCGAAGCAAACTTCGAAGCGTAATAGTAGAAAGTATATATGTATGTGAGAGATGTTTGCTCTACTTTTACTCTGAAGAAAAATTAACATCACACACTCCTGAATGTGAGAAGCAAAACGATTGCAGAATTATGTTTCCCTCAGAGGAAAAGAAATGGTTGGAATATAAGAATTATAACCATAAGAATCCAGTCCCGTTTTGTGTGTATGCTGATCTTGAATCAACATTGAAGCCGATTCAGGGAAACGATCAAAATACACAGCGAATCCAGGAACATGAAGTCCACAGCATAGGATTCTATTTCCACTGCAAACATGATGCTAATCTCTCATATTACAGAGCATATCGAGGCAAGGACTGTCAACAAAGGTTTGCATTAGAATTGCAAAAAATTGCCTCCATAGCTGTACAGGAAAAGCTGAACATCAGGCCACTGCAACCCTTGACTAAAGAGGAACGACGTTCACATATGGAAAATACTTGCTGTCATATATGTGAAAAATCGTTTGCAGCAGATGAGGAATGAGTCCGGGACCATTGCCACTTAACAGGTAAATACTGAGAAGCGTAATTCAATTCATTTCTTTTCATAAATTCTTTTAACAGGAAAATACCGAGGGCCAGCGCATAATGCATGCAATCTGATGTATCAAGATTGCTCCACAGTTCCAGTAATTTTTCACAATTTATCTAGATATGATGCCCACTTCATAACTAAGGATATAGCTACATCTTTCCCAGGAAAAGTTGATCTCTTGCCAATAAACAAGGAAAGATATATCTCGTTCACCAAGCACATGGACGGCAGCTCCATAAAATTCAGATTCATCGATTCCTTCCGTTTTATGGCTGAATCTTTAGATAAGTTTTCATCATTGCTGCCAATGGATAAATTAAACACTACAAGATCAGTATGGCAGGGATTGGATGACGACACTATCAAACTTCTTACGCGCAAAGGTGTCTTCCCATATGATTTTATTGATGACAGGGATAAATTGGATTTCCAGAACTTGCCAACACAGGAAGCGTTCTACAATAAACTAACTGAGAGTGCTATATCTCCTGAGGAATACAATCATGCTGAAGAGGTCTGGCAAAAATTTGAAATACAAACACTTAGTGAATATTCAGATCTATACCTTAAGACTGATGTTCTACTATTGGTCGATGTGTTTGAGAACTTTCGAGAAGTGTGCATGAAGACGTACAATTTGGATCCAGCACATTATTACACCATGCCAGGCCTAACATGGGATGCTATGCTAAAATACACTAATGTGAAATTAGAGCTGATAACCGACGTAGATATACTGCTATTCATAGAGAGAGGCATTCGAGGTGGTATAAGTCAATGTTCGAACAGATATAGTAAAGCCAATAATAAATATATGAATGATTTTAAGCCTGAGGAGAAAGAGAAATACCTGATGTATTATGATGTGAATAACCTTTATGGATGGGCCATGTCACAGCATTTACAAACCGGAGGATTCAAATGGGTTGATGTTCCCAATATTGTCGTTTCCGAAATTCCTGATGATTCTCCAACTGGATACATATTCGAAGTCGACTTGGATTATCCTCAACATCTACATGATAAGCATAAGGACTTACCGTTTTGCTCTGAGCATGCAGCACCACCTGGACAAAATTAGAAAAGCTTTTGACAACATTACATCCAAAAACTAAATATGTTATACACTACCGAAACTTGAAGTAATGCTTATCACATGGACTCATCCTGAAAAAAGTGCACCGGGTACTTCAATTCGACCAATCAGCTTGGCTTAAACCATATATTGACTTAAATACAACCAAACGGATGCAGGCTACAAGCGATCATGAGAAGGACAGCTATAAGAAGATGAATAATGCAGCTTTTGGTAAGACCATGGAAAATGTACGCAAGTATAGTGATATCAAGCTTTGCATGAAGTGGGAAGGTCGCTATGGTGCAAAAGCTCGGATTGCGGCACCCAACTTCCACAGTGCAACGATATTTGATGAAAATTTATTTGCTGTGGAATTAAAGCGACTCAAAATATTATTCAATAAGCCGCTGTATATAGGAATGGCAGTTATGGAAATTTCGAAAATATGCCTCTACGATTTTCACTACAGTTTTATGCAGCGTGAATATGGAGATAAATGTAAAGTCATGTATACTGATACAGATTCTCTAATATATGAACTTGAAGAGAAAAATGCATATGAGTTTATGGGTGAAAATATAAACAAATTTGATACAAGTGATTACCCAGAAGATAACCAATTCAATTTACTGCTCATGAATAAAAAGATTCCTGGACTAATGAAGGATGAGCTGAATGGGAAAATCATGAGCGAATTTGTAGACTTGCGCTCAAAAATGTACAGTCTGCGTATAAACGCCGGTAAAACTGTAAAAAAAGCGAAAGGAGTAAAGACTAATGTAGTCCAGAGGCATATCAATTTTGAAGACTACGTTGAATGTTTGAATAACAAGCGAATATTAACTGCTAATCAGAGCTCCATACGATCTCATCACCATAACGTATACACTATTAGTCAAAAAAAGATTGCATTGAGTCCCTATGATAATAAGCGTCATATTATGAGCGGAGCGACGGATACTCTACCATGGGGACATTACTCTATTTCATCAGATCAACAAGTAGCAGCCGCAGAAAGAATCTAAGTCAAATGTAAATAATAAATGTATTATAGTTTTAGTTTCATTTATTCAAGTAATTTGCATTATAACTACATGTATAATTGTAAAATAAAAAAAAGTATTGTAATTGTATTATAGTTATAGTTGTTTTTCAAGAAATTATAAAACATCTTTTTTATTGATCCAAGAATTGTGTTTTGATGAAAATCCAAGCCATTTAACGTAAGCTTTATCTCCACTCTTCTTTAAGATTTTCTCTACGAGGTATAGGTTTGGGTGTTTAACTTTCAGCAGCTCCAATTCGTAAAAGCATCCTGTGATTGGATTTCCTTGATAATCTTCCAGCCGATATGTGATGGGATTTGTGTTTTGAACTTTAATAATTTTAAAAATCTCAGCTGTCCAGTTTGGTGTATAGCCTTTCTCAAATATATGCTTGTATTTGCTGATGCGTACAAAATCCCCAACTTTATACTTTGCAGGAACAACAATTTTTATATGATTGTATACAGTTGAAAGCAGTTGTTTCTCATTGGAGATGTTGATATCACGGGGTCTCATTTTTGTAGTTCGATGTATTCTTGAGTTGTATTCAGTGAGCAGTTTCTTTACCATACTAATCCACTGATAAGTTCCATTAAAACTGAATTCCTTCCACATCATATCCTTCAGAGTTCGGTTAAATCGTTCCACTATTGATGCTTTGAGGAAACTGTACGTAGAGTAATGATTAATTGCATGCTTCCGCATTAGATTTTTAAAGAGGTTGTTGTAGAATTCCTTTCCATCATCAGTCTGCAGGTTTTTAGGTATTCGTCCCTCGCTTAATATAGATTGCATGGGATCTCTTACTTCTACACCAGTTTTTCTTTTAATTGGAATTGCCCATGCATATTTGGAGAAGGCATCAATTACTGTCAGCAGATAGCGGTAACCCTTGTTCACATACTTATAGGGATCCATTTCAACCAAGTCTGCCTGCCACAAGTCATCTAGCCCTTTGATAATCACACGACGTCGTTTAAAATTTTTTCTCGCTGATTTATGCAGCTCATTTACCACTTGTCTCTTACTCATCGTAATTATAAATGAAACAGATTTCTCAAGAGTTTTTACTCATATACACCATCTTCTGCTGTCAAGTCTTTCTTATTTATTACTGAAGTAAACAGATAGTTTTCAATCTTTGCGATTTCGCCATTGATATATAGCGTTAAATTTGCCACCTCTATATTAATAGTTTTTCTTATTTCTTCCACACTTATTTTAATTTTCTTATCAACATAGTCTTTGGTAGTAGCATCATCATTTTCAAGGGGCTCACCAAGTCGTTTTATACACTTTGAGTTCAGATCGTAGTCTCCGTTTATCGTTAAATTAAATCCAATACCCCGCTCTCCTTGTTCACCAGCTGGACCCTGAGCTCCTTGTTTACCAGCTGGACCTTGAATTCCTTCTTCACCGGCTGGTCCCTGAGCTCCTGTTGGTCCACGTTCACCTGGTTTCCCAAGATATCCTCGCTTAGAGAAACATCCAAACTTATCAACGCTCATCTGTAGATTGTGAAGAAGTATGGTAATGAGGTAGTATTTAATCTATAATATCTGCTTCTCGCAACTCCTCCAGGATAGATATAATTTCATTGTTGTGACTGGTGTTTCCAGCCTGCTTTGATGCCATTAGAAGGAGCAGTCTATCCACTAATTCATTTGGATCATCCCAGTAAATGTGATCAATGTTTTCTTTAGGCAGACGCATTAGACCCATGCCTTTATGCTGTATAAGTTTACTGATTATAGCTTTATACTTAGCCGCTCTAGTACCCTTTATTTGCCCATCTTCAGCATAGTCACGTTTATATGCATTGGTATCTCTCAAAATAGATCCATAATTAGTTAAATCCTCTTTAGTATATAGACTTTTTACAGCATCTTTCATAAATAGCAGTTCACATAACCCTAAAGTTGTTTTATAGCTCTTCCCCTTAATAACAATATTTCCTACATCATCAACATTAAACGTTGAATTACCGATTCTCCACGCGTTGTTATCATAGTAAACTCCATAGGTTGGATCAATTTTAGGGCTATTATCAGTGAATAGCTTTAAATAGTTTGAAACTATGTATCCAGACGTATCGGGGGAGCTGACAGGAGACCTTCCTATCAATGTTCTTGAATGTTTAGGTGTTGCGAATTCTTCTTCAGATGTTAAGGAATAATCTCCATAATTTATAGGTGTGCTACTAGCCTCCATTTTCACATGTTTTCGTTTTGGAGGAGTAAAAGGTTCCACAATTTCGTTGTCTTCTTCTTCTTCTTGTTTTTCTTCTTTTGGTTCCAATTTGACAGGTGGCTCGTTTTTGACTCTTGTTACAAACTCTTTTAAGGGTTTGGTGATTGGCTTGAAAGTTTCTTCAAGTTGAGCTTCTGCTTCAATCCTTCCCGTCTTTAGAGCTTTAAATTTCCTTCGCACTGCATTCCTTGTATTGATGATTTCTTTTAATAGGTTTTCATTCATCTTCGATATTAACTGAATAACGGCTTTTCAAACAGGTTTGATAACAGGTATACAGCTTTCCAAACAGCTCTGATAACAGCTTAACAGCTTTCCAAACAGCTCTGATAACAGCTTAACAGCTTTTCAAACAGCTCTGATAACAGCTTAACAGCTTTTCAAAGAGCTCTGATAACAGCTTAACAGCTTTCCAAACAGCTCTGATAACAGCTTAACAGCTTTCCAAACAGCTCTGATATCAGCTTAACAGCTATTAAACAGCTCTGCTAACAGCTTAACAGCTTTTCAAACAGGTCTGATAACAGGTGAACAGCTTTTCAAACAGCTTTGATAACAGCTTAACAGCTATTAAACAGCTCTGATAACAGCTTAACAGCTTTTCAAACAGCTCTGATAACAGCTTAACAGCTTTCCAAACAGCTCTGATAACAGCTTAACAGCTTTTCAAACAGCTCTGATAACAGCTTAACAGCTTTTCAAACAGGTCTGATAATAGGTGAACAGCTTTAATCTATTCAGCAGGTCCACAGGATTCGGTGTGCTTTCGTCTGAGTTACAGCTTCGACTTATGAATATTTCGCATGTTTCATCCTTTTATAGTACAATGAAGGTATCAAATCCTTTACGGTAGCGCCCCTTGTTTAATGAGCTGTCCTTATCAATCAACAAGAAACCATATTTATCCTTCCAACACTCAGCACAGGCTCTTCGAAATTTATCAAACTTCATGTCTGTATTCACATGATCATTATAGATATGTTTCAAATTCAAGTCATCTTGCTTGAATAAGATGATTAAATTAGCATTGTCACGTATTAAGTGCTTTGGTATATGCGTATATGTTTGACAGAGATAGAAGCTATCTATATCTTCGTGACGACCCATGCAAAAATAGGATCGCACATTATTTTGCTTTTCACATGCTACATCATCGAAAATAAACACTGAATGTGATTTGGCTTCTTCTGGAGGTAGAACGTCGCAGTTGTTTGAGAATGTATAATACCCCAATCCTGATATATGAGTCAACACTCGCTTCAAGTATTCATACTTTGGTTGATGTAAAGATTTTGAATATATGTAAATATTTTCATATCTCAGACCTTTGGGATGTTCCAGCAAACTTGTCATAACATTAGTTTTTCCACAATTCGATGGTCCAACAATGATGCTCCTTATACTATTAGGCAATAGGGGACCATGCTTCTTTCTCACCTTCATAACAGCTACATCAGCATTTCGAACAGGGTTGTTGTTTAATGAACCGCATATTGAAGACTAACGGGATTCCTATAAATACACCTGTTTATATTACATTTCAACAGTATCATCGGAACCTTATAAGATGCCGGATCACAAATCGAAACGCTCCAGAAAATCTTTGAAAGGGGGCAGAGGACTATTAAATTAAATCATCAACAAATTACCTGTAGAATTACATCTACCGGGATACCAGTACTGTGGACCAGGAACAAAGTTACAACAAAGATTGGCAAGAGGAGATCCAGGCATTAATCCACTGGATGCAGCCTGCAAGGAACACGATATAGCATACTCGCGGCATAAAGACACAAGTGATCGACATATAGCTGATAAAATATTAGCTGAAAACGCCTGGCAGCGTGCAAAATCTACGGATGCAAATTTGAGTGAACGTGCCAACGCCTGGCTTATAACAAACGCAATGAAGGCTAAAATTAAGCTAGGTATGGGTCTTAAGGCTAAAAATAAACGCCAACCCACATTCCGAGAAGCAGTACGAAATGCACGTAAAATTTTAAAAGTAAAAAAACCGAAAGACTTGATGGAAGCTACAAAAATAGCTCTTAGTGCAGCTAAAAATATTGCGAAAAGAAAGAAGAAATCAATTAAAACTCCACGAGTGATACCTGTACCAAAGGTTGGTGGAGCACTTCCGTTCCTCATCCCGCTGTTTGCTGGGCTTTCAGCATTGGGAGCACTATCGGGAGGTGCAGCAGGCATAGCTAAAGCAGTAAATGATACCAGTGCCGCAAAGGCAAAATTGGAAGAAAGCAAACGTCATAACCAAGCAATGGAAACTATAGTGGTTGGCAAAGATGGAAACGGGCTGTTCCTGAAGCCATACAGAAAAGGACTTGGACTCTATCTACAACCTCAACCAAAAAACTATTAAAGACGCTACCCAAAAGACCGCTAAACGAGTTGGATCTTCACAAGTATACCACAAACTTGCCACACTTCAGAGGAGTATTTATGCGTGATAATCTTCCTAAAAAGCCATGGAAGCGAGAAAGCGGAATTGTTAACTTGGACATCTCAACTGGAGCCGGTACACACTGGGTAGCGTACTACAAGAAAGGTGATAACATCGAATACTTTGATAGCTTTGGCAATCTCCAACCACCAAGGGAGCTCATAAACTACTTGGGTAGTAATATTACGTACAACTACAGCTCTTATCAGAACTATGATGCAGTAATTTGCGGTCACTTATGTTTAGAGTTTTTATATAATTGTTATAGCCATTAATTATTATCTATAAATAAATGTATCTATATTGAAATTGTGACAGTTCATTATCAACCGCCATGTCATTAACACTTACTCTCACGGGAAATTCATCTCTACTCACTTCTGAGTACTTTCCCCCGCTGGAGCTAGCAACGGATTATGTTTGTGGATTAATTGATTTTCAAACATACAACTCTATACCAAATATTGATGTGAGCAATAATCTGGTTCATGTAGGGAATGAGGTTGTTGAGATACCTGTTGGATCCTATGAGATTGATGATATAGCAAAATATGTACAAGGATACTTGGATAAAGAAGGGAGAAGGATAAAGGTTGCGATAAAGGCTAACAATAATACATTGAAGAGTGAAGTCAAGGCAACTGAAGAAATACATTTTGAAAAACAGAGATCCATAGCTCCTCTGCTAGGATTCAGTAAAAGAAATTTGACTGCTAATATAGTGCATACATCAGAGTTGCCAGTCAACATCATTAAAGTAAATACTATACGCATCGAATGTAATATTATATCAGGATCATTCTTCAACAACACACAAGTACACACTCTCCACGAGTTTTCCCCGAACGTTGGGCCTGGGTATAAAATAGTGGAGGTACCCAAAAATGTAATCTATTTGCCTGTGAACACCAAACGTATAAGTTGTCTAACATTGAAGCTCCTTGACCAAGACGGTGACTTAATCAACTTCAGAGGAGAGACTATAACCATCAGATTACATTTGAAGCCACAGCATGTTGATATACAATAATGATAAATACGAGTTCGGAGCAGACAAGATCATTAGTCAGCGGACAACCTTGAAGCGATCAAGACCTACATTAACACCTGCAAATACAGCATATTTACAATCAATTGGCTTAACGCTGAAACAATGAATAAAGGAATACTAGATATTGCACCAGACGCTCACTTTGATAACAGTGTTACTAAATTTGAACATCACTCCTATTCACCATTTCTAACATCATTTAAAAACAGCGATGAAATCCGTATCTCTGTACAACATCAGGACTTGAATCTTCTACCCAGCAGGAGTTTTCTTTACATTGAGGGGTCGCTAACAAAGCTGGATGGAACCGTTTCAGCAACTGCAAAATTAGCTAACAACGCTCTACCATTTCTTTTTGAGGAAATACGCTATGAATTGAATGCAGTGGAAATCGATCGTACAAGAAATATTGGGATTGCGACAACATTAAAAAACTACGTATCGCTAAATGCAAATGTAAGCAGGATACTACTCAACGGCAGTTGGTCACCAGATTCATCCGTTATACCAACCAATGGACTGTTTAACTATTGTGTACCTCTGAAATATTTATTGGGATTCGCTGAAGATTACAAGAAAATTCTGATAAATTCCAAACATGAACTCATATTGATCCAGAGCAGGACAGATGATAATGCCATTATATCACCCACTGATGTGGTGAAAATTGAAATTAATAAACTTCATTGGAGCATTCCACATGTTACAGTATCCGATGATGAAAAGCTGCAACTATTTAAAATTATCGGGAGAGGTCGCCCGATACAAATACCATTCCGCAGCTGGGACATATATGAGTATCCAGTACTACCGGAATCCACGCATCAAACCTGGTCAGTTAAGACTTCCACTCAACTGGAGAAACCTCGATTTATCATCTTAGCATTACAAACGGATCGAAGGAACGATAAAACCAAAGATGCAAGCAAGTTTGATCACTGTCAACTCACCGATGTTACAGTTCATTTGAACTCAGAATCATATCCCTATGATGATTTGAATTTGAAATTTGATTTGAATAGATACGCATTGCTGTATGAGATGTATATAAAGTTTACACAATCATACTATGGTCATCAGTATCAGCCGTTCCTCACATGGGAGAAGTTCAAAACCGATGCTCCGATCGCTGTCATTGATTGCTCACATCAAAATGAAACAATAAAAACTGGACCTGTTGACATAAGGCTAGAATTCAAGACATCTGAAAATATACCGGCTAATACAACAGCATATTGTCTGCTTCTACACGATCGAATAGTGGAATACAGTCCGCTGACAAGTGAAGTTAGAAAGTTAAATTAAAAAGATGGCTGTCATCGTAGACGTTCAAGGATTCAAAACTAGTCTCAATGAATTTATCTCTAAAGAACTGGCAATTTTAAACAATGAAAACCAGATACAGCACTTTATATTTCAACCACCGTTCAGATACAAGGATTTGACTTCAGCAAAAAAGAGGAAAGTAAAATGGCTTCAACACAATTTTCATGGATTCCGCTGGGATGATGGCTACATACCGTATCACAAGCTGTACACTATAGTTGAACCACTGCTTCGAAATAAAATCATATATGTAAAGGGAGCTGAAAAAGTTCAATGGATGCAGAAGATAGTTGGAGAGAGTGAAATCATTATCAATGTCGAAGATGAATACAACTGTGGAAAACTAATAGAGATTAACACAAATGCGCCATCTTGCCAAGTTCATATTGGACAATGTGCTATAAGAAATACTTTTATAATAAGAAATTTTATTGGAAATAAAAACAAATGTTTATAAAAGATAAGACTTTTCAAACACACATACCCCAGAACCCTCACTGACATCTTCTAGAATCTGTTCATGGTGATGTCATGTTGTGAAATTCGAATGATGCTGATATCTACAACTTCCCTGCTAAGAAAACTTATTTAGGTGCAGCAAAACCATGATGACGTCATGCCGATATCTAGAACTCTCCCGCTAGCAAAACCAAGGCATGCTGGTAGTTCCGGCTAAGGCCGCTAGGGTACCTTACTCAAGAAATGGCGTTTGCACCCAAACAGATGTCGCTAGAAAACCGGAACATGCTGGTAGTACCTGCTAATGCCGCTAGGGCGCAGTCAAGACCAAATGACACATCCCGGTAGTACCGATTAATCCCGCTAGGGCGCAGTCGAGATTCAATGGTGCACCCAAGACACAATCGTGCATCCAAGGCGCAAACCAATACAGCCAAGACACAAACCTACTTAGTGTGGGCTCAAACCACCTAGCGACGGTGGCGCCATCTGTGGCGAAATGCTGGAGGCTCAAAAAAGTGATCTGGTACTCCCATAGAATATCTACTCAAGGACTTGTGAGTTGTGACGTAATACCGCAAATTGTATCGTGTGCATGTGTGTGTGTGTGTGAAGGTTAATGACATCAGGGTCAGGGTCAAAGGTCAAAGGTCAAAGGTCAAGGGTCAAAGGTCAAGGGTCAAGGGTCAAAGGTCAAAGGTCAAGGGTCAAAGGTCAAAAGCTCAAAGGTCAAGGGTCAAAGGTCAAGGGTCAAAGGTCAAAGGTCAAGGGTCAAAGGTCAATGACCTCAGAGTCGGTGACGTCACATCTGTCTGGTCAAACTGACCCTATACTTACTAGGGTGCAGTCAAGACCAAATGACACATCCCGGTAGTACCGGTTAATCCCCCACCTCTGGTGTAGAACTCTAGCCATATATAGCAACTTTAAAGAATATTCATACAACACCTCCATGGTCTCATGGTAGAGCGCATCGGATTTTACAAAACCAAGCGTTCTCGGTTCGACTCCAGCAAAATCCAACATTATTTTATTTAAAAAAATCAGCTATGACACAGCTTAATCAGCTGAGGGGATCAGCCAGCGATATCAAATTACCAGCCACCTGGCCCCTGGTGTGTGTGTGTGTGTATATATCGCTCAATTTGTTTACTTTACTCGGTTGCGATTTTGTTTACATTATTCAGAATTTGATTATCGGACATATCCAAGTCAACATACCTACATTGGTTGTTGTTGTTGGCATAAGTATCCTCCTAAAAGAAAACTTCAAGATAATGTCAAAATTGCAGTACAAAAGCCCCCTTACCCCCTGTGACGTAGACCACTAGACGGATTCCCCCAGTGGCCCAGAACCCCGGTCCAGAACCACCAAAATAGTTGGAATTTTCCGGACACTTTTTGTATGGAAAAAGTGATCCAGAACATACATAGCTATACTACTTACTAGGTAGCAGACAATTTTATAAGAATCTGGTATGTTCTATACAAAATCTAAAAGGGGAAGGGAAAATTGCACGAGAGTTTGGTTAGTGGTTAGTGTATTCCCGAATGCTGAACTGTTAAGATGGATATTGAGGAGTTTTTAGGAGAATATAATAACATTTTACTCGATGAGCATAAGAAACAAATTCAAGAATGCTATAACTTTTTAAAATTATATGAAAATATTGAAAAAGTCGAGTCAAAATTTGGTGAACACTATATAAGCTGCCCCTGGTCAAGAGATGATTCAACGGATGGACCAGATACATGTGAATGTTGTGTTGTTGCTAGATGCCTAAAAGAGTTGTGAAGCTATATAAATTCTACCAAACATTGACAAAAAGTAATTACGAGCCATGCCTTAAAAAGTGCGATTTAACTTAGCACTAGAAATTCTCATTTTGTATACTTGGAGAGCTCATAAAGGATCATGTAAACTTACACTGTATGCAGATGTTGATTTCAACAACAGATTCATCAAACACAGGAAATTTTGATTACATACAGCTCTGTACCATAAGATTATAAGAATTAATACTTTTTAATTTTTAATAAATGATATTTTATATATGGCCTTCTTTTTATTCATTTGTCATACTAAGTCCGGAACTCCCGAATAATGTTTGACCACTACAACGGGTGGTGGTGGCGGTGGTGGTGGGTGGTGGCGGTGGGTGGGTGGTGTTGGTGGGTGGTGGTGTTAGTGGGTGGTGGTGGGTGGTGGTGGGTGGTGGTGGTGGTTGGTGGTGGTGGTGGGTGGTGGTGGGGGTGGCGGTGGTGGGGATGGTGGTAGTGGTTGTGGTGGTGGGTGTCTGGTCTTGGATGGCGCTTGAAACGGATATTTGACGCGTGGCATCAATTTGATGCTGACTACTCTAGGGTCTGCCCTTCTATCTGTGGATGAGCTGAAAAAGCTGTTTTATAAGCTGTTAAGCTGTTACCAGACCTGTTTTAAAAGCTGTTAAGCTGTTATCAGAGCTGTATAAAAAGCTGTTAAGCTGTTATCAGAGCTGTTAAGCTGTTATCAGAGCTGTTTAAAAGCTGTTAAGCTGTTATCAGAGCTGATTAAAAAGCTATTAAGCTGTTATCAGAGCTGTTTAAAAAGCTGTTAAGCTGTTATCAGACCTGTTTTAAAAGCTGTTAAGTTGTTATCAGAGCTGTTTAAAAGCTGTTAAGCTGTTATCAGAGCTGTTTGAAAAGCTGTTAAGCTGTTATCAGAGCTGTTTTAAAAGCTGTTTAGCTGTTATCAGACCTGTTTTAAAAGCTGTTATGCTGTTATCAGAGCTGTTTGAAAAGCTGTTAAGCTGTTATCAGAGCTGTTTAAAAGCTGTTAAACTGTTATCAGAGCTGTTCGAGAAGCTGTTAAGCTGTTATCAGAGCTGCTTAAAAAGCTGTTAAGCTGTTACCAGACCTGTTTTAAAAGCTGTTAAGCTGTTATCAGACCTGTTTTAAAAGCTGTTATGCTGTTATCAGAGCTGTTTGAAAAGCTGTTAAGCTGTTATCAGAGCTGTTTAAAAGCTGTTAAACTGTTATCAGAGCTGTTTGAGAAGCTGTTAAGCTGTTATCAGCGTTGTTAAGCTGTTATCAGAGCTGATTAAAAAGCTGTTAAGCTGTTATCAGAGCTGTTTGAAAAGCTGTTAAGCTGTTATCAGAGCTGTTTGAGAAGCTGTTAAGCTGTTATCAGAGTTGTTAAGCTGTTATCAGAGCTGTTTAAAAGCTGTTAAGCTGTTATCAGAGCTGATTAAAAAGCTATTAAGCTGTTATCAGAGCTGTTTAAGAAGCTGTTAAGCTATTATCAGACCTGTTTTAAAAGCTGTTAAGTTGTTATCAGAGCTGTTTAAAAGCTGTTAAGCTGTTATCAGAGCTGTTTGAAAAGCTGTTAAGCTGTTATCAGAGCTGTTTTAAAAGCTGTTTAGCTGTTATCAGACCTGTTTTAAAAGCTGTTATGCTGTTATCAGAGCTGTTTGAAAAGCTGTTAAGTAAGCTGTTATCAGAGCTGTTTAAAAGCTGTTAAACTGTTATCAGAGCTGTTTGAGAAGCTGTTAAGCTGTTATCAGAGTTGTTAAGCTGTTATCAGAGCTGTTTAAAAGCTGTTAAGCTGTTATCAGAGCTGATTAAAAAGCTGTTAAGCTGTTATCAGAGCTGTTTGAAAAGCTGTTAAGCTGTTATCAGAGCTGTTTGAGAAGCTGTTAAGCTGTTATCAGAGTTGTTAAGCTGTTATCAGAGCTGTTAAGCTGTTATCAGAGCTGATTAAAAAGCTATTAAGCTGTTATCAAACCTGTTTTAAAAGCTGTTATGCTGTTATCAGAGCTGTTTGAAAAGCTGTTAAGCTGTTATCAGAGCTGTTTAAAAGCTGTTAAGCTGTTATCAGAGCTGTTTGAGAAGCTGTTATCAGAGTTGTTAAGCTGTTATCAGAGCTGTTTAAAAGCTGTTAAGATGTTATCAGAGCTGATTAAAAAGCTGTTAAGCTGTTATCAGAGCTGTTAAGCTGTTATCTGACCTCATTTCCGGTTGGTCTCATAGGTCCAGGTGACGTCAGAGGTCAGCGTCAAATTGATGCCACGCGTCAAATATCCGTTTCAAGCGCCATCCAAGACCAGGCACCCACCACCACAACCAATACCACCACCCCCACCACCACCCACCACCACCACCAACCACCACCACCACCCACCACCACCCTCCACCACCGCCACCACCACCCGTTGTAGTGGTCAAACATTATTCGGGAGTTCCGGACTTAGTATGGCAAATGAATAAAAAGAAGGCCATATATAAAATATTATTTATTAAAAATTAAAAAGTATTAATTTTTATAATCTTATGGTACAAAGCTGTATGTAATCAAAATCTCCTGTGTTTGATGAATCTGTTGTAGAAATCAACATCTGCATACAGTGTAAGTTTACATGATCCTTTATGAGCTCTCCAAGTATACAAAATGAGAATTTCTAGTGCTAAGTTAAATCGCACTTTTTAAGGCATGGCTCGTAATTACCTTTTGTCAATGTTTGGTAGAATTTATATAGCTTCACAACTTGTTTTAGGCATCTAGCAACACCACAACATTCACATGTATCTGGTCCATCCGGTGAATCATCTCTTGACCAGGGGCAGCTTATAAAGTGTTCACCAAATTTTGACTCGACTTTTTCAATATTTTCATATAATTTTAAAAAGTTATAGCATTCTTGAATTTGTTTCTTATGCCCATCGAGTAAAATGTTATTATATTCTCCTAAAAACTCCTCAATATCCATCTTAACAGTTCAGCATTCGGGAATACACTAACCACTAACCAAACTCTCGTGCAATTTTCCCTTCCCCTTTTAGATTTTGTATAGAACATACCAGATTCTTATAAAATTGTCTGCTACCTAGTAGATTTTGGATTTTGGTTCTCGGCACCGTTTTGGAGATATGAATTTTTTAAAATCACTATATACCCTAACTAATTTTTTAACAGATATTTATATACCGATTTTTTATATAGAACATATGGATTTATATAAGGCTTACCCATCAGGAAATGCATAAAATCTTGGATTTTTCTTTGGAACATACTGTACAAGATTCTAATAAAATTTTCTTCTGTCTATTAGATTTTGTATGGAACATACTGTTACCGGATTCTTACCAGATTCTTATAAAATTTTCTTTCGCTTGTTAGATTTTGTATGGAACATACTATTACCAGATTCTTATACAATTTTCTTCTACTTTTTAAATTGTGAACTGAGCATGGTACCAGATTCTTATAAATTTTTCTTATGGTTATTAGATTTTGTATAGAATATACTGCAACCAAATTCTTATAGCCTTTCATTTTGCTGCTATCTATTTTCAGATATTATGTAATGTGCATTCATCTAGAACAAAAATCTATAGCTCGGTTTGGTCACATAAGGTTTATAAGAAAATGCAGTTACCAGATTCTTATAAAATTTTCTTCCACCTGTAAGATTATGTATGGAACATACTGTTACCAGAAATCTTCTTCTTTACAGTTTACTCACAGCTAATTATAATCTCCCATATAACTTGCACTACTCATCATCCAAGTGAACCCAAGAGCAGACACTTTCGGTTTCAAAGGTTAAGGTGACGTCAGAGGTCAAGACAATGTGCCAAATACATATAAATAGTAGTTTCATAACTTGTTTTTTCAATTGATATTTTGCTCTTTACCCAAACAGATCACTGTTTCTTGGCAAGCTAATTACGCAATAATTTCAACATGAGCTCTAAGGACACTACAAACCTTCTAAGGACTACGGATGAAAGGAGTAAAGAATATTCATATAAGGCTCAGTCTGCATCTATTAAATCGATGCTTTCCAGAAATAAAGAAGAAAGTTTTTCATCCAAGAACGAGTCGACTGTCCCCTACCAACACACGAAAAATCAGGATATTCCAACAAAGATCGCAAAAAGTAAAGATGGAGAGATGTTATTTGTGAAAGTGGTGCACCACGAACCTTTTAACGCCACATTGGTGTAAAGGCATAAGGAATATTCATTATAAGGATCAATCTATATCTATGAAATCTTGGCCTTGCTGAACTAAAGAAAAAAGACTTTAGACTTAAGCTATAATACAATTAAAACAAATTATTTCAATAAATGGCATTATAACCATGATACAATTTTTATTTACAATACATATTTTAGACTAGGCTGGACTTAATATATTTTCTGCGGAACACATCGCTTAATAGTGATAATTGAAGCAAAACGAGGAGATAAATACCAAACACCATCCATTTAACTTAATACATAACTTACAGTACCCACTCTAAACCCCGCACTACGATCTTCACTATGGGCTTGTATAATTATCAACTATTTCTTCCTTCATACTCCACCATTCGGGCGATACTTTTGAGGATATAAATATCCAGTGAGATTACTGATTAGGATTTTACTGCTTATTCATAGATCCCATACAACTCCCACTACTCTACTCACCTCAGATAACATATCATACTACATTAATATCATAACACAGCGTTGTTCTATCAAAGCTTTTAATTTAACCCACTCTCAACTTAATGGTAAGTAAAGAATGTACCTACCCTAATAGTAACTATATCAGCTTCATGTGGAATATTTTTTTAGATATAGGAGTCAATCAAATCTCATAACAGCGTAACTGCTTGATTTATAAAAAAAACTCTGCTACCTTCATATGCTTACCACAAGATCATATTATGAACATGAAATTAACACGTTCTTATCTAGCCACCGAGTCAACTAAAAGAAGACATTCCTGCTGGAGGCTAAAAAGTTTAAACCTTGAGATCCATGAAAACTTTCAATTTAATCCACAACTAACAGCACCCCCTCTCAACTTCCACCACGATCTTCACTATTATCATTTTTTTGTTCCTTCATACAACACCGTTTGGATGATAATTTAGGGAGATAAATATGAAGCGACCTTGCTGATAAGGTTTTTATTCCTTACTCACAGCTCCCAAACAACTTCCATTACTCATCTAAGACAAGATATCATACTCATTGATATCATAACACCACCTTCTTTCATCAAAACATTTAATTAAACCCACTCTCAACCTAATGGTAAGAAAATAATGTGATCACCCCAATAGTATGAAGATAAAATTATCATATTCTTATCAGCTTCATGTGAACTATGATATTGGGGATCAATCAAATTTCATAACAGTGTGACTGATTGAGAAATTTTATTGACAAGAAAAAACAATTCGTCAAAAAGACTTTTCAATACAAACTCCTAGATACACAAAAAAAAAAAAAAAAAAACATTAATCGCTCAATTTGTCTGCTTTACTCGGCTATATTTGTTTACGCAAGATATCAAATTACCAGCCACCTGGCAAGCTTTGCTAATGCTTTAATTTCCATTACTTCTAATGATTTCTTACCATCCCAAGCAGCCGTGATCTATTTTTAGATATCGAATATCATAGCATGATCACTCTTGTTTATAAAAGATTTTTAATCCACAACTTACGTTATGGTTGTTGTTGTTTTTTTCAGCAAAAGACATTTTCAATTATAACTTCCACTACTCATCTACGACATCACATCCTACATATTAATATCAGTTGTTGTCCTTGTTTTCTGCCAAAGAAATTAGGAATCTTTCATAAATCGCTCAATTTGTATACTTTACTCGTCTGCTGTGTGAATTTGTTTACATTATTCGACTGCGAATTTGTTTACTTTACTGGACTATGCGAATTTGTTTATGCAAGGCATCAAATTAGAATCATTACACCTGAAGAGGCAAATTAGGCATTTACAAATTTCCATTACTTATCTAAGTGAACATATCTACCTACATTCGCCCCGACCAGCTTCGCCTGATCTATTTTTAGATATATGATTACATGGTGCAATCTTGTTTATAAAAGACACCTACAGATAAATATAATCAAATCTTTAATACACAACTTAGGTTATAGTTGTTGTATGGTATTCACTAAAGTTTCCTACTAGATTATGAGCACCCTCCGCACATAAAAGAAACTTCATGCACCACCAAACTTAACTTCTCCTCAAAATATTTGTTAATCCCAGACCGAAAAATATAGCGAATTGTAAACAAAACCTATAGGCTTCTTCATTGATCAGTATCCATAAGATAATTTCAAGCTATCATGCCCACCTAAAATATGAACACAGATTTATGTTAGAGCGACACAGATGTTTTGACAGAGTCAGCTGGTTGAAAAGTATGGTATTCACTAAAGCTTTCTACTATATTATGCACACCCACCACCCATAAAATAAACATCGAGCACCACTAAGCTTAACCCAATCTCAACCGCCACGATCTTGGCAAAAGGTAATATCAAATTACCTGCTAAGTCATGCCATTACACCTGACAGCCAAAAATTATTCTTTTACTGCTCCCATACAATTTCCATTACTTATATCATAGCACTATCTTCTATCATCAATGCTTTTAATTTAACCCACTCTCAACCTAACTTAAGATTTAAAGGTAAACACATAATACTATCCTCTTCCACGCTCTTCACTAAAGCTTTCATATCCTACTAGATTAATATACAACACAATTAATATATACACAACTTACAGTACCCACGCTCAACCTCCACCTGCAACACTGGTCATGCCATTACACCTTATCACCAAAAAATTTATGAAAAGTCTTTTACTATACCCATACAACTTTCACTACTCTTCTAAGTCAACATATCATACTATATTAGTATCACCTCACATTGATATCATAGGTGATCAAAACTTTAAATTTAACCTGCCCAAAAAAGGAATTTTATTGAAATTAAAAAAACAATTTTTCACACACCTACATCGAAAATTTTCTGATAAGGCTTTAATTTCTATTACTTCATGTTTCTTAACATCCGAAGCAGCCGTGATCTATTTTTAGAAATCGAATATCATAGCATGTTCCCTCTTGTTTATAAAAGATTTTTAATCCACAACTTACGTTATAGTTGTTGTTGTTTTTTTTAGCAAAAGAAATATTCAATTATAACCTCCACTACTCATCTAAGACATCATATCCTACAGATTAATATCAGTTGTTGTTGTTTTCAACTAAAGAAATTAGGAATCTTTCATAAATCGCTCAATTTGTTTACTTTACTCGGCCGCTGTGCGAATTTGTTTACATTAGGTTTGTTCGATGAAAACACCGGGCAAGCCCCGGGCTACACCGGGCTGTACTATCTTGTTTTTTGAAAACCCTGGGCTTACACGGGGTTTCTGAAACTTGTTCGATGAAAGCCCGGTGTTTCTTATTTCGTGCCCCGAACTTGCACTAAAAATTTGTAGGGGTAAACGTTTGACATTTGTCATTTGTGAACTGTCACACGTAATTTGTTCTGTGATTGCGGTCGAGTGCTGTATATAAAAGTGAAAAAATCGTGGAGCTCATACCAAATTCAGATTATATAAGGAAGTTGGATAGGAAATTAGATGACAAAATACCCATCGATAATATGCACATAGGAAATTCGAATGAAAATTATAAGGAAATATTTGAGGAGGTGATTAAAGTCGAAGGACATGGATGAAATTTTAAGGTCTGCCTTTCTAGTAAAAATTTGATGAATTTGATTTCTTTGCCAAATATTAACAAGTAATTTTTATAGACTTCACGTTATCCCTGCAGCTACCAAGCAAATAGATTTGAAGCAAACAACATATAAGAAATTCTCTAAATTCTTAAATGAGATGTCAGGAAAGGGGATTAATAGTGCTCGAGAAGAAGCCAACGGGATAGAGAGCAATAATCATTTTTTTGCTTCAATTATCACTATTAAGCGATCATTAAGTTGAGAGTGGGTTAAATTAAAAGCTTTGATAGACGAACGCTGTGTTATGATATTAATGTGGTAAGATATGTTGTCTGAGGTGAGTAGTGGAAGTTGTATGGGAGCTATGAATAAGCAGTAAAATCCTAATCAGCAATCTCGCTGGATATGTGATAATTCTCCATGTCCATAGTGAAGATCGTGGTGGTGGGTTGAGAGTAGGTACTGTAAGTTATGTATTAAGTTAAAAGTTTTGATGGATGGTATTTGGTATTTATCTCCTCGAAATGGTGTTGTATGAGTATCAGGAAGGTTGAAAAAAAGTTGATAATGCTTCAAGTTCAATAGTGAAGACCGCGATGTTGAGAGTGGGTATTTGGAATGATATAACTCTAGTAGGATATCTTACCATATCTGAAAAAATTACATAATATGATTAAGAAAGCTTCATGATATATATCAAAAGTGATACCAATGGATTACATAAGGAAAGTATGTTCACTTCATCTGCAAACAACAAATTTGGCTGAAAGCGACACACGGTGTGAGCAATAATCATTCTTGCTTCAATTATCACTATTAAGCGATGTGAGCCGCAGAAAATATATTAAGTCTAGCCAAGTCTAAAATATGTATTGTAAATAAAAATTGTATCATGGTTATAATGCCATTTATTGAAATAATTTGTTTTAATTGTATTATAGCTTAAGTCTAAAGTCTTTTTTTCTTTAGTTCAGCAAGGCCAGGATTTCATAGATATAGATTGATCCTTATAATGAATATTCCTTATGCCTTTACTACAATGTGGCGTTAAAAGGTTCGTGGTGCACCACTTTCACAAATAACATCTCTCCATCTTTACTTTTTGCGTTCTTTGTTGGAATATCCTGATTTTTCGACCTGTTGGTAGGGGACAGTCGACTCGTTTTTGGATGAAAAACTTTCTTCTTTATTTCTGGAAAGCATCGATTTCATAGATGTAGACAGAGCCTTATATGAATATTCTTTACTCCTTTCATCCGTAGCCTTTAGAAGGTTTGTAGTGTCCTTAGAGCTCATGTTGAAATTATTGCGTAATTAGCTTGCCAAGAAACAGTGATCTGTTTGGATAAAGAGCAAGATATCAATTGAAAAACAAGTTATGAAACTACTATTTATATGGATTTGACCTCTGACGTCACCTTAATCTTTGAAATCGAAAGTGTCTGCTCTTGGGTTCACTTGGATGATGAGTAGTGTAAGTTGTATGGGAGATTATAATTAGCTGTGAGTAAACTGTAAAGAAGAAGATTTCTGGTAACAGTATGTTCCATACATAATCTTACAGGTGGAAGAAAATTTTATAAGAATCTGGTAACTGCATTTCCTTATAAACCTTATATAAATTCATATGTGACCAAACCGAGCTATAGATTTTTGTTCTAGATGAATGCACATTATATAATATCTGAAAATAGATAGCATCAAAATGAAAGGCTATAAGAATTTGGTTGCAGTATATTCTATACAAAATCTAATAACCATAAGAAAATTTTATAAGAATCTGGTACCATGCTCAGTTCACAATTTAAAAAGTAGAAGAAAATTGTATAAGAATCTGGTAATAGTATGTTCCATACAAAATCTAACAAGCGAAAGAAAATTTTATCAGAATCTGGTAAGAATCCGGTAACAGTATGTTCCATACAAAATCTAGCAGGCAGAAGAAAATTTTATTAGAATCTTGTAACAGCATGTTCCAAAGAAAAATCCAAGATTTTATGCATTTCCTGATGTGTAAGCCTTATATAAATCCATATGTTCTATATAAAAAATCGGTATATAAATATCTGTTAAAAAATTAGTTAGGGTATATAGTGATTTTAAAAAATTAATATCTCCAAAACGGTGTGAGAACCAAAATCCAAAATCTACTAGGTAGCAGACAATTTTATAAGAATCTGGTATGTTCTATACAAAATCTAAAAGGGGAAGGGAAAATTGCACGAGAGTTTGGTTAGTGGTTAGTGTATTCCCGAATGCTGAACTGTTAAGATGGATATTGAAGAGTTTTTAGGAGAATATAATAACATTTTACTCGATGAGCATAAGAAACAAATTCAAGAATGCTATAACTTTTTAAAATTATATGAAAATATTGAAAAAGTCGAGTCAAAATTTGGTGAACACTATATAAGCTGTCCTTGGTCAAGAGATGATTCAACGGATGGACCAGGTACATGTGAATGTTGTGGTGTTGCTAGATGCCTAAAACAAGTTGTGAAGCTATATAAATTCTACCAAACATTGACAAAAAGTAATTACGAGGCATGCCTTAAAAAGTGCGATTTAACTTAGCACTAGAAATTCTCATTTTGTATACTTGGAGAGCTCATAAAGGATCATGTAAACTTACACTGTATGCAGATGTTGATTTCAAAAACAGATTCATCAAACACAGGAAATTTTGATTACATACAGCTCTGTAGCATAATATTATAAGAATTAATACTAGTTAATTTGTAATAAATGATATTTTATATATGGCCTTCTTTTTATTCAATTTCCTATACTAAGTCCGGAACTCCCGAATAATGTTTGACCACTACAACGGGTGGTGGTAGCGGTGGGTGGTGGTGGAGGGTGGTGGTGGGTGGTGGTGGGTGGTGGGTGGTGGTGGGTGGTGGTGGGAGGTGGTGGGTAGTGGTGGAGGGTGGTGGAGGGTGGTGGTGGGTGCCTGGTCTTGGATGGCGCTTGAAACGGCTGTTACCAGACCTGTTTTAAAAGCTGTTAAGCTGTTACCAGACCTGTTTTAAAAGCTGTTAAGCTGTTAACAGACCTGTTTTATAAGCTGTTAAGCTGTTATCAGACCTGTTTTAAAGCTGTTAAGCTGTTATCAGACCTGTTTTATAAGCTGTTAAGCTGTTATCAGACCTTTTTTAAAAGCTGTTAAGCTGTTATCAGAGCTGTTTAAAAGCTGTTAAGCTGTTATCAGAGCTGTTTTATAGCTGTTAAGCTGTTATCAGACCTGTTTTAAAGCTGTTAAGCTGTTATCAGACCTGTTTTATAAGCTGTTAAGCTGTTATCAGACCTGTTTTAAAAGCTGTTAAGCTGTTATCAGAGCTGTTTAAAAGCTGTTAAGCTGTTATCAGAGCTGTTTAAAAAGCTGTTAAGCTGTTATCAGAGCTGTTTTAAAAGCTGTTAAGCTGTTATCAGATCTGTTTTATAAGCTGTTAAGCTGTTATCAGACCTGTTTTATAAGCTGTTAAGCTGTTATCAGACCTGTTTTAAAGCTGTTAAGCTGTTATCAGACCTGTTTTATAAGCTGTTAAGCTGTTATTTAACCTGTTTAAAAGCTGTTAAGCTGTTATCAGAGCTGTTTGAAAAGCTGTTAAGCTGTTATCTGACCTCACTTCCGGTTGGTCTCATAGGTAAAGGTGACGTCAGAGGTCAGCGTCACATTGATGCCACGCGTCAAATATCCGTTTCAAGCGCCATCCAAGACCAGGCACCCACCACCACCCTCCACCACCCTCCACCACTACCCACCACCTCCCACCACCACCCACCACCATCCACCACCACCCTCCACCACCACCCACCGCTACCTCCACCCGTTGTAGTGGTCAAACATTATTCGGGAGTTCCGGACTTAGTATGGGAAATTGAATAAAAAGAAGGCCATATATAAAATATCATTTATTACAAATTAAAAAGTATTAATTCTTATAATATTATGGTACAGAGCTGTATGTAATCAAAATTTCCTGTGTTTGATGAATCTGTTGTTGAAATCAACATCTGCATACAGTGTAAGTTTACATGATCCTTTATGAGCTCTCCAAGTATACAAAATGAGAATTTCTAGTGCTAAGTTAAATCGCACTTTTTAAGGCATGCCTCGTAATTACTTTTTGTCAATGTTTGGTAGAATTTATATAGCTTCACAACTTGTTTTAGGCATCTAGCAACACCACAACATTCACATGTATCTGGTCCATCCGTTGAATCATCTCTTGACCAAGGGCAGCTTATATAGTGTTCACCAAATTTTGACTCGACTTTTTCAATATTTTCATATAATTTTAAAAAGTTATAGCGTTCTTGAATTTGTTTCTTATGCTCATCGAGTAAAATGTTATTATATTCTCCTAAAAACTCTTCAATATCCATCTTAACAGTTCAGCATTCGGGAATACACTAACCACTAACCAAACTCTCGTGCAATTTTCCCTTCCCCTTTTAGATTTTGTATAGAACATACCAGATTCTTATAAAATTGTCTGCTACCTAGTAGATTTTGGATTTTGGTTCTCACACCGTTTTGGAGATATTAATTTTTTAAAATCACTATATACCCTAACTAATTTTTTAACAGATATTTATATACCGATTTTTTATATAGAACATATGGATTTATATAAGGCTTACCCATCAGGAAATGCATAAAATCTTGGATTTTTCTTTGGAACATACTGTTACAAGATTCTAATAAAATTTTCTTCTGCCTGCTAGATTTTGTATGGAACATACTGTTACCGGATTCTTACCAGATTCTGATAAAATTTTCTTTCGCTTGTTAGATTTTGTATGGAACATACTATTACCAGATTCTTATACAATTTTCTTCTACTTTTTAAATTGTGAACTGAGCAGGGTACCAGATTCTTATAAAGTTTTCTTATGGTTATTAGATTTCGTATAGAATATACTGCAACCAAATTCTTATAGCCTTTCATTTTGCTGCTATCTATTTTCAGATATTATATAATGTGCATTCATCTAGAACAAAAATCTGTAGCTCGGTTTGGTCACATATGAATTTATATAAGGTTTATAAGGAAATGCAGTTACCAGATTCTTATAAAATTTTCTTCCACCTGTAAGATTATGTATGGAACATACTGTTACCAGAAATCTTCTTCTTTACAGTTTACTCACAGCTAATTATAATCTCCCATACAACTTACACTACTCATCATCCAAGTGAACCCAAGAGCAGACACTTTCGATTTCAAAGATTAAGGTGACGTCAGAGGTCAAATCCATATAAAGAGTAGTTTCATAACTTGTTTTTCAATTGATATCTTGCTCTTTATCCAAACAGATCACTGTTTCTTGGCAAGCTAATTACGCAATAATTTCAACATGAGCTCTAAGGACACTACAAACCTTCTAAAGGCTACGGATGAAAGGAGTAAAGAATATTCATATAAGGCTCAGTCTACATCTATGAAATCGATGCTTTCCAGAAATAAAGAAGAAAGTTTTTCATCCAAAAACGAGTCGACTGTCCCCTACCAACAGGTCGAAAAATCAGGATATTCCAACAAAGAACGCAAAAAGTAAAGATGGAGAGATGTTATTTGTGAAAGTGGTGCACCACGAACCTTTTAACGCCACATTGTAGTAAAGGCATAAGGAATATTCATTATAAGGATCAATCTATATCTATGAAATCCTGGCCTTGCTGAACTAAAGAAAAAAAGACTTTAGACTTAAGCTATAATACAATTAAAACAAATTATTTCAATAAATGGCATTATAACCATGATACAATTTTTATTTACAATACATATTTTAGACTTGGCTAGACTTAATATATTTTCTGCGGCACACATCGCTTAATAGTGATAATTGAAGCAAGAATGATTATTGCTCACACCGTGTGTCGCTTTCAGCCAAATTTGTTGTTTGCAGATGAAGTGAACATACTTTCCTTATGTAATCCATTGGTATCACTTTTGATATATATCATGAAGCTTTCTTAATCATATTATGTAATTTTTTCAGATATGGTAAGATATCCTACTAGAGTTATATCATTCCAAATACCCACTCTCAACATCGCGGTCTTCACTATTGAACTTGAAGCATTATCAACTTTTTTTCAACCTTCCTGATACTCATACAACACCATTTCGAGGAGATAAATGCCAAATACCATCCAGCAAAACTTTTAACTTAATACATAACTTACAGTACCTACTCTCAACCCACCACCACGATCTTCACTATGGACATGGAGAATTATCACATATCCAGCGAGATTGCTGATTAGGATTTTACTGCTTATTCATAGCTCCCATACAACTTCCACTACTCACCTCAGACAACATATCATACCACATTAATATCATAACACAGTGTTCGTCTATTAAAGCTTTTAATTTAACCCACTCTCAACTTAATGGTAAGTAAACAATGTACCTGCCCCCTATAGTATGAAGATAAAATTATCATATTCTTATCAGCTTCATGTGAACTATGATATCGGGGAATCAATCAAATCTCATAACAGTGTGACTGATTGAGAAATTTTATTGAAAATAAAAAACAATTCGTCATAAAGACTTTTCAATACAAACTCCTAGATACAAAAAAAAACATTAATCGCTCAATTTGCCTGCTTTACTCGGCTATATTTGTTTACGCAAGATATCAAATTACCAGCGACCTGGCCACCTTTTCTAAGGCTTTAATTTCCATTACTTCTAATGATTTCATGTGTCTTACCATCCCAAGCAGCCGTGATCAATTTTTACACATCGAATATCATAACATGATCACTCTTATTTATAAAAGACACCTACAGACCACAACTTACGTAATAGTTGTTGTTTTTTTCAGCAAAAGAAATTTTCAAGTATATCTTCCACTACTCATCTAAGACATCATATCCCACAGATTAATATCGGTTGTTGTTGTTTTCTGCTAAAGAAATTAGGAATCTTTCATAAATCGCTCAATTTGTATACTTTACTCGTCTGCTGTGTGAATTTGTTTACATTATTCGACTGCGAATTTGTTTACTTTACTGGACTATGCGAATTTGTTTATGCAAGGCTTCAAATTAGAAGCATTACACCTGAAGAGGAAAATTAGGCATTTACAAATTTCCATTACTTATCTAAGTGAACATATCTACCTACATTCGCCCCGACCAGCTTCGCCTGATCTATTTTTAGATATATGATTACATGGTGCACCTACAGATAAATATAATCAAATCTTTAATCCACAACTTGGGTTATAGTTGTTGTTGTTTTTCTGTTTTTCAGCTACTAATATTAATTACACCTGAGGAGGTAAGATCGCTTATATCTCGAACCATAGCCCGTAGAGAATTTCTGATGAAAATTCTACCCCCCTAGTACTAATACTATTGGCATGAACAAAAAAAATATCATAGGGTTAACTTGAATTATTACTACTACTATTAATTATACCCGAAAAAGTACGATCGCTAATATGTCGAAACCTATAGCGACTTTTCAACACACACACACACACACACACACACACACACACACACACACACACACACACACACACACACACACACACACACACACACACACACACACATCGAAAATTTAATTTCTATTACTTCATATTTCTTAACATCCCAAGCAACCGTGATCAATTTTTAGATATGATGATCACTCTTGTTTATAATATTTACAGCTACGATCTCCGAAATGACAAATAAGTGAACTCCAGAAATAAAATCGAAATCCTACGCTATTTCCCTATGCTGGAGAGTGCTGAAAGTAATCTCATATCCCCGCGCACCCCCAGGACCCAATAATAATAATAATTTGCTAAGAAAACATCAAGCCAAGGTGATATGATGTTGTGAAATTCGAATGATGCTGATATCTACAACAGCACTTAAAAACAACAAAACCAAGATGACGTCATGCTGATATCTAGAACTTCCAGGCTAATAAAAGAAAACAGCAAAACCAAGGCATGCTAGTAGTTCCGTCTAATCCTGCTATGTAACCTTACTCAAGAAGTGGCGAGCCCGTAGAGGATTTCTGATGAGAATTTCGTCCCTCCGCCCACCCTACACCACCTAGAATCCATTTTCATGAGCAAAAATAACTTGAATTATTAATACGCTAATATCTCGAAAACCGGAGCCCGTAGAGGATTTCTGATAAAAATTCCGTTCCCCCTCTAACCCTCCGCCCCTATAACACCTTCTAGAATCTATTGGCATGAACAAAACTATCCTAGGTAGCTTGAATTATTAATAATATTAACTATATCTGAAAACGTAAAATCGCTAATATCTCGAAAACCAGAGCCCGTAGAGGATTACTGATGGAAATTTCGTCCCCCCTAGTACTCCCACCCCCACCATCTAGAATCCATTGGCATGAACAAAAATTTCCTAGCGTTAACTTTAATTATTACTAATATTAGTTCAAAACCAAAAGCCTACATTTAGGCGCACCACATATCTATCCAAGAAAACCGTAGTACCGGCTAATGCCGCTAGGGCGCAGTCAAGACCAAATCCATCAATAAAGCTTCCCACCCCCTTCATAAATATATAGAACTGAAAGTGATTTCGATGCCGCTAGAAAACCGGAGCATGCTGGTAGTACCTGCTAATGCCGCTAGAGCGCAGTCAAGACCAAGTGATACATCCCGGTAGTACCGGTTAATCCCGCTAGGGCGCAGTCGAGACTCAATGGTGCAAGCCAAGGTGATATCATGTTGTGAAATTCGAATGATGCTGATATCTACAACAGCACTTGAAAACAACAAAACCAAGATGACGTCATGCTGATATCTAGAACTTCCCAGCTAATAAAAGAAAACAGCAAAACCAAGGCATGCTAGTAGTTCCGGCTAATGCCGCTAGGTAACCTTACTCAAGAAATGGCAAGCCCGTAGAGGATTTCTGATGAGATTTTCGTCCCCCCTCCCACCCTACACCACCTAGAATCCATTTCCATGAGCAAAAAATAACTTGAATTATTAATACGCTAATATCTCGAAAACCATAGCCCGTAGAGGATTTCTGATAAAAATTTCATTACCCCCCCTCCTTATCCTATACTATAATACCCCCTCACAAACCACCCATCTAGAATCCATTGGCATGAACAAAAATTTCCTACCGTTAACTTTAATTATTACTAATATTAGTTCAAAACCAAAAGCCTACATTTAGGCGCACCACATATCTATCCAAGAAAACCGGAGCATGCTGGTAGTACCGACTAATGCCGCTAGGGCGCAGTCAAGACCCAATAAAGCTTCCCACCCCTTCACAAATATATAGAACTGAAAGTGATCTCGTATCCCAAAACTCGAGATGAAAAACTTAGAGGCTACGAGTCTGAGATGAAAAATAAGCGAACTCCAGAAACAAAATCGAAAACCTATGCTATTTCCCTATGCTGGAGAGAGCTAAAAGTGGTCTCGTATCCCCAAGATTCGAGATGAAAAATAGGCGCACTTCAGAAACAAAATCGAAATCCTATGCTATTTCCCTATGCTGGAGAGTGCTAAAAGTGGTCTCGTATCCTCCAAAGTGGTCTCGTATCCCCAACACCCAAGACATAAACCAGGACATCCAAGACGCAAACCCACATTTAGTATGGATTTACACCACCTAGCGACGGTGGCGCCATCTGTCGTGAAATTCTGGAGGCTCAAAAAAATGGTCCACAACTCTTATAGTATATCTACTTACGAATACGTTATTTAAAAAAAAAAAAACCAGACGTAGAAGGAGTGCAGGTGAATCACCTAACCCTATTGCTGATCGTTGTGTTGAGTAGTAGGGGCCTTTATCTTAAAATTAATTAATTTAACCAGGATCAATGAATACCGAGGATATGTTTTTTTTTATATAATAATTTGTGTAACAAGTGACATCAACCTTAGTACCATCCAACAGAAAGTGTTCTTGTGATAGAGCATGCAAGTCGAATTATCCAATTCCAGTTTAACTTTTATCCAGGAGGCGATGCTGAAGCGCTTCATCATGCCGAGGATTGTTAAATGTGAGTAATTTTAATATATGGCACTTTTCTTTTTGACGTATATACATACACTTTGGCTTCTGCAGAGACTCGCACTGCAGAACCTTTTCGTATTGATAATTTTTTTTACATGTTTATATATTTTAAATTTAAAACTATAATTGCATATATATATGTATATCTTCATAAGTACACTTATCTACCTATGTAGTCCTGATCTTATTTTTCTAGTTAGATTTAAGCGCATAGTTTTGAACTGGGAGATATTCATATACATAGTAGGTATGAAGTATGACTGAACTAACAATCTTCAATCGCTAAATTATTGCAAAGTAAAGTTTTCAAAGGAAATTATTTAGAGATAAAGTTTTCAAAGGAAATTATTTAGAGATTAAATGTAAAATAATATGGTTTTGTAAGATATAAGCTTCTATCTTAATTATTCAAATCCTTCAACTTTCGTAAGACTTTGAAAATGCGCGGTTACATACAGGTGTCATTCCTAGTTACCCCTTTAAACTTATCTTTTAAAGAATTTTATATATAAATAACTGGGTGTTAAGATTTCTTTATTTAAAATCTTATTTTCAATCCTCTGTCATGACTTGAATACATTTGTCTACAGTAAGTAGACATGCAGGAAATCAATGCAAAATAGGCGATGACTTATAATTATGTAACGAATGAAGCAGTTGTTTAAGATAGAAAGTATTAACTTGGTGATATTACGATATGTTACTTAGATTTTTCCTTTTTATATTTTCCTATTAAGGGTTTTGGTCGCAAAGCTCATTGTTTTATTAATATTGTCTACTCCTAAAGTAATGGTATTTAAGCTATCGTGTTTTCTCTTGTAATAAAAATGAAAAGCTGAACGTTTTATTTCTTCCTTCACATCCCGGAGCCCTCGCACATGAAATGAAGGTCATCTAGGCTCACCTAGTCTCTCTCTCTCTCTCTCCTTTCAGGTCAACTAGGGACACTGTAAACTATCTGCGCTCAGTGTCAAATGGGTGGTTGGGGCATGCAGTAAGGCCGAAACATCTGCGCGTTCGTTTGTATACAGGTAAGTGACGTAAGGGTCCCTTCAGGACCGAATGTGTGCCGGCTTTTTGTGTTAGATAGGCACGAATTTTTTTTTATTATGGCTGACGGCAGCGGCAGGTCTTTTGTGGAACCCCCCCCACACTCTCCACCAATAGTTGAGGCGAACTAGCGTGCCGCCCTGCAGTCAACGCTGTCCGTCGAGTGATCTGTCAGCTCATGCTGGCAGTCGGGACTTTACGTCCCAAGCAAATCACTCATCATAGTTCCATAACAAAAATCATGAGCGAATTTGTTGGCTTGCGCTCGAAAATGTACAGTCTGCGTATAAACGGTGGTAAAACTGTAAAAAAAGCAAAAGGAGTAAATACTAATGTAGTCCAGAGACATATGAATTTCGAAGACTACGTCGAATGTTTGAATAACAAGCGAGTATTAACTGCTAATCAGAGCTCCATACGATCGCATAACAGTAGTATAGCTATGGCGTTTCTGGATCACTTTTTCCATACAAAAAGTGCAAGGTAGAAACCAACTATTTTGGTGGCTCTGGACGGGGGTCTGGGCCACTGAGGGGGATTCCGTCTAGTGGTATACGTCACAGGGCATGCCTGGAGAATTCCTTTCCTATCGTCTGGCTGACCAGGTGATGACGTCATCTGGTTGGCCCCGGGTCAGCTGATTAAGCTCTGTCATAGCTGATTTGAAAATTCAAACTGTTATAGTCTACGCCTGCCTGAGGGAATTCCTTTCCTATCGTCTGGCTGACCAGGGGGATGACGTCATCTGGTTGGCTGATTCCCATAAGTTGTTCAAGCTCTTGTCTTAGCTGATTTTTAATAAAATAATGCTGGCTTTTGCTGGAATCGAACCGAGAACGCTTGGTTTTGTAAATTCCAAGGCGCTCTACCATCAGGCCATGGAGGTGCTGTGTGAATGTTCTTTAAACTTGCTATATACGCTTAGAGTTGTGGGAACAGAGACATCGGGACACTTGTGCGAGGCTGGACACACACACACACACCCATGCACCCCATACACACACACACACACACACTACGTCATACCAAAAGGTTTTCTGCCAGGTGATATTCAGTACCATGTTATTAAATTAGCAACAACAACAACTAACGTAGGTAGGTATGTTGGCTTAGATAAGAAATTACCTAATTTTTAATCTTCAGGTGCAATGCTTCTAATTTGATTCACTGCATAAACAATTCGTACAGCCGAATAAATCGCAGTCGAATAATGTAAACAAAATTCGCACAGAGCCGAGTAAAGTAAACAAATAGAACGATTCCCGATTTCTTTAGCTGAAAAAAATAACAACTGATAAGTTGTCTTAGATGAGTAGTGGAAGTTATACTTGAAAATTTCTTTTGTAGATAAAAAATCAACAACAACTATAGCGTAAGTTGTTGTCTGTATGTATCTTTTATAAACAAAAGTGATCATGATATTCGATATCTAAAAAGAGATCACGGCTGCTTGGGATGGTAAGAATGGAAATTAAAGCCTAGAAAATTTTCGCTGTAGGGGTGTGCGTGTACTGAAAAGTCTTATCAGAAATCATCTACGGGCTATGGATATTAGCGATCATACCTTTTATGATGTAATTCATATTACTTATAATTCAAGTCTAGGCTATTTTTTTTTTTGTAAGCATTAAGTTGAGAATTGGTTAAATTAAAATCTTTGTGAGCTATAATATTAATGTAGGATGATGTGGCGACTTAGATGAGTAATGAAAATTGTATAGCTGCAGCCTTGTTAGAAAATTTTTAGTCTTCAAGTGTAATGGGATGACTGGTAATTTTATATCAAACAAACTCGCACAGCCGAGAAAAGTAAACAAGTTGAGCGATTTCTTTTGTGTCTATTGGAAAGTCTTTCGCTCAGTAAAAATCTTATACATAATTCTAGTAGGATATGGAAGCTTTGGTGAAGACCGGGGCGATGGTCGAGAGTGGTTAGTGTTATTTACTTATTTTTAAATCTTGTCATGAAAGCATTAGGTTGGTTAGGGTGGATTAAATAAGTTTTGATGAAAGAAGGTGGCATGATTATATTAATTTTGTTTTGGATGAGTAGTGGAGTGCTGTAATATGCCTCGCTCCAACACATTAGGAAGCTTTAGTAAATACCGTACCTTGAAACCATCTCGCTCTCTCAAAACATCTTTCTCTCTCTAGCACACATGTTTGAGGTGGACTTGATTATATACATGCCAGCTTGGAGCTTGCTTGTCTGCTTTGTATACTATGAGTATAGTATGGTTGCCTGGAATTATCAGGCTTGTTGGTAATTCGATATCATCTGAGCCTGTAAGCAAATTCGTTGGAATTCATCCTGTGCAATTTTAGCAGCAGGATCATTCATGTTTACAAACCGTTGCTATAAAAGCGCAAGGAAACTCTTGAGGAGCACCAGTCAGTTTTAGTGAGTCTCCGTGATAGTACATAAAAATAAAATAAAAATGACAACCGCGCTAGTAAATAAAAGTTTTTCAGTAATTGAAAACTTGCGAAAAGATGTGATGGAGTGTTTAAAAAATTCAGTGAATAAAGACTATATTGTTCAAAAGTGTAATATAAACATGCATAAATTTCAAGTTGCATTACGGAAGTGCAATAAGAGTGCTAGGAAACGACATTTCGAGAGCTGTCTCGAGCAAATTAAAGCATTGAGAGCACTATTGAGAACTCCCTGTCGAGGTGGAGGAATTACTCGCATAAGAAGAAGTGATTTTGTAAAGTGGGAGGAAATAAAGACAGCGTTCGCAGAGAGAATTCGACAAGGTGTTATTGCAAATTTAAAGCATATCGATCCGAAGCTATTTATGCAAGACGCTGCCAAATTATTTACGCGTCGTGTTAAAAATACCTTAAAACATTATTTTAATATTAAAGTTTCTACAACGTTTTGCGGTGAATTTGTTAAAGAAACTGGTGACAATGAAATGATAAAAGACGTTAAATATTTCCAATCGAGAACTGCTCCAATTAGTGCAGATGACAATTTAAAGGAGTGGTTTAAATCAAACATTTCGGATCCAATACACACTCAGCTGGAATATTTCCAGGAAAAAGACAGTGGCTGGGCACTGCACTCAATAATACATCTAGCAGTACACATCAACAAGTTTGAGTAGCTTCGAGGATCTTCGTATATACCCCTACCAAAGGAAATTGCATCAAAGAAAGCTTGCATCAAAGAAAGCTTGCATCAATGTGCAAAATAATGATGAAGCATGCTTCGCATGGGCCGTAACATCAGCGCTATATCCTGCAAATATTAACACCAATAGGATCTCATCGTATCCACATTACTCTACAGTACTTAATTTAACTGGGATAACATTTCCCATGACACTTAAGCAAATTACACAATTTGAGGACCAGAACGATTTATCAATAAACGTGTTCATCCTGGAGAAAGAGCATTTCCTCACCACAGTTCCAGTCAGACTTACGAAACACAGAATGGAGCGACATGTAAATCTCTTAATGCTACAAGATCACTATGACCAGGCTGATGATCATATGGATGATGATGATGACGACAGCAGATATCATTTCTGCTGGATTAAAGATCTTTCGCGCCTCATATCGAAACAAATTTCGAAACATGGTGGTGGTAGAAGGCATATTTGTGACAGATGTTTGCTCTACTTTTACTCTGAAGAAAAATTAACATCACACACTCCCGAATGCGAGAAGCAAAACGACTGCAGAATTATGTTTCCCTCAGAGGAAAAGAAATGGTTGGAATATAAGAATTATAACCATAAGAATCCAGTCCCGTTTTGTGTGTATGCTGATCTTGAATCAATATTGAAGCCGATTCAGGGAAACGATCAAAATACACAGCGAATCCAGGAACATGAAGTTCACAGCATAGGGTTCTACTTTCACTGCAAACATGATGCTAAGCTCTCATATTACAGAGCATATCGAGGCAAGGACTGTCAACAATGGTTTGCATTAGAATTGCAAAAAATTGCCTCCATAGCTGTACAGGAAAAGCTGAACATCAGGCCAATGCAACCCTTGACTAAAGAGGAACGGCGTTCACATATGGAAAATACTTGCTGCCATATATGTGAAAAAACGTTTGCAGCCGATGAGGAACGAGTCCGGGACCATTGCCATTTAACAGGTAAATACTAAGAAGCATAATTCAATTCATTTCTTTTCATAAATTCTTTTAACAGGAAAATACCGAGGGCCAGCGCACAATGCATGCAATCTGATGTATCAAGATTGCTCCATAGTTCCAATAATTTTCCACAATTTATCCGGATATGATGCCCACTTCATTATTAAGGATATAGCTACATTTTTCCCAGGAAAAGTTGATCTCTTACCAATAAACAAGGAAAGATATATTTCGTTCACCAAGCACATGGACGGCAGCCACATAAAATTCAGATTCATCGATTCCTTCCGTTTTATGGCTGAATCTTTAGATAAGCTTTCATCATTGCTGCCAATGGATAAATTGAACACTACAAGATCAGTATGGCGGGGATTGAATGATGACACTATCAAACTTCTTACACGCAAAGGTGTCTTCCCATATGATTTTATTGATGACTGGGATAAATTGGATTTCCGAAACTTGCCAACACAGGAAGCGTTCTACAATAAACTGACTGACAGTGCTATATCTTCTGAGGACTACAATCATGCTGAAAAGGTCTGGCAGAAATTTGAAATACAAACACTTGGTGAATATTCAGATCTATACCTTAAAACTGATGTTCTCCTATTGGCTGATGTGTTTGAGAACTTTCGAGAAGTGTGCATGAAGACATACAATTTAGATCCAGCACATTATTACACCATGCCAGGCCTAACATGGGATGCTATGCTAAAATACACTAATGTGAAATTAGAGCTGATAACCGACGTGGATATACTGCTATTCATAGAGAGAGGCATTCGAGGTGGTATAAGTCAATGTTCGAACAGATATAGTAAAGCCAATAATAAATATATGGATGATTTTAAGCCTGAGGAGAAAGAGAAATACTTGATGTATTATGATGTGAATAACCTTTATGGATGGGCCATGTCACAGCATTTACCAACCGGAGGATTCAAATGGGTTGATGTTCCCAATATTGTCGTTTCCGAAATTCCTGATGATTCTCCAACTGGATACATATTCGAAGTCGACTTGGATTATCCTCAACATCTACATGATAAGCATAAGGACTTACCGTTTTGCTCTGAGCATGCAGCACCACCTGGAGCAAAATTAGAAAAGCTTTTGACAACATTACATCCAAAAACTAAATATATTATACACTACCGAAATTTGAAGCAATGCTTATCACATGGACTTATCTTGAAAAAAGTGCACCGGGTTCTTCAATTCGACCAATCAGCTTGGCTTAAACCATATATTGACTTAAATACTACCAAACGGATGCAGGCTACAAGCAATCATGAGAAGGACAGCTATAAAAAGATGAATAATGCAGCTTTTGGTAAGACCATGGAAAATGTGCGCAAGTATAGCGATATCAAGCTTTGCGTCAAGTGGGAAGGTCGCTATGGTGCAAAAGCTCGGATTGCGGCACCCAACTTCCACAGTGCAACGATATTTGATGAGAATTTAGTTGCTGTGGAATTAAGGCGACTCAAAATCTTATTCAATAAGCCTCTCTATATTGGAATGGCAATTATGGAAATTTCAAAGATATGCCTCTACGATTTCCATTACAGTTTTATGCAGCGTCAATTTGGAGATAAATGTAAAGTCATGTATACAGATACAGATTCTCTAATATATGAACTTGAAGAGAAAAATGCATATGAGTTCATGGCTGAAAATATAAACAAATTTGATACAAGTGATTACCCAGAAGATAACCAGTTCGATTTACCGCTCATGAATAAAAAGATTCCTGGTCTAATGAAGGATGAGCTTAATGGGAAAATTATGAGCGAATTTGTAGGCTTGCGCTCGCAAATGTACAGTCTGCGTATAAACGATGGTAAAACTGTAAAGAAAGCAAAAGGAGTAAAGACTAATGTAGTCCAGAGGCATATCAATTTCGAAGACTACGTCGAATGTTTGAATAACAAGCGAGTATTAACTGCTAATCAGAGCTCCATACGATCACATAACCATAATGTCTACACGATCAACCAAAAGAAGATTGCATTGAGTCCATATGATAACAAGCGGTATATTATGAGTGGGACAACGGATACTCTACCATGGGGACATTACTCTATTCAAACAGAACAGCAAGGAGCAGACGCAGAAAGCATATAATCTAAGGCTAGTCTAAGATATGTATTGTAAACAAAAATTGTATTATAGCTAAAATACCATTTAATGAAATAGTTTGTTTTAATTGTAGGTATTATGGTATAAGATATACATTATTGTAAAATAAAGAAAGTGTTATTACAGTTATAAGGAAACCGATTAAAGCAATTGAATGATACACTACGAATTAAATGTTAATATTTTTCAATTAATAATAAATCAATAATGATATTTTATATATGGTATTCTTTTTATTCAGTTTCCTTACTAAGTCCAGAGCTCCCGAATAATATTTGCCCACTACAGCGAGCTCCTAATCGGGCGGTTGAACGTTTTACCCAGAATGTTAGGACGGCTTGAGAAAAAAAAAAACATTTACACGTGGGCTCGACCTTGACCCCCGGCACCACCTTTGAAACCGGAAGGGCGTCTGACCCTTGACCTTCAACCGGAAGTGTATAAACTAGCACATCACAGGGAACTCCGATTTGGCTGATGATGAGGATTCCGTCTGTCGATCAGACCAGTTTGTTATCTAGCCTATTAAAAAGCTGTTAAGCTGTTATCAGACCTGTTCGAAAAGCTGTTAAGCTGTTATCAGACCTGTTCGAAAAGCTGTTAAGCTGTTATCAGACCTGTTCGAAAAGCTGTTTAGCTGTTATCAGACCTGTTTAAAAGCTGTTAAGCTGTTATCAGAGCTGTTTGAAAAGCTGTTAAGCAGTTATTTAACCTGTTTAAAAGCTGTTAAGCTGTTATCAGACCTGTTCGAAAAGCTGTTAAGCTGTTATCAGACCTGTTCGAAAAGCTGTTTAGCTGTTCTCCGACCTGTTTCAAAAGCTGTTATGCTGTTATCCGACCTGTTTAAAAAGCTGTTCCGGATGAATGTCAAGGACTTGATGCCCTTCGTGTAATTATGGATCTATTTTGAGGGATACCAATGCATATAAAAGTGAATATGCTGAAGATGGACAAATGAAAGGTACTAGAACGGCTAAGTATAAACCTATAATCAGTAAACTTATACAGCATAAAGGCATGGGACTATCTTGAGAGATACCAATGAATATAAACGTGACTATGCATAAGATGGACAAATTAAAGGTAATAGAGCGGCTTTAAATCTATAATCAGTAAACTCATACAGCATAAAGGCATGGGCCTAGTGCATTGGTATTTCTCAAAATAGATCCATAATTACAGGAAGGGCATCAAGTCCTTGACATTCATCCGGAACAGCTTTTTAAACAGGTCGGATAACAGCTTTTTAAACAGGTCGGATAACAGCTAAACAGCTTTTCGAACAGGTCTGATAACAGCTTAACAGCTTTTTGAACAGGTCTGATAACAGCTTAACAGCTATTCGAACAGGCCTGATAACAGCTTAACAGCTTTTCGAACAGGTCTGATAACAGCTTAACAGCTTTTAAACAGGTCTGATAACAGCTTAACAGCTTTTCGAACAGGTCTGATAACAGCTTAACAGCTTTTAAACAGGTTAAATAACAGCTTAACAGCTTTTCAAACAGCTCTGATAACAGCTTAACAGCTTTTAAACAGGTCTGATAACAGCTAAACAGCTTTTCGAACAGGTCTGATAACAGCTTAACAGCTTTTCGAACAGGTCTGATAACAGCTTAACAGCTTTTCGAACAGGTCTGATAACAGCTTAACAGCTTTTCGAACAGGCCTGATAACAGCTTAACAGCTTTTCGAACAGGTCTGATAACAGCTTAACAGCTTTTAAACAGGTCTGATAACAGCTTAACAGCTTTTCGAACAGGTCTGATAACAGCTTAACAGCTTTTAAACAGGTTAAATAACTGCTTAACAGCTTTTCAAACAGCTCTGATAACAGCTTAACAGCTTTTAAACAGGTCTGATAACAGCTAAACAGCTTTTCGAACAGGTCTGATAACAGCTTAACAGCTTTTCGAACAGGTCTGATAACAGCTTAACAGCTTTTCGAACAGGTCTGATAACAGCTTAACAGCTTTTCGAACAGGCCTGATAACAGCTTAACAGCTTTTCGAACAGGTCTGATAACAGCTTAACAGCTTTTAAACAGGTCTGATAACAGCTTAACAGCTTTTCGAACAGGTCTGATAACAGCTTAACAGCTTTTAAACAGGTTAAATAACTGCTTAACAGCTTTTCAAACAGCTCTGATAACAGCTTAACAGCTTTTAAACAGGTCTGATAACAGCTAAACAGCTTTTCGAACAGGTCTGATAACAGCTTAACAGCTTTTCGAACAGGTCTGATAACAGCTTAACAGCTTTTCGAACAGGTCTGATAACAGCTTAACAGCTTTTTAATAAGCTAGATAACAAACTAGTCTGATCGACAGACGGAATCCTCATCATCAGCCAAATCGGAGTTCCCTGTGATGTGCTAGTTTATACACTTCCGGATGAAGGTCAAGGGTCAGACGCCCTTCCGGTTTCAAAGGTGGTGCCGGGGGTCAAGGTCGAGCCCACGTGTAAATGTTGTTTTTTTCTCAAGCCGTCCTAACATTCTGGGTAAAACGTTCAACCGCCCGATTAGGAGCTCGCTGTAGTGGGCAAATATTATTCGGGAGCTCTGGACTTAGTAAGGAAATTGAATAAAAAGAATACCATATATAAAATATCATTATTGATTTATTATTAATTGAAAAATATTAACATTTAATTCGTAGTGTATCATTCAATTGCTTTAATCGGTTTCCTTATAACTGTAATAACACTTTCTTTATTTTACAATAATGTATATCTTATACCATAATACCTACAATTAAAACAAACTATTTCATTAAATGGTATTTTAGCTATAATACAATTTTTGTTTACAATACATATCTTAGACTAGCCTTAGATTATATGCTTTCTGCGTCTGCTCCTTGCTGTTCTGTTTGAATAGAGTAATGTCCCCATGGTAGAGTATCCGTTGTCCCACTCATAATATACCGCTTGTTATCATATGGACTCAATGCAATCTTCTTTTGGTTGATCGTGTAGACATTATGGTTATGTGATCGTATGGAGCTCTGATTAGCAGTTAATACTCGCTTGTTATTCAAACATTCGACGTAGTCTTCGAAATTGATATGCCTCTGGACTACATTAGTCTTTACTCCTTTTGCTTTCTTTACAGTTTTACCATCGTTTATACGCAGACTGTACATTTTCGAGCGCAAGCCTACAAATTCGCTCATGATTTTCCCATTAAGCTCATCCTTCATTAGACCAGGAATCTTTTTATTCATGAGCGGTAAATCGAACTGGTTATCTTCTGGGTAATCACTTGTATCAAATTTGTTTATATTTTCACCCATGAACTCATATGCATTTTTCTCTTCAAGTTCATATATTAGAGAATCTGTATCTGTATACATGACTTTACATATCTTTGAAATTTCCATAATTGCCATTCCAATATAGAGAGGCTTATTGAATAAGATTTTGAGTCGCCTTAATTCCACAGCAACTAAATTCTCATCAAATATCGTTGCACTGTGGAAGTTGGGTGCCGCAATCCGAGCTTTTGCACCATAGCGACCTTCCCACTTGACGCAAAGCTTGATATCGCTATACTTGCGCACATTTTCCATGGTCTTACCAAAAGCTGCATTATTCATCTTTTTATAGCTGTCCTTCTCATGATTGCTTGTAGCCTGCATCCGTTTGGTAGTATTTAAGTCAATATATGGTTTAAGCCAAGCTGATTGGTCGAATTGAAGAACCCGGTGCACTTTTTTCAAGATAAGTCCATGTGATAAGCATTGCTTCAAATTTCGGTAGTGTATAATATATTTAGTTTTTGGATGTAATGTTGTCAAAAGCTTTTCTAATTTTGCTCCAGGTGGTGCTGCATGCTCAGAGCAAAACGGTAAGTCCTTATGCTTATCATGTAGATGTTGAGGATAATCCAAGTCGACTTCGAATATGTATCCAGTTGGAGAATCATCAGGAATTTCGGAAACGACAATATTGGGAACATCAACCCATTTGAATCCTCCGGTTGGTAAATGCTGTGACATGGCCCATCCATAAAGGTTATTCACATCATAATACATCAAGTATTTCTCTTTCTCCTCAGGCTTAAAATCATCCATATATTTATTATTGGCTTTACTATATCTGTTCGAACATTGACTTATACCACCTCGAATGCCTCTCTCTATGAATAGCAGTATATCCACGTCGGTTATCAGCTCTAATTTCACATTAGTGTATTTTAGCATAGCATCCCATGTTAGGCCTGGCATGGTGTAATAATGTGCTGGATCTAAATTGTATGTCTTCATGCACACTTCTCGAAAGTTCTCAAACACATCAGCCAATAGGAGAACATCAGTTTTAAGGTATAGATCTGAATATTCACCAAGTGTTTGTATTTCAAATTTCTGCCAGACCTTTTCAGCATGATTGTAGTCCTCAGAAGATATAGCACTGTCAGTCAGTTTATTGTAGAACGCTTCCTGTGTTGGCAAGTTTCGGAAATCCAATTTATCCCAGTCATCAATAAAATCATATGGGAAGACACCTTTGCGTGTAAGAAGTTTGATAGTGTCATCATTCAATCCCCGCCATACTGATCTTGTAGTGTTCAATTTATCCATTGGCAGCAATGATGAAGGCTTATATAAAGATTCAGCCATAAAACGGAAGGAATCGATGAATCTGAATTTTATGTGGCTGCCGTCCATGTGCTTGGTGAACGAAATATATCTTTCCTTGTTTATTGGTAAGAGATCAACTTTTCCTGGGAAAAATGTAGCTATATCCTTAATAATGAAGTGGGCATCATATCCGGATAAATTGTGGAAAATTATTGGAACTATGGAGCAATCTTGATACATCAGATTGCATGCATTGTGCGCTGGCCCTCGGTATTTTCCTGTTAAAAGAATTTATGAAAAGAAATGAATTGAATTATGCTTCTTAGTATTTACCTGTTAAAGGGCAATGGTCCCGGACTCGTTCCTCATCGGCTGCAAACGTTTTTTCACATATATGGCAGCAAGTATTTTCCATATGTGAACGCCGTTCCTCTTTAGTCAAGGGTTGCATTGGCCTGATGTTCAGCTTTTCCTGTACAGCTATGGAGGCAATTTTTTGCAATTCTAATGCAAACCATTGTTGACAGTCCTTGCCTCGATATGCTCTGTAATATGAGAGCTTAGCATCATGTTTGCAGTGAAAGTAGAACCCTATGCTGTGAACTTCATGTTCCTGGATTCGCTGTGTATTTTAATCGTTTCCCTGAATCGGCTTCAATATTGATTCAAGATCAGCATACACACAAAACGGGACTGGATTCTTATGGTTATAATTCTTATATTCCAACCATTTCTTTTCCTCTGAGGGAAACATAATTCTGCAGTCGTTTTGCTTCTCGCATTCGGGAGTGTGTGATGTTAATTTTTCTTCAGAGTAAAAGTAGAGCAAACATCTGTCACAAATATGCCTTCTACCACCACCATGTTTCGAAATTTGTTTCGATATGAGGCGCGAAAGATCTTTAATCCAGCAGAAATGATATCTGCTGTCGTCATCATCATCATCCATATGATCATCAGCCTGGTCATAGTGATCTTGTAGCATTAAGAGATTTACATGTCGCTCCATTCTGTGTTTCGTAAGTCTGACTGGAACTGTGGTGAGGAAATGCTCTTTCTCCAGGATGAACACGTTTATTGATAAATCGTTCTGGTCCTCAAATTGTGTAATTTGCTTAAGTGTCATGGGAAATGTTATCCCAGTTAAATTAAGTACTGTAGAGTAATGTGGATACGATGAGATCCTATTGGTGTTAATATTTGCAGGATATAGCGCTGATGTTACGGCCCATGCGAAGCATGCTTCATCATTATTTTGCACATTGATGCAAGCTTTCTTTGATGCAATTTCCTTTGGTAGGGGTATATACGAAGATCCTCGAAGCTGCTCAAACTTGTTGATGTGTACTGCTAGATGTATTATTGAGTGCAGTGCCCAGCCACTGTCTTTTTCCTGGAAATCTTCCAGCTGAGTGTGTATTGGATCCGAAATGTTTGATTTAAACCACTCCTTTAAATTGTCATCTGCACTAATTGGAGCAGTTCTCGATTGGAAATATTTAACGTCTTTTATCATTTCATTGTCACCAGTTTCTTTAACAAATTCACCGCAAAACGTTGTAGAAACTTTAATATTAAAATAATGTTTTAAGGTATTTTTAACACGACGCGTAAATAATTTGGCAGCGTCTTGCATAAATAGCTTCGGATCGATATGCTTTAAATTTGCAATAACACCTTGTCGAATTCTCTCTGCGAACGCTGTCTTTATTTCCTCCCACTTTACAAAATCACTTCTTCTTATGCGAGTAATTCCTCCACCTCGACGGGGAGTTCTCAATAGTGCTCTCAATGCTTTAATTTGCTCGAGACAGCTCTCGAAATGTCGTTTCCTAGCACTCTTATTGCACTTCCGTAATGCAACTTGAAATTTATGCATGTTTATATTACACTTTTGAACAATATAGTCTTTATTCACTGAATTTTTTAAACACTCCATCACATCTTTTCGCAAGTTTTCAATTACTGAAAAACTTTTATTTACTAGCGCGGTTGTCATTTTTATTTTATTTTTATGTACTATCACGGAGACTCACTAAAACTGACTGGTGCTCCTCAAGAGTTTCCTTGCGCTTTTATAGCAACGGTTTGTAAACATGAATGATCCTGCTGCTAAAATTGCACAGGATGAATTCCAACGAATTTGCTTACAGGCTCAGATGATATCGAATTACCAACAAGCCTGATAATTCCAGGCAACCATACTATACTCATAGTATACAAAGCAGACAAGCAAGCTCCAAGCTGGCATGTATATAATCAAGTCCACCTCAAACATGTGTGCTAGAGAGAGAAAGATGTTTTGAGAGAGCGAGATGGTTTCAAGGTACGGTATTTACTAAAGCTTCCTAATGTGTTGGAGCGAGGCATATTACAGCACTCCACTACTCATCCAAAACAAAATTAATATAATCATGCCACCTTCTTTCATCAAAACTTATTTAATCCACCCTAACCAACCTAATGCTTTCATGACAAGATTTAAAAATAAGTAAATAACACTAACCACTCTCGACCATCGCCCCGGTCTTCACCAAAGCTTCCATATCCTACTAGAATTATGTATAAGATTTTTACTGAGCGAAAGACTTTCCAATAGACACAAAAGAAATCGCTCAACTTGTTTACTTTTCTCGGCTGTGCGAGTTTGTTTGATATAAAATTACCAGTCATCCCATTACACTTGAAGACTAAAAATTTTCTAACAAGGCTGCAGCTATACAATTTTCATTACTCATCTAAGTCGCCACATCATCCTACATTAATATTATAGCTCACAAAGATTTTAATTTAACCAATTCTCAACTTAATGCTTACAAAAAAAAAATAGCCTAGACTTGAATTATAAGTAATATGAATTACATCATAAAAGGTATGATCGCTAATATCCATAGCCCGTAGATGATTTCTGATAAGACTTTTCAGTACACGCACACCCCTACAGCGAAAATTTTCTAGGCTTTAATTTCCATTCTTACCATCCCAAGCAGCCGTGATCTCTTTTTAGATATCGAATATCATGATCACTTTTGTTTATAAAAGATACATACAGACAACAACTTACGCTATAGTTGTTGTTGATTTTTTATCTACAAAAGAAATTTTCAATTATAACTTCCACTACTCATCTAAGACAACTTATCAGTTGTTATTTTTTTCAGCTAAAGAAATCGGGAATCGTTCTATTTGTTTACTTTACTCGGCTCTGTGCGAATTTTGTTTACATTATTCGACTGCGATTTATTCGGCTGTACGAATTGTTTATGCAGTGAATCAAATTAGAAGCATTGCACCTGAAGATTAAAAATTAGGTAAATTCTTATCTAAGCCAACATACCTACCTACGTTAGTTGTTGTTGTTGCTAATTTAATAACATGGTACTGAATATCACCTGGCAGAAAACCTTTTGGTATGACGTAGTGTGTGTGTGTGTGTGTATGGGGTGCATGGGTGTGTGTGTGTGTGTCCAGCCTCGCACAAGTGTCCCGATGGCTCTGTTCCCACAACTCTAAGCGTATATAGCAAGTTTAAAGAACAGGCGTAGGCTATAACAGTTTGAATTTTCAAATCAGCTATGACAGAGCTTAATCAGCTGACCCGGGGCCAACCAGATGACGTCATCACCTGGTCAGCCAGACGATAGGAAAGGAATTCTCCAGGCATGCTCTGTGACGTATACCACTAGACGGAATCCCCCTCAGTGGCCCAGACCCCCGTCCAGAGCCACCAAAATAGTTGGTTTCTACCTTGCACTTTTTGTATGGAAAAAGTGATCCAGAAACGCCATAGCTATACTACTCATAACCATAATGTCTACACGATCAGCCAAAATAAGATTGCATTGAATCCACATGATAACAAGCGGTATATTATGAGTGGGACAACGGATACTCTACCCTGGGGACATTAGTCTATTCAATCAGAACAGCAAGGAGCAGGCGCAGAAAACATATAATCTAAGGCTAGTCTAAGATATGTATTGTAAATAAAAATTGTATTATATATAAAATACCATTTAATGAAATAGTTTGTTTTAATTGTATTATGGTCTAAGATATACATTATTGTAAAATAATGAAAGTATTATTACAGTTAAAGGGAAACCGATTTAAGGAAGCCCAACTATTGAATGATAAGCTAAGAATTAAATGTTAATATTTTTCAATTTATAATAAATCAATAATAATATTTTATATATGGTATTCTTTTTATTCAACTTCCCTACTAAGTCCAGAGCTCCTGAAGGTAATCTTTATCAATATTTGCCCACTACAGCGTGCTCCTAATCGGGTGGTTGAGCGTTTTACCCAGAATGCTAGGATGGCTTGAGAAAAAACATTTAAGCGCGGACTCAACCTTGACTCCCTGGCATCACCTTTGAAACCGAAAGGGCGTCTGATCCTCGACCTTCATCCGGAAGTGTGTCTTGGAGGCCACAACCTTGATTCATAATCAACTACATCACAGGGGATTCCGTCTCTTGACCAGGCCAGTTTGAAAATTGTTTAGCTGTTATCTGACCTGTTTAAAAGCTGTTAAGCTGTTATCAGACCTGTTTGAAAATCAGTTTTAAAAGCTGTTATCAGAGCTGTTTGAAAAGCTGTTACGCTGTTTGAAAAGCTGTTAAGCTGTTATCCGATCTGTTCGAAAAGCTGTTTAGCTGTTATCTGACCTGTATAAAAGCTGTTAGGCTGTTATCAGACCTGTTTAAAAGCTGTTAGGCTGTTATCAGACCTGTTTGAAAAGCTGTTAAGCTGTTATCTGACCTGTTTGAAAAGCTGTTAACAGACCTGTTTTAAAAGCTGTTATGCTGTTATCAGCTCTAGTTTCACTTTGGTGTATTTTAGCATAGCATCCCATGTTAAGCCTGGCATGGTGTAATAATGTGCTGGATCTAAATTGTAAGTCTACATGCACACTTCTCGAAAGTTCTCAAACACATCAGCCAATAGGAGAACATCAGTTTTCAGGTATAGATCGGAATATTCACCAAGTGTCTGTATTTCAAATGTCCTCCACACCTTTTCTGCACGGCTGTAGTCCTCAGAAGATAAATCACTGTCAGTCATTTTATTATAGAATTGCTCCTGCACAGGTAAGTGTTGGAAATCCAATTTAGTCCAATCGTCAACGAAGTCGTATGGGAAGACACTTTTGCGTGTAAGTAGTTTAAAGTCATCATCATCCAATTCCTGCCATACAGCTCTTGTAATATTTAATTTATCCGTTGGTAGCAATGATGATAGCTTATCTAAGGATTCTGCCATAAAACGGAAGGAATCGATGAATCTGAGCTTTATGTGACTGCCTTCAACGTGCTTGGTGAATGAAATGTATCTTTCTTTATTTATTGGTATGAGATCCAATTTCCCAGGAATGGCTGTAGCAATATCCCTAATAATGAAGTGAGCATCATATCCAGATAAATTGTGGAAAATTACTGGAACTATGGAGCAGTCTTGATACATGAGATTGCATGAATTGTGCGCTGGCTCTCGGTATTTTCCTGTTAAAAGAAGTTATGAAAAAAGGAATTGAATTATGATTCTCAGTATTTACCTGTTAAGTAGCAATGGTCCCGAACTAGTTCCTCATCGGCTGCAAACGTTTTTTCACATATATGGCAGCAAGTAGTTTCCTATGTGATTACCATTCCTCTTTAGTCAGGGTTTGCATTGGCCTGATGTTCAGCTTTTCCTGTACAGCTATGGATGCAATTTTTTGCAATTCTAATGCAAACCATTGTTGGCAATTCTTGCCTCGATATGCTCTGTAATATGAGAGCTTAGCATCATGTTTGCAGTGGAAGTAGAATCCTATGCTATCAATTTCATGCTCCTGGATTCGCTGTGTATTTTGATCGTTTCCCTGAATCGGCTTCAATATAGATTCAAGATCGGCGTACACACAAAACGGGACTGGATTCTTATGGTTATAATTCTTAAATTGCAGACATTTCTTTTCCTCGGAGGGGAATATAATCCTGCAATCATTTTGTTTCTCGCATTCAGGAATGTGAGATGCTAATTTTTCTTCAGAGTAAAAGTAAAACAAACATCTATCGCATATATACTTTCTGCTCTTCCTTTTTGAAGTTTGTTTATATACAAGGCGTGAAAGATCTTTAATCCAGCAGAAATGATATCTGCCAGCATCATCATCATCATCCATATGATCTTCATCCTGGTCATAGTCATCTTGTAGCATTAAGAGATTTACATGTCGCTCCATCCTGTGTTTCGTAAGTCTAACTGGAACTGTGGTGAAGAAACGCTCTTTCTGTAGGATGAATACGTTTATTGACAAATTGTTCTGTCCTTCCAATTGTTTAATCTGGTTAAGCGTCATGGGAAATGTTATTCCAGTTAAATTTAGCACGGTTGAATAATGCGGATATGATGAGGTGTTAATATTTACAGGATCTAGCGCTGATGTTATTGCCCACGCGAAGCATGCTTCATCATTATTTTTCACATTGATGCAAGCTTGCTTTAGAGTGTAATAAACTTGATGTGTTCTGGAGTTGGGATGGCTAAAGAGCCGCTGTGTCTTTATTTTAATGAGGCAGAGTTTTGCCTGTATTTATGTAGAAGGCAGAGTATGCCAAGTTATTCTTTGTGGCAGAGTATGCCAATGTTTATTTTGGAAGGCAGAGTATGCCAATTTACTCCTTATGGCAGAGTATGCCGCTGTTTATTTGGAAGGCAGAGTATGCCAATTTACTCCTTATGGCAGAGTATGCCGCTGTTTATTTGGAAGGCAGAGTATGCCAATTTACTCCTTATGGCAGAGTCTGCCGCTGTGACGAGAATTAAAAGAACCTCTTCAAAAGTTAACTTAACTCTGTCTTTATTAAATCAATCGCAGGTTATTTATACAATTATTTTACATGCTACGATAATACAAAAGGGGGGGGGGCATTATTGCAGAATTGCAATAATGCATTGAAAGAATCATTTATGTTGTGTCAGCTTTTCTGATCACAACATTCACATTGAATTATTGAATGATTCACATATAACTGTGGAATTTGTAAAGCGATGACCCCGGGTATAAATATTTTTCTCAATTAAGAATTATGCTTGCATAGCAGAATTTGCTTGCGTTGCAAATTCTTCTTGAGGTCGAGTAACTTTGTCTGTTTTTAATTATTTTTGATTTCAATTTCTGTTTATAATTATTGACCGTGGTCATGGCTTTACATCCTTACCCTTAAAAGAAAAAAAAATTTTTTTTTTGTACATGAGAAAAAAAAATTTTTTTGTGTTTATTTACAGATGGTTCTTTTTAAAACTTATTCTTAACTGTTTAGTGTTCTACTCTAAATTATGAAAGTCTTTTAAATTTACATGCCTTATATCTTATTAATTTTATTGGAAATTGAAATAATGCCTTACTTTTTGTTAATTCTATTGAAATAATTATTTTATTAAATGCCCTAATTAATTCTATTGAAATAGCATCTTATTTAAATTTACATTTTAGTAATCTGTTGTTATGCACCTCTTTGGGTTTATTCTTTACTAATACTGTGGAGTTCACTCCTTTTTGTTTAATGATCTTGAAGGGTCCGTCGTAGGGACTTTCATGTTTTTTTCTAGAGTTCATTCTCAAGTATACATAGTCGTTGACGTTAAAATCTGAGGGATTGGTGTTTTTGTCTTCAGTTCTTTTTCGCTCTATCTTAGCTTCTTCCAAGTGCTCTTTGCTCTTTTCGTGGGCTCTTTTTAATCTTTCTCTCAGTTCTCTTGCATAGCTGTGTATGCTGTCTATTTGTTCTTTATTTTTCAGAATTTCTGCTGGAAGTGTTGCTATCTTTCCAAATACTAATTCGAATGGTGTGTAATTCGTATCTGTGTGTGGTGTTGTGTTATAGCAGAATACGTAGTATGGAATTAGCTCATCCCAATTGTCTTCTTTCGAGAATATTCTTAGGTATTCGTTTAGCACTCTATGGTTTCGTTCGATGGATCCTAGCGTTTCGTGATGGAACGGTGTGGATGTGACATGTTTTATGTTTAGGAATTTGCAGATATTCTTAAGTAATTCATTCACAAATTCTGTACCTCTGTCCGTTTTCAGTGTCTTGAAACTTCCATATTTCAAGATGAATCTTTCAACAATCGTTTTTGCCACCGAGGAGGCTTCTTTTGTCTCCATTGGGTATGCCTCTACGAATTTAGTTAATTCGCATTGAAGAGTTAGAATATATCTAAAGCCGTTTGACATCCTTAAAGGTCCTACGGTGTCAATTGCGATCGTTTCAAAACTACTGTTCGGTGTATCCGTTATCACTAGAGGTTCTTTTGTGTATATTTTGTATTTGTTTTTCGCACAGTTATCACACTTGTTTATGTACTTCTTTACCATTTTGTTAAGGTTTTTCCATATATACCTTTGTTTTAATTTATTTATGCAGCGTTTAATTCCAGCGTGTCCACCATGCATGCTGTCATGGTATTCTTTTATTAATTCTTGTTGTTTCTTTGGATTATCGATCCTTGTTGGGGGTTCATAAAGTAGTATCTTCAGGGGTGTTGCCTTACCTCGTTTATTGTTTCGCTGCAGCTTATTGAATTCATCTTTAAACTTATTTATACCAATATGATTAAATATAGCATCGTCTTTTGCGAGTGCTAATTCTTCAATATTATTCTCGTTCATTTCTTGTATCAGCTTCTCCATGATGTAACCAGAGTTGAACATTGGATTGTCGCTGTACTGAACGGTTACCCCTTTTTTTGTTATATTCATCTTTGGCAAACTTTCTTTATTATTCGCATTATTCTGTACATACGCTGTGTGGAATTGTAACTTTTTAATACTTCTTATATCGGAGATGGATGTGCATTCCCATATATATAGTTGGCCTGGCTCTATACTTTTTCTTTTCTTCGTATCGTTTTGCTGCTTTTTCGCCATGTTACGTGTGATAACATTTATTTCTGCCGGTATCATTGACTTTAATTTTTCGGAGTCTATTTTTATTCTTGACAGGGCATCTGCGTTTGTATTCATTTTTCCTTGTTTGTACATTATCTCAAAATCATAATCCATGAGATCTAAACGAATTCTCGTTAGTTTCGAAGACGGGTTCTTATGTGTGAAAAGGCTGACGAGCGGTCGGTGATCTGTTACCACCGTGAATCTGTTCCCATAGAGATAGGGTCTAAAAAAATTGATTCCCCAGTGTATACCAAGCAATTCTTTTTCGATTATAGATTTATTCAGCTCGTGCTTATTTAGTGTTTTACTTGCATAGGCTATTGGCAAATCTCGTCCTATTTCACCTTGCGAGAGCACTGCTCCAAGTGCAAAATTCGAGGCATCCGTCGTTAGGATGAATGGTTTGCTGAAATCAGGATATTGCAAGACTGGTGAAGTCATTAGCTTCGTTTTGAGTGTTTCGAAGGATTTCTTGCACTCTTCTGACCAAAGGAACAGTGTATTTTTCTTTAGGAGTGCATTGAGTGGTCGGGCTATTTCTGCAAAGTTCTGTATGAAGCGCCTGTAATAATTGCAGAAGGCTACGAATCGTCGTACGTCATCCACATTTTTTGGTACTGGATACGTCTTTATTACTTCGTGTTTGCTTGGATCTGTTTGGACTCCATTCTTCGTTATTAAGTGTCCCAGATATAAGACTTCTGGTTTTAAGAAGTTGCATTTGCTTGGATTAAGTTTCAAGTTGTACTGCTGAAGCCTTTTTAATACCTTTTCTAGATTTTGGTTGTGGTTCTTAAGGCTGCATCCATGTATTATGATGTCATCTACATATATGAATGCACCGTCATCCAAGCCACTTAATGCAATTGAGAGCATTCGCTGAAAACTGTTCGTGGATATTTTCAGCCCAAAAGGTAATCTTTTGAATTGATAATGCCCTTGATTGGTTGAAAATGCTGTTAATTTTCTTGAATCTTTCACGAGCTCTATTTGATGAAAGGAGTTCGTCATATCAAGTGTTGAGAAGTATTTCGTTCGTCCTAATCTGTCTAGTATGTCTTCTAATCTTGTTAGTGGATATTTATCATTGACCACTTTCTTGTTCAGCTGCCTGAAGTCCACAACTAATCTCCATTTTTTTTTGTCACCTGATTTTTTTGGTACTATCAGGAGTGGTGAGTTGTATGGACTCACTGAAGGTTCAACTATATCATTTCGTATTAGCTTCTCGACTTCTTTGTTTATTTCATTAATATGTGAATGTGGCAGTCTGTAATTCTTTATGTAGACGGGGTTCTTGTCTATTGTATTTATATTTTGTATGTAAAAATTATTTGTGGTTAACCCCTCGTCTTCCAAGTGAAATACCTCTTGATACTTTCTGCAGAGTTCTTTGATTGAATTCTGCATTCTCGTCCAGTCCTTCCAGTTTAAGCTCTTTTAATAATTTATGGAATCGTAAATCGGTTTCACTACTTTGAACATATTGCTTTCTACTTGGTGCTCTTGTTATTCTGTAGTTTTTCACCGGATGTAGCTCTGCTGTGAATGGTTTTAACGTCACCATATGGTTGTTCGTATTTAGTAGCTTTACGTGTTGAAATCCTTCCTTTGGTATAATTGTGTTGCTTAGAAATACTCCTTCTGTTAATTCTTCACCACAAACTAAGCTATCTTCATTGATGCTGATTGAAATTGCTTGGATTATTTCTGTCCTTGCTGGTATTGTGATTTCGTCTGTAAGTCTACTTATCATGGGTATTGTAACATCGTCATCATTAAGATTTGCAGTTATTGTGAAGGTTTCATAATCTATTTTACATAGATATTTCATTAGGAAATCTCTATGTGAAACCTGTGTTCTATGACGTGCTCTTCATATGCTAACTGCAATATAGCTGTACCCAAGGAGTGAGTTTCATTATTCGTTATGCCCGTTATCTTGCATTGGTCACTCCTGTTTATTTCATATTCCAATGTGTTTATTTTACAAATCGAGATGTCTGCACCTGTGTCAACGTTTGAGAGTTTGTCCGTCAGCGTTATGTAGTTTGTTGTACAACTCCTGATGTTGTAAATTCTCGAATTTTGTCTTATTCTTGCTGACCTCGTCCTGGACTTTGCGCATTGCTTGTTTCTTGGAGAAAATTTACCCTTCCTCGTTGGTTTTGCTGGGGGTTTCTGAAAAAATTCCTTCCTCTGTTATTTTGATAGCTATTCTGCCAAACATTATTTCTATTTTGGCTATTTCTCTGGTTGTTATTGTAATTGTTATTATGTAGATTTACTCTGTTTTGCCAATTAGTGGTTCTGTTCTGGTAGCTATTGTTGTTATTTTTATATCTATTGGCATTGGTAGTTCTGTTGAAATCTCTGTAATTTTGCATCTGTGTATTATTTCCGTTTTGCCGGTTACGGAGATTTCTGTTGAAACTAAAAATTCTTGTTTCATTCGTCAGAGGATGTTCAATTTGATTTGCGAGGCTTATTGCGTCATTCAGAGTTTTCGACTGTGCGGCTAGAATGGTTGGTCTTAGTGCGTCTTTCAACCCATTTTGAAAGGTATTCAATCCTATCTTGTCATTTAGTTTACAGATCACCTCTCTGTGTTCTTCTCCTATCTCATTTATCTGAACTTTGTTCAGGTCCGCGACTATCTCTAGTATCTTATCGGAGAATTCTTGCACTGTCATGTTGTATTGCCTACAACTTGATAGTTTTTGTTGTAGATTCTGTGAACTATCTTTCGTTCTGAATGCTTCTGTCAGAACTCTTTTCAGGTTTTCTAGAGATGTCGGTTTGGCTATTGCAGACATCTTGTTTCGTACTCTTTCGCTTAGGCGTGCTAGCCATACGTATTCAATTAATTGCGGCTGGGCATCAGCCTTCAGCGTCTTGCTGTACATTTCTACGAGGCTTAGAAAATTTGACAGCTCTTTTGTATTGCCCCCAAATTCCGGCAATATTTTTATAGCTACACTCAGATCAAAGGTATTTGTGCCCATTTTTACTTCTTTTTGTATGGTATTTGCCCCTTGATTTGTTTCTTCAGATTCCGAATATTCGGTGCTATTTACAGTTTCTTGTGTTTTCTCTTCTAATATCGATTTTAGTTCAATAAACTTTGTATTGAATTTGTTCTGCAGCTCGTCTGCTTGTTTTCCCTTTTGAGTGACTGTTATTAGATCGAAGTCTTTCTTGATCTTTCTGGCTAGAGCTTGCTTTTGTAGCAAATTTCTACTCGTGAATGTTCTCTGTGGATTTTTCGTGAAAGTTTCTAATAATTTCTTTAATTCGGTGAAAAGATTCTCGTATGTTTCCATCAGTTTATTTATTTAAATATATTATCGAAGAACCCAAAGATAGTTAACATTATTTTTTAAAGTCATGTGAAATAAAATTGTTGATTTATTATTTATTTATTTTAAAAGTAATTTTATTGTTCTATAATATCATATTAAATTTACTCTAATGTAATCTAGGACCCAAATAACTAACTCTATTCCCAAGAGCTATATTCATAAACTCATAAGTTATAATTATTTTATTATTAAGGCGTTTTAAATAACCCTAATTTTTTTAATATTTTATCACTAAAAGCTATTCAATATAAAAAGTTAATTTAAGATGGCTATTCTAATATATTGCCACTCCCCTAGACGTTAGCCATATTATTCACACGCTCTTGTATGTTTTTGCTGATGTATTTGTGCAGCACTCTTTTTCCAAAGTATATTGCGATCATTAATAGGACTAGCAGTATCGCTATCGTTAAAGCAGTCGGTACGTGAAGAATGTCGTGGATAGAAACTGATTGAACTACCGGAGCTGTTGCTGCTGCTGCTGCATTTTGAGCTACAATCACTTCCTTCGATTGTGGCTTTCCCATTTGCGCTTTTTATTTAACTTTTTTCTTTAAGTTTTGTTTTTGTAGATATCGTAGTTATTCTATATAGCTTTGTTATCTGTTGGCGGAGCTTAACTGCTATACCGCCCCTTTTCTTCTTTGTTTTAGTTTTTTTTTGTTTTTTTTTGTTTTTTAATTTATTTACTGATTTCTGCTTCTCTTTGTACTGCGCGATTGTTATCGCTTTCGCACCAGCTGTGGGATTATTTTGTATTTTTTTTAGCTATTGTAGTTGTGTTTCCATTTGTTGGTTTTTCGGCATATTAAGGGCCTTGGTTCCGTCTTCTTACGTACGGTGAAGTAAAAAATTCTCCACTGATGGTTCGTTTCGCAGGGTCGCCATGTAATAAACTTGATGTGTTCTGGAGTTGGGATGGCTAAAGAGCCGCTGTGTCTTTATTTTAATGAGGCAGAGTTTTGCCTGTATTTATGTAGAAGGCAGAGTATACCAAGTTATTCTTTGTGGCAGAGTATGCCAATGTTTATTTTGGAAGGCAGAGTATGCCAATTTACTCCTTATGGCAGAGTATGCCGCTGTTTATTTGGAAGGCAGAGTATGCCAATTTACTCCTTATGGCAGAGTATGCCGCTGTTTATTTGGAAGGCAGAGTATGCCAATTTACTCCTTATGCCAGAGTCTGCCGCTGTGACGAGAATTAAAAGAACCTCTTCAAAAGTTAACTTAACTCTGTCTTTATTAAATCAATCGCAGGTTATTTATACAATTATTTTACATGCTACGATAATACAAAAGGGGGGGCATTATTGCAGAATTGCAATAATGCATTGAAAGAATCATTTATGTTGTGTCAGCTTTTCTGATCACAACATTCACATTGAATTATTGAATGATTCACATATAACTGTGGAATTTGTAAAGCGATGACCCCGGGTATAAATATTTTTCTCAATTAAGAATTATGCTTGCATAGCAGAATTTGCTTGCGTTGCAAATTCTTCTTGAGGTCGAGTAACTTTGTCTGTTTTTAATTATTTTTGATTTCAATTTCTGTTTATAATTATTGACCGTGGTCATGGCTTTACAAGATCAATTTCCTTCGGCAGAGGTATATACGAAGATCCTCGGAGCTGTTCAAACTTGTTGATGTGTACTGCTAGATGCCCAGCCCCTGTCTTTTTCCTGGAATTCTTCCAGCTGAGTGTTTATTGGATCCAAAATGTTTGATTTAAACCACTCCTCTAAATTATCATCTGCACTAATTGCAGCAGTTCTCGCTTGGAAATATTTAATGTCTTTTATAATTTCATTGTCACCAGTTTCCTTGACAAATTCACCGCAAAACGTTGTAGAAACTTTAATATTAAAATAATGTTTTAATGTATTCTTAATGCGGCGCATAAATAATTTGGCAGCATCTTGCATAAATATCTTCGGATCGATATGTTTTAAATTTGCATAATAACACCTTGTCGAATTCTGTCTGTAAACGCTGTCTTCACTTCCTCCCACTTTACAAAATCACTTCTTCTTACGCGAGTAATTCCTCCGCCTCGACGGGGAGTTCTCAATAGTGCTCTCAATGATTTAATTTGCTCGCGACAGCTCTCGAAATGTCGTTTCCTAGCACTCTTATTGCACTTCCGAAATGCAACTTGAAATTTATGCATGTTTCTATTGCACTTTTGAACAATATAGTCTTTATTCACTGAATTTTTTAAACACTCCATCACATCTTTTCGCAAATCTTCAATTATTGAAAAACTTTTATTTACTAACACCGAAGACATTTTTAATTTTTTTATATGTTTTTAAACTATAACTGAGGCTCACTAAAACTGACTGATGCTCCCCAAGAGTATGCTTGGGCTTTTATAGGAACGGTTTGTGAACATGAATGATCCTGCTGTTGCAATAATCATTGCACAGGATTAATTCCAACGAATTTGCCTACAGGCTGAGATGATATCGAATTATACGATAAACAAAAAAAAAAAAAAAACATAAATCATACAAATTAATTTGATTACTTTATTCTGTTGGTTGAATTTGCAAATACGAATGAGATTGTTTACATGAATACATACAGGAAAATGTGAAAATTTGTTTCCTTTATGCGAATTCTAATGAAACGTTTCGATCAGTAAAATTCTTGGAACAATAACATAAAAAATTTTTTGGCTGCCTACAGTAAGTGTGGTATCAAATTACGCGAAAAGAATAAATGTGCTGATATTGCTTAAATTTGTTTACACAGGTGTGCATGACTCATTCAGCTAAAATGCGAATTTTTTAAACAAGAAGTTTACACAGGTGTGTATGAACCATTCAGCTTAATTGCGAATTTGTTTACAGCGGTGATATCAAATTACATCATAACCAGGGGAAGCATGCCTAATGTTTAGTAAACATTTAATATTTTATGCCCAGAGCCCCACTGCCGCAGAACGCCTATAGAAAGTCATCCGGAACTTTTGATATATACAAATTCCTCACTAAGAAATATTCAAGTAAGAAAACAGCAAATCCAAGGCAACATCATGCTGATATCCACAGGGTAACTTGAATTATTAATAATATTAACTATATCTGAAAAGGTAAAATCGTTAATATCTCGAAAACCAGAGCTCGTAGAGGATTTCTGATGAAAATTTTATCCTCCTAATACTCCCACCCCAACGATGTAGAATCCATTGACATGAACAAAAATTTCCTACTATTAACTTTAATTATTACTAATATTAGTTCAAAACCAAAAGCCTACATTTAGGTGCTTAAGAAAAACCATAGTAAAAAAGCCTACATTTAGGCGCAGCACTCCATGAGAAAAAAATTGAATTAATATTAACTATATCTAAAAAAGGTAAATTCGCTAAAATCTCGAAAACCATAGCTCGTAGAGGATTTCTAACAAAAATTTTATCCCTCCTCTACCCCCACCCCTAGAATCTATTGGCATGAACAAAACTATCCTAGGTAGCTTGAATTATTAATAATATTAACTATATCTGAAAAGGCAAAATCGCTAATATCTCGAAAACCAGAGCCCGTAGAGGATTTCTGATGAAAATTACGTCCCCCCTAACACGCCCAACACAAAGATCTAGTATCTATTGGCATGAACAAAAATGTCCTACTATTAACTTTAATTATTACTAATAGTAGTTCAAAACCAAAAGCCTACATTTAGGTGCTCAAGAAAAACCATAGTAAAAAAGCCTACATTTAGGCGCAGCACTCCATGAGAAAAAAATTGAATTAATATTAACTATATCTAAAAAAGGTAAATTCGCTAAAATCTCGAAAACCATAGCTCGTAGAGGATTTCTAACAAAAATTTTATCCCCCTCTAATACCCACCCTTCTAACACCTGCTAGAATCTATTGGCATTAACAAAACTATCCTAGGTAGCTTGAATTATTAATAATATTAACTATATCTAAAAGGTAAAATCGCTAATTTCTCGAAAACCAGAGCCCGTAGAGGATTTCTGATGAAAATTTCGTCCCCCCTAACACGCCCACCACAACAATCTAGAATCCATTGCGATGAACAAAAATGTCTTACTATTAACTTTAATTATTACTAATATTAGTTCAAAACCAAAAGCCTACATTTAGGTGCTCAAGAAAAATCATAGTGAAAAAGCCTACATTTAGGCGCAGCACACCATGAGAAAAAATTGAATTATTATTAATATTAACTATATCTAAAAAAGGTAAAATCGCTAATATCTGGAAAACCATAGCCCGTAGAGGATTTCTAAAGAAAAATTTTATCCCCCCTTTAGCCCCCACCCCTCTAACACCTTCTAGAATCTATTGGCATGAACAAAAGTATCCTAGGTAGCTTGAATTATTAATAATATTAACTATATCTGAAAAGGTAAAATCGCTAATATCTGGAAAACCAGAGCCCGTAGAGGATTTCTGATGAAAATTTCGTCCCTCTAATGCCTCCACCCCAACGATCTAAAATCCATTGGCATGAACAAAAATGTCCTAATTATTACTAATATTAGTTCAAAACCTAAAGCCTACATTTAGGTGCTCAAGAAAAATCATAGTAAAAAAGCCTACATTTAGACACAGCACCCCCATGAGCAAAAAAAACGTGAATTATTATTAAAAAATGTCATCCCCTGGTCAGCCAGACGGTGGGAAAGGAATTCCCCAGGTAGGCCCTGTGACGTATTCCACTAGACGGAATCCCCCAGTGGCCCAGAGCCACAGTCCAAAGCCGCCAAAATAGTTGGAATCTAACTTGCACTTTTTGTATGGAAAAAGTGATAACTACTATCGCCAAATTTTAGTGCATGAAGACGTCAAAGATATGCAACGCATAGTCTGGTGAGAAAACGCAGATTAAATTCCAAAGGATTTTCGATTAACTACTATGACATATGGTATGAGTTGTGCTCCATATCTAGCCATCAACACCCTTCATCGACTAGCAGAAGACGAATGGGAACAGTATCCTCTTGGCACTTCTATAATTGAAAACGACACCTATGTCGAGACGTTATCTCAGGTGCTGAAGATGTTCCTAAGGCTTTGGAACTCCAACGTCAACTAATTGGGCTTCTAAAGACAGCTGGGTTCAACTTGCGAAAATCGGCTGCCAACAAATCTGAAATCTTAGAGAATCTAGAAGACAACATGAGGCTACATGATCCGTTGGAATTATCTCTAGATAAGGGAGTTAAGACTCTGGGATTAAAATGGCATCCATCAAATGATGAATTCGCTTTTCAGTTGAATCTGAACTCTGACGAGCAGATCATGTTCAAGCCCGGCGTTCTATCTACAATCGCTCGATTATATGATCCCATTGACTGGCTGTCTCCTGTAACGGTCGCAGCCAAAATCTTCTTACAAAAACTGTGGGTAGCCGGCCTAGAATGGGATACTTCCTTGCCAGACAACTTTGCAGCTGACTGGCAAAAGTTCTGCATGGAACTACGTTACATCGAAAGCATTAGGATTAGCCGGTGGATAGGACTGCATTCAAATACACTTTTCCTTGAACTTCACGGTTTCTCCGATTCTTTGGAATCTGCATATGCTGCAGCAGTTTATGTTCGAGTAGGACATAATTTTGGAATCATACAAGTGTCCTTACTTACAGCTAAATGACGTGTAGCTCCTCTGAAAGGAGTCACTATTCCCCGACCAGAGCTGTTTGGAGCTGTCGTACTGGCTAGACTTATTGACTATGCTCGCAAGGCATTGACACTCAACGACTTTCCCGTTTATATATGGACTGATTCTACAACTGTCCTCGCGTGAATCAGATCACATCCTCAGGTGTAATATAAGACGGCTAAAGCCGCTAACTGTGTAATTAGTGGAGAGAAAGAAATAAGGCCTGTGTAAAACATACATGATAATAAATAGCGATAGTGAACTGGCATGAATATTACGAGTGTTTTATTTGGATACGTCACCCAATAACCCAGTGATCAACATGTACGTAACAAAAATTGGCGCAGCCGGTAGGATAGTGGAAGCCTGCTTTTCGAAAAGTCAAAAGTAGAAAAGTATAAGAGCTATAAAATCCGCTATCCTACGAACCGAAGGGGCTCCATTGATTAAGCCACTCAGGCCAAGTCACCCCCAACACTCGGGTAGATACCATCTCTAGGCGCCTCTGCTCTAGGCGGGCAAGCGTTCACCCTAACTAGTGCAAAAGCACCACCGAGGGATACAAGTCAACAGCCCACAGAAGGTAGAGGAGAATTATTTCAAACTCCGCCAGAAGGACGAATACAGATCAGCCAGGACACAGCTCAAAAAACAGCCTGAAGTTTCAGCCAAGCAGACAATAAAACGCCAGCAGTCAACGATCCTGAGTTGAAGAGCAAAGCGAAGACGGCTCATAAGCCCCCTTTTCTACTAGATCCAGGGAAAGTTAAGACGGCCCAAGGCCCCCCAGCTGCAAAAAGTAAGCCGAAATCAACCGACGAAGGATTCAGAGGGAACTCGAAGGCGGTTAAGGAAACCCCCCTCTCAATCACAGCAAAGGGACTTAAGCAGTCAAGGAGCCCCCCTTTCAAGAAACAGCGCATCATATGCCAGCCAACAATCCTGCTATACCTCAACAGGAAACAGACGCAGTAACGAGGGAAAACTCTCCATCTTTAGCCGACGCGGGATCAACCCCAGGTGCCAATACACAGCACCCCGGTGAAGGTACATCATCTGCTGCAGGAGACAAATCTCCACAGTTATCGCGAACAGGACCTCGACTCAGAAGCGGGACCATTCTGCCAGGTCCTAATAGACAAGTAAGTTTAGATAAGTTTTTAAATAAATTATACGAGAGAGCGTGGAATCGGATAAACTGACGATTACCCATTGTGACGCATTAGATCACAAACTAAAAACAGAGCGCGAGGCCAGGCTCGCCAAGTTAAAAACCTTAAAGGAAAATACAATAAAGTTCCGAAAGGAACTAGAACAGTTTTCTGAATCTCGGCGCTCACTCAATTTAGATCTAGAAAAGAATAAGAGTGTTAGGCTAAGTGAAAGTGGCTGCAGTGATAGTGATAGTGACGGTGAGGTAACTGAACCAACTCCCGAAGACCTGCTGGTCTATTGGCTCGAAGAATCCTTAACGGAATTCAGCCCAGAAACAAGCCCAGTTAGTCCACGCAAATTTAAATTTCCAGTCAATAGGCTACACACAATGGTGGACTACGCTAAAGTAGCTAAGCTAACAGCTCAACTCGTTCCCTTATTTGATAAACCTTCATCGGCTGTTGCAAACAAACTATGCAGTGCCTAAATGATGAAGAAAAAGTGGCTTTCATTCATGTCCTTCCTACAAGGCTCAGAGGTGACGCCTATCAATTATTCGCTTCAGACGTCCCTGCTTCATTTACTGAAGTAGAGGAAAGTTTAAATAGAATCTACCTTCCCCGTGAGACATACCAAGAATTAGTGAATAAATTAATCACTACTAGACAAAACCCGTTAGAATCTCTCACTCTGTTCATTACAAGATTGAAACAGTTGTTGACGATATGCAACGAGGCAGCGACACAGAAGTATGGAGCTGAGGCAGTACCTGCTGTGAAAACATAGCTCCTGGATTTTGCCAAAAATGCTTAAAAAAGCCTACATTTAGGCGCAGCACTCCATGAGAAAAAAATTGAATTAATATTAACTATATCTAAAAAAGGTAAATTCGCTAAAATCTCGAAAACCATAGCTCGTAGAGGATTTCTAACAAAAATTTTATCCCCCTCTAATACCCACCCTTCTAACACCTGCTAGAATCTATTGGCATTAACAAAACTATCCTAGGTAGCTTGAATTATTAATAATATTAACTATATCTAAAAGGTAAAATCGCTAATTTCTCGAAAACCAGAGCCCGTAGAGGATTTCTGATGAAAATTTCGTCCCCCCTAACACGCCCACCACAACAATCTAGAATCCATTGCGATGAACAAAAATGTCTTACTATTAACTTTAATTATTACTAATATTAGTTCAAAACCAAAAGCCTACATTTAGGTGCTCAAGAAAAATCATAGTGAAAAAGCCTACATTTAGGCGCAGCACACCATGAGAAAAAATTGAATTATTATTAATATTAACTATATCTAAAAAAGGTAAAATCGCTAATATCTGGAAAACCATAGCCCGTAGAGGATTTCTAAAGAAAAATTTTATCCCCCCTTTAGCCCCCACCCCTCTAACACCTTCTAGAATCTATTGGCATGAACAAAAGTATCCTAGGTAGCTTGAATTATTAATAATATTAACTATATCTGAAAAGGTAAAATCGCTAATATCTGGAAAACCAGAGCCCGTAGAGGATTTCTGATGAAAATTTCGTCCCTCTAATGCCTCCACCCCAACGATCTAAAATCCATTGGCATGAACAAAAATGTCCTAATTATTACTAATATTAGTTCAAAACCTAAAGCCTACATTTAGGTGCTCAAGAAAAATCATAGTAAAAAAGCCTACATTTAGACACAGCACCCCCATGAGCAAAAAAAACGTGAATTATTATTAAAAAATGTCATCCCCTGGTCAGCCAGACGGTGGGAAAGGAATTCCCCAGGTAGGCCCTGTGACGTATTCCACTAGACGGAATCCCCCAGTGGCCCAGAGCCACAGTCCAAAGCCGCCAAAATAGTTGGAATCTAACTTGCACTTTTTGTATGGAAAAAGTGATAACTACTATCGCCAAATTTTAGTGCATGAAGACGTCAAAGATATGCAACGCATAGTCTGGTGAGAAAACGCAGATTAAATTCCAAAGGATTTTCGATTAACTACTATGACATATGGTATGAGTTGTGCTCCATATCTAGCCATCAACACCCTTCATCGACTAGCAGAAGACGAATGGGAACAGTATCCTCTTGGCACTTCTATAATTGAAAACGACACCTATGTCGAGACGTTATCTCAGGTGCTGAAGATGTTCCTAAGGCTTTGGAACTCCAACGTCAACTAATTGGGCTTCTAAAGACAGCTGGGTTCAACTTGCGAAAATCGGCTGCCAACAAATCTGAAATCTTAGAGAATCTAGAAGACAACATGAGGCTACATGATCCGTTGGAATTATCTCTAGATAAGGGAGTTAAGACTCTGGGATTAAAATGGCATCCATCAAATGATGAATTCGCTTTTCAGTTGAATCTGAACTCTGACGAGCAGATCATGTTCAAGCCCGGCGTTCTATCTACAATCGCTCGATTATATGATCCCATTGACTGGCTGTCTCCTGTAACGGTCGCAGCCAAAATCTTCTTACAAAAACTGTGGGTAGCCGGCCTAGAATGGGATACTTCCTTGCCAGACAACTTTGCAGCTGACTGGCAAAAGTTCTGCATGGAACTACGTTACATCGAAAGCATTAGGATTAGCCGGTGGATAGGACTGCATTCAAATACACTTTTCCTTGAACTTCACGGTTTCTCCGATTCTTTGGAATCTGCATATGCTGCAGCAGTTTATGTTCGAGTAGGACATAATTTTGGAATCATACAAGTGTCCTTACTTACAGCTAAATGACGTGTAGCTCCTCTGAAAGGAGTCACTATTCCCCGACCAGAGCTGTTTGGAGCTGTCGTACTGGCTAGACTTATTGACTATGCTCGCAAGGCATTGACACTCAACGACTTTCCCGTTTATATATGGACTGATTCTACAACTGTCCTCGCGTGAATCAGATCACATCCTCATCGCTGGAAAAGCTTTGATGCGAATCGCGTATCTGAGATTCAAATACTATTGAAAGGAAACTCATGGCGTTATGTCCCCACTAACCAGAATCCTGCTGATCTCGCGACAAGGGGATTATCAGCGACCAATTTGCTTGACAATTCTGATCTATGGTGGCAAGGACCTGCTTGGTTATCTGCACCTTCAACAAAGTGGCCTGCAGATTATAATCTGCATAACATGGAGCCAATCCTGAAAGAAGAAAGAATGTGAAAGCACATCACACATCAACAACGATGGGATCTTCTTGAGCGTTACTCTACTTTGAGAAAACTTCTACGTGTCACTGCTTACATCATTCGTTTTCCCTACAACTCCTTAAAGGATAGCGAAAACCGTCGGCGCACTAAAATATTGGATAAAATCTCAACAGTATCTATTATATGGAAAAAAATCATTGCATTGAAGAGTCAAAACTCAGTTCATCCAAAAAGCACAATTCTAAGTCTTCAACCGAGACTCGATAATGAGGGTTTTTTAAGAGTTGGAGGTCGCTTACAGAACTCGGACCTGTCCTTTTCTGAGAAGCACCCATTAATTTTATCGAAGACCTCTCCACTTTCAACTCTTATCGTTCGTGACGCCCACTTGGATACTGTTGTATACCTAAAAAGGGTTAAAAATGATAATTATAATTAATAATTATCATTGGAAAAATATTGGAAAATATTTAATTTTCATAAATAGAAATAAGCTAATCATGCTCAAAACATGGTTAGCTTATCTATATACAACGCGAAGAAATTGCCTTCAGCAATTTCATAAAATTCCTTCGCATTATAATCAACATATTTTTCCCACAAAACGACTTGGGAAAAATAAAAGTTTTAAATTTCAACCCAAGTCGTTTCGATAAAAAAAAGCCCCACGACAAATCCTACCTTCAGTAAGATTTGTCGTAAATACGATATGTATGTACATATATACATACATACATATCGGGCGCATGAAATTTTACGTCGGTGAAGACTGAAACGATCAAATCTTCACCAGCAAATTGTCGCGAGCTGCATACATTGTGATCGCAACAATGTATGCACGATAGCAAGGCGATGGTTTGATATTTATGAAAATATCAAATTTCATTTCAACCATCGTCCGTCGCGATAATTCTGGGCATGTTTAAACATGTCCAGCGGCAAATAATTTTCTCAGGATAGGAATGCTAATTAAGCACTTTCGTATCCTGAACAACTAGACTTGAGATTGAAAAATCCAAGTCAAGTGCAGTCGAATTTTTAAACGAGGTCGAGTTAGAAGCAAAACTGAAAAACGGTTGGTTCGGTAGAAATCGGTCCGGTGGTTAAATTAAAAAGAAAAGAGAGAAAGAATACTAATAGGAAGAATATAAGTAGGATTGAGAGGATTCTAAGCAAAAAATAATAAGGTCTGTGTAAGAAAAAAAGGTGTAATATAAGACGGCTAAAGCCGCTAACTGTGTAATTAGTGGAGAGAAAGAAATAAGGCCTGTGTAAAACATACATGATAATAAATAGCGATAGTGAACTGGCATGAATATTACGAGTGTTTTATTTGGATACGTCACCCAATAACCCAGTGATCAACATGTACGTAACAAAAATTGGCGCAGCCGGTAGGATAGTGGAAGCCTGCTTTTCGAAAAGTCAAAAGTAGAAAAGTATAAGAGCTATAAAATCCGCTATCCTACGAACCGAAGGGGCTCCATTGATTAAGCCACTCAGGCCAAGTCACCCCCAACACTCGGGTAGATACCATCTCTAGGCGCCTCTGCTCTAGGCGGGCAAGCGTTCACCCTAACTAGTGCAAAAGCACCACCGAGGGATACAAGTCAACAGCCCACAGAAGGTAGAGGAGAATTATTTCAAACTCCGCCAGAAGGACGAATACAGATCAGCCAGGACACAGCTCAAAAAACAGCCTGAAGTTTCAGCCAAGCAGACAATAAAACGCCAGCAGTCAACGATCCTGAGTTGAAGAGCAAAGCGAAGACGGCTCATAAGCCCCCTTTTCTACTAGATCCAGGGAAAGTTAAGACGGCCCAAGGCCCCCCAGCTGCAAAAAGTAAGCCGAAATCAACCGACGAAGGATTCAGAGGGAACTCGAAGGCGGTTAAGGAAACCCCCCTCTCAATCACAGCAAAGGGACTTAAGCAGTCAAGGAGCCCCCCTTTCAAGAAACAGCGCATCATATGCCAGCCAACAATCCTGCTATACCTCAACAGGAAACAGACGCAGTAACGAGGGAAAACTCTCCATCTTTAGCCGACGCGGGATCAACCCCAGGTGCCAATACACAGCACCCCGGTGAAGGTACATCATCTGCTGCAGGAGACAAATCTCCACAGTTATCGCGAACAGGACCTCGACTCAGAAGCGGGACCATTCTGCCAGGTCCTAATAGACAAGTAAGTTTAGATAAGTTTTTAAATAAATTATACGAGAGAGCGTGGAATCGGATAAACTGACGATTACCCATTGTGACGCATTAGATCACAAACTAAAAACAGAGCGCGAGGCCAGGCTCGCCAAGTTAAAAACCTTAAAGGAAAATACAATAAAGTTCCGAAAGGAACTAGAACAGTTTTCTGAATCTCGGCGCTCACTCAATTTAGATCTAGAAAAGAATAAGAGTGTTAGGCTAAGTGAAAGTGGCTGCAGTGATAGTGATAGTGACGGTGAGGTAACTGAACCAACTCCCGAAGACCTGCTGGTCTATTGGCTCGAAGAATCCTTAACGGAATTCAGCCCAGAAACAAGCCCAGTTAGTCCACGCAAATTTAAATTTCCAGTCAATAGGCTACACACAATGGTGGACTACGCTAAAGTAGCTAAGCTAACAGCTCAACTCGTTCCCTTATTTGATAAACCTTCATCGGCTGTTGCAAACAAACTATGCAGTGCCTAAATGATGAAGAAAAAGTGGCTTTCATTCATGTCCTTCCTACAAGGCTCAGAGGTGACGCCTATCAATTATTCGCTTCAGACGTCCCTGCTTCATTTACTGAAGTAGAGGAAAGTTTAAATAGAATCTACCTTCCCCGTGAGACATACCAAGAATTAGTGAATAAATTAATCACTACTAGACAAAACCCGTTAGAATCTCTCACTCTGTTCATTACAAGATTGAAACAGTTGTTGACGATATGCAACGAGGCAGCGACACAGAAGTATGGAGCTGAGGCAGTACCTGCTGTGAAAACATAGCTCCTGGATTTTGCCAAAAATGCTTAAAAAAGCCTACATTTAGGCGCAGCACTCCATGAGAAAAAAATTGAATTAATATTAACTATATCTAAAAAAGGTAAATTCGCTAAAATCTCGAAAACCATAGCTCGTAGAGGATTTCTAACAAAAATTTTATCCCCCTCTAATACCCACCCTTCTAACACCTGCTAGAATCTATTGGCATTAACAAAACTATCCTAGGTAGCTTGAATTATTAATAATATTAACTATATCTAAAAGGTAAAATCGCTAATTTCTCGAAAACCAGAGCCCGTAGAGGATTTCTGATGAAAATTTCGTCCCCCCTAACACGCCCACCACAACAATCTAGAATCCATTGCGATGAACAAAAATGTCTTACTATTAACTTTAATTATTACTAATATTAGTTCAAAACCAAAAGCCTACATTTAGGTGCTCAAGAAAAATCATAGTGAAAAAGCCTACATTTAGGCGCAGCACACCATGAGAAAAAATTGAATTATTATTAATATTAACTATATCTAAAAAAGGTAAAATCGCTAATATCTGGAAAACCATAGCCCGTAGAGGATTTCTAAAGAAAAATTTTATCCCCCCTTTAGCCCCCACCCCTCTAACACCTTCTAGAATCTATTGGCATGAACAAAAGTATCCTAGGTAGCTTGAATTATTAATAATATTAACTATATCTGAAAAGGTAAAATCGCTAATATCTGGAAAACCAGAGCCCGTAGAGGATTTCTGATGAAAATTTCGTCCCTCTAATGCCTCCACCCCAACGATCTAAAATCCATTGGCATGAACAAAAATGTCCTAATTATTACTAATATTAGTTCAAAACCTAAAGCCTACATTTAGGTGCTCAAGAAAAATCATAGTAAAAAAGCCTACATTTAGACACAGCACCCCCATGAGCAAAAAAAACGTGAATTATTATTAAAAAATGTCATCCCCTGGTCAGCCAGACGGTGGGAAAGGAATTCCCCAGGTAGGCCCTGTGACGTATTCCACTAGACGGAATCCCCCAGTGGCCCAGAGCCACAGTCCAAAGCCGCCAAAATAGTTGGAATCTAACTTGCACTTTTTGTATGGAAAAAGTGATAACTACTATCGCCAAATTTTAGTGCATGAAGACGTCAAAGATATGCAACGCATAGTCTGGTGAGAAAACGCAGATTAAATTCCAAAGGATTTTCGATTAACTACTATGACATATGGTATGAGTTGTGCTCCATATCTAGCCATCAACACCCTTCATCGACTAGCAGAAGACGAATGGGAACAGTATCCTCTTGGCACTTCTATAATTGGAAACGACACCTATGTCGAGACGTTATCTCAGGTGCTGAAGATGTTCCTAAGGCTTTGGAACTCCAACGTCAACTAATTGGGCTTCTAAAGACAGCTGGGTTCAACTTGCGAAAATCGGCTGCCAACAAATCTGAAATCTTAGAGAATCTAGAAGACAACATGAGGCTACATGATCCGTTGGAATTATCTCTAGATAAGGGAGTTAAGACTCTGGGATTAAAATGGCATCCATCAAATGATGAATTCGCTTTTCAGTTGAATCTGAACTCTGACGAGCAGATCATGTTCAAGCCCGGCGTTCTATCTACAATCGCTCGATTATATGATCCCATTGACTGGCTGTCTCCTGTAACGGTCGCAGCCAAAATCTTCTTACAAAAACTGTGGGTAGCCGGCCTAGAATGGGATACTTCCTTGCCAGACAACTTTGCAGCTGACTGGCAAAAGTTCTGCATGGAACTACGTTACATCGAAAGCATTAGGATTAGCCGGTGGATAGGACTGCATTCAAATACACTTTTCCTTGAACTTCACGGTTTCTCCGATTCTTTGGAATCTGCATATGCTGCAGCAGTTTATGTTCGAGTAGGACATAATTTTGGAATCATACAAGTGTCCTTACTTACAGCTAAATGACGTGTAGCTCCTCTGAAAGGAGTCACTATTCCCCGACCAGAGCTGTTTGGAGCTGTCGTACTGGCTAGACTTATTGACTATGCTCGCAAGGCATTGACACTCAACGACTTTCCCGTTTATATATGGACTGATTCTACAACTGTCCTCGCGTGAATCAGATCACATCCTCATCGCTGGAAAAGCTTTGATGCGAATCGCGTATCTGAGATTCAAATACTATTGAAAGGAAACTCATGGCGTTATGTCCCCACTAACCAGAATCCTGCTGATCTCGCGACAAGGGGATTATCAGCGACCAATTTGCTTGACAATTCTGATCTATGGTGGCAAGGACCTGCTTGGTTATCTGCACCTTCAACAAAGTGGCCTGCAGATTATAATCTGCATAACATGGAGCCAATCCTGAAAGAAGAAAGAATGTGAAAGCACATCACACATCAACAACGATGGGATCTTCTTGAGCGTTACTCTACTTTGAGAAAACTTCTACGTGTCACTGCTTACATCATTCGTTTTCCCTACAACTCCTTAAAGGATAGCGAAAACCGTCGGCGCACTAAAATATTGGATAAAATCTCAACAGTATCTATTATATGGAAAAAAATCATTGCATTGAAGAGTCAAAACTCAGTTCATCCAAAAAGCACAATTCTAAGTCTTCAACCGAGACTCGATAATGAGGGTTTTTTAAGAGTTGGAGGTCGCTTACAGAACTCGGACCTGTCCTTTTCTGAGAAGCACCCATTAATTTTATCGAAGACCTCTCCACTTTCAACTCTTATCGTTCGTGACGCCCACTTGGATACTGTTGTATACCTAAAAAGGGTTAAAAATGATAATTATAATTAATAATTATCATTGGAAAAATATTGGAAAATATTTAATTTTCATAAATAGAAATAAGCTAATCATGCTCAAAACATGGTTAGCTTATCTATATACAACGCGAAGAAATTGCCTTCAGCAATTTCATAAAATTCCTTCGCATTATAATCAACATATTTTTCCCACAAAACGACTTGGGAAAAATAAAAGTTTTAAATTTCAACCCAAGTCGTTTCGATAAAAAAAAGCCCCACGACAAATCCTACCTTCAGTAAGATTTGTCGTAAATACGATATGTATGTACATATATACATACATACATATCGGGCGCATGAAATTTTACGTCGGTGAAGACTGAAACGATCAAATCTTCACCAGCAAATTGTCGCGAGCTGCATACATTGTGATCGCAACAATGTATGCACGATAGCAAGGCGATGGTTTGATATTTATGAAAATATCAAATTTCATTTCAACCATCGTCCGTCGCGATAATTCTGGGCATGTTTAAACATGTCCAGCGGCAAATAATTTTCTCAGGATAGGAATGCTAATTAAGCACTTTCGTATCCTGAACAACTAGACTTGAGATTGAAAAATCCAAGTCAAGTGCAGTCGAATTTTTAAACGAGGTCGAGTTAGAAGCAAAACTGAAAAACGGTTGGTTCGGTAGAAATCGGTCCGGTGGTTAAATTAAAAAGAAAAGAGAGAAAGAATACTAATAGGAAGAATATAAGTAGGATTGAGAGGATTCTAAGCAAAAAATAATAAGGTCTGTGTAAGAAAAAAAGGTGTAATATAAGACGGCTAAAGCCGCTAACTGTGTAATTAGTGGAGAGAAATAAATAAGGCCTGTGTAAAACATACATGATAATAAATAGCGATAGTGAACTGGCATGAATATTACGAGTGTTTTATTTGGATACGTCACCCAATAACCCAGTGATCAACATGTACGTAACAAAAATTGGCGCAGCCGGTAGGATAGTGGAAGCCTGCTTTTCGAAAAGTCAAAAGTAGAAAAGTATAAGAGCTATAAAATCCGCTATCCTACGAACCGAAGGGGCTCCATTGATTAAGCCACTCAGGCCAAGTCACCCCCAACACTCGGGTAGATACCATCTCTAGGCGCCTCTGCTCTAGGCGGGCAAGCGTTCATCCTAACTAGTGCAAAAGCACCACCGAGGGATACAAGTCAACAGCCCACAGAAGGTAGAGGAGAATTATTTCAAACTCCGCCAGAAGGACGAATACAGATCAGCCAGGACACAGCTCAAAAAACAGCCTGAAGTTTCAGCCAAGCAGACAATAAAACGCCAGCAGTCAACGATCCTGAGTTGAAGAGCAAAGCGAAGACGGCTCATAAGCCCCCTTTTCTACTAGATCCAGGGAAAGTTAAGACGGCCCAAGGCCCCCCAGCTGCAAAAAGTAAGCCGAAATCAACCGACGAAGGATTCAGAGGGAACTCGAAGGCGGTTAAGGAAACCCCCCTCTCAATCACAGCAAAGGGACTTAAGCAGTCAAGGAGCCCCCCTTTCAAGAAACAGCGCATCATATGCCAGCCAACAATCCTGCTATACCTCAACAGGAAACAGACGCAGTAACGAGGGAAAACTCTCCATCTTTAGCCGACGCGGGATCAACCCCAGGTGCCAATACACAGCACCCCGGTGAAGGTACATCATCTGCTGCAGGAGACAAATCTCCACAGTTATCGCGAACAGGACCTCGACTCAGAAGCGGGACCATTCTGCCAGGTCCTAATAGACAAGTAAGTTTAGATAAGTTTTTAAATAAATTATACGAGAGAGCGTGGAATCGGATAAACTGACGATTACCCATTGTGACGCATTAGATCACAAACTAAAAACAGAGCGCGAGGCCAGGCTCGCCAAGTTAAAAACCTTAAAGGAAAATACAATAAAGTTCCGAAAGGAACTAGAACAGTTTTCTGAATCTCGGCGCTCACTCAATTTAGATCTAGAAAAGAATAAGAGTGTTAGGCTAAGTGAAAGTGGCTGCAGTGATAGTGATAGTGACGGTGAGGTAACTGAACCAACTCCCGAAGACCTGCTGGTCTATTGGCTCGAAGAATCCTTAACGGAATTCAGCCCAGAAACAAGCCCAGTTAGTCCACGCAAATTTAAATTTCCAGTCAATAGGCTACACACAATGGTGGACTACGCTAAAGTAGCTAAGCTAACAGCTCAACTCGTTCCCTTATTTGATAAACCTTCATCGGCTGTTGCAAACAAACTATGCAGTGCCTAAATGATGAAGAAAAAGTGGCTTTCATTCATGTCCTTCCTACAAGGCTCAGAGGTGACGCCTATCAATTATTCGCTTCAGACGTCCCTGCTTCATTTACTGAAGTAGAGGAAAGTTTAAATAGAATCTACCTTCCCCGTGAGACATACCAAGAATTAGTGAATAAATTAATCACTACTAGACAAAACCCGTTAGAATCTCTCACTCTGTTCATTACAAGATTGAAACAGTTGTTGACGATATGCAACGAGGCAGCGACACAGAAGTATGGAGCTGAGGCAGTACCTGCTGTGAAAACATAGCTCCTGGATTTTGCCAAAAATGCTTTAAAAAGTGGAGTCACTAACCCACATATGTGTCAGTATTTGCTCACGCAGGGAGAAGGTGATTTAGAAGCTCTCATACAAAAAGTCCTGGACATGGAGAGATTACAGCAAAGTGCTACATTCGTCCAGACTCCCCAGATTTACGAGTGAGAGCATACTATAGAGCTCCCTATTATCAAATGCCATCCACACCTATGTTCACATCACCTCGAGCTCCAAACCCAAATCAGTTTTCACGTAACGTGAATAATACAGGTTCCTCAGAGTCACGACAAAGGTCATTTACAACCACTGATGTCAGAAATTCGGACACAGGTACACTGGTCCGTAACATCATGTGCAGTTTCTGCCAGCGAAAGGATCATACGTATTCAGATTGCCTTAAGCGTAAAAACACCCCTTTCTGCTCAAACTGCAAAATCTATGGACATGACGTCCGTGATTGCAGAAAAAGTCAACAGACCCAACAGATTGTTCCTCCACGCCTCTCCAATAGACCTACACAAGAGCAACACAACACAAAAAGTCCTCAAGTCTTCAACATAAGACTCAAATGCACCTTCTGTGGTCGCCGAGAACATGCAGACGAAGATTACCGCCAGAAGAAGAAATGGGAAGCCCGGCGTCAGGGAAATGACATGCAGTCGACCCAAAACTCCCCGGCTCGACTTTAAACCCACAACGCAAATCAAAAGGGTCACCTCAAGCGCCCGAAGCCCGTGTCGCTACAGTGAAACTTCCACTGGACATAAGCCTTAACGGCCATACAAAACTAGTAGTGGACTATGCCGCTGAGGTTAGTATTATTAAGAAAAGAGCTATTAAAGACCTCAATATAATTAATTTCAATGAGGCATGCACTTTACAGACCCCTTTTGGAACCGGAAAGACATTGGGAAATTGCAAGGGCAATTTTAATTTTAAAAATAAAATTTCCTGCAAGTTTCAGGTGGTACAAAACCAGCCAGGTCCTTCCGATGACGGCCTATTAGGAAACGATTTCCTATCAAACAATTGTAATGTTAAAAGCCCAAATAAAGCACTCAAGTTTCCTTGTTCGGAAACCAATCCCGAAGAGTTTACTGTGCCTTTGTCATGCAAAACGGACAAGCTGTATTCCAGAAAAGCAGTCGAACCTAAACAGGTTAAGCTATCTAAATGCAGTGTCTCCAAGGCATCTCAAAAAAGTAATGCTGGCTGCCAGGTTCAACAAGAGCCGACGGAGTGCGAAAAGAGCTGTCTGGGTGATCAAGAAACCAGCAAAATGAGGCAGCATCTGGTTAATTTAGAGGAACCAATATGCATACCTGCTAGGTCACAAATTATCACCACAGTCCCGTTGCGAGTGAAGGAAGAAATGCTCTGTCTATCAAAAGAGATAGACGATGGAGTCTTCCTGGCCAACAGTTTACTCCCTACTGGGAAAGAAACAGTGCTAGTTGCCATACTCAACATTAACAATTTCCAAGTAGTCATCAAGAGTTTATTATTACAACTGCTCCCTATAGATGACTACGCCGTCATCCCAATAGGAGAAGTCACACAAACACCAGTGAGCTTCCCAAGGCGGAACAGAAGTCAAGCAAGACTTCTTTCTCCAGAATGCCTAGATATAAGTTACAAACACGGCCCAAGAGCCCTATACACAACGCGTGCGAGCTCAGTAAGACCCGAGTAGAGGCAACAATGACTCCACTGTCCAATAAAATAAGTTAAAAAAATTTTACATGGCCCCAGACCCAATTCAGAGATGCGAGCGAGCTCCAGAAGCCGACAAGCAAAATGAAGCTGACTCCTCAATCCAGTATAGCTAGATGTAAGATAACCACAAGGATAAGGAGCCCAACAATAGGTGCGTATGAGCTCAGTAAGACCTATTCTCAGGCAAAGACGACTCCACCATCCAACAAAGTTAGTGTTAAGAAACAACAGTGGCCCAAGAGCCCTATCACAAGTGCGTGCGGCTCAGTAAGACCTATTTAAAGACAAAGTTGACTCCACCACTTAGTAACATTAGTGTTAAGAAACCACCTTGGCCTAGGAGCCCCATCAACAGTGCGTGCGAGCTCAGTAAAACCTATTTAAAGACAAAGTCGACTCCACCACTTAATAAAGTTAGTAATAAGAATAAAAAGTGGCCCATGAGCCCTGTAAAAGACGCGTGCGAGATCCGTAAGACTTCATTGAAGGCAAAGTTGGCTCCGCCGTCAAGTAATATTAAGAAAACCAATTTTTCAAGACACATTAGCCAAAATACGAATGCGTGCGAGTACTGGGACCAGTCAAAAGTATCCATAAAACATGATACTCCACCAGAGCAGGAAGCACATACCCTGCCAATTAGTAAAGTAAGTAATAATACTCACAAAAAAAGGTTACAACAACCTAAAACAAACGCAAGCTTTTCGGAAAATACAGCTATCTTACAACACGTAAGATACTTACTTCCGGATCACGAAGATCCCAAACACACTGCGCGAGTCAACAGGTTAGACCAAGAGCTCAGCCTAGACCCAAATCTAAACGTCTAAACGCGGAAGAAAAAGCTTCGATATCCGAACTCTGTTATGACAAGGTGACAAACTAACATATACAAATGCTATCACCCACAATATCCCTTTAATTCAAGATCAGGCGCCCATAAACCAGAAGACCTACAGATTACCAGAGACTCAGAGACAAGTAATCAACGAACAATTAAGAGAAATGTTAGAGAACGGGATAGTCGAAACTAGCAAAAGCCCTTGGAATTCACCCTTATTAGTTGTCCCCAAAAAGGCGGGACCTGATGGTGAAAAAAGGTGGCGCGTCGTTGTTGATTTTCGTAAATTAAACGAAAAGACAATTGGCGATGCATTTCCGCTACCCCGAATCGAAGATATTCTTAACCAACTAAGTCATGCCAGGTACTTTACCACTATCGATTTGGCCAACGGCTATCACCAAATCTTAGTTGACAAAAAAGATCGACATAAGACCGCGTTCAGCACTAATTACGGGCACTTCGAATTTAAGCGTATGCCATTCGGACTCAAAGGAGCTCCCGCTACATTCCAACGCCTTATGAAATTCGTTCTGACAGGCGTACAAGGCCTCGAATGTTTCGTTTATCTTGACGACATCGTCATTTATGGTAAGAACCTAAATGACCACAACGTTAAACTTCGAAAAGTCTTCGACAAATTGAGAGAGAACAACCCCAAACTGCAGCCAGAGAAGTCCCAGTTCTTGAGAAGAGAAGTTGTTTATCTAGGGCATAAATGCTCCAGCGAAGGTGTATTATCAGACCCCGGCAAAACGGCCTGCGTCCAAACATTTCCTGTTCCTAGAACAGTAAGGCAATTTCAGTCCTTTTTAGGACTTGCCAATTATTATAGGAAGTTCATTCCGGACTTCTCAAAAATCGTTCGTCCAATTACGAATTTACTCCGCAAGGATGTAAAATTCACTTGGACCGAGAAATGCCAAAAAGCATTTCAAAGCATTAAAAATGCTCTAATTTCCCCACCACTTTTAATTTATCCAGATTTCTCTAAACTTTTCAATCTTACAACGGACGCCAGCAACGAAGCATTAGGCGCTGTGCTTTCCCAAGGAGAAGTGGGGAAAACTAGCCTATCGCCTATACAAGCCGAACGCTGAACAAAGCCGAGAGAAATTACTCCACTATTGAAAAGGAGTTACTGGCTATTGTCTCGGCAACTAGAAATTTTCGATGCTACCTTCAAGGCAGGAAATTCACGGTCTACACTGACCACAAGCCTTTCAAAGGTGTCTTTTATGTTAAAAACCCGACTTCCCGTTTGGTGAAATTTCACCATAAATTGTCAGAATTCGGTTATACCATCGAATACAAACCAGGGAAGTATAATACCAATGCGGATGCATTAAGCCCCATTCCACAAGTATTAAACGAAGACTGTACAGGCAAGACCTTAACGGTACAAGCCCAAGTCCACCACACTATGGACTCTGATGTGGAGCAAAATATTCCCCCAAATATAAAGAAAACAAAGAAACCCGCTCATTGCTTCGCCGTGACCAGAGCTCAAAAACAGAGAGCCTAAGAGGCCAATACTAGCCCCAGCGCTGAAACACAGCCCATGGCAGCGGAAAATCAAGAAATTAAACCACCAGAGGCGGAAATACAAACCCCTGCCCCGCTTGAACAAGAAAAGATGTCCAGTCAAGGCACCTGAGATAATCACGAGCCCCAAGGAAGTTCAAACAATCCTAAAGGATTACCACGACTCTCCTTTCGGCGGCCATCAGGGTGTCATTAAGACTTATAAAAGAATTAGACGCAAGTACTGGTGGAGACACATGCTTAGCGATATAAAGAAATACATAAAAAAAACCCTAAGTGCCAAACAATGAAAGCATCTCCAAAATTCAAGATGCCAATGGTAATAACGGGCATCGTAGAACAACCTTTCGACAAGGTTTACCTCGATATAGTGAGAAGAGACCAAATCAGGTAATGAATATATCTTAACCTTTCAAGATAATCTTACCAAATTGGCATGCCATACAAAATGGAAAAGCAGCAACGGTGTCGCAAGTCTTCTTCGACGAGATTGTCACGCGTTATCGCATTCCAAAGAGTGTTATTAATCCAAAAAAAACCTACCATGCCTAACTGCCTAATCTCAGATTCATAACGTAAATCAAAACACAAATCTCAAACGCACGTCATGCGTCTAGCAAAATCACGTTTTTACCTTTTATCCCAAAAAAAGGCATTTCAAATCTTTTAAAATTCAATAAACTTGTTGCATAATCCTAAAATTACGAATTCCTAACGTAAATGCAACAAAGTATACTTCCACAAACGATAAACAACAACCATCAGGTGTCAGATATTCTATCCCATTTGGCGCGTGCCTAAAATGAACATAATTTCTTCTACAAATGAAATGTAATATGATCCGGCGCTAGTATTCGCTCAACGTAATGATTCATTCATGAAAGCAATCGAAGAAAATCGTCACCAGGCAATTAAGCCCAAATACGTGACTACGTCATCGACCGATCTAAGACCGGCAAAATTACCCAACAGGTGCACCTTTGAATGGCTGCACTTCGTTGCATTGGAAATTTTGTTATGCATGGAATCGAACACCGGACTTACAGAAAATTGTTTTTCGATTCGATTTTTTTTGGAATTTGTTATTTCCGCTCAATTTCCTGATTTTGTTATTCAAAACAGAAAATTGAATGATCATCAATTTTTCCCTTAGAAAATTGCTGAATTTTAGAAATTTGTGGAGGGGAGTATCATCCCCATGTAAATCAATAATATAAATATGATGCGGTTGAACTAGGAAAATCAGAGAGTAATCTTGAACCTACTAGGAGAGTCCCCCTACCAAAGGTAAGGCCTCCTAAGTATCTAATTAAAATAAATCTTTACCAGTAATAAGTGAAAAGTCGATAAGTGTTTTTTTAAACAAAGTGGAAAGCCGAAACAGAAAATTGTTAATCTATTACATTTAATTATAATAAATTTTGTTTTCTCAGAAAGTTGCGTTTGAATTAACATTTTTGATTATATTGCGTTACACCTAAAGAGCTGTAACAACGTATAACAAAATTTTGGTGGCAACGGTGGCATTTTTGTAAAGGTTTGTAAGACTTTCAAAAAACCCACAAAACCCAGAGAAAGCAGCAAGATTTAAAAAACAACACGAATGTGCTGGTCCAGAGCAGAATCGCCCCTAAGAATAGAGCAGCCCCTCTTTATTGACGGCATATTGGACGACTTCGTCTATTTTTCTGAAGACAGCGAAGACTTTGATCACCTGGAGAGCTACCTGGACGACTCCCTGGAGAGTTATTCTGGCCCCCAGGAGCATCTGAGCTACATCAGCCCTCCGGACGACAACGCCACGGACGGAGACAACTTGGTGGACCTGCTGATTGACGTCCTCATCGAGAACACCGACCGGACGCCCGAAAGCATCTACAGTGAAATCCACAGAGACATCCTGGAGCGAGAGGAAGAAGATACCTGGGACTACGACACCTTTAATAAAGTGTGGAACAAATACCACGACAATAAGAGTAACGTAAGTTAGATTAATTTTAATTTCAATAAATATATATATAAATTTTGATTTTAATAATTATATTTAAATCTAGGCTAGATAATAAGTTAATCAAAAAAAAATAAAAATCCTATATGTAAGTAGACAATGTAATATATATATATATATTCATACACTCTCCTTTTTTTTTGTTTTTGTCTCAGACCCAGTCACAATTTCTCTTCTCCTCTGGTCTAAATTTCTATAGGTGAAGGTACTCTCTCCGGTGTTAGAAATTTTTCTACAATTCTTTTAACATCCACAAACTCCCATATAATTTTTTCTTTTGAGGAATATCAAATAAATTCCTATCAAAGTGGAAGGTAGCAAAAAGGTTATAGGAACCAGATCGCAAAGAAGCGTTCGTGACACACTTCTATCAGGGTTAACTTCACACCGAAGGAAACCCACTAAGAAAACAGCACAACAAAAGCGATCAGGGAATAGCAAAATGGCTGAGCCAGAAACACTCACCCTTAATGACGCCAAGTCATTAATACCCGAATTCGACGGGAATTCTGAAAATTTGCATAGGTTTCTGAACTTATGCGAAATGTTTCAAAGAGAGGACTTAACAGAAGCCTCAAACGCTCTTTATCTACATGTGATAAAAGCTAAATTAGTCGGAAGGGCATACGACATTGTTAAATATGCCGATATTAACAATTGGAAGGAGCTTCAAAAGGCCCTCCAAGAACAATTCTTAGAATCACGTTCTCGTATCTCTATTCAGAACGAAATTCTATCTCTAAAGCAAAATTCTAAAGAAGAAACTAAAGAATATGCTTTCAGAGCACAAAAATTATTGGCTCTTTATAATGACGCCACTTCCAGCCTCACAAACGAGCAAACCCTAAAGAATCTCTTATTAGAAGAGAATAAGAAAATGGTGCTTAGAGCCTTTGAAGACGGTCTAAAAGACGATTATATCCGTCTCCTCACTAAAGCCAAAAGCCATACAGAGCTAAAAGACTCTATGAAATTCGCTATGGAGCAGGCTGAAAGAAACAGCGCTTTCAGTGAACGCCTCAATAGCTGTTCTAAGTGTCATAAGAAAGGGCACACTGCTGAAACTTGCTTTTCGTCCAAAGTAAGAACAGAAATCCCCAGACTCGTTTGCTTATACTGCAAAACCCCCAACCATCACGTGACGATCGCTAATTCAATTACTGCATTTCATACTAGCACTTTTCTTATTGATACAGGAGCTGAAATATCAGTCCATAAAGCCACTAGAGCACTAGGTGATACCCTAGTAAACAAAAGAGAAAACATCACTGTATCCTCACTAGCAGGAAAACCCTTGTCTACGCTAGGAACAGCTGAATGTAATTTTAAAATAAATGGTGATATATTCACGCACCGTATTCACATGGTAGAGGGAAATTTTAAATTAAAATACGACGGTATACTAGGGCACGATTTTCTTGACAAATTTTCATGTATAATCGATTATAGCAACAAATCACTACTATTAAAATTATCCATTAATCAAAATGTGGATTCAAATAAGAGGATAGATACACTTATCGAGTATGGAGGTTTGAAAGACCCAAGCTCAGAGGTATCTCCTCAAATAAGAGCAGATAACAGGTATGGAGGTTTGAAAGACCCAAGCCTAAATAAACAGACCCCTTCAAAGAAAGGCGACTCTCATCATATTCAAGCAAAAACAAATAAATTAAATAAACAGACCCCTTCAAAGAAAGGCGAGTCTCAAAATAATTCTACAAATAAAGAAAGTAGAGCAAATGAATGCAATGCCAGCAGAATTACAGTACCGGCTCGCACTCAATTGGTAGCCAAAATAAGAATATCACAAAGATATAGTTTTCTTTGTGAACACCAAGAGTTGAAGTCAGGATTGTTACTTGGAAGTACACTCATAGAACCTGACCAAACAGGTCACGTGAAAATCTACCTACTCAACTCCAATCAGCAAGAAGTTACAATAAGTGAAACAGAAAATTGGACCACATTTGTATGAGTTAAGGAATTTTGATATTATTAAATTAAACTCGCAAAAGGATCCTATTCAAGAGAGACTCACTAAACTCGCATCTGAGTTAGACCTCTCACACTGTAACGCTGAAGAAAATCAGTCCATCCTAGATATTTGTCGTAGGTATAACGACATATTTTATTTAGACGGAGATTTTCTAACTTGTACCAGTGCAGTTAAGCACGAAATTCCTTTGCTACCAGGAAAGCCTACCGTTAACGTTAGACCATATAGGTTGCCAGAAGCACAACGTAACGAGATTAATAAACAAATTAATAAAATGCTTGAAGATGAAATAATAAGCCCTAGTTCAAGCCCATGGAACTCACCATGGTTATTAGTTCCCAAAAAACCAGACGCAGCTGGTAATAAGAAATGGAGAATTGTGATTGATTTTAGGCGTCTCAACGATATCACTGTAGGAGATGCATTCCCCCTCCCTAATATAACTGACATTTTGGACCAACTAGGGAAAGGTAAGTACTTTAGTACCTTAGACCTAGCAAATGGTTTCCATCAGATTCCCATGAATGGAAACGTTAAAGAAAAGACTGCGTTTAGTACACCTTACGGGCATTATCATTATAATCGAATGCCCTTAGTAGTTATTCTAGGAGAGTTCTGGCGCACTTTTTTGAGCCTCCAGGATTTCGCCACAGATGGCGCCACCGCCGCTAGGTGGTTTGAACCCATACTAAATGTAGGTTTGTGTCTTGGCTGTATTGGTTTGTGCCTTGGATACACCGTTGTGACTTGGGCGCACCATTGCGTCTCGACTGCACCTTAGCGGGATTAACCGGTACTACCGGGATGTAGCATTTGGTCTTGACTGCGCCCTAGCGGCATTAGCAGGTACTACCAGCATGCTCCGGTTTTCTAGCGACATCTGTTCGGGCGCAAACGCCATTTCTTGAGTAAGGTTCCCTAGCGGCCTTAGCCAGAACTACCTGGCTTTGCTGTTTTCTTTTATTAGCGAGAGAGTTCAGCATTATTCGAATTTCACAACATGACATCACCATGAACAGATTCTAGAAGATGTCAGTGAGACATTAGCCGATACTGCCAGCATGCTCCGGTACTACGGCTTTCTTGGATGTGTGGTACGGTTCTCTTGGAAGTTTTTTGCTTCACTTTTGGCCCACACGTGGCAGCATGCTACGGTTTTGGGAAGTTTTTTGCTTCACTTTTGCCCACACGTGGCAGCATGCTACGGTTTTGGGAAGTTTTTTGCTTCACTTTTTTTGGATGTGTGGTGCGCCTAAATGTAGGCTTTTGTTGTTTTCAAGTTTTGCGCCTGGTTTTGAATTAAAGCAGGCCATACACCATCAGTTTGGCCGTGGTTTTACTGTAAAACCACGGCAAAACTGATGGTGTATGGCGAACCCCACGTTTTGAGGTTCGGATATCTACTAAAACCAGAATTCAGGTCATGCCAGAAATATCTTTCTCAAAACGTGGGCAAGACGTGGGCAAGGCCATACACCATCAGTTTTGCCGTGGTTTTACTGTTTTGCTCGTTAATAATCAACGTTAACTTAATAATAAGCTAAGAAGTAAGCGACATTTCTGCGTGTTTTACATTTAAATGTACACGGCAAGAAAAGGAAGAAATAAAGAAAAAAATAATTAAAAAAAAATCAAACTCTTTAAAATTTTTATGAATAAAAATAAAAAATATGAAAGCGCAAATTGCATGCAACGAAACAGAATGGAAAATATTTCATTTTCGTAAATAAATGAGAAGTGGCGGAGTTTTCACGTTTTACTCTCATAGAATGTTCCTGCGCTTCTGTGAAAACCGGTTTTCATGAAATAATCACAATGTTTGGTCACATGTTGTTGCTGTAAATGGACACTATAAGATGACGGCAAGACGTGGTCAAGTTGGATGGTGTGTGGGGCTTTTTCTTGACCACGTTTTAGGTTCTTATCTCGACTAAAACGTGGTTTTTAAAACCACGGCAAAACTGATGGTGTATGGCGCCCTTATATTAGTAATAATTGATTTTTCTTGAGCGCCTAAATGTAGGCTTTTGGTTTTGAACTAATAATTAAAGTTAATAGTAGGAAATTTTTGTTCATGTCAATGGATTCTAGATGGTGGGTATGTGGGGGGGATAATAAAGATAGGGAGGGGGGGGGGGGGTAATGGAATTTTCATCAGAAATGCTCTACGGGCTCTGATTTTCGAGATATTAGCGTATTAATAATTCAAGTTATTTTTGCTCATGGAAATGGATTCTTGGCGGTGTGGAGTGGGAGTTTTCATCAGAAATCCTCTACGGGCTTTGTTTTTCGAGATATTAGCGACATCCGTTTGAGCGCAAAACGCCATTTCTTGAGTAAGGTACCCTAGCGGCCTTAGCTGGAACTACCTGTTCCCAGGATTGGGTTGAATGTGTGTGTGTGTGTGTGTGTGTGTGTGTGTGTGTGTGTGTGTGTGTGGCTTATCATATTATGAGCGCAACGACGGATACTCTACCATGGGGGGCATTACGCCATTTCATCAGATCAACAAGTGGCAAGCGCTGAAAGAATCTAAGTCTAGTGTAAATATATAATGTATTATAGTTTTAGTTTCATTTATTAAAGTAATTAAAGTATTATAATTATAAATTTATTTGACATTGTATTATAGGTGTTTTGCAAGAAATTATAAAACATCTTTTTTATTGATCCAAGAATTGTGTTTTGATGAAAATCCAAGCCATTTAACGTAAGCTTTATCTCCACTCTTCTTTAAGATTTTCTCTACGAGGTATAGGTTTGGGTGTTTAACTTTCAGCAGCTCCAATTCGTAAAAGCATCCTGTGATTGGATTTCCTTGATAATCTTCCAGCCGATATGTCATGGGATTTGTGTTTTGAACTTTAATAATTTTAAAAATCTCAGCTGTCCAGTTTGGTGTATAGCCTTTCTCAAATATATGCTTGTATTTGCTGATGCGTACAAAATCCCCAACTTTATACTTTGCAGGAACAACAATTTTTATATGATTGTATACAGTTGAAAGCAGTTTTTTCTCATTGGAGATGTTGATATCACGGGGTTTTGGAAAGCTGTTAAGCTGTTATCCGAGCTGTTTGGAAAGCTGTTAAGCAGTTATCAGAGCTGTTTGGAAAGCTGTTAAGCTGTTATCAGAGCTGTTTGGAAAGCTGTTAAGCAGTTATCAGAGCTGTTTGAAAAGCTGTTAAGCTGTTATCAGAGCTGTTTAAAAGCTGTTAAGCTGTTATCAGAGCTGTTTGGAAAGCTGTTAAGCTGTTAGCAGAGCTGTTTCAAAAGCTCTTAAGCTGCTTTCAGAGCTGTTTGAAAAGCTGTTAAGCTGTTATCAGAGCTGTTTAAAAGCTGTTAAGCTGTTATCAAAGCTGTATGGAAAGCCGTTAAGCTGTTATCAGAGCTGTTTGGAAAGCTGTTAAGCTGTTATCAGAGCTGTTTGGAAAGCTGTTAAGCTGTTATCAGAGCTGTTTGGAAAGCTGTTAAGCAGTTATCAGAGCTGTTTGAAAAGCTGTTAAGCTGTTATCGGAGCTGTTTGGAAAGCTGTTATCAGAGCTGATTGGAAAGCTGTTATTGAGTTAATAACTAAGATGAATGAAAATCTATTAAAAGAAATTATCACGACTAGGAATGCAGTGCGAAGGAAATTAAAAGCCCTAAGGATGGGAAAAATTGAAGCAGAAGCTCGACTTGAAGAAACCTTTAAGCCAATCAATAAACCCTTAAAAGAGTTTGTTAGAACAGTTAAATACGAGCCGCCGGATATAGTCATATTTGAGACAAAAGATGTAAAAGAAGAAGAAGAAGCAGAAGAAGAATCCAATGAGGTTGTGGAACCTTTTACCCCTCCAAAACGAAAATATGTTAAAATGGAGGCTAGTAGCACACCCATAAATTATGGAGATTATTCCTTAACATCTGAGGAAGAATTCGCAACACCTGAACATTCAAGAACATTGACAGAAAGGTATCCTGTCACCTCCCCCGATACGTCTGGATACATAGTTTCAAACTACTTAAAGCTATTCACTGATAATAGCCCTAAAATTGATCCAACCTATGGAGTTTACTATGATAACAACGCATGGAGAATCGGTAATTCAACGTTTGATGTTGATGATGTAGGAAATATAGTTATCAAGGGGAAGAGCTATAAAACAACTTTGGGGTTATGTGAGCTGCTATTTATGAAAGATCCTATAAAAAGTCTATATACTAAAGAGGATTTAACTAATTATGGATCTATTTTGAAAGATACCAATGCATATAAACGTGACTATGCTGAAGATGGACAAATAAAAGGTACTAGAGCGGCTAAGTATAAAGCTATAATCAGTAAACTTATACAGCATAAAGGCATGGGACTAATGCGTCTGCCTAAAGAAAACATTGATCACATTTACTGGGATGATCCAAATGAATTAGTGGATAGACTGCGCCTTCTAATGGCATCAAAGCAGGCTGGAAACACCAGTCACAACAATGAAATTGTATCTATACTGGAGGAGTTGCGAGAAGCAGATATTCTAGTTTAAATACTACTCCATTGCCATGCTTCTACACAATCCACAAATGAGCGTTGACAAGTTTGTACGTTTCTCTAAGCGGGGATATTTTGGGAAAGCAGGTGAACGTGGACCAACAGGAGCGCAAGGACCAGCCGGTGAACAAGGAATTCAAGGACCAGCTGGTAAACAAGGAGCACAAGGTCCAGCTGGTGAACAAGGAGAGCGGGGTATTGGATTTAATTTAACGATAAACGGAGACTACGATCTGAACTCAAAGTGTATAAAACGACTTGGTGAACCCCTTGAAAATGATGATGCTACCACCAAAGACTATGTTGATAAGAAAATTAAAATAAGTGTGGAAGAAATAAGAAAAACTATTAATATAGAGGTGGCAAATTTAACGCTATATATCAATGGCGAAATCGCAAAGATTGAAAACTATCTGTTTACTTCAGTAATAAATAAGAAAGACTTGACACCAAAAGATGGTGTATATGAGTAAAAACTCTTGATAAATCTGTTTCATTTACAATTACGATGAGTAAGAGACAAGTGGTAAATGAGCTGCATAAACCAGCGAGAAAAAATTTTAAACGACGTCGTGCGATTATCAAAGGACTAGATGACTTGTGGCAGGCAGACTTGGTTGAAATGGATCCCTACAAGTATGTGAACAAGGGTTACCGCTATCTGCTGACAGTAATTGATGCCTTCTCCAAATATGCATGGGCAATTCCAATTAAAAGAAAAACTGGTGTAGAAGTAAGAGATGCCATGCAATCTATATTAAGCGAGCGACGAATACCTAAAAACCTGCAGACTGATGATGGAAAGGAACTCTACAACAGCCTCTTTAAAAATCTAATGCGGAAGCATGCAATTAATCATTACTCTACGTACAGTTTCCTCAAAGCATCAATAGTGGAACGATTTAACCGAACTCTGAAGGATATGATGTGGAAGGAATTCAGCTTTAATGGAACTTATCAGTGGATTGGTATGGTAAAGAAACTGCTCACTGAATACAACTCAAGAATACATCGAACCACGAAAATGAGACCACGTGATATCAACACCACCAATGAGAAACAACTGCTTTCAACTGTATACAGTCATATAAAGATTGTTGTTCCTGCAAAGTATAAAGTTGGAGATTTTGTACGCATCAGCAAATACAAGCATATATTTGAGAAAGGCTATACACCAAACTGGACAGCTGAGATTTTTAAAATTATTAATGTTCAAAACACAAACCCCATCACATATCGGCTGGAAGATTATCAAGGAAATCCAATCACAGGATGCTTTTACGAATTGGAGCTACTGAAAGTTAAACAACCAAACCTATACCTCGTAGATAAAATCTTAAAGAAGAGTGGAGATAAAGCTTACGTTAAATGGCTTGGATTTTCATCAAAACACAATTCTTGCATCAATAAAAAAGATGTTTTTTAATTATAATACTTTAATTACTTTAATAAATGAAACTAAAACTATAATACATAATTTATTTACACTAGACTTAGATTCTTTCAGCGGTTGCCACTTGTTGATCTGATGAAATGGAGTAATGCCCCCCATGGTAGAGTATCCGTCGTTCCGCTCATTATATGATAAGCCACAAACATACACATACACACACACACACACACACACACACATTCTACCCAAGCCTTGGAACAGGTAACGTAGCCCAATACAACACACCCATACAATCCTATATCTACAACTTTCCTGCTAAGAAAACTTATTTAGGTGCAGCAAAACCATGATGACGTCATGCCGATATCTAGAACTCTCCCGCTAATAACAGAAAACAATAAAACCAAGGCATGCTGGTAGTTCCGGCTAAGGCCGCTAGGGTACCTTACTCAAGAAATGGCGTTTGCACCCAAACAGATGTCGCTGCGTATAGGCTAATGTCTCACTGACATCTTCTAGAATCTGTTCATGGTGATGTCATGTTGTGAAATTCGAATGATACTGATCTCTACAACTTCCCTCCGCTAGGGAACCTTACTCAAGAAATGGCGTTTACGCCCGAACAGATGTCGCTAGAAAACCGGAGCATGCTGGTAGTACCTGCTAATGCCGCTAGGGCGCAGTCAAGACCAAATGATACATCCCGGTAGTACCGATTAATCCCGCTAGGGCGCAGTCGACACTCAATGGTGCACCCAAGACACAAACCAATACAGCCAAGGCACAAACCGACATTTAGTATGGGCTCAAATCACCTAGCGCGCCATCTGTGGCGAAATCCTGGAGGCTCAAAAAAGTGCGCCAGAAACGCCATAGTTCATCTACTGCCCTTTGGTCTAAAACGAGCTCGTTTATGGATATAATTTAACAGAACATAATTCTCGACTCCAGCATGTTTTTGAGCGGCTCAGGGAACATAACCTGAAGTTGCAGCCTGAGAATTGCCATTTTCTCAGCAGGCAGATAGCCTATCTTGGCCATTTAGTCACTGAAAACGGAGTTTTACCAGATCCTTCTAAGCTCGAAGCAGTCGATCATTATCCAGTACCTCGAAAAGAAAAGGACGTAAAATCTTTTCTAGGTTTTGTCGGTTATTATCGTCGACTCATCCCTAACTTTGCCAAATTGGCCAAACCTCTCACTACTTTGTTAAAAAAGGACGTTCCTTTCAAATGGGATGCTTTTTGTGACGGTAGTAGTGTAACTATGGCGTTTCTGGCCCACTGTTTTAGCTTCCAGGATTTCGCCACAGATGGCGCCACCGTCGCTAGGTGGTTTGAGCCCATACTAAGTAGGTTTGTTTCTTGGCTGTATTGGTTTGCGCCTTGGATGCACCATTGTGTCTTGGGTGCACCATTGAGTCTCGACTGCGCCCTAGCGGGATTAATCGGTACTACCGGGATGTGTCATTTGGTCTTGACTGCGCCCTAGCGGCATTAGCAGGTACTACCAGCATGTTCCGGTTTTCTAGCGACATCTGTTCGGGCATTGTGTCTTGGGTGCAGCATTGAGTCTCGACTGCGCCCTAGCGGGATTAACCGGTACTACCGGGATGTATCATTTGGTCTTGACTGCGCCCAAGCGGCATTAGCAGGTACTACCAGCATGTTCCGGTTTTCTAGCGACATCTGTTCGGGCGCAAACGCCATTTCTTGAGTAAGGTTCCCTAGCGGCCTTAGCCGGAACTACCTGGATTTGCTGTTTTCTTTTATTGGCGGGAGAGTTCAGCATCATTCGAATTTCACAACATGACATCACCATGAACAGATTCTAGAAGATGTCAGTGAGACATTAGCAAATACTGCCAGCATGCTCTGGTACTACGGCTTTCTTGGATGTGTGGTACGGTTCTCTTGGAAGTTTTTCGCTTCACTTTTGGCCCACACGTGGCAGCATGCTACGGTTTTGGGAAGTTTTTGCTTCACTTTTGCCCACACGTGGCAGCATGCTACGGTTTTGGGAAGTTTTTTGCTTCACTTTTTTGGATGTGTGGTGCGCCTAAATGTAGGCTTTTGTTCAAGTGTTGCGCCTGGTTTTCAATTAATATTAGTAATAACTGATTTTTTCTTGAGCGCCTAAATGTAGGCTTTTGGTTTTGAACTAATAATTAAAGTTAATAGTAGGAAATTTTTGTTCATGCCAATGGATTCTATAGGGGTGGTATGTGGGGGGATAATAAAGATAGGGAGGGGGGGTAATGAAATTTTCATCAGAAATGCTCTACGGGCTCTGGTTTTCGAGATATTGGCGTATTAATATTTCAAGTTATTTTTGCTCATGGAAATGGATTCTTGCCGGTGTGGGGTGGGAGGGGGAACGAAATTTTCATCACAAATCCTCTACGGGCTCTGGTTTTCGAGATATTAGCAACATTTGTTCAAACAATTAGCTAATTGGCAATTATATAATTACTAATTGGCAATTAGCAGCTTGGTTGGTCAAATTTAAGTAATATCACCACTTGCTGTAAATATTTAATAGAAAACTTCAAGTTTAAGGTAAAAATATGGTTGCTGGGAGGTGTATTGATACAATTTCTTTTGCCGAAAATAATGTTGTCAAACCAAAATTAAATTTCAATATTTATTCACATCAAATTAATTATTTATTTCTAAATCTTAAGTTATAAACTTTTTTCCTATGTTCTATATTCAAAATTGGTAGCAATATAAGTGAAGTTCTATGAATCCTATCTTGGAAACGAAAGCGATCCAGAGCATATGTCTCCCAAGGTCCCTTTCTTGGCTCATATTCAATTATATAAAGTTGTGGAGCACTAGTACTAAATGTAACTTTCATTATCACTAATAATTTAGAAATATTAATAATAAAAAAAACTAGTTTCACATTATTGATTTTTTTTATTTAATGAATATAATAATTAATTGGATACAAATTAACATCATGGCGAATAAACTCTATTTTAAACGTTCGACCGATAGGACCTCTATTTATAATATAAAAATCTCCTGCAGTATTTATCTCCAGTATAGTTTCATCAGTAATTGTGTTGTACCGTGCAGGAAGGAAAAGTTGACAGTCTTCCAAGTCCAGGATGATACGAGATCCAAATGCAGTCTTACATCTTCTGGCGCCCAGAATCTTGTATTCCTTATTAAATTCCATTTCAGCTGTCTTTAGAGAAGGTGGGTACTGCTCCAGCTTCTTCAGTTCCTCCATTGCGTTTGCCATTTCAGATTACTTTCTCCTTGGTTGTTTATCGTTTGAACTCCAAAATGAAACTGATTGCAAATCTGATTCAGCTCCTTAATTTATAGTCATGGTTCCAAAACAAGTTTAATCCTGCTTAAAGCAAATTTGCAATATCAGCACATTAAGCTGAATGATTCATGTAATTTGAAACCACACTTCCTGTAAGCAACCCAATTCTAAGAATTTTACTGATCGAAAAGTTTCATTGGAATTCGTAAACATCCTGTTGTAAACAAATTTAAGCAATATCAGCACATGATTCATGTTTACTCTTTTCAAGTAATTTGATACCGCACTTCCTATAGGCAGCCAAAAATTTTATTGTTCCAAGAATTTTGCTGATCGAAACGTTTCATTGGAATGTAAACAAATTTTCACATGTTCATGTATGCAAACAATCTTATTTGCAAATTCAACCAGCAGAATAAAGTAATCAAATTAATTTGAGTGATTTTCTTATCGTGTAATTCGATATCATCTCAGCCTATAAGCAAATTCGTTGGAATTCATCCTGTGCAATGATTATTGTAGCAGCAGGATCATTCATGTTTACAAACCGTTGCTATAAAAGCGCAAGCAAACTCTTGGGGAGCACCAGTCAATCTAAGTGATTTAAAGTGTTAGTGCCGAATAAGAAAAAAAATTAAAAATGTCTATCACAGTAATAAATGAAAGTTTTTCATTAATTAAGAAATTGCGAGAATATGTGTTGAAGTGTTTAAGTGATGCAATTTTGTGAATAAAAACAATATTGTTAAAGAGTGCAACAGAAACATTCGTAAATATCAAGCAGCATTTCGAAAGTGTAATAAGAATGCTATGAAACAACATTTGCACAGCTGTATTGCTCAAATTAAATCGTTGAGAGTGTTAATCAAAGTTCCCCATCGAGGTGGAGGAATTAATCAACGAGTAATAAGAAGTGATTTTGTTAAGTGGGAAGAAATAAAAACAGCATTCGTAGGTAGAATTAGGGCAGGTGTTATCGTGAATATAAGCCACCTAGATCCTAAGCTGTTTATGCAAGATGCTTCCAAATTACTAGCTCGCCGCATTAAGAATACATTAAAACAACAATATCATATTAAAGTGGCTACAACGTTTTGCGGCGAATTTATTAAACAAAATGCTGACAATGAAATTATAAAAGACATTAAATATTTCCAAGCGAGAACTGCTCCAATCAGTGCAGATGATAATTTAGAGGAGTGGTTTAAATCAAACATTTTGGATCCAATAAACACTCAGCTAGAAGAATTCCAGGAAAAAGACAGTGGCTGGGCACTGCACTCTATAATACATTTAGCGGTGCATATCAACAAGTTTGAGCCGATTCGGGGATCATTTTATGTACCTCTGCCAAAGGAGATTGCATCAAAGAAAGCTTGCATCAATGTACAAAATAATGATGAAGCAGTAACATCAGCGCTATACCCTACAAATGCTCATTCTGAAAGGTTCTCATCATATCCACATTATTCTACTGTGCTAAATTTAACTGGAATAACATTTCCCATGACACTTAAGCAAATAACGCAATTTGAAGGCCAGAACGATTTATCAATAAACGTGTTCATCCTAGAGAAAGAGCGTTTCTTCACCACAGTTCCAGTTAGACTTACGAAACACAGGATGGAGCGACATGTAAATCTCTTAATGTTGCAAGATGACTATGACCAAGCTGATGATGATGAAGATCATATGGATGATGATGATGATGACGATGATGATGATGATGCCTGCAGATATCATTTCTGCTGGATTAAAGATCTTTCGCGCCTCATATCGAAACAAATTTCGAAACATGGTGGTGGTAGAAGGCATATTTGTGACAGATGTTTGCTCTACTTTTACTCTGAAGAAAAATTAACATCACACACTCCCGAATGCGAGAAGCAAAACGACTGCAGAATTATGTTTCCCTCAGAGGAAAAGAAATGGTTGGAATATAAGAATTATAACCATAAGAATCCAGTCCCGTTTTGTGTGTATGCTGATCTTGAATCAATATTGAAGCCGATTCAGGGAAACGATCAAAATACACAGCGAATCCAGGAACATGAAGTTCACAGCATAGGATTCTATTTCCACTGCAAACATGATGCTCATCTCTCATATTACAGAGCATATCGAGGCAAGGACTGTCAACAATGGTTTGCATTAGAATTGCAAAAAATTGCCTCCATAGCTGTACAGGAGAAGCTGAACATCAGGCCAATGCAGCCCTTAACTAAAGAGGAACGGCGTTCACATATGGAAAATACTTGCTGCCATATATGTGAAAAAACGTTTGCAGCAGATGAGGAACGAGTCCGGGACCATTGCCACTTAACAGGAAAATACCGAGGGCCAGCGCACAATGCATGCAATCTGATGTATCAAGATTGCTCCATAGTTCCAGTAATTTTTCATAATTTATCCGGATATGATGCCCACTTCATAATTAAGGATATAGCTACATCTTTCCCAGGAAATGTTTATCTCTTACCAATAAGGAAAGGAAAGATATATCTCATTCACCAAGCAAATGGACGGCAGCCACATAAAATTCAGATTCATCGATTACTTCCGTTTTTTGTCAGAATCTTTAAATAAGCTATCATCATTGCTGCCGATGGATAAATTAAACACTACAAGATCGGTATGGCAGGGATTGGATGATGACACGATCAAACTTCTTACACGCAAGGGTGTCTTCCCATATGATTTTATTGATGACTGGGGTAAATTGGATTTCCGGAACTTGCCAACACAGGAAGCGTTCTACAATAAACTGACTGACAGTGCTATATCTGCCGAGGACTACAATCATGCTGAAGAGGTCTGGCAAAAATTTGAAATACAAACACTTGGTGAATATTCAGATCTATACCTTAAAACTGATGTTCTCCTATTGGCTGATGTGTTTGAGAACTTTCGAGAAGTGTGCATGAAGACATACAATTTAGATCCAGCACATTATTACACCATGCCAGGCCTAACATGGGATGCTATGCTAAAATACACTAATGTGAAATTAGAGCTGATAACCGACGTAGATATACTGCTATTCATAGAGAGAGGCATTCGAGGTGGTATAAGTCAATGTTGGAACAGATATAGTAAAGCCAATAATAAATATATGGATGATTTTAAGCCTGAGGAGAAAGAGAAATACCTGATGTATTATGATGTGAATAACCTTTATGGATGGGCCATGTCACAGCATTTACCAACCGGAGGATTCAAATGGGTTGATGTTCCCAATATTGTCGTTTCCGAAATTCCTGATGATTCTCCAACTGGATACATATTCGAAGTCGACTTGGATTATCCTCAACATCTACATGATAAGCATAAGGACTTACCGTTTTGCTCTGAGCATGCAGCACCACCTGGAGCAAAATTAGAAAAGCTTTTGACAACATTACATCCAAAAACTAAATATGTTATACACTACCGAAAATTGAAGCAATGCTTATCACATGGACTCATCCTGAAAAAAGTGCACCGGGTACTTCAATTCGACCAATCAGCTTGGCTTAAACCATATATTGACTTAAATACCACCAAACAGATGCAGGCTACAAGCGATCATGAGAAGGACAGCTATAAGAAGATGAATAATGCAGCTTTTGGTAAGACCATGGAAAATGTACGCAAGTATAGTGATATCAAGCTTTGCATGAAGTGGGAAGGTCGTTATGGTGCAAAAGCTCAGATTGCGGCACCCAACTTGCACAGTGCAACGATATTTGATGAAAATTTAGTTGCTGTGGAATTAAGGCGACTCAAAATATTATTGAATAAGCTGCTCTATATAGGAATGGCAGTTATGGAAATTTCGAAAATATGCCTCTACGACTTTCACTACAGTTTTATGCAGCGTGAGTATGGAGATAAATGTAAAGTCATGTATACTGATACAGATTCTCTAATATATGAACTTGAAGAGAAAAATGCATATGAGTTTATGGGCGAAAATATAAACAATTTTGATACAAGTGATTACCCAGAAGATAATGAATTCAATTTACCGCTCATGAATAAAGAGATTCCTGGGCTAATGAAGGATGAGCTGAATGGGAAAATCATGAGCGAATTTGTAGGCTTGCGCTCAAAAATGTACAGTCTGCGTATAAACGCTGGTAAAACTGTAAAAAAAGCGAAAGGAGTAAAGACTAATGTAGTCCAGAGGCATATCAATTTCGAAGACTACGTTGAATGTTTGAATAACAAGCGAATATTAACTGCTAATCAGAGCTCCATACGATCTCATCACCATAACGTATACACTATTAGTCAAAAAAAGATTGCATTGAGTCCCTATGATAATAAGCGTCATATTATGAGCGGAGCGACGGATACTCTACCATGGGGACATTACTCTATTTCATCAGATCAACAAGTAGCAGCCGCAGAAAAAATCTAAGTCAAATGTAAATAATAAATGTATTATAGTTTTAGTTTCATTTATTCAAGTAATTTGCATTATAACTACATGTATAATTGTAAAATAAAAAAGTATTGTAATTGTATTATAGTTATAGTTGTTTTTCAAGATATTATAAAACATCTTTGTTATTAATCCAAGAATTGTGTTTTGATGAAAATCCGAGCCATTTAACGTAAGCTTTATCTCCACTCTTCTTTATGATTTTCTCTACGAGATATAGGTTTGGGTGTTTAACTTTCAGCAGCTCCAATTCATAAAAGCCTCCTGTGATTGGATTTCCTTGATAATCTTCCAGCCAATATGTGATGGGATTTGTGTTTTGAACTTTAATAATTTTAAAAATCTCAGCTGTCCAGTTTGGTGTATAGCCTTTCTCAAATATATGCTTGTATTTGCTGATGCGTACAAAATCCCCAACTTTATACTTTGCAGGAACAACAATTTTTATATGATTGTATACAGTTGAAAGCAGTTGTTTCTCATTGGAGATGTTGATATCACGGGGTCTCATTTTTGTAGTTCGATGTATTCTTGAGTTGTATTCAGTGAGCAGTTTCTTTACCATACCAATCCACTGATAAGTTCCATTAAAACTGAATTCCTTCCACATCATATCCTTCAGAGTTCGGTTAAATCGTTCCACTATTGATGCTTTGAGGAAACTGTACGTAGAGTAATGATTAATTGCATGCTTCCGCATTAGATTTTTAAAGAGGTTGTTGTAGAATTCCTTTCCATCATCAGTCTGCAGGTTTTTAGGTATTCGTCCCTCGCTTAATATAGATTGCATGGGATCTCTTACTTCTACACCAGTTTTTCTTTTAATTGGAATTGCCCATACATATTTGGAGAAGGCATCAATTACTGTCAGCAGATAGCGGTAACCCTTGTTCACATACTTATAGGGATCCATTTCAACCAAGTCTGCCTGCCACAAGTCATCTAGCCCTTTGATAATCACACGACGTCGTTTAAAATTTTTTCTCGCTGATTTATGCAGCTCATTTACCACTTGTCTCTTACTCATCGTAATTATAAATGAAACAGATTTCTCAAGAGTTTTTACTCATATACACCATCTTCTGCTGTCAAGTCTTTCTTATTTATTACTGAAGTAAACAGATAGTTTTCAATCTTTGCGATTTCGCCATTGATATATAGCGTTAAATTTGCCACCTCTATATTAATAGTTTTTCTTATTTCTTCCACACTTATTTTAATTTTCTTATCAACATAGTCTTTGGTAGTAGCATCATCATTTTCAAGGGGCTCACCAAGTCGTTTTATACACTTTGAGTTCAGATCGTAGTCTCCGTTTATCGTTAAATTAAATCCAATACCCCGCTCTCCTTGTTCACCAGCTGGACCCTGAGCTCCTTGTTTACCAGCTGGACCTTGAATTCCTTCTTCACCGGCTGGTCCCTGAGCTCCTGTTGGTCCACGTTCACCTGGTTTCCCAAGATATCCTCGCTTGGAGAAACGTCCAAACTTATCAACGCTCATCTGTAAATTGTGAAGAAGTATGGTAATGAGGTAGTATTTAATCTATAATATCTGCTTCTCGCAACTCCTCCAGGATAGATATAATTTCATTGTTGTGACTGGTGTTTCCAGCCTGCTTTGATGCCATTAGAAGGCGCAGTCTATCCACTAATTCATTTGGATCATCCCAGTAAATGTGATCAATGTTTTCTTTAGGCAGACGCATTAGACCCATGCCTTTATGCTGTATAAGTTTACTGATTATAGCTTTATACTTAGCCGCTCTAGTACCTTTTATTTGTCCATCTTCAGCATAGTCACGTTTAAATGCATTGGTATCTCTCAAAATAGATCCATAATTAGTTAAATCCTCTTTAGTATAGAGACTTTTTACAGGATCTTTCATAAATAGCAGCTCACATAACCCCAAGGTTGTTTTATAGCTCTTCTCCTTGATAACAATATTTCCTACATCATCAACATCAAACGTTGAATTACCGATTCTCCATGCGTTGTTATCATAGTAAACTCCATAGTTTGGATCAATTTTAGGGCTATTATCAGTGAATAGCTTTAAATAGTTTGAAACTATGTATCCAGACGTATCGGGGGAGGTGACAGGAGACCTTCCTGTTAATGTTCTTGAATGTTTAGGTGTTGTTTCCAAACAGCTCTGATAACAGCTTAACAGCTTTTCAAACAGCTCTGATAACAGCTTAACAGCTTTTCAAACAGCTCTGATAACAGCTTAACAGCTTTCCAAACAGCTCTGATAACAGCTTAACAGCTTTCCAAACAGCTCTGATAACAGCTTAACAGATATTAAACAGCTCTGATAACAGCTTAACAGCTTTCAAACAGGTCTGATAACAGGTGAACAGCTTTTCAAACAGCTCTGATAACAGCTTAACAGCTATTAAACAGCTCTGATAACAGCTTAACAGCCTTTCAAACAGCTCTGATTACAGCTTAGCAGCTTTTCAAACAGGTCTGATAACAGCTTAGCAGCTTTCCAAACAGCTCTGATAACAGCTTTTCATACAGCTCTGATAACAGCTTAACAACTTTTCAAACAGGTCTGATAATAGGTGAACAGCTTTAATCTACTCAGCAGGTCCACAGGATTCGGTGTGCTTTCGTCTGAGTTACAGCTTCGACTTATGAATATTTCGCATGTTTCATCCTTTTATAGTACAATGAAGGTATCAAATCCTTTACGGTAGCGCCCCTTGTTTAATGAGCTCTCCTTATCAATCCACAAGAAACCATATTCATCCTTCCAACACTCAGCACAGGCTCTTCGAAATTTATCAAACTTCATGTCTGTATTCACATGATCATTATAGATATGTTTCAAATTCAAGTCATCTTGCTTGAATAAGATGATTAAATTAGCATTGTCACGTATTAAGTGCTTTGGTATATGCGTATATGTTTGACAGAGATAGAAGCTATCTATATCTTCGTGGCGACCCATGCAAAAATAGGATCGCACATTATTTTGCTTTTCACATGCTACATCATCGAAAATAAACACTGAATGTGATTTGGCTTCTTCTGGAGGTAGAACGTCGCAGTTGTTTAAGAATTTATAATACCCCAATCCTGATATATGAGTCATCACTCGCTTCAAGTATTCATACTTTGGTTGTTGTAAAGATTTTGAATATATGTAAATATTTTCATATCTCAGACCATTGGGATGTTCCAGCAAACTTATCATAACATTAGTTTTTCCACAATTCGATGGTCCAACAATGATGCTCCTTATACTATTAGGCAATAGGGGGCCATGCTTCTTTTTTACCTTCATAACACCTACATCAGCATTTCGAACAGGAAAAGGTTGTTGTTGTTTAATGAACCGCATATTAAAGACTAACGGGATTATTATAAGTACACCTGTTTATATTACATTTCAACAGTATCATCGGAACCTTATAAGATGTCGGATCACAAATCGAAATGCTCCAGAAAATCTTTGAAAGGGGGCAGAGGACTATTAAATTAAATCATCAACAAATTACCTGTAGAATTACATCTACCGGGATACCAGTACTGTGGACCAGGAACAAAGTTACAACAAAGATTGGCGAGAGGAGATCCAGGCATTAATCCACTGGACGCAGCCTGCAAGGAACACGATATAGCATACTCGCGGCATAAAGACACAAGTGATCGACATATAGCTGATAAAATATTAGCTGAAAAGGTCTGGCAGCGTGCAAAATCTACGGATGCAAATTTGAGTGAACGTGCCAACGCCTGGCTTATAACAAACGCAATGAAGGCTAAAATTAAGCTAGGTATGGGCCTTAAGGCTAAAAATAAACGCCAACCCACATTCCGAGAAGCAGTACGAAATGCACGTAAAATATTAAAAGTAAAAAAACCGAAAGACTTGATGGAAGCTACAAAAATAGCTCTTAGTGCAGCTAAAAATATTGTGAAAAGAAAGAAGAAATCAATTAAAACTCCACGAGTGATACCTGTACCAAAGGTTGGTGGAGCGCTTCCGTTCCTCATCCCGCTGTTTGCTGGGCTTTCAGCATTGGGAGCACTATCGGGAGGTGCAGCAGGCATAGCTAAAGCAGTAAATGATACCAGTACCGCAAAGGCAAAATTGGAAGAAAGCAAACGTCATAACCAAGCAATGGGAACTATAGCGGTTGGTAAAGATGGAAACGGGCTGTTCTTGAAGCCGTACAGAAAAGGACTTGGACTCTATCTACAACCTCAACCAAAAAACTATTAAAGACGCTACCCAAAAGACCGCTAAACGAGTTGGATCTTCACAAATATACCACACACTTGCCGCACTTCAGAGGAGTATTTATGCGTGATAATCTTCCTAAAAAGCCATGGAAGCGAGAAAGCGGAATTGTTAACTTGGACATCTCAACTGGAGCCGGTACACACTGGGTAGCGTACTACAAGAAAGGTGATAACATCGAATACTTTGATAGCTTTGGCAATCTCCAACCACCAAGGGAGCTCATAAACTACTTGGATAGTAATATTACGTACAACTACAGCTCTTATCAGAACTATGATGCAGTAATTTGCGGTCACTTATGTTTAGAGTTTTTATATAATTGTTATAGCCATTAATTATTATCTATAAATAAATGTATCTATATTGAAATTGTGACAGTTCATTATCAATCGCCATGTCATTAGCACTTACTCTCACGGGAAATTCATCTCTACTCACTTCTGAGTACTTTCCCCCGCTGGAGCTAGCAACGGATTATGTTTGTGGATTAATTGATTTTCAAACATACAACTCTATACCAAATATTGATGTGAGCAATAATCTGGTTCATGTAGGGAATGAGGTTGTTGAGATACCTGTTGGATCCTATGAGATTGATGATATAGCAAAATACGTACAAGGATACTTGGATAAAGAAGGGAGAAGGATAAAGGTTGCGATAAAGGCTAACAATAATACATTGAAGAGTGAAGTCAAGGCAACTGAAGAAATACATTTTGAAAAACAGAGATCCATAGCTCCTCTGCTAGGATTCAGTAAAAGAAATTTGACTGCTAATATAGTGCATGCATCAGAGTTGCCAGTCAACATCATTAAAGTAAATACTATACGCATCGAATGTAATATTATATCAGGATCATTCTTCAACAACACACAAGTACACACTCTCCACGAGTTTTCCCCGAACGTTGGGCCTGGGTATAAAATAATGGAGGTACCAAAAATGTAATCTATTTGCCTGTGAACACCAAACGTATAAGTTGTCTAACATTGAAGCTCCTTGACCAAGACGGTGACTTAATCAACTTCAGAGGAGAGACTATAACCATCAGATTACATTTGAAGCCACAGCATGTTGATATACAATAATGATAAATACGAGTTCGGAGCAGACAAGATCATTAGTCAGCGGACAACCTTGAAGCGATCAAGACCTACATTAACACCTGCAAATTCAGCATATTTACAATCAATTGGCTTAACGCTGAAACAATGAATAAAGGAATACTAGATATTGCACCAGACGCTCACTTTGATAACAGTGTTACTAAATTTGAACATCACTCCTATTCACCATTTCTAACATCATTTAAAAACAGCGATGAAATCCGTATCTCTGTACAACATCAGGACTTGAATCTTCTACCCAGCAGGAGTTTTCTTTACATTCAGGGGTCGCTAACAAAGCTGGATGGAACCGTTTCAGCAACTGCAAAATTAGCTAACAACGCTCTACCATTTCTTTTTGAGGAAATACGCTATGAATTGAATGCAGTGGAAATCGATCGTACAAGAAATCTTGGGATTGCGACAACATTAAAAAACTACGTATCGCTAAATGCAAATGTAAGCAGGATACTACTCAACGGCAGTTGGTCACCAGATTCATCCGTTATACCAACCAATCGACTGTTAAACTATTGTGTACCTCTGAAATATTTATTGGGATTCGCTGAAGATTACAAGAAAATTCTGATAAATTCCAAACATGAACTCATATTGATCCAGAGCAGGACAGATGATAATGCCATTATATCACCCACTGATGTGGTGAAAATTGAAATTAATAAACTTCAATGGAGCATTCCACATGTTACAGTATCCGATGATGAAAAGCTGCAACTATTTAAAATTATCGGGAGAGGTCGCCCGATACAAATACCATTCCGCAGCTGGGACATATATGAGTATCCAGTACTACCGGAATCCACGCATCAAACCTGGTCAGTTAAGACTTCCACTCAACTGGAGAAACCTCGATTTATCATCTTAGCATTACAAACGGATCGAAGGAACGATAAAACCAAAGATGCAAGCAAGTTTGATCACTGTCAACTCACCGATGTTACAGTTCATTTGAACTCAGAATCATATCCCTATGATGATTTGAATTTGAAATTTGATTTGAATAGATACGCATTGCTGTATGAGATGTATAAAGTTTACACAATCATACTATGGTCATCAGTATCAGCCGTTCCTCACATGGGAGAAGTTCAAAACCGATGCTCCGATCGCTGTCATTGATTGCTCACATCAAAATGAAACAATAAAAACTGGACCTGTTGACATAAGGCTAGAATTCAAGACATCTGAAAATATACCGGCTAATACAACAGCATATTGTCTGCTTCTACACGATCGAATAGTGGAATACAGTCCGCTGACAAGTGAAGTTAGAAAGTTAAATTAAGAAGATGGCTGTCGTCGTAGACGTTCAAGGATTCAAAACTAGTCTCAATGAATTTATCACTAAAGAACTGGCAATTTTAAACAATGAAAACCAGATACAGCACTTTATATTTCAACCACCGTTCAGATACAAGGATTTGACTTCAGCAAAAAGAGGCAAGTAAAATGGGTTCAACACAATTTTCATGGATTCCGCTGGGATGATGGCTACATACCGTATCACAAGCTGTACACTATAGTTGAACCACTGCTTCGAAATAAAATCATATTTGTAAAGGGAGCTGAAAAAGTTCAATGGATGCAGAAGATAGTTGGAGAGAGTGAAATCATTATCAATGTCGAAGATGAATACAACTGTGGAAAACTAATAGAGATTAACACAAATGCGCCATCTTGCCAAGTTCATATTGGACAATGTGCTATAAGAAATACTTTTATAATAAGAAATTTTATTGGAAATAAAAACAAATGTTTATAAAAGATAAGACTTTTCAAACACACATACCCCAGAACCCTCACTGACATCTTCTAGAATCTGTTCATGGTGATGTCATGTTGTGAAATTCGAATGATGCTGATATCTACAACTTCCCTGCTAAGAAAACTTATTTAGGTGCAGCAAAACCATGATAACGTCATGCCGATATCTAGAACTCTCCCGCTAATAACAGAAAACAGCAAAACCAAGGCATGCTGGTAGTTCCGGCTAAGGCCGCTAGGGTACCTTACTCAAGAAATGGCGTTTGCACCCAAACAGATGTCGCTGTGTATCGGCTAATGTCTCACTTCTAGAATCTGTTCATGGTGATGTCATGTTGTGAAATTCGAATGATGCTGAACTCTCCCGCCAATAAAAGAAAACAGCAAAGCCAGGTAGTTCCGGCTAAGGCCGCTAGGGAACCTTACTCAAGAAATGGCGTTTGCACCCGAACAGATGTCGCTAGAAAACCGGAGCATGCTGGTAGTACCTATTAATGCCGCTAGGGCGCAGTCAAGACCAAATGATACATCCCGGTAGTACCGGTTAATCCCGCTAGGGCGCAGTCGAGACTCAATGCTGCACCCAAGACACAATGCCCGAACAGATGTCGCTAGAAAACCGGAACATGCTGGTAGTACCTGCTAATGCCGCTAGGGCGCAGTCAAGACCAAATGACACATCCCGGTAGTACCGATTAATCCCGCTAGGGCGCAGTCGAGACTCAATGGTGCATCCAAGGCGCAAACCAATACAGCCAAGACACAAACCTACTTAGTATAGGCTCAAACCACCTAGCGGCGGTGGCTCCAATTGTGGCGAAATCCTGGAAACTAAAACAGTGGGCCAGAAATGCCATAGTTACACTACTAGCGTTCAAATTATTGAAGGAAAAATTAACTAATTCTCCTATTTTACAATTTCCACGTTTCGACGAAGAATTTATTGTAACGTCGGATGCAAGTGAATTCGCAATCGGCGCAGTACTATTGCAAGGAAAAATTGGTATCGATAAACCTATATATTTCGCCAGCAGAACTCTAAACCCTGCTGAGACTCGATACTCAACAATTGAGAAGGAGTTATTAGGAATAGTATTTGCGGTTGAACAATTTCGTCCTTATTTATATGATCGCAAGTTTACTATAGTCACCGACCATAAGCCCCTCACGTGGCCCATGAATTTAAAACATCCCACTTCCCGATTGATGAGGTGGAGAATCATATTAGAAGAATATGACTACCAAGTCATATATAAACCGGGCAAAGCAAATTCAAACGCCGACGCACTCAGTCGTGCTATACCCGAAACAAAAGCTATACAAGCTATTACTAGAAGTCAACAAAAGACTCAAGACATTAAACAAAATCACGATTTTACTCCGATTATCATAGAGGAAAACCCTCACAACCTACTGCAAACTAGAGGCATAAAAAATAAGTATTTCATTTTACCCATTAATAACAGTACTCAAGAAAGTTTATTAAGAACACATCTGCCCAAAGATCTAGTAATACCAGTCGGAGATATAATAGAACATAAAACCAAGAATAATTCATTTATAATCGGGCGTGTACCTATACCTACTAGGACTGCAAGCGATAGAAATGAAATCAGGATTATTTTCAGGAAATTTAAAGAACACATTCCCACTGACAAAACTGTGTCCATTTCAATACCCATTATTAATGCGCCAAGTTATCTCGAGTTAAAATTACTATGCGCCGAGGAATTTCAAAATTCCAATAAGAAGCCTATCATTTTCTTCAACAAAATAATTCAATTGGAAGACCCTGTAGTTATCAAACAAGTCATTTCAGATTATCATATCACTCCTTTAGGCGGTCACCAAGGAGAAACAAAAACCATCAATAAATTAAAGAAAATTCATTACTGGCAAGGTATGAATGAAGACATTAAGGAATTCATAAAAAAATGCTCTTCGTGTCAAGTGAACAAATTAAGACCCAACCAGAAAGTTCCTATGAAGATTACTACAACGAGCAGTAAACCCTTCGAAAAAATTTTCTTGGACATTGTAGGTCCCTTACCATCTAGTTACCTGAACAACAAGTATTTGCTCACGTTCCAAGACGATTTAACAAAATATTCGGAAGCTATTCCATTAAGTAACGCTGAAGCAAATACGGTAGCAGAAGCATTCGTTACACATATTGTCTGTAGACATGGCCTACCTGAAGCTATTCTGACCGACCAAGGTTCCAATTTTTTGAGCTCAATGTTTACCGAAACTTGTATATTATTAAAGATTCATAAGTTACAGACAACTCCTTACCATCCACAAACAAATGGAGCGCTAGAAAGAAGCCATCGAACTCAAGCCGAATATCTTCGACACTATATGTCAAAAGATTCTCTAACCTGGGACACTTGGATCCCCTATGCCATGTTCACCTATAATAATTCCACTCACTCAAGCACCGGCTATACGCCACATGAACTTGTATACGGATTTCATGTAGAAATCTCTCCTTCCATACAAAAAAACCCCGAAGTCACATATAACTATGATAATTACGTAAATGAGCTAAAAGGTCGACTCCAATATTCCCACAAAATGGCAAGAGAAAGGCTTATAAAGAACAAGGAAAATTCCAAGTCTTATTATGATAAGGCTACAAAGCAAAAAACAATCGTAATTGATGATAAAGTGCTGATCAAAAACCACACTAGAAAAAATAAGTTAGCGCCTCTATGGGAAGGCCCATACGAAGTGATAGATACCACTTCTGCAGAAAATTCTATTGTGAGAATCAAAAATAAAAATAAGAAAATTCACAATAACAATCTGAAACTATTCATTAACTAACTTCCAAACATTCAATTCCTCCCCTCAGATCAAAATGAGCTCACTCATCAACTCATTCGTTCGTGGACTTATTGTATTATTGGCTTTATGCGTCAGCCAAACTAGTGGAACTCAAGTTACACACTTCTCAGCAACACCCGGAATCTACTTTGAGGAATTCGGAAATGCACAGCTCTACAGCAATACATGGAAATTAGTTATGTATTACAATTTAGACAATTTTTATTTTGAACTAGAATTATTGCAAATGCAAGCAGAGCAAGCGGAAGACTTATGTCATAATATTACAAAATACTCAGGCAAAAATCACTGTGAAAACCAAATAAACACCCAAAGATTGATCTTAAATGGAATAGATCAGATCAACGAAATTTTGGAACCCAAAAATTTGAGAAGCAAGCGAGCTCTTTTGAACGTCATTGGTAGTGTACAACGTCTGATGAGCAAACAAACTATGTTTACTAATTATATGCAACGATATGCAATTTATACGCAACGATATGCAATTAAGAAAAAAGAACTGATATGTAAACTGAGAAAAGGCTTAGTTCATCGAAATAAAACACTTGCGTTGATCTATAGTTCTTTAATCGATCAATATCACTAGGCGACTGACCTTATGGTACAAATTACAAAAATTTCAGAAAGAGATTAACGGTAACTTTGTTTCATCTATTTACACTTGAATGATTTGAACATTAACAAATTGAAACAATTGAAAGCAAAAAAAAAAGTATTGCGACAATGTATTGTGATAGAAAATTATTATTCTTTATCATTGATTTAAATAATAGAAAATTTATCTTGCTTGAACATCCCGACCACCTTGAAGATATTGGAATCTCTTCAACCTAATTAGTTGGCAGTGGGGCCACCTTGCAGACTCCACGACGAACAATTCCCTTTTTTGTGCGGATGTCCACCACCCGTATCCGCCCATCTAAACCAGGTATTACCTTCTCGATTCTGCCCAATAACCAATGTTGAGGAGGCAGTAAATCGTCTGCGACGAGAACTAGCATATTTTCCTTGACATCTGGGGAGTAACCAGACCATTTATACTTTTGTTGAAGCTGTAGTACATACTCGTTCGACCATCTTCGCCAAAAATGCTGTTGAATGAATGTCAGCCGTTGCCAACGATCTAGGGAAGACAACTTCCTGTCCGTATAATCGGGTTCCAGTAGGGCATTAAGGGGACCATTCACCAAAAAATGTCCTGGAGTTAGCGCTGTATCGTCACTGGGGTCCGATGACATCGCAGATATAGGCCGAGAGTTGAGAATTGCTTCAACCTTCACCGCAACCGTTCCTAGTTCTTCAAACGTTAGAGCCTGTTCGCCAATAGTGCGCACTAAATGATATTTGGCAGATTTTACGGCCGCCTCCCACAACCCTCCAAAGTGAGGAGTGCGAGGCGGGATAAAACGAAAATTAATGCCAGCCTCCAAACAGTACTTCGAAATTTCCTTACGGTTTTGCTGCGAATAGAACTGCTGTCGAAACTCTGCCAATTTGGTTTTTGCTCCCACAAAATTGGTGGCGTTATCACATGATATTGTAGCACAGATTCCACGTCGTCCTATAAACCGGATCAATGCTGCTATAAAGGCATTTGACGTTAAATCGGATACTATTTCCAGATGGATAGCTTTGCAGGCGAAACAAACGAAGACAGCGACATAGGTCTTCTGACGTACTCTTCCACGGAGTCGCTCCGTTATCCAAAAAGGACCGCAAAAATCCACCCCAGAGTGAAGAAAAGCTCTCACGGATTCAAGGCGAAGCGCTGGTAACTGACCCATTATTTGATTATGCAGCTTCGGTCGATAATGGAAACAATGAATGCATTTTCGAAGCACCCAATTCGCAAGCGATTTGGCGTTGATAACCCAGAACTTCTGGCGTAGAAATGAAACTAAGGCCTGGCTACCAGCATGAAGACATTTATTATGTAAGAAGGTAACGTGGGAAAAAACAAAACGATGGTTTTTTGGCAGAAGTATTGGATGTTTAGTGCAGTATGGTATGTCTGCATTCTGCAACCGCCCGCCCACTCTAAGAAGATTTGGAGAGTGGCCATCTAAAAACGGAGATAGATTTTGTATGCAACTCTTCGAGCTGATCCTTCCATTCGCTTGTAGTGACTTCAACTCTTCAGGATATGTATGAGCGATTTTTTGACGCTTTAGCGATACAATTTTATAAAAACGAAGAACGTAAGCAAAAATTCTACGAAGTTTTGGAAAATTGTTCACGTATTTATGTGATTCTATAAGGTCTAAACTCTTATCATCTATAACTAAAACTGTCTTTGTTTTTCTTTTTTCTGGAATGTTAGCTATTTCTGAATCAATAATTTTTTCCGGAGGCCAAGATTCAGGCGGGTTTTGCAAAAATAGTGGGCCTGTGAACCACATTGAATTTATCAGATCATCCACACATGCTCCTCTTTATATAATATCTGCTGGGTTCGACTTTGACGGAACGTGCCTCCATATGACATGATTTCCTGTAGTCTCTTGGATCTCGGCAACCCGATGCGAAATAAAGGTTGACCAAGTTGAAGGATGCCCTTGCAGCCAATGTAAAACAATTTCCGAGTCTGTCCAAAAATATACCTTATCAAGTGGATTCAGTAACGAACGAATCGAATTATATAACCTAGTTAGTAATAAGGCTGCACAAAGTTCAAGCCTGGGTAGCGACAGAGATTTTAGTGGAGCAACCTTAGATTTGGCTGTGACTAAATTAGTAATACGTTTTCCTGATAGATTCTTACAGCATATATAGATCGAGCAGCCATAAGCTCTAGTAGACGCGTCCGCGAAACCGTGTAATTCACGCGACTGGAGAGTGGTAGTGGTAAAAATGTATCGAGGAATTCGTATCGTATTGACAGCTTCCAGTTGATGGCAAAATCGTATCCACTGTTCAGCCATATTTGACGGTAATTGTTCATCCCAGCTCATCTTCATTGTCCATAGTTCCTGCAAAAAAATCTTTCCAAGTACAATGATTGGGTTCAGTAATCCTAATGGATCGAATAAACTAGCGAGATCCGACAAAACCCTTCTCTTGGTAATTGCAGAGGAAATCTCTTTTAATGACCAACGGAAGCAGAACTTATCCTCAAATGGATCCCATATAATTCCTAAGGTTTTAATAATGTCCACATCATTAATTCTCAGCGGAGTTTCCTTCTCAGCTTCTCCTATTCTTTCTCGAAATATCTTGTCATTTGAGAACCACTTCTTTAATTCAAAATTTCCTTGAGCAAGTATAGATTCAACCTCAGTTTTGATTTTCATCAGTTCTTCTCGCGTGTTTGCACCGCTGATCATATCATCCATATAAAATTCAGATTTAATAACTCGAGCACCTGTTGGGAATTCGTTCAGGTTACGATCGGCCAAATAATTGAGGCAGCGTGTAGCTTGGAAAGGAGCGGAAGATGTGCCATAGGTTACAGTTTTTAATAAATATGTTTTTAATGGTTGAGTAGGTGATTCCCTCCAAAGTATGGCTTGATATAGACGATCCAGCTTGGTAATCCAAATCTGCCTATACATTTTTTGAATATCAGCTGTTATCGCATATTTGTAGCAGCGAAATTTTATAACAATTGTGAAAAGATCATTTTGTACAACAGGTCCGCAACTTAAAAGCTCGTTTAGCGATATACTTGTACTAGTTCGACAAGACGCATCAAACACCACACGTAACTTTGTGGTAGAACTTTCTGGGCGTATAACCGGATGATGAGGAATAAAATATTTGGGTCGAGTTTTCTCGTGATCACAGAGTTCCATATGACCCATAGCCTCGTATTGACGCATAAAATCCACATATTGATCCTTTAGTTCACTGTTTCTGGAGAGCCTACGCTCTAAGGATAAGAATCTTCTTTTGGTTATTTCATAGCTCCTCCCCAATAGCATAGGATCCATTTTAAATGGGAGCTGAAGAATAAAACGATTGTCACTGCCGATAGTGCTGGTTTTAAGAAAGTGTTTTTCACATTCCTCCTGCTCATGTGTCCAATCAGATTTTATGCTCTTAATACTTTCGATCTGCCAAAATTGCTCCACAAGATCTAAAAGAGCTTTATCATAAGATGGTACGGAAGGGTTTACTATTAAACAGTTCTTATATTTCGGAGTTGAATTTGCTCGAAAACGCCCACCAATAATCCAGCCAAACTCTGTTTCTCTTAAAATTGGATGGTTATCAGAAATCTTTAGCTGACCTTCCTTTATACAACGATATGTAATATCTGCTCCCAAGAGCAGGTCGATTTTCCTCGGGATGTGAAACTCTGGATCAGCTAACATAATTCCTTTGGGAATATTCCAATCCGATGTTTGGATATGTCTATCTGGTTGGGAACCCGTGATTTTCGGAAGAATCGATGCGTCTAAGTCTATATACTTGTCGTTTAATCTCGATTTAATGGATAAGATTGTCTTAAATTGAGATACAGCGCAAATTTCATTGATTCCACTTATGTCTTGCTCCGTACGACATCGTTTCAGTTGCAACCTTTTCATCAAATCATCAGTAATAAAATTGAGTGTTGATCCGGTATCTAATATAGCACGAGCAAGAACTAGTTCCCCATATTTATTTTTAATATGCACAATAGCTGTTGCTAAAATCACATGCTCTGAGCTTTCAGACCTGTTAGCTGTATGTAAAGCAGCAGAAGATGACAATCCATTGGTTCCCATGGTTTCGTTGGTAGATGTAGATAAAGCAGTTTCACCCGTATTATGCACAACCGCATTCGACGATACGAAGCGATGTAAAAGTACATGGTGATGATCTCCACAGACCTTGCAACCGGGTGCTGAACAGGATTCTAACATATGTCCCTTATTCAAACAATTTAAGCAAACGCCCAATTTCTTTGCTTCCCGATATCGCTCTAGCACCTTAAGTTTTTGAAACTTCCAACACCTTTGAATCGCATGGTTATTACCTTGACAGAAGAGACAATGGAGCTTCGAAATAGTAAGACTGGTTGATTTACGATTTGTGGAATTTTTTACTTGGAACTTAGATAACGAAGATATTTTGGCTTGACTTGAATTGCATGGTCTTAAATCTAGTTGTTGACACCGCTTATTCAAAAAAATTACACACTCGTCCCAAGTAGGTACATTTTGAAAATCTAAGGACTCTTCCCACTTACATCGGGAGTCAGTATCGAGTTTACCTGTCACTATATGTAGTATCATAGTATTTAAGATATCTTCCGTAGAGCCTAATGATTTCAAGGCCTTTAAGTGTACATTAACCTTATCACTCAAGGTTCTGAGTTGACAAACTGTGCCTTGAGAAGCTACTGGAACTTCAAATAAATTTTTTACGTGAGCCTGAACAATTATACATTTGTTGTCGTAACGAGATTTTAATAATTTTAAGGCCTCATCATAATTTTTCTCTGTCATTTCTAAGCCCTCTACTAATTCTAATGCATGCCCTTCCAAGCAGGTTAACAGGTGCTGAAACTTTTGAACCTTTTTCAAATCTTGGCAATCGTGTACTAAGGTGTTAAATGAATTAATAAAGGTAAGATACTCTGTATACTCGCCACTGAATTTCGGTAGCTTTATTTTAGGCAAAATTGATGAATTTGAAGAATTTCCCAGTAACATGCTATTCGACTCAAATAACGGTGATTTTGGATCGTTTTTACCTTCTAGCTTGTGAATTAATTGTAAAATTTTTGCCTTCGTATTACAGTACTGATTTTCAATTTCATCTCTGTATGTGTCTTGATTGGAATCCATTATTTCGAGTTTATCTTGGAATTGTAAAACTTGCTGAAAATATTTTTCGAGTAAAATTTCACGGCATTGTAATTCCTCCAGAATAACGGTCTCTTCATTTTGGTCTATATAGTTTTTTATTTTCGTAATGCACCCTTTCATAGCGGCGCGTCGAGACTTTAAATTAGCAAGCTCTGCTTCAGCCATATTAATGACACAAAATCGTCAACAAAATTATATAGAAATATGTGTACTTACTAATTCCAATAAATTTATCCAAGCCAGACAAAAAAAATCTTTCTCTGATATGTCTGCAGTTGCGCCAAGGCCAACAATGGTTATTTACGGGAATGACGGCGTTTTATCTTATGCAGTTACATCTTACCACCACACTCACAGCGAACCAAAAAAAAGGAATAATGTCGGCAGCACTAATTGTAAGTTTATCACTAATATCTAATGAATAGATTACGTGTTCACAAGATCTCACTAATTAAATGCTTGCACCATAGCAAACTAAAATGCCTAGTTTTTACAACCACAGTTCACGCACTCGAATTTAGGCGAAATGTTTTAACAATCAAGCACTATCAAATTAAATCCGCCTTTTACAATGTCCGATCACGTCGGGGTCACCAATTTTTATGTACAACGTCTGATGAGCAAACAAACTATGTTTACTAATTATATGCAACGATATGCAATTTATACGCAACGATATGCAATTAAGAAAAAAGAACTGATATGTAAACTGAGAAAAGGCTTAGTTCATCGAAATAAAACACTTGCGTTGATCTGTAGTTCTTTAATCGATCAATATCACTAGGCGACTGACCTTATGGTACAAATTACAAAAATTTCAGAAAGAGATTAACGGTAACTTTGTTTCATCTATTTACACTTGAATGATTTGAACATTAACAAATTGAAACAATTGAAAGCAAAAAAAAAGTATTGCGACAATGTATTGTGATAGAAAATTATTATTCTTTATCATTGATTTAAATAATAGAAAATTTATCTTGCTTGAACAGGTAGTATTAGCAAATCTTTATTTGGGACGCTGGATGATGAGGATGCTAAACACTATGATGAACAAATACACATACTAAGAGCTAATGAAGACCATCTCTTAGAATTACTGAAATCTCAAACCCTGATTATCGACAAAACTGTCCATATTTTCAACAAAACCTCAACGGGAATCCAAAATGACATCAAGGCGATTAAAGATAAAATTGAGAAAGTCACGAAGTCATTTAATCAACTCGCGACAGATGTCAAAATGCCCAAAAGGCCATTTTAGAAATGTTATTAGACATAAAGCACGGAACTCCCAATCCGCTCATAATATCAACTTGAGCATCTCTTATCCACTATTCGGAAGAACCTTCCGTCGGGTACAACCTTACCTGTAGCTACTACGCAGAACCAACTCTTAGATCTATATAGAGTTAGCCGTACAAGTACCAATAAAATTAATAATTTAATCATAATAGAAATTAAAATATCCCTACCCTTAAACACAGAATTCCAAATGTATAAAATAATCCCCTTACCTACCCTAATCAACGATTCATTCATTTATATAAAACCCACTACCGAATACTTGTTAGTCACACTAAATAGAGAAAAACATTACCCCTCTAGTAGTGAAGATATTACAAAATGTTTGCAAAAAACTCCTCACAATTACATTTGTCAAATAACGCATCCAATCCATAACTTAAATGCGAAGGACAACCAATGTGAAATGGAATTATTAAGGCACTCTCAAACGCCTCCCCTATCATGTGGAATGAACATCTTAAACATTTCCACCTTATAGATACAATTATCCAACCCTAACAAGTGGTTATTCAGTTTGAAATCTCCTCGAACTGTAGATAATATTTGCAGTAACAATATCGAACCAATTACAATAAAGGCAACCGGAATTCTAGAAATATCGCCCAATTGCTATATAAGAAGCGATGATCAAACGCTCTATGGACACTCCGAAAAAATTTCAATCGCTGAAAAATTCTGTTTGCCATCGATTAATCTAACAAACATCACCCTCGATTATCATAAAATTAAGTATAATCCTCCAAATACAATCACTATAAAAAATAGTGAACATCAGGCACTTTTTGAACTAAGCCAAGATATAAAGACCTTAGAAAAGGCTGAAAACGAAAATCTAATTAACGTGACAGCACACGATATTCACCATTATTCCATTATCTATATAACGTTAATGATCATTATAATCATATGCGCTATAAAAACAGCCCTACCCTATCTAAAAGCTAAAAACCTTAAAGCGACGGACATTCCGCCTTCATCAACTCAAGAGAGTGATAACGAAAAAGAAAATATTAAAGAAATCACTAAAACTAATAAATTTTCTCTAACCAGAGCGTTAACTTAAAAGAAGACAAGATAGAAGAGAAAGGAAAACGCAAATTTCCCATCATCATACAAAATGAACATATATATATATTACAAAAAAAAACCTTATAACAAATTATAATTATATTTACTCAAATACTATTAACAAAATTTTTTTTTTTTCTAAGAATTACATATACTCAAACTAGAAAACTTTTGTATAAGAAACACACATTTTGTTAATTTAAGAAATATATTTACTGAAATACTAATAATCTAAAATACTTATTTACAAACTAAATTTGTACTAGAATCTATTCTACATTAAGCAAATACGTGTTAACCAAAACTTCTATAAGCATAAGTCAAAGAACCTAGATAATAAATTACAGATAGAATCTAGAATATAACCAATTACTAGCCTAAGTAAAATAAATCACCATGTAAACTACAGATACCTAGTTCAACCAACCTAAACTCCGTGTAATTTCGATTCTCTTCAAGAATACGAAATTCCTCCTTAGGGGGAAGGTGTTATGAATCCACTAAACCTACCATGCCTAACTACCTAATCTCGGATTCATAACGTAAATCAAAACACAAATCTCAAACGCACGTCATGCGTCTAGCAAAATCACGTTTTTACCTTTAATCCCAAAAAAAGGCATTTCAAATCTTTTAAAATTCAATAAACTTGTTGCATAATCCTAAAATTACGAATTCCTAACGTAAATGCAACAAAGTATACTTCCACAAACGATAAACAACAACCATCAGGTGTCAGATATTCTATCCCATTTGGCGCGTGCCTAAAATGAACATAATTTCTTCTACAAATGAAATGTAATATGATCCGGCGCTAGTATTCGCTCAACGTAATGATTCATTCATGAAAGCAATCGAAGAAAATCGTCACCAGGCAATTAAGCCCAAATACGTGACCACGTCACCGACCTATCTAAGACCGGCAAAATTACCCAACAGGTGCACTTTTGAATGGCTGCACTTCGTTGCATTGGTAAAGTGACATGAAGTTTCATGAATTAATGAATTATGATGACCCTGAAATTTTGTTATGCATGGAATCGATCACCGGACTTACAGAAAATTGTTTTTCGATTCGATTTTTTTTGGAATTTGTTATTTCCGCTCAATTTCCTGATTTTGTTATTCAAAACAGAAAATTGAGTGATCATCAATTTTTCCCTTAGAAAATTGCTGAATTTTAGAAATTTGTGGAGGGGAGTATCATCCCCATGTAAATCAATAATATAAATATGATGCGGTTGAACTAGGAAAATCAGAGAGTATTCTTGAACCTACTAGGAGAGTCCCCCTACCAAAGGTAAGGCCTCCTAAGTATCTAATTAAAATAAATCTTTACCAGTAATAAGTGAAAAGTCGATAAGTGTTTTTTTAAACAAAGTGGAAAGCCGAAACAGAAAATTGTTAATCTATTACATTTAATTATAATAAATTTTGTTTTCTCAGAAAGTTGCGTTTGAATTAACATTTTTGATTATATTGCGTTACACCGATCAGGGAACTAATTTCCTGAGTGAGCTATTCAAGAAGGTCTGCAAACTGCTAAAGGTAAAGAAGTTACAGACTTCCGCATACCATCCACAGTCTAATGGAGCACTAGAGTGTGCCCGTAGACCATTAATCGAATATCTGCGTACAATCGTAGACGAAAATCCCAAAACATGGAATCAATTCAATTACAATAACAGTGTACACGAGGGTACTAAATTAACCCCAGTGGATTGCCTTTACGGCTTCACAGCGGATGTCCCATCCAATTTAAAACGGGACCCTGAACCCGTATATAACCACAAAAGTTATTACCATATGCTGATATACAGACTCCAAAAATCATATGCCATGGCTCGTAAAAATCTCTTAGCCAGCAAACAACGCTCAAAGGCATATTACGACAAAACAGTCAGGCCTCTCACTTTCCACTTAGGAGACAAAGTCCTCCTCAAAAGTGAAAGCCGAAAACACAAATTGTCTCAAATCTGGGTTGGCCCATATCTGGTAATCAATGTACCCAGTCCAACAAACACTACCATAAAAATAGGCAAGCGGCAGGATGTCGTACACAACAACCGTTTGAAGCCCTATTATGAGTAGTATACTGGTACATACACCGTCAAAAAATAAGTCCCCTTGAAACAAAAGTTTGCCAGTTAAACTAAAAACTACCTACTTAAAAGTTCCGCACTCGGAATTACTTACTATGACTCACGAAGTCTATCCTTACCTAAATTTTATTTAAACCAATAAAAATTAGCTAAATACACAAGGTACGTTATTACGAATAACGAAATAAGACACAATTACTATGACTCAAGAAGTCTGTGGTCTTTCCCCACTTCTGACCTAAACCTTTTTTCTAAATCGATAAAAATTAGCTAAATACGCAATGTGCGTTATAACTGAAAACACCTCAATTACAAAAAATTATAAAAAAACCTATAATAACAAATAAATCCTCACTTTTTACTGGAAATTTTTGAAAAAGTACAATGCTCATCGTCTTAAAAGCGCATAGAGAAGATGAGGGAGTTTGGAATGCTTTGATTTGCATTCCCCCTACTTTGCTCTGAGAGCTCCCTTCATGTTTTTGTAATTCTGTTCTATCTCGTCTCCCTTTAAGCAAGTAAGCTACCATTATACAAAACTTCAACAATTCAATTAAAAACAGTACTATATCTAAATATTATAAGCTATTTAGTATGACTAATCGACTAATGAAGCCTACCCTTCATTTCCTACAGAACATGAAGCACTTATTGGTGTTAATATGTTGTTCCCATCTGGCAATGGGACAAATACAAACGGATTCCTACACAATAAGACTCCTGAATAATACAGCAATACACGATGAGGATTTAGGAAGATTACAAGTATATCACAGTACATGGAACATACTAACGGAGATCAATCTAATGGAACTGGACAACCAAACGCTCATGGCAGAACAGGCGGAACACTTAGTTCACCGACTATGTTCAAATCGCTCTCAAGCCGATGAGCTATGCCTGATACAGCAAAAACACGTTCATTCACTCTTAGAAAATATCAAGAGGAGAACAAGTGTCATTCGAGAAGTGGTCCCAAAATCAAGATCAACAAGATCTATCTTCGATGGAATAGTCAATGCAATGCACTACCTATTCGGGGCCAAGGACAGCACTAATGAACAGAAGGTATACAGTCGACTCGAGGTGCTCGAAACCAATACAAAAGCACTAGCCGACCTGGAAAGACAGCAGATGAGTGTAGTCAAAACTACACTACAACAAATCCAAAAACCATTGACATCTCATCAGGAAAGACAACGTCAAATAAATCTCCAGGTAAATAAAATTCAAAATATAACAGATGATTTACTGATGAGACAATTGAAGCAGGAAATTATTTCAAGCCTGACCTTACAAATTGTCGAGATTGAGTACAGGCAGCAAGCCTTACTCGACATAATAATAGCCAGTAAAAGTCATCAATTGCATCCGCTAGTAGTGTCTCCCAAAAGTTTATTAGAAATATACCATAAGTCCCACGCTACTAGCCCAGATGCACAAAACTGTCTCTCCCTGTCATATCAGACAGCGGAAACAAAGGCACGATTAGTCCACGATAAATTAGTCATTAGAATACAACTTCCGATTTTTAATCTACCACAAATGAAGTTGTATAGAGTGCATAGTTTTCCTATACACGTAAATAAAAAACAATCATTGGTACCCGATATACAGTACTCGCACGTAGCGCACCAGGTACAGACACAGGATATCCTATTATTAAAAACGCAAGATCTTAAAATCTTCAAAAAGATCACGCAACATTCCAAGGAGGACACTTACATCGCTAAGCTAGGCATTCCCGTAACAAAGGCAACTCTGTCCAAAGAATGCGTAGTGAAGCTGCTCTTTAATCCAGAGACCTGCTTATCAAACTGAGTAAACCCAATTCGTGGATATTCTTGTTGTAGAACCAACAATTATACACCTCCAATGTACCCAACAATTCTTAACATCAAAGATTGAAGGTCAAGGAATAATCACTATCAATCATCCCTGCCAATTACAAGTTGGATCCCAAACCCTACACTATGAGGCGGAGAATATCCAGCCATTGAGTCTCAAACAATACAATTACTTTCCGGAATTAGTTCCATTAGAGCAAATGGTAGATAAATACCTCAATAAAACCAAACAAAAAGTACAGTCTGACAAAATACAGACAGAACTATACTCAGGAGATGACACTAATAGCATCATCCTAGAAGGTACCCAGTCATTAAAACAACTGGAAGAAAAATTAGAAAAAAAAGTTCCTCATACCAGTCACCACCCGACACATGTACAAGCTGCATCATTCGTATCCCTAACTGGTGTTGTCATCACATGTATGGTACTGTAACTGGTCGCCAAATGGCTAGTCCCATTCACTAAAAAATTATCGTCCATACAAATCTGAGAAAACTACAGAGGCGGAGGAACAAATCGAACAAATCGAAACAATCGAACCTACCCCTCTCAAAAGGACCCGCACCTTGCCACCTACAAGGTCAGTACAAGTGGTATAGTGTCACCACTTCAAACGGTAACAATAACGAAGCATTATCACTGGTACTAACATACACAAAACAGAATGTAATAGTTTCAATAAACCGAAATAAATAATTAGAATATACATACATATAATAGGAAACGTAAAAGAGGAGAAGAAATAAGTAGTATTAAAAAACTTAGAAGTAAGAAAAACAAAAATTTATTCCATTAATACAGGAATCAACAAAAAAAGGAGAGAACAGAAAAAGCGTTCTCACCACATCCTTTTAGTAGAAAATAAATATAAATATACAATATAGTCATAAGAGCAGAAAGAGATATATGTATATAAAAACATCTTCCTCCCTGTAACAAAAGGGATGTCCTTTTGTTTAAATAAATAGTAATTAATAAATAGAATTACAGATAAAAAGGAAACAAATAAATATTGTAACTAAGCTAACCTAGTATAAAAACTAAATAACCACTAACACTAAAAATAAGGCACAATATACGAGTAAGTAAACTAAAAGCAACAACAACAAAAACAAAAACAAAAACAGTAGAAATTAGCAAAAACAAAAATTAAGTAAAAAGGAAAATAAGAATAGAATAGGAATAGGTATTTAAAGCAGTTCTAGAAAATAAGATAACAAATTTTTTTTTTAAATAAGAAAATATGTTAAAAAAAAAACCTGTTCCAAGCCAATCAAAAACCGAACGACCGCGCCGACCAAAAGTAAGACCAACAAAAGAAAAACAAACAACAAAATCCTGAAAGGGGGACGGGAACATTAAGTTAAACTCATTTTTTTTTTTTATAAAAAGAAACTTAATCTTAATGCCAATAAAGAAGAAGAAGAAAGATAGAATGGATACAAAAATTTAGAATTGATTATAATGAAAAATGTTTATATGGACCACTCAGAAGCCCTGTTCGTCAGCGTCCCAGTCTTTGGGATCGTTTTCCCGGTCTCCAGGGTCCGCATATTCGCCTGCTTCCCAGTCTGTGGAGGCCATGAGACCTCCCACGACCTCGTCGTATCCCGGCGGCGACCCAAAGGGACTGGCACGTTCCTCGGAGCCTGATGGTGAGGCGGGAGGAGTACCAAAGCAGGCCTGATAAAGGGCAGCCACGGGGTCATCCCCGGAAAACAAGCAGCAGAAACAGAAGGATAGTTCCCCGCTGATAACCAGGGTGCCCCCTGTAAATGTTAAATTGTTAGTTTAAAAAAGAAAAGAGAAGAAATAATATAAGAGAAAACTCACCCGAGACCGACCATCCCATACCTGCATGAGGAAGCAGGAGCAGGTTGGTAGTATAGGAATGCCCGGGCACCGCGGGCTCCATCCAGACCACGGCAGGACGCTGGCCCCGCTCGTGAAGAAGTAGGCGAATGGGTCCTTCCCACTCACGGACAACCCGCAGCATGCATATGGTGGTGAACCTGGCGGTGAATAAGCCGAGAGGAAACCACGGCGTACGATCCAAATCCACTCGAAACGAAATTGCAAATGAATGGTCCATACTCGAAATAGCCCCAGTTATCCTCCGGATACATTACAATGTATCCAAGCCATCAAAACAAAAACCAAATCTTTCTCAACTTGAGATAAGACTCTTAACGAAAGGCAAGAAACTTAAAACCTAAACAATTAAAATAACATATACAAATAATTGTTTTTTGTCTTCTCTTCCACCTTCCCCTGAGAATTATTCCTCTTCAAAGAATAATCCTTTTTTTCTCAGGGGAAGGATTGTTGTATACCTAAAAAGGTTTAAAAATGACTCTGAGTTTCTCTAATTTTTAATTGAAAAAATAAACAATAAAATAGAATAATTGCTACAATAGAAATAATACAAAAAAAAGGGTTAGATAGAGCCCAAATAACCTAGTAGCCGTGGGCCGAATAACCTTTATTGTATTAGGCTTATTTTAAGGTTGTACAATAAAGAGAAAAATAATAAGTTTTTTTTTTTGTTTTTTTTTTATATATGACTTTTTATTTAGTAGCTCTTTGGCTCTTTAAAAAATTCCTTAAAAATATGTGGCAAAAGCCTCTACAAAGTATAAAAAAAAAAGACGCTAGCTAAACTAAAAGTTATAAAAGGTTAATAGGGAAAAAACAAACAAATGACATAAAATGACAACAAAACAACGGAATGGAACTAACTACACAAAATTGTCAAAAGAGACTAAAAAACGGATAGAAGAATTTTGAAAAGGATCTAAAAGATAGACAAAAAATTTAAAAGTCCTAATTTTGACAATTGGGTAAGTGGCTGTTATGTAATGTAGCGGCAATTGAATAACTGCAGCTATAAAGGGTTTTCCAATAAGAGGTGTTTATTTTAATTAGCCCGCTATTTCGGTAGATGTCACTTTTGGAGCTGTCATTTTTTGACATTTGACAAGTAGAAACTACGCCATTAATAAAAATGGAACGATACACGATTCAACAATGCATTGAAATTATTAAAATTCACTATAAAAATGGTGAAAATGTTGCAGAAACGGTTCGTAAAACTCGAACATTTTTGGGTCGTCGTGAAGCACCTTGTCGGATCGCAATACAGAAATTGGTAGAAAAATTCGAGCTGTCGGGACACGTCAGTGATGTGAAGAATAAAACCCGTGCACGTCGCTCAAGAACAGCCGAGAATATTGCTGTTGTAGCCGAAAGTGTTGAAGAAAACCCAGGTTTGTCCATTCCTCGTCGTTCTTTGGAATTAGGCATTCCACAAACGTCATTACACCGTATTTTGCATAAAGATTTGGGTTTTAAGGCTTATAAAGTTCAGTTAACACAAGAACTCAAGCCGGCCGATCATCAACAACGTCGAGTCTTTGCTGATTGGGTCCTTGAAATGCATGAAAATGATCCGGAATTCCATCAAAAACTCATCTTGAGTGATGAGGTCACCTCGATGGCTTCGTCGACAAGCAAAATTGTCGCATCTGGGGCTCGGAAAACCCAAGAGTTATTGTTGAAAAGCCTCTCTATCTTCAACGTGTGACTGTTTGGTGCAGTTTATGGTCCCGCGGGGTCATTGGACCTTACTTTTTCGAAAATGAGGCTGGAGCAACAGTTACGGTGAATGGATTTCGCTATCGACAGATGATTAATGATTTTTTATGCCCGGAATTGGATGGTATTGATCTGGACAACGTTTACTTTCAACAAGACGGCGCTACGTGCCATACAAGCAACGAAACCATTGATCTTTTACGGGAAAAGTTTCCGGACCATGTTATCTCTCGAAGAGGTGATCACAATTGGCCACCGAGATCTTGTGACTTAACACCTTGCGACTTCTTCCTTTGGGGCCACGTGAAAAAGAAGGTCTACGCCAACAGCCCAGCGTCGATTCAAGACCTCAAAGATGGAATTCGTGAGGCTATCGAGGACATAGGGCAGCCACTTTGCGATTTGGTTATGGAAAATTTCATGAAAAGGATATGGTCCTGTAGGCGTGGTCGTGGTGGTCATTTGGCTGATGTTATTTTCCCATATTAACGGCATACCTTTCCTCTTTATAATAAAATAAAGATCCGATCATTTATCTCAAAAAATGGCACTTTTCTTTGAATATCAAAATAACACCTCTTATTGGAAAACCCGGTATTACGGCACTTTAGGGATGTTAGTGTAGCGGTGTATTAATATAAGAAGAGTGGGTGCTTGTGTTCACTGCCACTTTATTGATTAATAAATTCCTACATTACACCTTATTCTACGTTAACCCAATTTGAGCATGTATTCAAATAACTTAATTGCATATGATGCGTATGCTCCAACGAATCAACCCCGCACCAGGAGAAAATTCGCAAAAAGGAGGCAACCAAATTCCAGCAGCAGCAAGACCCCGCTTATATGCTGTGAAAAATTATATTGGCGAGAAATCAACATGTTTACAACACGGAGAATTACATAAAGGTGCGCTTTATGTAAAAGTTGTAATAAGCAAAAGTGAGATTTCGTTCTTTTGTGACTGTTCGATGTCCGCCGCTAGAGATTTGCCAGAATTATAAAGAAGATGGCATGAGGAAAAGGACACAATCCAGAAGCCCAGAACCTATAAAACTCAGGAAGAATTTTCGATATTACGTCGTGAAACGGAATCACCGCACCAAGAGGGTTGACCTGGCATATTAGTGCACTTGTTAATGCACTGCAGGCTGTAAGATTCATAATTTATTTCTACCTATATACATATGATAATTTTATCACCAACTCAAGCCTAATAAATTTTAATTATTTTAATTCTTAGAGCATTTTCTCCAATAAAAGGAAAATCAATTTTTGTTTGTAATCCATTTGGTTCCCTTCTTGCCAGTAAAGTATCGCGTAATCATACACACAGTAGAATCGTTTAAGATTTTAATTTAACATTTTAAGTATAAAAAAGGAGAAATATTACAGAAATTAGTTTAGAAATCATAAAATAATTAACTAAATACCAATCTTAGCAAGTATTATTGAAATCAGTGGGATATATTCATATTCGGAAAGTGTTTAGTGCAATGGATCAATCATGTTAAAGGTTGTGTTCATGTTAATTTTGTGGAGAGCATAAATTTTGACGAAAGTGTTTAAATTAAGAGATAATATTGTTTTAAAATGCTTGGAATTTTGATCAAGTTTATAGTTTTGAAGAGACAACATTTAAATTCTAGGAGAAATTATGCTGAGCATTCCTTTATTAATTGATGTGGATAGAGGTAGATTCATCGCTTAATAAAAAGTTGCCCTACGAGAAAGCCAAAAAGAAAAATACCCAAACAATTCTTGTTGAACCATTAAAGTTATGACTGGCCTACATATCTATATATCAGTAGTTCTATATAATAGATAGACGGCTTAGTACGTTCCACTCGTGTTTTATTGAGCTTTTTATTAAAATAGCACTTACTTTAATTTACATCACTCTGTTATGTCAAACGTAGGGTGTTTAAAGAAATAACTCAGCGATTATAGGTAGGGTGTATGCAAATCACTTTCTCTTACCACATAATTTAGTTAGTATATCTCCGCCTTATGGATTTTTTTCTTTTTGTGCACTATTCTTTCCTTTGTGAACTTCCTTATTTCGAATATACTTTTAAGATTTTCTTTCAATATTAGAATATACACTCAATTCATAATAATTTCATTAGAATTAACTTTAATTTAACATTTATTTGCTTAGGATGTATCCAGGATTATGTATGTATATTTTTTCAAAAATGTCTTGAGCGAGAATTATAACGTAAAAATGAAGTGCTAAACGCTTTTATTTCTCCTTCCACTTTCCTGGAGACCTCTCACATAAAGGTCGTCTAGGTCCACTACGCTCTCAGTTCTCAGATTTACAAGGGACTCTGAAAATATCTGCCCTCAGAGTCAGTTGGGTGGTTCGGGCGTGCAATGAAGGCATACCTTCTGCGCCTTCGATTTGGATGCAGGTAATTGACGTAAAGGTCCCTTCAAGACTGAATGTGTGTCGGCGTTTTTGGTTAAAGGCACGATTTTTTTTTATTATGTCAGATGGCAGCGGCAGGTTTTTCGTGGAACCCCCCACACTCTCCGCCAATAGTCGAGGCGAGCTGCAGTCAACGCTGTCCGTCGAGTGATCTGCCAGCTCATGCTGGCAGTCTGGACTTCACGTCCAAGCCAATCACTCAACATAGTTACATAACAGTTACGCTATGCCGGTACCAGACCACTTTTTCCATACAAAAAGTGTCCGGAAAATTCCAACTATTTGGCTGGTTCTGGATCGGATTCTGGGCCACTGGGAGGATTCCGTCTGGTGATCTACGTCACAGGGTCTGCCTGGGGGAAGTCCTTTCCTACCGTCTGGCTGACCATGAGATGACATCAACTGGTAAGCTGGCCGCCCCCGTAAGCTGTTCAAGCTCTTGTCTTAGCTGAATTTTTAATAAAATAATGTTGGATTTTTCCTGGAATCGAACCGAGAACGCTTGTTTTTCTGAAATCCGAGACGCTCTACCATGTATGTAGGTAGGTATGTTGACTTGGATATGTCCGTCATCAGGCCGATAATCAAATTCACATAGCTGTAAACAAAATCGCAGCCGAGTAATGTAAACAAAATCGAATAATGTAAACAAAATTCGCACAGAGCCGAGTAAAGTAAACAAATTTATGAAAGATTCTCAATTTCTTTGGCTGAAAAAAAAGCACCAGATATGTTGCCTTAGATGAGAACAAATTCGGACAGCCGAGTAATATAAACAAATTCATACAGAGCCGAGTAATGTAAACAAAATCGCAGTCGAATAATGTAAACAAAATTCGCACAGAGATGAGTAAAGTAAACAAATTTATGAAAGATTCTCAATTTCTTTAGCTGAAAAAAACAACAGCTGATATGTTGTCTTAGATGATTTATAATTGAAAATTGCTTTTGCTGAAAAAAAAAACAACTGTGGATTAAAAAGCCAAGAGTGATCATTGTATCTAAAAATAGATCATGGCTGCTTGTAAGAAGTAGTGGAATTAAAGCCTCGGTGCCCAGGTGGCTGGTAATTTGATACCACACTTCCTGTAGGCAACCAAAAAATTGTATTGTTCCAAGAATTTTACTGATCGAAAAGTTTCATTGGAATTCGCATAAAGTAAACAAATTTTCACATTTTCTTTTTATCTTGAAATGCATTCATGTCAACAATCTCATTCATATTTCCAAATTCGACCAGCAGAATAAAATAATCCAATTAATTTGAGTGATTTATGTTTTCTTGTTTATGGTGTAATTCAATATCTTCTCAGCCTGTAAGAAAATTCGTTGGAATTCATCCTGTACAATGATTATTGTAGCAGCAGGATCATTCATGTTTACAAACCGTTCCTATAAAAGCGCAAGCAAACTCTTGGGGAGCATCAGTCAGCTTTAGTGAGTCTTAGTGATAGTTTAAAAACATACAAAACAAAATATCTAATGCGAAGTTGCATTCGAGATAACTGTCGAAATAATGAGAGTTTGTTCAGGGAGAACCTGCTTTTTATAGGCTCTGAGCGGCCATTTTGAAATGCGTTCCACACGAAAAATGCAAATTTAACATAATTTTCGTGCTCGACTGACTTGTAAAATTATTTCCACATAAGCCAAATTATCTCAATTAATTTATTTTCCATTATCCACGAATTCTCCTCAATTATCTATTTAAAGATTTTAATTTTTCTAAAAATTCTCAATATGGCGTGTTTCTGCCATGTTATGTTGTTTTCCCATGTGGAATGTAAGTTTTACTCAAATTTTCTCCGTCTCGTTTCCACATCTTTCTCTTTCCCACTCATTATGGGAATTTATTTTACATTTTTTATTAAATATTTGCTTCCTGGTGAATTTCGCAACAAGTTGCGCGCGCTCGAATTGACCAAATTCACCTTTTGTTGAGTCAATTTGACCGTCGCGATCGCGTTCTTCGAGTGCGTTATTGCCGTGTTGTTTTTTGTGTTTTTCGCCACAAATTATGGATTAATTGTTCATGTACGTAAAATATAGTGTTTTTATGTGCTATTTAATAGTTACAACATGATTAATTTGCAGGAAATGTGCAAATTATACGAAATTATTCATGTTGTAAAGTGTTTAAAGAACTGTCAACAATGGCAAAAGTTGTTGAATTTTATTAATAATAATGTATGTGCATGCTGCAAATTCATTTATTCTGCAAATTTAAACATGTTTTAATTTTTTGCAAATGGTTATTATGCAAAGCATATGCATTTTGCGAAGAAATAGCAATGTTTATAATTTGCTGTTTTTGTTGTTGTACTACCAAGAAATTCATTTTCTTGACAGTTTTGCATGAAAACTGCCTATTTACAAAGTTTTTATTGTAATATTTTATCTGGTTGATTCTTTAAAATAATATGTAATCTTTTTATTTTCAATTTCAGCTGTGTTGATTGGATTTGGAGGACTCCTTTTGGAGACATTGGATCGGATACATATAGGGAAGTAATAATTACATAGAATATGAAATTCTAATTCTTTATTTTCTTTTTAGCTGTGTTCAACATACTCCCCCCCGTTGAACAGTTTGTTCAACCAACGATTGCTTTAATTGGTGTACACCCCTCTTATGGTAATGATGGAATATCATTTTTCCATCCTTTCTTACTTTTAGTCGAACCTGGTACTTGTCCAGCAAGTTGATGATTTTTTCGCGATTTCTTCGTCGTTGTAACGCATGAACATCTATGCGCTGAAGCACATACTTTGGCAGGTAAATGTCGATGCCTTCTCGTGTGACGAACCGTTGTTGTTGTTGTTCGTCGTTGTTGTCGCACGAAGGCTGGTTAGAGTGGAAATTCGATTGCCGTTAACGACGGTTGTCTGGTCTGGATGTGGATCTGTAAAAGGCGTTCGACCGATAAATAATTGTTCTGGATCCTTGATGGCTCGGGTTGCTGGTGGGTTTCTGCTTCCGCTTGTAGTCGGCTCGTGGGTTAATTCCTGCTGGGTTGTTGGTGGGCTTCTGCTTCCACTGAGCATCAGTTGGTGGGCAAGTTCCTATCGAGCATCCCGAAGATATCAGAACCTCGATCTCGCAACATCCTCAGCTCCGGACTTCCTGGCGAGCTAAACTGGATATCTTCCAAAATATGAAGCGTATCGTCCTGTTCATAGATAAAAGACATCTGAAATGATAACTTGTCAGTAATTGGTCATAGAAAGCTACCGTTTTGCGTTTTAACACGTACTACCCGTACCAGCTCATCTGTGCCTGGATGGACTTGCTCGATTATGCCCACTGCCTAGCTAGTGGGTGGTGTATGATCGTTTTTAACAAGAACAATATCTCCCACATGAATGTTCGATTGCCGTGTATACCATCATTTTGAAGGTACTAACGACTCGTTTGTATAGTCTGGCTCTGGAATAGCATTAAGTGCTTGGCCAATCAAGGAATGTCCAGGTGTCAGAATAAACAATTCCTCTGGGTCATTCCTAACATCTACAATTCAATATCTGTCTCGGCTAGTGCTGAGAACCAGGGATGGGCCGCCATGCAGAGTTTCTACATGCAATTTGTCTATCAATAATAATGTGATGTGGTGATCACGTGGTAAAGTGATTGGGTGTTTCCTGTTTTACGGAATTGATGCATTATTGAGTCTACCACCCAATCGTATTAAGCCATTGTTATCCATAAACGGATTGAGTTTAATTAACTTGCTCTGTTGCGATAATGGTTTCTTGTGCAACAGGTCCTTGCAGTCGGTTTCGAACGCAGTTTGCTGTACTAATTTAAATATTGTGTTTTCTGCCTGGTTCCATTCTAGCGTATCTATAAACTGCGCGCGTTTGTCTTGAGGATGCTGACAGTTGTGTATGAAATGCTGCAGGTTAGCTACAGTACGAACAAGGCGAGTATACGATGAGTATTGTAAAAGGATAATATTTTCTAAATTTTCTAAAAAATCTACTTTAAGAGCTTAATTTGCTCCAAAATGTCTTTAAATTTTGGCCATTTATCTTGCTCCACCGATAGCCATGATGGTCCACCATAAATGATTATTCATCAAATCTGCAGTAGGCACTCCTCTTGAGGCCACATCAGCAGGTTTATGCTTCGTTGAGACATGACGCCATTGCTGGAAGCGTACGACGTCCTGAATCTCTACTATACCATTTGTAACATAATTTTTCCATCGTGAGGGATGTTCTATTATCCATTGCAGAACAATCGTGGAATCTGTACAGGCAAAAACTGGAACGTGTTGTAGGCGCATGTACTTAATTGTAGCTTGAAGCAGTCTTGCTAATAGTAGAGCTCCATTTAGCTCTAAACTTGGTATTTTCGTTGGCTTTATGGGAGCTACCCTGGTTTTGGCAGTAAGTAAATTTGTCGTGAACACGCCATTCTTATCTCGTACGCGTAGGTAGGCTGCTGCAGCGTATGACTTTGTGGATACATTGCAAAAGCCATGTATTTGGATATATGCATTCGATGAATAGTTAATCCATCTAGGGATTTGTAAGTTGTCGATATACTTTAAGTTATTTTTGAAATTATCCCATTGATGTTCAATGGCTTCTGAAACCTTATTGTGCTCAGATTGTCAGAGTTGCTGGCCAAGTCCTTTAATTGATCATTGTTACATTTGATGGCAAGCAATTCATGTGGAAGGGTAATTTCCTTGCATTCAGTACAATAAAAGTAAAAGCGTTGGTGATCTCCTAAACAGACTTTATGGATAAACGACCGAAATTGGAGAGTCCAACACAGGATGGATGGAACGATCTGCCACATAATCCACAACAATCAAGGAGCGTTTACAATGGCAGAGTAGAGTAGAGTCACCAAGCTTGCACTCTCATATAAATTCTTCGCGCTTCCCACCAGAGTGGATTTCACAGAGTAGCGTGTGTTAGGAACAATTCCCAATCTCACGTTAGTTTCGAAATACTAGTTTCTAACAGATGTCGCACTGATAAATACAAAATTTAACTAACGACAATTAATAAGTTATAACAAAAAACCCAAAAATAAATATTTTTTATAAGAAATTAAAAATGTATTTAGTATTTTTATGATACAATTTCAACAAAATAAAGTCAATTAAGAATTAAAATTTTCTTATGTTCGAATTGGCTTATCTATGGAATATAGATGACAGTCGTTCATTTCGAAAGTGTCCGTAATAAATGTTAATTTGTATTTTGTGATAATTCAAATCGTTCATAGCTCATTTTGGTATAATTATAGAAATATTTTCTGTAATTTAACACCATTTGTGATCTGTTTTGAAATATATTTCAAATGTAAACACATGATAATCTGTCACACAATTTACATATGATTTCGAAGATCTGAATGAAGCTCACTCTGTTGTCGGAGATGGAATAATCAGCATAACCACAGCGAGTCATTATGTAGTGAGGAAACAGTCCCAAAAATAAAAACAAAAACAATGTATCCTGGGTTACCGGATAAATTCAAAATTAATGTGTTAAATCCTGAGTCATAACCAAATCCGGTTGGAGCAATTGATAAAATTAATCTTTCTTGTGTCTAAAACTGTGTCACTACTAATGAGGTTGGGGCAATTGGAAGTTTCCGAAAAATGGTGTCATTGATTTCCGGATAAATTGGGGATTGTATCCCAGCTATTGTGTCTTGGAAATTCGAAATGGTATGTGACAAATTATACCAAATGAGGAGAACTGATGCAAATGTCCAGTGGGGCTGCGATGGCATACATATAAATTTAATCAAACAGGCAAAAAGTCCGCAGATGCACCGTGAAACAGGTGTTAACAGGTGTTAATGGAGTCAGCGTGATGACAGAAAATCTTCTTTTTGTTTCTACACGAAGGCAGCCTTGATACAATCAATCAGCATCAGCACAAACTCTCAGGCAGTAAGGTGATGTAGCGCTCCGGTAAAGATAAAATTTTCGTGTGAGGATTTCCAGAAAAATTAAGAGCTTCAGCAGAGCATATACTGCCTGAAGAAAATAAAGTTTTTTAGAAGAGATTTCGAATTGTTGAAAAAGATGATCAGGAATCAACGTCTGACAGAAGCAGGTGATAAAAAGGGATTAAAACCCTTAATACAGGCAATTTCGCGTGTGTACTTCAACAAAAAATCTAACATTAAACACCAAGGAGACTAACTTTAGTGAACGATCACAACAAAAATAAAAACAACTCGGAAAACTCAGAAAATTAGAAGACAGAAACAAAACAGGCACACTGTAACCGTAATAAGAAAGAGTACATTTTCCTTATTGTAAAATTTCGGGAATCCGTACAAGTAAGGATTCGATTAAAATACAGGAATAGGAGCTATAAGCCTATGAATAATTAAAATCACTTTCAGTGGATAGTAGCGCTTCAAAATTTGCCAATTTGCTCTTTGTGATATACTTATTGACTGAAAATCTTCCTTGTAGAGGGAGCTAATAACAAGGTATCTTATTTCCATATTTGTATAGTACTTATTATAAATAGTCCATATAAGAATGTTACAATTTCCATTAGATCGAAGATTTTTTATAACGTAAAGATCCTATGAGATCTTTTATTTTCTCCTTAAACTCTCCTGGAGCCTTCTTGATGTAGGGGTTGAAAAGGTCCGCTCCTCTGCTCTCCTTTCAGATCAGTACAGGGACACTGAAATTAGATTACTGCCCTTAGTGTCGTAAGGGTGAAGGGGTAAATTAGATGAAGGTACGTCACCTGCGCCTTCACGTAAGTATTGATAAGTAGTATAAAGGTCCCTTCTGGACCGGACGGCTTTAGTTAGGCACGAATTCTTTTATATATGGCAGGTAGCTGCTGCAGGTTTTCGTGGAACCTCCCCACACTCTCCACCAATAGCCGAGGCGAGCTAGCGTGCCGCCCTGCATGTCAACGCTGTCTACCGAGTGATCTGTCAGCAGTCTGGACTTCATGTTCAAGTCAATCACTCAGCATAGTTACATAACATTATAATAATATGAATATACAAGATAAACAAAGAGGCCTAAAGGCTCACCCTACTTAACTCACTAACTCTAAAAATTGTATATGTGCTCTATGTGCTAACAACCAGAAACCGGAACTGCCGGCTATTCGTCTAACATCTCTCCCAATATACATCGATAATTGAAGCATGTCACCTTTCATTGTACGCATAAGTTCATCGGCCGCCGAAAATCTCGCGGAATTACGTCGTTATTATTGTCGTAGATCGATGATTGTGGATGACCATGAAAATTCAATATTTTCATCTCATGTTGTTATGGAACTATGAAGAGTGACTGGCTTGGACGTAAAGTCCAGACTGTCAACATGAGCTGACAGATCACTCGACGTACAGCGTTAACTGCAGGGCGGCACGCTAGCTCGCCTCGGCTCATTGGCGGAGAGTGTGGGGAGGTTCCACGAAAAACCTGCCGCTGCCGTCAGCCATAATAAAAAAAACTTCGTGCCTATCCAACAAAAGCCGACACACATTCGGTCCTGAAGGGACCCTTATGTCACTTACCTGCATACCTTGTGGAAGGCGCAGATGTTTTGCCTTCTTTGCCGGCCCCATCCTCCCATCTGACCCTGAGGGGCATAATTATTCAGAGACCCTATTTGACCGGAAAAGAGAGAGAGATACTAGGTGAGCCTAGACGACCTTCATCCCATGTGAGAGGGCTCCGGGATAGTGAAGGAGGAATTAAAACTTTCAACGATTCATGTTCACGTTATAATTGCAAATGTTTCTAATAAAAATTATTACTTTTCCAAGATTTTCTTTTCTTTGTAGTACTTAGTTTAGATCTAAAAAAAAATATTTCTTTGTTTAACTAACATCAAGACTTTCAAAATTTCATTAAATTTTAGGTATATCAGGTATAAAAATTTTTGCACTTTTCATATGATTTCATTTAAGTGTTTTCTTTTTCTTAGTAATGTTCATCTAGAGCCTTACCTGTGCTAGCGATTTATAATAATATTTAAATAATTCGTCTTAGTTTGTATTTAGTACCTTTTCTTTTCTATAGATATTTATAGCACAGCAATGGCTATAGAAATGTAAACTTTCACTTATTGGATAGCTAACTAAATTAAAATGTTCCTTCTTGCTATTTGTATTCCTCTTATGAATATCATTTAAAAAAAATTATCGATAATACTTTTAAATTTACCAATAAACAAAAATTAACTTAAATCTTGTGACATTATGAAGAAAAAGAATTTTGATTCATTTGATATTATCATTCTTTTTGTGATAACTTCGTTTGATTTTGTTTGGTTTTTTAGGTAAATCTTATTAAATTTTTGTGCAAATGTGTGCTGGAGGTTTTATAGAAATAAAAAAATGACAATCGATTTAGTGTTTGCAATTATTGGTAACCCAAAACATTGAAGACAAAAAATGCTGAATTTGTGATTAAATTCTCATCCTGTTAGTTCAATCTTACAATCTCGCTTATATACATACGTATTGGATGTTAGGGAGTAATTTATGCTTTCCGAATTTATTATCTGGTGTGCATGACTTCATTTAGGCCCTGGTTGAGACGAGTTGAATATTTTTTCTGATCGACTGTAAATTATTTGTTGATCTCAGTTTGACATAAGTCATGTATTCAAGCTGGTAACCAAGAAAAACATCCTTGAAATTTTTGTCTAATTTCAAATCAAGTTCCAAGCCTTGTGTGAGCAAACAAAATGTGTATGTATGTGTTTTATATAATAATGTAAAAGTATCCTAAAAGTTATGATATTCGACATAAAGTGCTCGGAAAAGAGGTCACAAGATACAAACAGGCATCTCAAATACAAATTGTTGCTTGCATTTGGTGCTATTGTTGCATGTGACTATAATCATTGTCCAGTCAAATCAAATAGTACAACTTTATCACCATATTTGAGTCTAGAACGTTTAAGAGGAGTTATCATTTATATTCGTATCTGCCCACTCCGTATCTATCACAAAATTGGTTGAACACTTTTGCACAATAGTTATTTCGTTTCTTCTAAACTAAAGAAAAGGAGTCTGAACAAAAATCTTAAGTATCAAAGCTAAAGCGATTAATAGCTAATTTATAACTTACTCCAGAGAAGAGAATAACTTCGGATGTACATACATGGTTAAGGCGCGCCACTTGAGGCCAGCAGGAGTATTTACAGCAGATAATGTCAACTCCGGTTGTGACGATGAAGTGCTAATTCTTTGTGGTGTAGTGTCCGATTGTTTCGTTCAAATATTTGGACAAATAGTCACCAAACGGGTTAAGGCAAAAATCTCAGACAATGCACTGCATTTAAGCGCTCAAACATTGATGTTTATCCGTTGCCCTTAATGAACTTACATCCGTTTTGATGACTTTGGCGTCGCGATCATAAGCACATAAGCACTTTCTACGACACTTTTCTTTTTGAAGAATTGCTAAGTACCTGTTCCAACAATCTAGAACTAGGTGATGAGACCGATGCGACAGCTGCTGTAATTCCAGCTGCATCGCCTATTAATTTATACTCCTATGCAGGTGGCTGATTTCCTAATAGGGAGAATATTTTTACTAATGTGAATTTGGATGCGAGTAGGGAATAAAAGTATTTTTAACTTACGTTTGGGGTTAATTTTTGGCCCGATGTATTCGAAAACTTTCCGGCTTTATTTCTTGAACTGTGCACTGCGCGGACGACTTGACAAGATAGGCTCGTCTTCTTCTTCCTTTTCCACCTCAGCATGTCATACTGAGCTTGAGGAAACGCATCTCTCTCGGTGCGTTCAAGTTTTCTGCTATGGACAGCAGCCGGCCGGCATACACGCTTCAGTATGTCATGTAGCATATTGCTATATGCAATACGCTACGACCATAACAATGTATGCAATTCTTCATACTACGCGACTAAGCATGGATACAGCAATTAGGTGTGTGCATCCAGCACAGGAGTACATTTACTGCAAGAAATGAATGCTGCTGTTGGACTATGCACTTCCAGTCTGAGAAGATAATTTGTAGAACTTTTCGTTTGGCCAGAATACCGCAGGTAAGTACATATATCGTCTAGTATGCGAAGACTTTTCTTATAATTATAAGCTGTCACCAAATTGAGTGACATGCGATCGTGTGCATCCAACACTCTGATAGGCTCTCCTTTACTGGAATCAAAGCCTGGATACATAAGGTAGATATGTATATCCAGTGTATGATGTTTTTACAAGCGAATGTTACAGCCGAGCCTAGACTTATTAATTTTTAATCTTTTTCAGCACGGCATCAGTGTGTACTATGTAAACACTGCTGCTATCGTCAGCGCATACACGTCGCACTCTACTTCCTACAGCACGCTGTGATCATAACATGGCAAGGCTGTATATTCCACCTGCGGATCAGACGACACTGAGAAATGGTCGACTGAGCTAGCACGTCTTAACACATTTGCCTCGTCTTGCGGGCGCTCAATGTGTGACTTGACCCACGACCAATCGTCCTATCTAAAGAACCCACGATGGTTTTGTGGGACCTTCTCTATACGAGTGTTACGGACCTTGATTCGAGTGAGGAGTGGAGGACGTAAAGTCCTGTCTGCTAGCATAAGTTGACAGCTTAGTCAGAACGACACGCTAGCACCACGGACTATTTGCGGACAGTGCGGGGTGAGCTCACTAACAAAAACCTGGACTGTCACTCGCCATAATCAAAAAAATTATTGTGACTCATAAAGGATACCACGAAAAGGCTTGCCCACATTATCCTGAAGAAACCGTCTTTACCTTACCTGTCTCTGATGTAAAATGAGGACCGGATCTTGATAGTTTTGTGTGCGGTGCCCCATCCTTCCTACGACTTCCGCTGGCACTTTTTTTGTCTGAAGTCCCTTTTTATCGTGACCTCTTAATGAGAGAAAACCCTCACGTGTTTATAACGTGATGGAATATTAGATCTGTTTTGTTTCTCCTGTCACTCTCCTGGAGCCCTCCTCATTGTGAGGGAACAATAGATCCGCTCCTCCTCTAATGTTATAGGTCATCATAAGAGACACTCAACAAAATAGTTGCTGCCCTCAGTGTCATTGGGTGGATGGGGCCAGACAGCTGAAGGCATACCATCTGCGCCTTCACGTAGGTAATAGTAAGTGGTGTAAGAATCCCTTCAGGATCGGATGTGTGCTTCGTCTCTTATGTGTGAGCAGGCACGATATCTCTTTGTATATGGGAGGTGGCTGCGGCAGGTTTTCGTGGAACCCCCCGCACTGTTTGCCAATAGCCGAGACGAGCTAGCGTGCTGAACTACACTTCAACGTTGTCCACCGAGTGATCTGTCAGCTCATGCTGGCAGCCTGGACTTCACGTCCAATCAAATCACTCAACATAGCTCTATAACAATGCGGGGCCACCTCAGTTGGACTTCGGTATCCAAAAATGACTGATGCTGGGGACTGAGCTTGCTTGGAGATATGGACATTTGGCTGTTAGCTAATTATCTGGCTCGGAAGTCTCATATCTAGTAGAAGATACATGCGGACATCGGTTTGACTGTGTTGAGTAATGTTAAAGCTTATGAAGTCTTTGAGTAAAGTATGTTTTCTAGTTTGTGAATTGTTTAAAGTTTTTGAGAATAAAATAAAGTTTCGTGATTTGGTAGAGTAAAGTTTTTGAGATTTTTTGACAAAGTTTTGTTGATATTGGTTATTTTAGTTGAAGTTCGACTTTAGGTTTGACTTTGGTCGAGCCTCAAGCCTGAACAGTTTGTCGTGTTGTTTTTTTGCATTTCTTTGAATTTTAGATATTTCCCGCTAGCCTTCAGCCATGGAAATGGCAGGTGGCCTCACGGAAAGTTTGTTATGGTAGTATTGTTGATGAGTGATTGGTCAGGACGTGAAGTCCAAACTGCCAGCATGATCTGTCACTCAATGACAGCGTTAATACAGAGCGGCACGCTAGCACCTCGGCTAAGGGTGGCGGGTGTGGGGGAGTTCCCGAAATAATCTGCCGCTTGTCACCAACCATATTCAAAAAAGATTTTCGTGCCTACAACCAACAAGCCAGCACACACTCGGTCCTGAAGGGACCCTTACGTCACTTACCTGCATTCCAGTGAAGGCGCAGGTGGTCTGCCTTCTCTGCCAAGCCCCATCATCCCATTGACACTTGGGTGGCACAATCGTCCAAAGTCGCTTGTTGACCTGTAAGAAGAAAGAGATACTGGGCGGGCCTTGCGGGAATAATTGCAACGTGGCTAGATGGAAATTTTCTATTTTTTTGTTGAGAGATGCAAGGAAAGTGGCGGATTACTCCAAGATCAGATTACTAAATTTCTCATACTTACATGTTTCAGGTTGATGAGAAAAAGGGTCTTTCACTTCTTTCACCTTTTGCTCTTGCTATCTCTGCCGACTACTCTTTATATTTATGAAATTTATTGTTTGGTTTTTATTTTATTAATTTTTCTTCCTATTAGGAGTTCTTCCCTTTTTGTTTGACCATAAGGTTTTCTTTCCTTTCCTATTTATCACGAGCACTTGACAAGAAGAATTTCTTCCGGCATGTCAGGCTCTTCTTCTTCTTTTTCCGCACCAACATGTCATTTTCAGGTTGAGGAAATGCATCTCTCTCGGTCGGGGTGCGTTCATTTTTTTGCTTGGCGCGGCCGCCTACGCTTCAGTACGTGTAGCATATTGCTATATGCAATACGCTACGACCATAACAGGGCAGAGTGGTCTGGGCCACCCCTGGTTCAGACGACGCTGAAAAATGGTCGACTGAGCTAGCCGGTCTTAAACATAGGACTCATCGCTGCGGGCGCTGAATGTGTGTCACGACCCACGACCCAATGCGTATTCCTCATCACTCGGACTCTACTTGACCGATGGCGCATCGAGGACACATCCCCGAAGTCTCGTCAGTCTTTGATCAGACCTCGACATGCCTCTCCGTGTGTGAAGCCAAAGCCACATCGACAAGCTGGTAACCCAAAAAAATCCAGCCGGTCTATGTCTCTCTGCCCTCCCTCACAGAAATGCTGAGGAAGCCTTGCGATCAGCAACCTAAAGAACTGATAGCTAAGCTTTCCCGGCGCAACATCTCACTCTGACCTCAGACCGCGATTGTTCAAGGGCGTGACTCCAAGGCGTCGTCGAAGTAGTGACATGCTGACAGCCGAATACGGGAATGCATTCCAACAGGTATATCACCCAACATAGACGGGGCAATAGGAGGGCTTCGCGATATCCTATAGTTTACAAGTGAAGCTGGCTGGATGCCTTCTTAGGGCTACCAGGAATAAACGTGACAATAGATAGACAACGTTTCCAGACTGATGATCACTGCCGGATGTCTTTGGCGTGATAGACTCCAAACAATTTCCCCTGCAGATCTTCAAGCTCGTATAGGGAGTTTCCTTTCTTGGCTTTAACCCGACATTTGACAAATTTTCGTCCCAGTTTAGCACTAGTCTGCTGTTGGAAATAGCTCTGGGCAAAATTTCGTCTAAATACCTCTTGACCCACTTTGAAGTCGACAAGTTTCGCCCTGAGATTGTAGGCTCGTGAACCCTGGTCGAGTGCGTGTTGTAAGTTTTCCTGCACTCTCGCATGGATCAATCTCATTTTATCCTCAGCATCTACTCTCAGCGGTTCATTAAGAGTTCCCAGGCTCCTCAAGATGGAATAGGAGCTCCCATGTTCAATCATTTGTTGACCGAAAAGTGTCCGATAAGGAGAGAACCCAGTAGCTTGATGGAAAGAGCTCCGGAGAGAACTAGCTACCTGGCTTAGTTTCTCATCCCATCTCGTATGTTTCTTCTGAATATACGCTCTAATCCCTGACAATAGAGACCTGTTTACTCGCTCTGAGGCGTTGGCTTGCGGCGAGTAAACTGCCATTCGCAAGTGCTTCACCCCATACTTGTCCAGTAATCTGGTAAACTGAGTCGAGCAAAACTGGACTCCATTGTCAGAGACGATCATTTTCGGGACACCAAATACGTGGAACACTTCCGTCTCAATGAATTGGCACACATTGAGTGTAGATGCTTTTCTCATAGGTTTGAGAATTGGAAATTTTGAAAAGTGGTCAAGAACTATTAACATGCAGACATTTCCTTTTACTGACCGAGGATATGGACCTAGAAAATCAATGTACAGCTTTTGCCATGGTCGTTCTCTCATAGACTGGACTTTCATCTGTGGTCTCAGAATAGTATTGGGAGCTTTCGTTTCCTTACACACGTCACAGGCGCCTACGTAATTTCTGACATCAACTGTCATTCGTGGCCAGTACAGATGTCTCCGCAGACGTTCCAGTGTTTTCCCTATACCTCCGTGTGAAGCTAGTGGCGCGTCATGAGCCCTTGAAATGATGTCGTTGACAAGCCCTCGTGGAATCCAAAGCTTCCAAGCTTCTTCTTCCTGAATAGGATCGCCTGTTCTCGGAACAGTCCGGATATACACAAGTCATCCCTGACGCAAAGATCTGGTAGTTTGCCAGAACTCGTTTTAACCTTATGCCTCAGTTCCTCATATTCCAACGAATTGAAATATGGCGAACTAAGGTCAACTTCCGGACCAGGATCTTCGTTTGTGTTCAGGCTGTCACAATGAATGCGTGACAGCGCATCAGGGACGACGTTCAGGCTTCCTTTTCTGTGCTCAATAGTGAAGTCGAAGCCCTGAAGCTTCAAACTCCACCGTGCAAGTCTCCCACTGAGGTCCTTTTGGGACATCAGCCATTTCAAGCTCGCATGATCCGTCACTATCTTAAACGGCATAGCTTCTATGAAGGGCCGGAACTTCTGTACGCTCAAGATGGCAGCTAAGCATTCTTGCTCCGTGACGGTGTAATTTCTTTGTGCTGAGTTCAACTTTTTCGAGACGTAGGCTATTGGCTTCTCGTGGCCATCGTCATCTAGTTGAAACAGCACTCCTCCTATACCTTGTTGGCTTGCATCGCACTGGATGACGAATGGTTTGGTGAAGTCTGGACTCACTAGCAACGGAGCAGAAGTAAGTTTTTATTTAAGTAGATCAAGAGACGTCTGGGCTTCAGGTGTCCATTTGAACTGACTAGGGTTTTTCAAGGTGTCTGTAATGGAGGCAGTCAAGTCAGCATAGTTCGGGATGAACCGTCTATACCATCCCGCCATACCTAGTAGGCGTCGGGCTTGCCGAACAGTTTTAGGTGACGGATAGTCAACTATGGCTGACATTTTGTCAGGGTCAGTTCTCATACCTCCTTTTCCGACAATGAATCCCAAGTATTTGGTCTCTTTGATACAAAACTTACTCTTCTCGACGTTGATAGTAAGGCCAGCTTTCCTCAAACAATCCGCCACACGGGCTAGCAACGTGAGATGAGTATCGAAGTCTGAAGACAGAATTAATAAATCGTCTAGATAGACGAGAACGTTCTCACGAAGATCGAAAGGAATGACTTTATCCATGAGGCGGCATACAGTCTGTGGAGCGTTGCATAGGCCGAATGGCATCACTGTGTACTGATAGAGAGGATGACCAGGTACTGTGAAAGCGGTCTTCTCTCTGGAATCAGTGTCTAGTGGGATCTGCCAGAACGCGTCTTTCAGATCCAGGCTTGTTATGTAGTTTGCCGGAGGAAGTCGACTCAGAAGTGCGTCTATCTGCGGTAGCGGATAAGCATCCTTCTTCGTACTGTCGGTGAAATCGGATAAAACCTCTGTTTTATCGGAGCTGCGTCATTCGTTTCAATCTTGTGAGTGACCAGTGATGTTTTCCCAAGGCCTAAAGAGGCAAAAGAGGGGAAAAGCTGTTTTGTGGCTTCTAAGCGTTGGTGATCGAGACTAGAAAGAATGTGGCAGTCGGTATCAGAGGTAGCTATTTCACTTGGATTCACTTCTGCGACTATACCCAGGACATCTGGAGCCAACCCAAATAGACGCCAGAAGTCTATTCCCAGATATAGTGCCTGTGTGAGCCCAGGAACCACGTAAAAACACACGTTTTGAGTCTTACCACGAAAAGTGACATCCAAGTTCACATAACCATGAACAGTCGTCATGGCACCATTAGCTACTTGGACCTGTGTCTGATACTTCTTCCATTCGACATCTGCTTCCGCAACCTTCTCTAGAGCTCCCTGGCCTAGAATACTGACAGTGGCAGCACTATCAAGTAATCCATTCTCAGTTCGCCCGAGCAGCTTTACTTCGGCGTACGGTCGAATGTCGTCTGGCATCGACACGGAAATCTGTACCAGTTTTTTTCTTTCTAGTTTCCTTCGTCGACAGTATTCCTGCCAACGAACAGTTGATCGTTTCTTTTTCGGTCTCATATCCAGGTCAGGAAACATAATGTCAGCTAACTCCGCTACCGAGGAGAAAATTCGGTCTCTTGCTGCACTGTATTTCTGCAGACGCGTATGATACGGCGTCAGCGGATGCAAAACTGGCTCACGCCTACTCGTCATAACAGAGCTTGGTGGCCGTTTCAACACAGAAATGACAGGAGGCTAAATCTCCTGCTCAGTAACCTTGTCAGCTATGCGTGCTATAGGTGTCAACGGGACATGGAAGATTAAAGACTCTTTTAAAGAAGTGTCTAATAATGTCATAGGCTCCCCAGAAGTGGAAATGGGAGCTTGAAGATCTGCGGAGAAGTCTATTAAGTTCTCCGCCTCTGCCAATGAAGTAATCGTACAATCAGGTATTTTACTGATATCATCAGAGTCACTGAATGATATCAGTGGACATATCAGGGAGTTATCGCTAGTGTCTGCTAATGGAGCGGACCTTCCTCCTTGTTCAAGGCTTGAACCGGAGTGTTCGTTGCATTGAGTGCTCGTGATGTCAACGCTGGTCGGAAAGATGTGGTGGTATTCCCGACCCGTCTGAAGTTTTTCTGTTGACACTGAATGCAATCTGGCTTGAAGGTGTTCTTCCGTCCACATCCGTAACAGAACACAACTTGTCGTTCCTGCCGGCAATCTTGGTGAAAGTGACCGGGCTGGTCACAATTCCAGCAGGTTACATTTTTAGGGGTTGAAATAGCAGATAGTGAGACTTCCTCACTGCGTTCAGGTGACGTATTCAGTTCAGCCTCAGTCGAATAGTATCCATCCACCTCACTGACTCTTGGTCCGCGATAAGCGTTCCAACTACTTGCTGTCGCGATGCGCTGCTGCGTCGCTTGAATTTGATTCACAAGAATCCTGAGCTGGTGGATGGTGTTTGTAGGATGCAAACAAATTTTGTTCTGTATCTCTGGCAGTAAGTTTGACTTGACTATTTCCAAAAATTCGACATCTGGCAACGGATTTTGCAGTTGGTCTTGTAGCTGTACCAGGTGCTGGTAGTACGTAGCAAATGACTGCTTGCGCGTACTCCCCATTCAGCTAATAGAGCTGCTTTCACATACTCCCATGACGGCGTGGAATTTTGCCACAGGAGAGACCAGTACCAGTCCATTGCTGGTCCAGAAAGCAGAGTCGTCACATGATGCACCAGTAGGTCGAAGTCTCCTTCCAAAGCCGAATAAGTCAAGGCTTCTACCCGAAATACAAATTCATCGACTGTGAGCCGAGAGCTGTCACCGCTGTAAGATATATTCCACCAGCGGATAGGGCTGCCAGAACGTCGCGATCCTATGCCTGCAGGGACACGATTAGGTGGTGGTGGTGGAGGTGGTACAAAGTTTAGTTCCGGCTGACTTCTAGGCTGACCAAAAGCTGATGGAGGTCGATTAAAAGATTGTCTACGCAGATTGGGAAAATCGTCAGATGTTCTGGGCTTACCCATAGCCAGAGGAGGTCGTGAAAAGTCTATTGGTGGCATTGCGGCTGCTACTTGCTGTCGGACACTCAGTCCGCAAAACATGAAGGCTCTGTTCGAGACCTTCACGTAACAAGTCTGGCATTTGTAAGCGTAAGCCTGCCATCAACGCATCCGTAGCTGGGTCTAAAAAAGTCCTCGAGTGCAAATCGGGCATTCCTGGTGATAAAGATCTTCGATTCGGTGGTGCACTACTGCTGACCGCGCATATATAAAGGGGCCTGCCGCTGCCAGCAATGAGTCTTGATCGTGAGCTCGAACAGAGCAGAGCCCCAGTACCAGCTACTACCGGAGACCAGATAAAGTCGAAGTCTCGACCAAGAGCTCCAGCAAGCCAGAGCTCGAGTAGTAAAGTCAAAACCGAGTCTTGATCGTGAGCTCGACCAGAGCAGAGCTCCAGTACCAGCACTAGCCAGAGACCAGTGGAAATAAGGTCCAGTCAACTCCAGCCCAGCATAAGAGAAGACGCAAAATCAACCAGCCCAGTCCGTTCGAGTAGACCAGACCAGACCAGACCAGAGGAAGTATAAATAGAGCCAGATCACCAGAAATCAGTCAGTTGCTTCCCAGCAATTGGACTGTTAAGACCTCCCGACTATCCGTGCTGGTTCTGCCTAAGGCGTCCGTACGATTTTCGTATTGGCCTAGGACAGAATATTCGCACACTATTCTACCAGTTATCCGTCCCCGTGCTGTTTCTGCCTACGACGTGCGTACGATTTTCGTATTGGTCTAGGACAGAATATTCGCACACAAATTCCCCGTCAACCCGTCCCCGTGTTGTTTCTGCCCAAAGACGTGCGTACGATTTTCGTATTGGTCTGGGCCAGAATATCCGCACACAAGTGTACCGCCTATCCTTCCCCGTGCTGTTTCTGCCTAAGACGTGCGTACGATTTTCGTATTGGTCTAGGTCAGAATATTCGCACACAACTACCCGATATTTGCCCCGTGTTGTTTCTGCCTAAGACGTGCGTACGATTTTCGTATTGGTCTAGGTCAGAATATTCGCACACAACTACCCGATATTCGCCCCGTGCTGTTTCTGCTTATGACATGCGTACGCCTTCGTACTGGTCTAAGCACGAATATCCGCACTTACACTCCTACTAAGGCACCCGACCTCGTTACATACTCACTAGGGTATACGGAGTGTGAGAAGAGTATTAAAGTGCAATCCTAAGTAACCCGACGTTGCATAAATTGAAAGAACATATCAGATGGATTATAGATTATAGTGACAATAGTGAACTAAATGTAGTATAATAACCGTGAAATACGTTAGTGAATAGCAAACTAGAATTAGTAGTGAAATAATAATGAACTATAACCTAGAATACATAAGTTTAACAAGATAAGACATAGTGCTAAACTAGAATTGTTAAGAATAAGCAACAGTGAATAAAAGAAAATATATAAAATTACCCAAGTGTATTATTAGTAACACAAACGTCGAGGAACCCAACCCTGGACTACTCCCGAGCTATCCGCACACTAGCACACCCGACGTTACAAAATAAACAAAAGTGGCTAACTAAATTTCAAGTAGATAATTATTATCACTACAACATTATTTACAACCGTTACATACACGTGATGTAAAAACCCATTGTTGGTAGATAATGTGTGTATATGCAGTAAGCAATGAAGCGTCTTCAGATGTAGGAAAAATATTGTACATTCCTACGAAAACGAACTACTGGAGCGATAAATAATATTAATATTTTCTTAACTACAGAATTCAAAATTTTCTCATAAATATACCGTTTTTGTCTTCTGAATAATTACCATAAATAAAAGAGAGAGCTTCTATATACTATTAAGAGACTTCCGCGCTATTTTATACACCTACTACATTTAGAAGTTTGAAAGTTGGGACAAGATACTATAATTCCAGGAAATATCTTCCCAAACATTTGAAGAGAATAAAAAAATTTAGAAAAACAAAGATTCGAAGAGTTAATTTAGGCTCCTTAAATCGAGATAGTATAAAGGATGAATCCCAAAGCGAAAAACCAATGTCGGGAAGCGTTAATAACTTCGTCGACTAAAAATCTTCACAAAATCTGAAAATTACGAAGAATCCAAACGATCGAAAGGAGTTCAAGCGTAAAAAAAAATTTTTTTTTTCAAAAATCATACAATTCCTCCCTCACTTCCAGAAGCTAACTCTCACATAAGAGGTCAGGTCGCCCTCTCCCTTCCAAGGTCAGAAACCGGATATAGGCAAGTGACGTGAGTGTGTGCATGAAAAATATGTGGAGTTTGTTATGGTCGTAGCGTATTGCATATAGCAATATGCTACACGAAATGCTGACGCGTGTGAGCCGGCGGCGATCAACCATAAAAATTGAACGCACCCCGACCGAGAGTAATGCTTCCTCACGCTCAGGTGCCTTGTTGACATGACTGGGAAGTAAGAAGAAGACGATCGTCACAGTGGTGTCAAATCTTCTTCAACACGTCGAGTTAACTACCTAGCAAGACTTTTCCACAAACATCGGCGAGGAATTATACCCTGTAAGTAATATTAGACCATTTTTATTTTCTAGTAATAGCTTATTTCTCATTAGCAAAACAATTTCACGTCACCGCACCTAGAATTCGTCAAAAGTGAAGGAAATAAAAATTCAGATTACGTCAAAGTTAGAGAAAACAAAAAGGGAACAGAAAATCCGAAAGTCATGCTCTTTAATAAAGAAATGAATTTATATATATGAATTAATGAGAGAAACTACCAATGTGGGAATGATTACATCAGAAAAAGAAAAAGGGTCATGAATTAAAGAATTGAACCAAAAAAACAAAAAAATTCATTTGAAGACAAAATCAATTAGAAAGAAAAGTGAAGAAGCAACCATTTTCTGAAAAAAGGAAAAGAGAAATTTTTATATCTCGGATAAAATTGATTGCAGACTTTGCTAAGGACTGAATACACAAAGTAAGCAAGAGTAGAAAGGTCTGAACAGTAATGAAAATTCGGTTCTATCACACCAAGAGGCGCATACAGTGTGCCGAGATATTATTATCTACCAAAACTTGAGTAAACTGAATTGATAAAAATGAAGCATGTGTATTATAAGCGTAAGTAACTTTTCATATTCCTATTAAAGAACACTGATATGACATTCATTTAAAAACAAAAGGATTGCTTTCGACCGCGGACAAGTACAACATATGTGCCGCACCCAAAAGCCGCCCAAATAATTAAATGCACGGAAAATTAAATGCTCGTCTGAGAACGACACGGGCATCCAGAAATGAGATCCTGTTCTGGGGACAATCTAATGTCTGCCGCGAATGGGTTATTAAGAGCAGAACAAGCAGGAAAGCACCCGGATTTGGAGCAACATGTCTGCTGGCGATATGTGTTTTGTACGGCGACCGGAAAACGTATAGCAGAACCCAAGAAATGATGCTGTCTTAACCTAACTCTATGGGAAGATTATCTCTAGTGTTCAGTTTTTGATATCATTAAGATTTAAAGAGTCTGTATCCAGGTCACAATTAGATTTAGATTTTAACAACTGTGTGTGCCTACGAAGTGTGTCGTGAATATTTTTAACATTGTTGAGATAGGGCAGTTTTAAAACATTCAGTCAATAAAGAAGAAAAGTAATTATCGTAAAAACGTCTTTTAATTGCTCGAGGGGCACGACAATTTGGCGCAGCCGGTTTAAAAAGGTATTGTATTTTTAAAATTTTTATATATTGGGAGTTAAGCTTTTTTTAGCTGCTCCATTTTTTTCTTAAACAAGTTGTACGTTAATTAAATTGGTGCAAAGCCTCATTTGGCTTCGCCATTTATTTAACATTTTTTTCAGCTACTCCATTTTTATTTATCGACTGTTATTATTAGAACATTTCAGAGTGAAATTTGGTTGTGCGACGACATAGGAAACAAAAAAGTGTTGTTATAGTTATGATTTGTGTAATTAGGTATTCTAAATGTTAGGTTGTTGGAAGGGGTTAAATTTTCGCTGCTTATTGATAGTATGCTCTTAAGAGGAAATTGTGTCTTGTATAGACATACAGTTTTAAAGATAAAGAAACGATAGTTAAAAGAGTAAGAAAAGTAGAAATTGTTTTATTTCAAGGTAAATTTTTTGTGAGAGGCGTATGATAGATAAATTTCATGAATATTATAAGGAAGTTATAATTTTAAGACGTTTCATTTGAACAGTGTTTGTGTTCTTCTAAATGTATTGTGTATTGTGTTACTCATATTGAAATCTTCTTTAACTCTTCCCCTAAACTCGCGTCCTGCTTGGCAGATAAATCCCTTCACATATTTTAAAGGGTAAACTTCAGTTTTGCCACTTACTTTAATTGTCGTATTAATATTACGTTTTCTCAACTGTCTCTAAAAAATTCTCCATGTAGCGTATTTTATTGTAATCGTGGGCATTTATGTTTTGTGATGTAATGATTTTCCGTTAATCAAATGTGTTAAAGTTTCCTCGCGTTTGCAATAATAGATAAAGATAGGGTTCAAGAAACATCTATGTCAGTGGGGAGGTCTAATGTATTGACCAGGGAGCAATTATTGCAACTCCAGTCACAGGAGCAGGAACTGGACAATAAATCAGAAGAATTGAAGCAGTGCCAAACAAAGCTTCAGTATTATGAGAGAGACTGGCAATATATCACAGATCATTTAACAGGAGAATTGAAAAAAACGTGTGGCGAGTGGAGATCTCAAGAATATTCTACAGAAACTAGAAACAGCCACTCAAACAAGCACGAAAGGAGAAGTTGTGGATCTTTTGGTGACTATAACCTTCGACATTATTCAAAAAGAAGAAGGGACAATAGAAAAGGCACTAAAGGATAGCCGCGAGGAAATTAAAGCTCTGGTCAAGAAGGTAGATACCTTAAACGTTCAATTGAAGGAAGCAAAGCAGACTGCGGCCGAACTCGAACGGGAATTGCCGATAGAATTGCAGGAAAGTCAGTCAACCACCAAGGGCAATAGCAACCAAGGAAACAGCAGAAAGTGGTCACCAAGAAGATTAGTATGTTGGGACCATCAGCCAAAACAAAATTCGATCGCACGCGGCAGTGTAATTAGCGTAAAGGAAAATAAGGAAATAAGACATAAGGAAAGTGGAAAATCAAACGAAGATCACATAAAAATGGTGGATATACACGATAAAGTGATGGATATGGTCGTCAAGTACGTACCCATGTTTTCCGGAGATCGATCTCCAAAACTGGTGAAAGAGGTGTACAGATTCTTAAGCTGCGGCAAGGATTTGTACGACCGACTGAAGCCTGAGGAGCAGAACATTTTTATGAAATGTGTGAAGTATCGGTTGACAGATGATGCTTACTATCTGGTAAGTTCAGAGGAACCAAAAGATTTTGTAGCTCTGCAACTGATAATTGATATATGCCGAAGAAGTCATTTAGTGAATTGCGAACGGAGATGGTGGCCTGCAGACAAAGACCAGGTGAAGACATCCGAGAATTTGCGGACCGATTGAAGGAACTGTTGAGCCAGATCAAGACAGCCGTATCAGCAAAGTACCCGGACAAATACGGAGGACTAATAGCGAGTTAGAGTCTGATGCAGTGGCAACCTTCAAGGGTGGTGTGCTTAATCATGCCACTCAGGTACATCTGACGGGAAGGAAGTTGGAGTCTCTGGAGGCAGTGCGTGAGGAAGCGACTTACTTCGAGAAGGATGCAAAACGTCTTCAACTTCGGCCATCAGGAGTAGGGGAGATATTTAAGAGTAACGGCGGAGCCCCTCAGAATACATGGGAGCCCAGGTTGGCCAAGAAAGATCCAGGGAGGCCATCTCAGTCAAATGTAAGAGAATACCGAGGAACCCCGCCCAGAAACAGTCAGCGAGGTTCTAAGCAATGTGGAAAGGAGGCACACTTCGCAAAGGAATGTGGTGCGGAACGACAGCCTCCATTCTGCACCAGATGCCGAGGCTATGGTCATGTAGCGATGGAATGTAGGAAGCAGCAAGTGAGATTCGCGAATGTAGCCACAAGCGGAAGAAATGAATTTCGAGAGGAAAGGGAAGTTTTATACTGCCAGTTTTGCAGAACTTGCGATCACTTCACTGAAAACTGTCTGCGGAAGTACTTAGCAGAGCAAAACAGTCGGCAGTTGGGAAACGGAGAGCGGCAGCTGGGGAATTCATCCACAGCTGCCTTCCATTGACAAAATCAGAATTTTTTAAAAATCAAATAAAGGAAACCAGTACAGTAGAATTAAGCCCGTTAAATAATAACATAATTACAGTAGGATCAGACATAGGAGTAGAAGATAGATTAAGATTACTTGTGGATACTGGAGCGACTTGTAGCATAATTAAGATAAGTCGAATAAAAAAAAATACACCCATACAGACTCAACAAAGAATAATGATAGGGGGATTATTTGGAGCTGAAAACAGCTCGATTGGAACTTGCAAGGCCCATTTACGCATCGGTTCTGTCATTCGGTCCTGTGAATTTCACACGATTGAAGACACAGACTCAATACCAACCGATGGGATACTGGGGATGGACTTTCTTAAAGGCATGGCCATCATCGATTGATGAAAAGGTGGCAATACAAGGCGAGGCAAGACCTGTGAAACAAAATCCACTCTTCCGAAACATAACAGGAAATGAACGTCTCGAGACAATCGTCTTGAAGAAGGGTACGGAAAAAAGCACAAGTATACCGAGCATTAATAAAGTCTTAGTTACCTCAGCTGAGGAGGTAAAAAATAGGATTCAAGAGCGGATGACAGCATTGAAAGATATTGTGAGTAAAGCAAATGGAGCTGCGGATAGTATAAACAGGTACCTAGGGAGGGTGAATAGTAGTAGTAAAAAAGAGAATACGAATCCAGCTGAAGACGAGACTGAATTAGATAAGTGGGACGCCAAGATAGAAGAAATGATGCAGGTGAATCACACAAGTATAGAGCCACAGTTAGGCGGATGTGAAGGAAGCACTTTGCCAACAGCCCCTCGCATGGGAACTGAACAAAGGGTTAAAAGTGTTAAAACAGAAGCATCCTTAAGGTGGCCTCAGGAAATGTGGGGTGAATCACACATGGCAGAGGGCGATGGTGAAGATAGGGGATCCAAACCTCCTCGCAAGGAGGTGGGACTTCTTAACTTTGGACCCAAGATACCGGAGGACCAGCGGAACCACCCACAGATGAGGAAGGCACCATTTTCCACACATAATTCAGGTTCAACTTTCAGGCTAGAAGCCAGGACAGAACAACTGGTAAAGATAGATGTGGCCAGTCAAGAAGAGTTGGTATGCATGGCGGCGGAAATCAGACCAGGAGTATATTGTGGGAACACTATAATTAAACCTAGGAATGGACAGGCCTTTGTGGGTGTTATTAACGCCCGAACAGAAGCGGTTGAAATTATGAATTTTCAGCCCCAATTAAAAAGATTAAACGAGTTTGTAATATACCCATTCTCACACCCTAGAAGTAGGACCCACGCCAGCCAACACCGACTTAAGCTCATGAGGGACTCGTTAGTGCTGGAGGAAAGTCTTAACGCAGAAGAAAAAGAGTCCGTTGCTCAACTTTGCTATGAATATAGCGATATTTTTTATTTACCGGGAGATAAGCTCACGTACACGTCAACGAAAACTTTCAAATTGCCACTTATGCCTAACGCAGGCCCAATACATAAAAAACAGTACAGGATGCCAGAAGTTTACAGGGAAGAATGCCAGAAACAGCTAGCAAAGCTTCTAGAAGAAGATATCATAGAACCCAGTAAAAGTCCACTCAATTTTCCAGTTCTACTTATCCCTAAAAAGGGAATGGATGAAGATGGTAATCGGAAGTTTAGACTGTGCGTAGACTTTCGATAACTGAACAAAGTGTGTATCCCTTACGCATATCCTCTCCCACGAATAGAAGATATATTGGACAGATTGGGTCACTCCAGGTACTTCTCCACGTTAGATCTAGCTAACGGGTACCACCAAGTACTAATTGATCCAGCAGATAGGGAGAAAACAGCATTCAGTACCAATTTCAATTACTTTCAGTATAAGCGATTGCCATTTGGACTAAAAACTGCCCCCCCCCCCATTCTTTCAGTCGTTATTAAATGGGATTTTGAGAGGCCTACAAGGAATAAAATGCTTCGTTTATCTAGATGATGTGGTCATCTTTGCAAAAAATTTGGATGAACACCACGAGAAACTACGGGAGGTATTCCAGCGTTTTAGGGAACACAATTTAAAACTTCAGCCTTCGAAATGCCAATTTTTGAAGAAGGAAGTTGTGTACTTAGACCATGTGTGCTCAGAAAAGGGAGTAAGGCCGGACGAACGGTTAGTTAAAGTAGTGCGTGATTTTCCAAGACCACGAACTATGCGTCAAGTACAGTCGTTTCTGGGACTAGCTAACTATTACCGAAAATTCGTACCGAACTTTTCTAAAATCATGGCCCCCCTTACGAAATTGCTGAGAAAAGGGGTAAAATTTAATTGGGACTCTAAATGCGACAATTCCTTTGGTATTATAAAAGAGGCTTTAACTGCGCCACCTGTCTTGGGTTACCCCGATTTTGGTAAGGAATTCACATTAATTACAGATGCAAGTGGAGAATCCTTAGGGGCAGTATTAGAACAAGAGGGAAAGCCGCTAAGCTATGCCAGCCGTACTTTAAATCCTGCTGAGAGGAATTATTCTACTACCGAACGAGAGATGTTGGCCATTGTTTGGGCTGTGCGGAATTACAAATGTTATCTGTTAGGTAGACATTTTAAAGTTATATCCGACCACCAGCCTTTACGCGGAATTTTTAAAGTGAAGGATACCACATCCCGTATGGTGTGATTTCATCAGATATTGTCTGAATATGACTTTGAGATTATTTATAAAACTGGCAAGCAGAATAGTAATGCGGATGCATTGAGCCGAATTCCCCAAATCTCTAATGATAAAGACGAAGAAAATACTACAGAGTTTCCATGTTTTGCAGTAACGCGAGCCCAAGCCCGAAGGAAAATGGCATTAAACGAAAGTCAAAATCGGGAATCCGAAGACGACTGGGACGTGATGAGCGAGTGTGAGTTGATTTCCGGAAGAGCGATAAGACAGCCAGAGCCAAAATTAATTTCGGACCCGAAGGAGGTACAGATGATCTTGAAAGATTATCATGACTCTAGGTTCGGAGGACATTTTCGACGAACTAAAACGTTCCAAAGAATTAAACGTTTCTACCGCTGGAAGGGGATGAAGGGTGAGATCGCAAGATATGTTCGACAGTGTATAAAATGTCAGAAAAACAAGCACGCGCGAACCATTAAGATGCCTATGGTAGTGACGGAAATTTCAGAGAAACGGTTTGACAAGGTTTACGTCGATTTGGTGGGACCTCTACCCGTAAGTCACAATGGCAACAAATATATCCTATCATTAATGGATGATCTTGCGAGATTTGTTGACTTCGTGGCTATACCAGATCAAGAGGCGAATACCGTTGCCCGAGCTTTGTTTGAACAGATTCTGAGTCGTTACTCACTGCCGAAACAACTGGTAACCGATCAGGGGGCGAATTTCACAGGAGAAATTATGAAAGCCCTCTGCAAGATGTTAAAGGTAAAAAAATTGCAAACCACGGCATATCATCCTCAGTCGAATGCGGTAGAGAGACAATATTCTACTTTGGCAAACTATTTGAGGAGTTTCGTGGATCGGGAACCACAAGCATGGGACGAATATTTAAGAACGGCGGCTCATGCGTATAACAATACAATACATACAGGCACTAAACTCACACCGATGGAAACACTTTTCGGGTTTGCATCGAGAATTCCCAGCAGGTTGCAAACCAAGCCAGAACCATTATACAATGCCGACAGATATCATGCAGTACTACGTTTTAAGCTGCAAAAGTCATTTGAGCTGGCAAGGGAGAATCTGCAAAAGAGTAAGGTTACGTCAAAGAATTATTATGATAAGAAGACCAGGGCAGAGCGGTTACATGTCGGCGATAAGGTCTTGGTCAGAGATCCAGCCCGCGCAGGAAAATTATCAGCAATTTTTAAAGGACCCTATGCGGTCATACATGTACACAGTCCGGAGAATGTAACGATTCTTCAGGGCAAAAAACTTAAGCGGATTCACACTAACCGTTTAAGAAAATTTGTTGAATGATCAATTTCACTTCACCCTACTTAGTTGATTACTTATTAACCTCTGTTATTTTACAGGTATCATATTGTAAACAAAAGTATTCAGATAAGGGGTCAGGTATTCGGATGCAAAGGTAAAGAAGGGTATCTTAAATGAGGTAAGGTTTGGTAAAAAAATTTTTTAACGACCCAGTAAGAGTTAAAAAAAAAAAAAAAAAAAGAGATTTATAAATAAAGAATAAATAACTAGTTAAGACAAATAAATAATAAGAAGAAATAGGAGAAGCTTTTATTTTAGATATTAGGAAGGTTGCCAGTAGATTACGGAATACAGATAAGAAGTAGGAGAACCAAAATGGAAAGGCTTATGATAATAATATTAGTTAGTGTGACATCACTGTATGCAGAGAATGTCGACTACAGCATCAAACCCATAACACAAACGGGGGTACTATTCGAGAATGTGGGAAAGGTGAACTTCTACAGAAAGCATTGGATGATTCTAACTAAACTGGAAATGCCGGATTTAACAAAAGAGTTGGAGTTTGCAAAAATTGCAGCAGCCTAAGCAGAGAATTATGTACCAGGATCAGGCACATCGGAGTAGGTACCAGATGCGAAGTGGCAACGAAGGAAATAAGAACCTGGGTGTCCAGAATTGAACGACAGAATGAAGAGCTTAGCCATCATATGCATGGGGAAGCATCCCATCGTACGAAGCGCTCATTTTTTGATGGAGTGGGGTCCCTTTTTAAGACACTTTTTGGAACAATGGATCAGGCCGACTCGGATGACATTAATAGCAGACTTGAAGATCTTGATGGGAGGGAGAATCGGACCTTCCACCTTCTGAAGGAGCAGACGACTTTAATCAAATCAACATTCGACGTATTTAATGCATCACGAGCGCAGGCTGATGCAGAACGTGAGGAGCTCTGGAGTAAAATTTCATTCCTCATCGCTGCTCAGCAAAATAAGAGAGCGATGAGTTGTCAAATTTGCAGCAAAGAATGGAGATCAATGAAATTATTACGCTAATGACAATTCAGTTGCAAGAAATTAGCAATATACAGGAGACACTGTCCAATATTGTGGTGTCGTTGAATGCAGGAAAATTACACCCCGCTATAATTCACGCTCGAGAAATGTCTGAGATAATGGCAAACGTTACTAGAGAATTTGATTTAGACGAAAAATTCCAAGATTTCCAGTTATTGATCCAGATTGCAAAGATACAAGCTATTCAGGCAGATCAAAAAATTTTGGTCAGGGTAGAAATCCCCCAACCACAAAGAGTTTTATTCGACTTGTACAAAGTCTATACAATTCCTACAGCAATGGACCAGAAGGGCTACCATATATATGATCTGGACGCCGAATTCGTTGCAGCAAACAACCACGAGCGACAGTATACCTTACTAAGCTACCAACAATATCATGAATGCCAGCAGCTTATAACTTTAGCAGATCATAAACAGATTCTGTGCCCTCAGCTACGTCCCGTCATCACAGCTATTGGTGACAACTGCGTCCTCAACTTATTTCGCAGCTTCAACGTCAACGCAGGAGCATGCAAGGAGAAGGTCGTGGCCAAATGGGACAGCTTAGTCAAAATGGTGACAAGAAATCATTGGCTTTTTGTGATGTCCGGAAAAGCAAAATTAGAAGTGAACTGCAGGAACTCGCCAACCGCGATAGGAGAACTTACGTCAACGGGGGTACTGACGATCGGAGAACACTGTCATTTTCAAATGGGAGACTTGCTGATAACCTCTGAAGATGAATCTCGCAGTAATCAAGTTCTCTGGCAAACAGTACGGTCGGAGCTACCAACTTGGGACAGCATAACACCTCAAGCAGGATTGAAGAAAACAGATACGTTGAAGCCAGAAAAGCACGAGATACGTTTATTGGCGGCGCATAATTTTAATCAGGCGTGGAAAGCACAAGAAGTCAACATTAAGAGAGTTCAGAGTGATATCAAGGAAGAGGAGAGCAACAGACATCAAATCCGGCCTCACCATATTCATATAGTGGCCACATCCATCACAGGAGGTTTGGGTATAATTAGTTTGACACTTATCAGGAGTCTTCATGCACTTGAGACGGTGGAAAAAGAACCAACATCGAATAAGCACTAGAAGGCTGTCGACTTTACCTACGATACTGAAATCAACCAGAAAATCGAAAATGGTACATCTGGAGCAAGAGGATAAAGAAATTGACAACGGCATTGAACTGGTCATCCCCACAACAGCCAACTTGCCCACAACTCACCTACCAACCGCCGTCGGGAAGCAGTTAGTTCAGTTAGCTACTGTAGATGTAAAAATAATGTAACCTTAGGAATTGGTATATTCGTAACTAGCTCTATATATAATATAAGCATAGTATGTTTGTGAGACCCGCACAATAGTAAAATAAAATAAAGATAAAGAGAATTTTTCAGAAAAATGTATAAAAACGTGAAGATGTAATTATAAAATTATTAATTATTAATTCAATAAAAAAGAAAGAAATTAAAACATTAGATATAAAGATAAGTAAGATTATATATTAAGGTCCATGTGAATTAATTAGTCATGAAATTTTAATAAAGTATGTATGAGAAGAAAAATTTTAATAAAGTATATAGGTATGAGAAGAAAATAGAGAAATTAAAATGAAAAAGAAAAGATGTAAAAATGGAAACTTTAAGAAATGAAAAGTAAAGATGTCAAATAAAAAAAAAAATGTGTAAGAAATGAAATATGGAGATATATATGTATATGCGAATGGAATTAAGCAAAGATAATGCTAATAGAAAATATCAAATGTTAGAAAGAAAAGAAAAAATGTAAAGCGAAGAAAAATAAGAGAATTTAAGTAGTAAGTATGGAAAAGAATCTGAACTGAACGCGAACCAAAATATTTTCAATTTTAAGATTGTTGCACTCTTCAGATCTAGTTTCCTGCGGAAACTAGTTTTTCCAAGGGGGGAGGGATGTTATGGCCCAATATAAGGAAGATTCTTCTTTCAGCAGCCAAGGACGCATTCTAGCGAAATAATCAGCAATTGCTAAACAATAACCTCGCATGGTATTGTTCTGCAACTGTCGGTTATTTTGCTGATTAGCCCAACAGCTGGCTGCGATGAGCGCTTAGTAGAGCAATCGACGATTACAATAATAATTAACCTCGCATGGTAATTATTATGTAAGGCGATTGTTTACTACTAAGCGACTCAGGTGCTTCAACCGGTAAAACAAACGACAAGGTTGTTGTCGTTTGTTTACATCCGCGTTGTGAGCAAAGAAAGCTTACTTCCGAGTATAGGTTCATAAAAGACCAATGACTGGTCTGTCGAGTGCCGTAGTATTCTCGCCGTTAAGCGTTCAGTTTAGAGTCGCGTTTTTTCCAAGTTAGCGTGAAGTTAAGAGTGCGGGTCGTGAATATTTTTAACATTGTTGAGATAGGGCAGTTTTAAAAACATTCAGTCAATAAAGAAGTAAAGCAATTATCGTAAAAACGTCTTTTAATTGCTCGAGGGGCACGACACTGTGAAATTTATTTAAGTATACATGACATACTTCTTAAAATTTTGGAGAAGAAATTTTTGTTTAGCATAAACCAGCATAAGGTTCAAGATTAGTTAAGTGTATAAGGTATAAATTTTTCTCTTGTTGCTCTTTAAGAAGAATTCCTTTTTATGTAGACAATCAATAAGGGTGGAATTTTTTTGTATAGAATGTAGCCTTTTTCAGACGTTAAGAAGGGATTTGTTCTCTCTCGGTTGACGCATGCATGTCTTGACTGCCTAATGAATTGGTTGAAATATATAGGGCGTCACTTAATAGGATTACAGAATCGGGAATAGTGAACCTTGATCAGTTGTGCTAGCTCTCAGTGCACATTTATTTGGAGCACAGTTAAATTTAAGGTATGTAGTCATTAGAAAGAACTGAAGTTACGCTTAAGACAGCCTAATGTAAGTCGCTGAGCTTTATCTTATATACATTTTCAAGTTCCATATTAGATAAGAATTAAAGAAAAACACGCAAATTATTTTTATTATTACTTAGAATATCCAGGCACATACTTACCGCTAACCATGCTGTAGCATTTGTAACGTGATAATATTGACTTTTGTCTTCCTTCGAATGTTGTATAACGGTAGTTGTCCATGTCACAAGATTACCGCAGCATGTAATAGGTTTCGCTTAAAATAAAGGGAATTTTTGTAACGATTATGACGTGCTGAGTTTCGATTTAGTTCTCCTTTCACATCCCGGAGCCCTCTCATCCGCAGGTCGTATAGGTCCGCTTTAATCTCTTCCATAGGTCAACACAAAGGACTTTGAAAACAGTGCCACCCAAAGTCAATGGGAGGATGGGGCTTGGCTAGAAGGCAGACCATCTGCGCCTTCATAAGAAATAGGTAGGTGACGTAAGGGTCCCTTCAGGACCGAGTGTGTGCTGGCTCGTTTTTGGTATGTAGGCACGAAAATTTTTCTTGTTTATGGTTGATGACAAGCGGCAAGTTATCTCGGGAACTCCCCCACACTCTCCGCCACCCTTAGCCGAGGTGCTAGCGTGCCGCCCTGTGCTATCGCTGCCATCGAGTGATCTGTCAGCTCATGCTGGCAGTTTGGACTTCACGTACTAACCACTCACTCCTTTACATACTACCATAACAAGTTCCCACAGAAATCGGGGAAGAGTCAGGTTGGGGAAGCTAGAGACTGAAAATGATACTAGAGATTCTTCAGCCAGGCAGTTAACAGTATGCCAACTCCTGATTACTGAAGGTCTCCAGCATCACTTCCATCTTCCAACAACTCCTTCCTTCCTATTCACCTGATCTTCATGTCCAGCTAACCTTCCAACTGGGCAAAGTCATGAATCTGGTCGACCAATTAGCTGAAAGCCAAAAAGTCGTCCCACAGATTCATAACTCTGTCCAGCCAGTTGGCCAACAGAGACATGTCTCCGTGAGAGCTCACACAAAAAATTTTGTGAGGCCACCTACCATTTCCATGGCAGAAGGCCAGCGGGAAAGATCAGCAAACAAAATTCCAAAAACCAACAGTTCAAACTTGAGGCTTGACCGAAGTCAAACCTTAAGTCGAACTTTCCATTCAAAAAACTTCCATAGCATTACGTTACTTTAATCATCATCATCATTCAAAAAAAATTCAAAATATCAAAAACTCTAAACTTTACGTTACAAAAGAAATTTTTAATAACAAACAATTAGACTCAGGTCCTCATATAACTTCTACTGATTGTGAGATTACCGAGTCAGACAATTTAGCTGACAGCCAAATGTCCATATCTCGAAGTAATATCAGTCCTCAGAAAAAGTCATAATCAGACCACCGAAGTCCAACTGAGGTGGCCCCGCGTTGGGCGCCATTTTGTTATGGTATTTATGTTGATGAGTGATTGGTCAGGACGTGAAGTCCAAACTGCCAGCATGATCTGTCACTCAATGGCAGCGTTAATACAGGGCGGCACGCTAGCACCTCGGCTAAGGGTGGCGGGTGTGGGGGAGTTCCCGAAATAATCTGCCGCTTGTCACCAACCATAATCAAAAAATATTTTCGTGCCTACAACCAACAAGCCAGCACACACTCGGTCCTGACCCTTACGTCACTTACCTGCATTCCAGTGAAGGCGCAGGTGGTCTGCCTTCTCTGCCAAGCCCCATCCTCCCATTGAATTTGGGTGGCACAATCGTCCAAAGTCCCTTGTTGACCTGTAAGAATAATTGCAACGTGGCTAGATGGAAATTTTCTATTTTTTTGTTGAGAGATGGAAGGAAAGTGGCGGATTACTCCAAGATCAGATTACTAAATTTCTCATACTTACATGTTTCAGGTTGATGAGAAAAAAGGTCTTTCACTTCTTTCACCTTTTGCTCTTGCTATCTCTGCCGACTACTCTTTATATTTATGAAATTTATTGTTTGGTTTTTATTTTATTAATTTTTTTTCCTGTTAGGAGTTCTTCAGTTTTTGTTTGACCATAAGGTTTTCTTTCCTTTCCTACTTATCACGAGCACTTGACAACACTTCTGGCATGTCAGGCTCTTCTTCTTCTTTTTCCGCACCAACATGTCATTTTTATGTTGAGGAAATGCATCTCTCTCGGTCGGGGTGCGTTCATTTTTATTTGCTTGGCGCGGCCGCCTACGCTTCAGTACGTGTAGCATATTGCTATATGCAATACGCTACGACCATAACAAGTTTTTGTTGATGCTTCTCGCGGAGGCATGTCTTCGTTGGCCTACTGGCTGCATGGAGTTGTGGGTCTGCGAGATGACTGGTTGGCTTGTTGACCGGGCTGATGGCTTCGCCCATCTGAAAGGTTAGCTGGACACTGCTATTGGGTGAGGAAGGAAGGATTTGTTGGAGGTTGGGAGTGATGTTGGAGGGCTTCGAAGTCGGGGGCTGGCATACTGCTGACTGCCTGACGGAAAATTCTCTGGCAGCACTCTTGACCTTTGACATTTCCGACCCGACTCTTCCTAAATCCCGTGGGAACTTCAACTTTTCTTGTACACATCCACACCGCTTACCTGCGCTTATACCTGAATTTCTTACCTGTAAATTTGTTTTGGGAGATTGGACCTAGGAAACCTTTGTCTTTGAGAGTTGACTCTTGGAGAGAGGAGGAGAGGTTTCATAAACACCTTTCGATTTTGTTTTGAATAATTTGAGCATGGCTCAAAGTAAGTTTTCGATTTTGTTTCTTTGGAAAAATTTAGTTTAGATCATGGTGAATTTACAGCGCAGTTTAATATTGTATGGTTACGGTTTATTTTGTCAGTAATTGTTTTGCTGGTGCACATTTTATTTTGGAGCGTCGTTCTTCACTGCGACTACGACGATTTCTCTGAGTAGGCAAGGTGCACTTGGGTTCTGGAACCCAGCTATATTTTCCGAGTAGTCTTAGAGACTTTAATTATATTTTGCAGGATTGGTTTCCTGCTTTCTTTTTGACTCCTTGCTAGGAAAACTTAAGGCACATGTTATGCGTATGTCGTGCCCCAAAAGCAATCAGCAATAAAAAAATTAACAACACCTGAATTACTCATATATAAATATTTATTCCACGCAGATCATAATTCACACAAAGCTAACCCGAACCGAACGGTAATTTGTCCTATATTCGGAAGTAAACTTTACTAACAACGCGGATATGTAAACAAACGACACAACCTTGTCGTTTGTTCTACGGTTGCAGCACCTGAGTCGCTTAGTGCTAAACAATCGCTTTATATAAGAATTACCATGCGAGGTTAATTATTATCGTAATCGTCAATTGCTCCACTAAGCGCTCATCGCAGCTAGCTGTTGGGCTAATCAGCAAAATAACCGACAGTTGCAGAACAATACCATGCCAGCAATCGTTGATTATTCTATCAGAATATGCTCTTGGCTGCTGGAAGAATCTTCCGTATATCGGGCCATAACATCCCTCCCCCTTGGAAAAACTAGTTTAAGGAGGGAACTAGACCTGGAGAGTACCTACAATCTATCTTAAACTAAAAACGTGAGATCATTTTAAACCGCGTTCGGTTCAGATTCTTTTACACTACATCATTACATTCTTATTAAATTTTCTTATTTTTCTTTAGTTCACTTCCTACATTGTCTTTTTTTCTTACTTTCTGTAATACTAAATCTATTCTTTCATATTTACTTTCTTTCATAATTTCTTCACATATTTAATTTCTTTCCTATTTGCTTCTTACATTAAATTTCTTTTTTATTACCTTCTTACAACATATTTATATTGTCTTCCAAATAATTTTAACATTTGTTTTTTGTTTATTAAAATTTCATGATTAACAAAAAAAAATTCTTAATTAATTCACATGCATTAATAATATATAACCTTACTTATTGTTTATCTAATCACAAAAATAGCAAAAATGCAACAACAACAAAAAAGTACATTTTACAATCATTTGTCTTACTATAATTTTTAATTCAAAATCTTCATGCACTTTAAAAGTTTTTTTCCCATTTTTCTTCTTTACAATATATATTCTTTTATTATTTCCTGATAACTTTTTTCTCTATTGTATATCTTACTTTACATATTAATTTTCTTTTAAACATTTCATTTAATCGTTAGCTCTCAAACAGTTATCTTCCAATTTTAATTTCTATTTAGCTTTAGGACAAGAGTATTTCTATAATATTCTTATCCATTTCATTTCTTAATGTTATAAACTGTGAGATTGCATATATAAGTTATATAAGTACCTTAATTTTTAATGTTCAGTGTAGTATCTAGTTCACAAATAGTATTCTCTATAAAGATGCATAATATGTCTATTTATCTTCCTTTTTATTTATTACTTACAAATTTATTACTTGGCTTAATATAGTTCTACTTTGCTGCTTTTTAACACAATTAATAACCTTAAATTTACTGTAGTCGGTCCAATTGCTTGGTAATGATGGCGGAAAGTATGGTTTTGTCTCGCTGTAAAAGCCGTATCCTATCAGTAACGTCGCGTGTGACTTTCCTTTTACGTGTAGCTGCCCTGCCTTGGGAGTTTGGAAAATTTGCCTAAGTGGGTAGAATTTTTAATCTGTTGGTGTTAACCTGAGTTTGCTGTTCTAAGTCTGCTTCTACAGAAATCTTTATTGCATGCGATTTTGGACTACGCTTATTCAACTTTGTACTACGCTTATTCAACTTCTAGCTATTGTTGTAGCATTTCCTGCATAATGTTTACATCTTGTACTGATCGATTATTGAATTCTTACGTTCAAGATCTTTATCCACATATCAATCGGAATTAGCAATACTGCTGTCATTTGAAATTTATATCTGATTGAATGTTGATTTATTGGAATGCTGATTTATTTGGATAGAATATTTTCTTCTACACTGCTTTTCTGGAAACATTTAAACCAGTTTACAGATTTTAAGATGTGATCATAATAGAACGTCATTCCTTTTTACAGGCGCTTCTTTAATTTCGATGCTCCAAACAAAGGTTATCTTATTGCCATGAGATTAGGTGGCTGGAACGATTGATTAATATTATTTCTCTTTTCTTGATTTTCTTATAGGTACGACGGAGTTCTCTCAATTATATCGAGAGTCCATCCGTACCTAAAGAATATTATGTACCGTGAGCATAAAAGTGTCAACTAGAGATTCTGAAGTTTTTTTTTAGCTTTCCAATTATAAATTCTTCTGATTTTACTGGTTTAACTTCCAAATTTACATCCACATATAGCAAGTTAAATCAATAGTCCAGTCCTCCGCATAGCCATTGTTTCTCCTCTCATTTCCATATTTGTACTAGATACTTGATGATGTTGCTCTCTTCTACATACCGGAACTTTCCACATCTCAGTTGCCATATTTATCTGCAATTTATGTCTACCTCCATCTAGTTCTTAAGGCAAACACTACACATTTTTTATATATTTTCTACTTATATTTCATCCTTCTTAACCTCTAAAATATACTATTACAGTGGCTATTAATCTTCTTTGCTTATAAATATCAAATTTTAACATTATATAATATTTTTCCTATATTTATTTCCAGTACTATTTTTTGTTTATCTTTCTTTCGTACTATTCCGATAACTTTAAACATTTAACTGTCATGGTACATTTAATATCCTTGTAACTTTTTGTTGTATTTCTTCTCAAGTAATATATCTCATTTTTTTCTTTCAATCTCTCTTTTTCTGAATATCTACTACACATATTGAGTTTTTCACATTCCCATTTTTTCCTTTTTTTTCAAACTTTTTTTTTTTAATCTTCATTTTTTCAATATTCAATTTTCTTACCTTTACCTCTGTAAATTTACATTGCTTGTTGTCTTGGTTCGCTCTCCAGTAAGAATTTAACTACCATCATATCTCATTTCATACCCCTTCTCGGCCTGTAAGTCTGCAAAGCTCTGTAATTTAAATTTATATTTTAAACAATCGGCCCCTCCAAACTCTTCCAGAATTTGAAGGCCCCTGCTGAAAACCTCGACCTAGCATTACGTTTCCTGGACACTTATCAATACTTACCTCATTTCGTGTCATGAAACTTGCAGTGGAATTCCAATATTCCGTAAGACTGCAGTTTCGATCCCATAATTGCTTCTTAAACTCTGATCTAACCCATTTATTCCTATATCGTTGAGATTTAAGCTTACCTCTTCGACAAAGCCCCTGAATTTGCTTTTGTTGTGAAGTGAAATTTTTCCTACCTTCATAACTCCATGCAGGTCTCTCGGAATACTTACGTGGTTCAGGTTCATTCGCAGAATTTGGTGCTTTTACCGGACAGGCTCTTGCATTAGCGATTCTTACAAATGCAAGTCTATCCTTCAGACTATTTTCGTGTGTCCATGATATTTATGATGCCTTCTCCTCTTGTCTTTAAATCCTTCGTTTCTGACAAGCCCCACATTTTCGTGAGCAGTAGTCAAGGTTTTCTCCCATGTTGGCTTCAGAAATAGGTCACCCAATGTAGGTATACTTTTCACTCCATATCGTGAAGTATTGTCAACAGTATGTGCCAGTTTCTCCCATTTCGAGTATTGGTCATTAACGCCTAATGTGTTGTTTTCTGTTGTGTTGATTTTAATATCTGAAACGGAGTTACTTGATTGCTATCTTGCCAAGCTGTGTGTACTATTTGTGCGCAAGATGCGAAATTTCCAGAAGAATCATTGGTTGCGCTGCATTGGCTAGCATCTTGTATCAACAGCTTCATATTTATACAGTCGATTATAGTTCTGTCCGAGTATCCCGTCGGCTAGAATTGAATCAGTATCACCAATGGCATTAAATTGACAAGCCCGCTAATTGTAATCTATCTGCAAGTTCGCCTGACAAGTGCCTATGGACCTCCTAGCGAACCCAAAGAGTCCTCCAATTCTTATTTTCTGTTGTGTCTGTACGGGCGTATTTCCTTTTATTCTATTGATCTTAATTAAGCTACAGGTGGACCCAGCGTCAATTAAAAGTCTAAACTTACCTTCTAACGCTATGTCCGATGGCACTGTGATGACAAACTTACTCTTGGAATTCACTTCTTCACTCTCCCTCTGGGCTAAATACTTTTTCAGACAGTTTGCCGTCAGAATTGGCAATAAAGTCCCTCCCGTCCTGAACGGAATTCATCTTGGATGCCAGTTGCATAGTTTGCCACTCTGACGTGATGAATTCGACAATTGGATTCCTCGTGTCCATATTCCTGACATTCAGTACAGAAGAGTATTTGCTGGCACTCTCTCGCAAAGTTGTCCGCGCTGTCCGCATTGAAAACATTCAATAGATCTGGGAGGTGTTCTCCTTGTCGAAGATGCTTGGTATCTTCCTGATGACACTGGCCCTAGTCTGGGTAAGAACGGTGTCGAACTCTGTCTGGGCTCGCGTCTGATAAAATTCCCCGTTGGCCATCTGTTTGGTGACTCAAACTTTCGCCCTGTAAGGTGCACCTGCGTGGATCTGCTCAACACACCAGCTTTAAAGGAAGTTACAGCATCGGCCTCCAACTCGGCTAGTAATCCCTTCTCCCCTCCCGGATATTTGGCCGAGAGAGCCTCTTTTATCTGATCGCGTATTTCTTTCATTCGATCCGCGAACGCCGTGATGTCCTCTCCAGGTCTCTGTCTACATGCCAGCATTTCAGTGCGTAATTCACTGAATGATTTTCGCGGCATGTATGCGGATTTTATTGCTTGCTGTAAGGTTTCGAAATCCTTCAGCTCCTGGGAGCTTATCATGTAATACGCATCATCCGTAAGCCGATATTTTACACAATTCATGAAAATAACTTTTTCTGCTGCTTCCAGTCGGTCGTAAAGATCTTTGCAGCAACACAAAAATCGATATACTTCCTTCGTTAGCCTTGGAGATCTTTCACCAGAGAACATTGGCACGTATTTTGACACCATGTCCATAATCTTATCATATGTATCTGCCATTTTGTACACTGTTACTGATATCTTATATATTTCCTTGTTTTTAACTCGTTTTGGTACTTTCACTTTTTCACTAATACCGTTTATACTTCATACCTGTAAACCGAAAAATTAGTACAACGCGCTCTAGAACAGATCTTTCGCAAAACTCATATCTTCATTATAGGTACTCATCGACTACCAATACTCAATATAGTGTAAACATTCAAAACTATCATACCATTAACACACTCAATTCAGCTATTATGCGTACATACAAACGAACATGCTCAATACTTTTTGTTATTTTGTATTATTCAAATGCACCCAATGAGAATACAACAAACCATACTTTACTTATTACGACTATCAAAAACCCGATAAATTAAATAAACGCGCGTACGACCAACGCCTAAATCGAAACGTGACGTTGAAACTGGTGAAATTCTTATTACCAACTATCATGTAGCTAAAACACAAATTATCACAAATTATTTACAAATATTTCACCTTATAAATTACTCCGAAGTTTATCATATCTTAAAATTAACACTTTCTGAAAAAAAAAAAAAGAAAAGAAATTGGGTCTGGTGTTTATTCGAGATGCGGGAGTAGCTTGTAAAAGCACAACTCCTCGATCGCCGCTAATGTATATGTGTGTATTATGATGAAGATGCGGGAGTAGCTTGTAAAACTACAACACCTCGATCTCGTCAATATATGTTGGAATAGCTAATATAGCTCAACTCCTAGTGTTTGTTGGAGTAGCTAAATTAGCTTTGCTCCCAGTGTGTGTATTCGGAGTAGCTAAATTAGCTTTGCTCCCAGTGTGTGTATTTGGAGTAGCTAAATTAGCTTTGCTCCCAGTGTGTGTATTTGGAGTAGCTAAATTAGCTTTGCTCCCAGTGTATGTTTGTGTTGATTAGCTGATGAATATCAACTCCTCAAATGATGAAGTGTAATTTTCCAATTTCACAAAAAAAAATCACAAAACGCAAAAATTTAAATCACTTAATCTAACACTTCTTAAATGCCTGAAACGTAAAAGAATTTAAAAAAATCAATATATAAACAAACAAATTACCACCTTCTTACAAAAAATTCTTGAAAGAAAGTTAACAATGAAAAAAAAAAATAACAGCAAGAAATTCTCAAATTTCTTACCTAAATTTCACCGGCTGCGCCAATTTGTCGTACCCCAAAAGCAATCAACAATAAAAAAATTAACAACACTCGAATTACTCATATATAAATATTTATTCCACGCAGAACTGACCTAACTTAATAAATAATTCACACAAAGCTAACCCGAACCGAACGGTAATTTGACACTTTAAAAAAAAGTTAACTCGCGACTGATCAATTGACGGCACTCGCCAGACCAGTCATTGGTCCTTTATGTCCGATATTCGGAAGTAAACTTTACTAACAACGCGGATATGTAAACAAACGACACAACCTTGTCGTTTGCTCTGCGGTTGCAGCACCTGAGTCGCTTAGTAGTAAACAATCGCTTTATATAATAATTACCATGCGAGGTTAATTATTATCGTAATCGTCAATTCCTCCACTAAGCGCTCATCGCAGCTAGCTGTTGGGCTAATCACCAAAATAACCGACAGTTGCAGAACAATACCATGCGAGGTTATTGTTTAGCAATCGTTGATTATTCTACCAGAATATGCCCTTGGCTGCCGGAAAAATCTTCCGTATATCGGGCCATAACACGTATAATTTGAATTTGGAATTTACATTTTCCTAAAACATTTAAGTATCAACACTGAAGTTGTCCAAAAACCTTAAGATTGCACCTCAACCTTACGTTGATGAAAGTTTTTGAATTTCTGCATAGTTTAGAGAATTTTTATTGTTTCTAGTCGACGACAGTCCGTACATTTTTCTTATTCCTGATTTTCGTCTAACCACTACCCAGATGGCAGAAATATCGAAATTTTGTACAATCGTAAGAGATAGATGCGCTTTTATAGCTCTTATTGAGAGTGTTGATTTCACAAAATGGCTACTATGCGAACACCACCTTCTACTGAAGTCCCAGACCAGTGCTCCATCTGTCAAGACGGAACTGGTTCGTCAGGCGAAAGCCAGTGCCCCAATTGTCGATGCGCTCTCACACAGCATAATTTTTTTGCCTATACTGGTGCGATCCCAAAGAGGTATCCCACTCGGCACAGAAAGGCAGATGATTTCCAACAGCCATTGCAGCTTGAAGTACCCCAGCCAGCACTTCCACAGCAGGTCGCGAGTCTTTGTCCCCTGGGTTACGCTCACTACCTCGCAAAGGAATAGTCTGTTACCTGCACCTTCGGGGCAGGGCGCTCTTAGTAACGAGATCACCGACGTCGGACTGCGAGTCTCTGCTGTGATCCAGCAGGCGGATGCTTTTCGTCCAACACCACCACCCTTTGGAGGGCGTGCCCGAACGCCCAGATTTTTTATGGAAATTCAGAGAGATCCGCGTAACCGACACTCGTTCTCAGCTGGGCAACAGAGACCTCCATTTCCACCTGCGCCAACTTTCATTCCACCCGCATATCACAGTCTAACAGTCGAGTCCACAACAATTCTTGGCACAGACGCTCAGGCAGTCCTATCAGACGATGGAACCAGTCGTATAATGGCAATAACTCCGAGCTATTCGTAGATGAGTTTATCTTTCGAGTCGAAGCACTCACTCACTCCGCTCTGTTTGCAGGAAATACAAGTGTTCTGCTATGGATGCGGACGCAATAACACATTTAAGCCGAACTGTAGCCACTGTCTGCAGAAAAGCGAGAAGCGGGTCAAGAATCGTAACACCTTTTCTCGATCGAGAGTAACATCTCAGATTTCATCAGCTGAACGAGAGGTTCGGTCTCCTGCTATTTCTCTTCAGTAGTTGAACTCAGGAAAGGTATACATCCGAATTTGGACCTATGTAAAAGAAAGAAACGATCAACTGTTCGTTGGCGTGAATATTGTCGACGAATTAAATTAGAATGAAAGAAACTGACTCACATTTCAATGTCGATGCCAGATGACATTCGGCCGTATGCCGAAGTTAAGCTGCTGGAGCAAACTGTGGCTGGTTTGCTTGATAGTGGTGCTAATGTCAGCATCCTGGGCCAGAGAGCTCTACAGTGGCTGGCCGAAGCAGATGTCGAATAGAGGAGGTATCGCACTAAAGTACAGGTAGCTAATGGTGCCATGACGAATGTCCATGGTCATGTGTACATGGACGTCACTTTCAGTGGTAAGACCCAAAACGTACGTTTTTACGTGATATATCTGGGAATAGACTTCTGGCGTCTATTTGGGTTGGCTCCAGATGTTCTAGGTATAGAGCAGAAGTGCTGCCAAGCCAAATAACTGCATCCAACACTGACCGCCACGTTCTTTCATTTCAATAAAATCAACGTCTTGAAGCCACGAAACAGCTTTTTCCTTCCTTCGCCTCTTTGGGCTTAGGAAAAACATCTTTAGTCACTCACAGGATCGAGACGAATGACACTGTTCCGATAAAACAGCGGTTTTATCCTATTTCACCAGCAGTGTAGAATTGGATGGACGCTGACTTGGAGCGGATGTTATCATTATGTGCAATAGAGGAGAGCCAGAGTGCTTGGAGCTCTCCAGTTGTTCTGGTGAGCAAGCCTGGAAAGGTTCCGCAGCCGCAGATAGACGCACTTCTGAGACTTTTGGCAGATCTCACTAGACACTTCTAAAGAGATGTCCGCTTTCCAATACAAGCTGATGCCATTCGGCCTCTGCAATGCTCCACAAACTATGTGCCGCCTCATGGATAAGATCATTCTGTTCAATCTTCGTGAGAATGTTTTCGTCTATTTAGATGAGTTATTAATCCTGTCATCAGAATTTGACTCTCTCAGTTTGCTATCTCGAGTGGCGGATTGTTTGAGGAGTGCTAAAACTGTTCGGCAAGCCCGACGCCTACTAGGTGTGGCGGGATGGTATCGCCATTTCATCCCGAACTATGCTGATCTAACTGCCTGAAAAATCCTAATCAGTTCCAATGGACACCTGAAGCCCATACGTCTCTGGAATTGTTGAAGCAGAAACTCAATTCTGCTCCGTTGTTAGTGAGTCCGGACTTCACCAAGCTATTTGTTATCCAGTGCGATATTAGTCAACAAGGTATTGGTGGAATGCTGTTACAACTAGATGACGAGGACCACGAGAAGCCAATAGCCTACGTCTCGAAAAAGTTGAATTCGGCACAGCGTAATTACACCGTCACAGAGCAGGAATGCTTAGCAGTACTATTAAGTGTGCAGAAGTTCCGGCCTTTCATAGAGCTTATGCCATTTAAGATCATGCGAGTTTGAAATGGCTTATGTCCCAAAAGGAGCTCAGTGGAGTCTGAAGCTTCAGGGCTTTGACTTCACTATCGAGCACCGGAAAGTAATCCTGAATGTTGTTCCTGATGCGCCGTCACGGATTCAATGTGACAGCCTGACACCTTCTGAAGATCCTGTTCCAGAAGTTGACCTTAGTTCTCTGTATTTCAATTCCTTGGAATATGAGGAGTTGAGGCAGAAAGTTAAATCAGCTTCCAATAAACTACCAGATCTCTGCGTCAGGGATAACGTCGGTAATATTCGGACAGTCCCGAGAACAGGCGATCAAATTCAGGAGGAAGAAGCTTGGAAGCTTTGGATTCCACGAGGGCTTATGTCCGACGACATTTCAAGAGCGCATGAACGACCACTGGCTGCTTCACACAGAGGTATAGGAAAAACGTTGGAATGTTTAAGACGACATATCTTCTGGCCTCAAATGACAGTCGATGTCAGAAAGTACGAAGGCTCATGTGACGAGTGTAAGGAAATTAAAGCCCCTAATACCATTTTTAGACCACCAATGGAAATACAGTCTGTTACAGAAAGACCCTGGCAAAAGCTGTATATAGATTTCTTAGGTCCATATCCCCGTTCAAAAAGTGGAAATGTCTGTATTTTGATAGTTCTTGACCACTTCTCCAAATTCCTAATTCTTAAACCGATGAGGAAAGCATCTACTCTTAACGTCTGTCAGTTCATTGAGACAGAAGTGTTTCACACGTTCGGAATTCCGGAGACGATAGTATCCGACAATGGAGTTCAGTGTAGCTCTGTTCAGTTTACCAAGCTTCTGGAAAAGTATGGCGTTAAGCATCTGCGGTGAGCCGGTCTCTGTTGTCAGGAATTAGAGCGTATATTCAGAAGGAACACACTCGAGTGGGATGAGAAGCTGAGCCACATCGCTAACTCCCTCAGAAGCTCTGTTCACCAAGCAACTGACTTCTTACTCCACAGATTACTATTCGGTCAACAGATGATTAACCACGCGAGCTGATATCCCATCCTTAGAAACTTCGGAACTCTAAATGAACCTTTGAGAGTGGATGCTGAAGACAAGCTAAGATTGATCCGTGGGAGAGCGCAGGAAAATTTGAACTACGCATTCGAACAAGGTTCAAAAGCCTATAATATTAGAATGAAACCTGTTAGTTTCAAAATTGGACAAGAAGTATATAGATGCAATTTTATACAGAGTAATTTCCAGCAACATACTAGTGCCAAATTAGGGAGAACATTTTTAAAATGTCGTATTAAAGCAAAGAAAGGAAACTCCCTCTACAAGCTTGAGGATGTGCAGGGGAAGGCAATAGGAGTGTACCACGCGAAAAACATCAAGCCCATTGTGATTAATTCAACTAAAAAGGTCTGTTATACTTACCTTATGTAGATCTTCCATCCTGGTAGCCCTAAGAAGGCATCCAGCCAGCTTAATTGGTAAACCACAGGATGCCAATGTGCCGCGTAGGACCTTCCAGCCTAGCGGCCGGTATACCTCTTGTTAGTAAATGCACTTTTTCCCACTTCCCCGCCTGACAATGCGTTAGAGCCCGTCCCACATGGTACTCTACGGAGGTTATACCGCCGTAGGAATGCCATTTGCACAATACCTTTGAAAATTTTAATATCTGTTATGTCCATACCTTTACGATGACTTGGAGGCACACCCTTGAAAGAGTGTTAGTTTGCGATCGGAGGGAGATGTTAAGAGCGGGGGAGGCCTCGCGATCAGTTGTTTAGGTTACTGATCGCGGGTCTTTCTCAACTCAGCTCAGTGAAGGAAGGCAGAGGGGTGCTTGCCGACTGGATTTTTTGGTTTGCTAGCCTGTTGGTGCACCTCTGGCTTTCGATATGGAGACTGATGTCTAACTCTAGTTAAGGACTGAAGTGACTTCGGGGATGTGACTCCGATTCACCACACCGAGAGCAGATTTGATCAAGCCTTGGACGATCTGCTCATCAGCACGGCCTTCCTATTGGAAAAATGCTTTTTATGGGTCCAGGGTCGAGTCAAGCATTGGGCGCCCGCAGCGATGAGCTCTATGTTTTAAGACCGGTTAGTTCAGTCGACCATTTTTCAGTGTCGTCTGGACCAAACGCTAGACAAACCCTATCCTGTTATGGTCGTAGCATACTGCATGCAGCAGTATGTTACACTGAAGCTAGCAGCAGTATGCACTGTCTGACACACGGCGACAGTGCTCCCACGTTTTGCACGACCACTCGATCTGACCTTGGCTGAGGCATAACCTCGAGCGAAAGTGTCTTAAAAAAAAGAAGCATCGGAGTTGAAGGAAAGTAAACAGAGTGCTGTGAAATCGATTAGCCGTCAATAGAAATCACGAATTATCTTGCAAATCCTGCATAAATCTTGTCATCGTAGAAGAAGAAAGAAGAAAAAAGGAAAATCTCTTAAGGTAACGAGAAAATCACTGAACTAGAGTGAAGTGATAGATTTGAAAGGGAAAAATATTCTAACACGATAATATCGGCAGACGCCAGTGCCATCAGAGCCAAACCGTATATCCACGAGCAATCAGGGTCAGTAGGTTATTGTAAATGTATTAATTAGGATACATCCTGCAACATAATTCCTCAATTTTAGCTGTACGCATTAGTCCAATCAAGACTCGAGGCCGCACGGTCTAGGTGTCTTCCGCAGGGACTAGTCACTATAACAGGTGGAATCTAGCAAACCCTTACACCGATAAAGAGCTGCTGTACCGCAACGATTATCCCTCGTCCTAATGAGAAAAGAGAAAAGTTTCCATAATGCCTGAAAAAAGGGGAAGCCAACAGCTGAGTAAGCGACTACGAATAAGGATAAGGAACAGTAAGTAAGAGTTATAGGCCAAGCTCAGATTGAACCCGAGTTGACCACGTCGCCAGAGTTCCGCAGATGATCTCAGGCCAAATCGGCCGTAGTCAGGCCGTCCGATTTTTTCCCCCTCGAATTACTCAATGGAAATACACCAGCAAGGCTCCGACTTTTGATGATCCGGGCTGCGATGAAATATAACACATTAAATGAAGTAAATGAAGCACGCCAGATAAACTGATATAGATCGGTTTCATGTGGAATGGCTACATGCATATATCACCAATTTCTCTTATTTTATGAATATTAGTTGTGATAAGAACTTTTAAAGAGCCAAAATTGCTCGGTTAGCACAGCTGAGTGTATACTACCTGATCTCAGTGCGCCGAGGCCAAGATATTTTTATATATGTGCGTACAAGCATATCATAACCATTTCAATTTTCAGCTATTGACGTCGTATAAGCCACTCAATGGAGCTCCGGCGAGGGATTAACGACATGTAATTCGGATTTTCACGTAAGTGGTATATATTTTTGTGTTAAGTAATGACGAAAGAGTAAGAAAGATTTCCTTATTTCTTGACTTTTTTAAAAATTGATTTTGATTAAACACTTCAATGATTTATTTACTGTCTTGGTACGTCCAATTCAATAGGACGTGATGGTGTTACTGCCAGTTCGACTGTTTGGTTTTTGTGTTGAACGATTACTAAGCTTCGGACCAAAAGCGTTGGGACAAAATGACTTCTGAAGGAAATTATTTTTGCTAAATCGGTCCGCATGAATAGTACTATATTGTAATAGCAATTTAGCCCAGATTTTTAGATTGTGATCTGCATAGGTTGTAAAACAAACTACGTTTTGACAGCCGATAACTTTTACTGTCGGATCTTTGTAAGACTTATATTTTAAAATACTCTGTTGCCAATTAGAATGCTGTTAGAATTAAGTAGTTTAAATATGGGGGTCCTGGACCATGATTTGCAAAAAGGTACAAAAAGGTACAAAAATGTACCGTCGGCGATGGTTTGTATGGAGAAAAATGAGGAAGGTACAAAGATATACCGTCGGCGATGATTTGTATGGAGAAAAGTGCGGAAGGTACATTTTTGTACCGCGGGCGATAATTTGCATGGAGAAATGTGGGGGAGGTCCAAAAAGTACCGCTGGTCTAGGAAAAGGTAGACGGCGAGGTTTAGAAATGTGGCGGGGGGGGGGGGATCTTGATGCGCAGAATTGTGAGGCAAAAGCACCCAAACTCGTGAAGAGCTTTTGATAAGGCGGATGTGTGGTTGAAGTGAATGACCGGAATGAGTAGTCTGATAAGAGTTTGTTATGAAATTTAGAGGTAGGTCATGAACGTTTACTATTTCGGACCGACCGAAGGCTAGATAGAAATTTGATGGGAATTTTTAAAGGGATGTGGTTTAATTTTCAACTTTACTAGGTCTTTGAAATGATTAGGAATAGCATGAAGTCTTGAGAACTAGGAAGTTTGTGGTCTACTAAAATTATTGCTGGGAATTTAAATTTCTGAAAATGATAAAACTACGATTGGAAAATTATTTTCAATGAGAAGAATTTAGTAGGATTTCAGTTTCAATTAGCTCGTCGGTCGATGCAATTCGTGTATTTTATTAGTAACTAAATACAAGTTTTTGTTTTGGTAAACAGTGTGAATATATATATTTTAAAGACAATTTGATCGCTTAGTTTCATCATATGCGGATATATATTTATTATTTGCTATTAATATCCGTCAGCAGCTCCAGTTTTATTTCAATAAATCTTAACATAGCATCCCAAGATAATCCGGGGGCTGTGTAGTATTGACAGGGATCAAGCGAATAAATATTTATACATATTCTTCTAAAATTTTCAAAAATGTCGGCTAGGAGTAAAACACCTGCTTTAAGGTAGAGTTCCAAATAATCCCACATGTTTTTGCAGTTAAAAGTATTCCAAACCTTTTTAACATGAGAGTACTCATCATTGGAGCTTTTACTGTTCGTTAATTTGTTATTAAATTGTCTTTGACTAGGAAGAGAAGTTTCTTCTAAATGTTCCCAACAATTCATATATTCATATGGAAAAACTCCTTTCTTTGTCATTAAATTAAAAGATGTTTCATTTCTATACATAGGCTTCACTGTACGAAAATATGAAAGAGCTAAGTTTTTAGCGAGTGATTCTAAGCTGGATTTCATAAACCTACTAGAATCAAGAAACCTCAATTCAATTGTCTTTTTCACTAACTGAAATTTGTTTTGACAATGAAACATATAATTCCTTATTTAGAGGTATTAAATTTATATCCCCCTCAATTTCTGATAAAGCTTTTATAAACAAATGGCAATCATAACCTGAAAAGTTATGAAACAAAATAGGAAAAAATTTAGGAACTCGGTGTCGCAAATTACAGTCTCTGTGTGCAGTACCCCTATATTTTCCTGTAAGATGACAATGATCTCTTAATCTTTCATTACCTAATTCTAAATGGCAAATATGACAAATGCACATGTGACGATATCTTGAAGTAAACACTCAAAATCTGCATACACAACAAATGAAACCTTAAGCTGACGATGCAACTTATCAAATTTTAGACATGATTGTTCTGGTGATGGTATCACAGTTACGACCTTGCAACATTGTTTCTAGTGAACATCTAAAGCTTATTCACTATAAAAATGATGTAGACATGTATTGCATAAGTAGATTTTGTTTTCAGAAGCAATCACGTGATTCCTAATTAACCTGTTAATAGAAAATAAAATATAGAATAACGTCATCGATAATAACTTCGCAAAATACCTAGAGATATTTTTATTCCATACATAATGACTGCGTTCCCCTTTTTGGATGTTGAAGGACTTTCGTTCAAATCCTCATTAATTACACTACCAACACAATCACAAAACCTTTTTTCTTCTTCAAAATTTTATCACAATTTATTACTTTCTTCTTCTCTAAAATGCGTTAAACATAAGTGCTTGCGAAAATTGTCGTCTCTCTTGAAATAATCCCCACAAATTTCGCATAGAAATCCATCGCCAAGTACATTTTTCTAACGTATTTTCCTGGTCGAACAATTTTTCACAGTTTTTACACTAGAAATCCATTTTTAACTTTCTTTAAAATTTATAAACAACTTCTAATATTCACACTGTTTACCAAAACAAGAATTTGTATTTAGTTATTAATAACATACACGAATTGCATCGATCGACGAGCTAATCGAAACTGAAATCCTACTAAATTCTTCTCATTGAAAATAATAATCCAATCGTAGTTTTAACGTTTTCTGAAATTTAAATTCCCAGCAATAATTTTGGCAGACCACAAACTTCCTAGTTCTCAAGACTTCATGCTATTCCTAATCATATCAAAGACCTAGTAAAGTTGAAAATTAAACCACATCTTATCAGACTACTCATTCCGGTCATTCACTTCAGCCACACATTCGCCCAACTGACTGATTAACAAGTAAAAAAGCTAGAATTGGTCTAAGACCAATTCTTATGATACCCTAGATGAATGCCCGTATTAAATTTCGTATGGTCACCGATCTATTCAAATATTGATTTTGAAGTTGTTTTTCGCATATATTTCTAGAACAGTTTGTCGCACAGAAAAAATGGTAATAACCAATTTTATAGGATTTCGTATTCTGCAGAAGTTCTTAGTACAATAAAAATGTCTTGGACTGATCGTTTTCAAAGTATACGTAAAAAACCGAAATTTTTATATGGCAACACCAAGAAGGAGTTGCCCGATTTAGTCCATTTTTGACATTTTATTTGCTAATGCAGTAAAAACATCATGTACGAAGTTTCAGCTCTCTACGTCGATGCGTTCTCATGCAGTGTCCAAATATATAGCGGAAAACGAAATTTTTATATGGCAACCCCACGAAGGAGTTGCCCGATTTGTCTCATTTTCGAACTTAATTTTACTTTTTTTTAAAGTCCGTGTACAAAATTTCAGCTCTTTAAGTATACGCGTTCTCGAGTTATCGTGCGCACAGACGGACAGACAGACGGACGGACGGACGGACAGACGAACGGACGGACTGCAAAAATCGAAATAACTTTTAATATTATAAATGGATGTCCAATCCATTTTGCTCTACCATCATTATTTCGAAGTGTTACAAACGGAATGACAAACTTAGTATACCCCTATGATTTCATCTAGGGTATAAAAACGAGATATCGCTGAATCTTTGGCGCTTTCAGCTCTGGGCATGTGGCACTTGCTCCAATGCGACTGATATCAGATACCTTATAGCTGTCTGAGAAAATTTTCAAAATAAAAATATTTTTGATTCAATTATGTTGATGTCAAAATCAGAATATGTATCTAAGAACTACAATTAGATTTTCAAATGCTTATACATATGTTACAGTTAATTCGAAATTACACTGATAAAAGTTTTATTAAAATAAAATGTAATAAATCTGAATTGTAAAAAAATTGTTTATAAGGCATTGATTTAAAATAGATAATACATAACATCTTAAGAAAACCACGTTTGAATAATACAATCTTAATTATCTTTTTACAATATGCGAAGGCAGTGGTAATAAGCTCTTCTTCATAGTAGTAGACCCAGGGCCCAGAGGCTTTGAATTATTAGATTTATTAATGAAGGTTCTCCTACTCCTATGTTCTTTACAATCTTGATATTTTTCAGTATTATCACCGATGAAATGTTCACTTAAAATTCTATTATGAAGTTCTTGCACACTTTCTTTTGAATTTCCAGAAGATAAACTCTATAAATAAATAAATGTTATAGAAAAACATGTAGAAAACAAATCTGTACAAATACATTGCTTGAAGAACGCAGACTACTTTCTGTTTCGCACTCCGATCTACTGACATGATAACTATAATATCCTGATGACGGTCTGACCAAGCCGCTTCTTCGATTGTTAGAAGTACGAGCTTTTACATATACCGCAGGTACCTTAAATACATCTTCATTTCTTGTCAAGTTTACCTTTGAAGCAAGAGTAAATTTATTTTGTATAGTTCGGTTGAGCTTTATTTGTTGCTTCGAGGTTCTCTGAAATATAAAAGAAAATGGATAAGCTCAAGAATTTTTCTAAAACTATAAATTAAATTTATATAAATATAAGAGGTGTAACATGCCAATTTTGATATGCTGAGATAGTATAATTATAATGAATATAATTCAATTTTATGGCAGACAGAGTCTCTGCTGCTGATAAATAAAGATAAAATTGTTATAGAAGTATAAAATAAAAGAACAGTCATTTTTTGGACATCGAAAAGTGTTATGGTCGTAGCGTATTGCATATAGCAATATGCTGGCCTTAAAGTAAACAGCATACCGAACGCACCCGACCGAGAGAAATGTGTTTCCCCACTCTCAGGTGCCCTGTCGATGTGACAGATAAAGAAGAAGAATACCATTATCACTGTGTGTCAAATCTTCTAACCACGAAAAGTAAACGCGACTAAAAAAAATCAGGAATTTCCACCGACATCAGGGATAAACCCACGTAAGTTCAAAGGAATAATTTATTCATTCTAAGCAGTTATTATTAAAAATATTCTTCTCACTAGGAGAAAAATATTTGCAACCCGCATGGGTAGAGAAAAAAATAAGAAGAACTCCAGAAAAGAGAAAAGTTGATGCCAGGATTGTTATAATAGACCTGAAAAAGAAAATTCAGCAGGCGGATTAGGTAATCGGTGGATATTCACCATCATCATTTTACAAATCATCACAGCCCAAGTATTTTCGTATCAATTAAAAAACATATCTATTCGACTGGCAGAACGGGCACGTATGCGCCAACATATGGTCTCGTACCGTGATAGCGTGAGCGCTACAGGATGGGGGCTCAGACACTTTAACCTAACAATAAAGAGATGCGGCTTCCAAGTCCACGTATAGACAAGCACGAAATTTAATCGCATATCTGACACATCTGCGGACCCCGCAAACAGTAGTTAAAGGGACCTCCACCAAGTCAGAGAATTTCGCCCGTATATACATATATATATATGTCCCGTCCGTTAGAGGCTCGACATTGATAATATCGACGGCGGTAGATGAATATCCATGCAATATCGGAGGGCTACTAACTTAGAGATATTTCGAGCACATGAAGATATACGTGCTACATTCAAGATGTGAATTCTGAGAGACCTTTTGAGTGCTTATACAAGAGTCACCAGTCATAGAGTTAGCCCCATTGCTTAGAGATATGCACATTTACTGTAGTTATAAGTAGGATTTTAAGAAATATTCTTAGCACTTATAGTATATGCATACTTACTATATGTGCGATTTAAGTTCTTCGAAATATTCCTATTACTTATATATATTGAATTCCTTTGAAATATTCATATTATGTAGGTACTTACCTTATTTATGAGTTGAGGCTCCTTGAAACAGTCCGATTGCATATATATATATATATATATATATATATATAAACGCTTACGCTGCTTGCGATCCGACTCTGGAGGATAGTGCCATTCACCTATGTGTAAACGTTCTATATCTAGAACTTGATTTCTGAAGATGCCTCTTTATCTATGAGAGATTATTGTTAGGATATCGCTAGGGCGACATACGTACATTCAATGCCTGGATCATCCCTATTGTTGAAGAAAGGCACTAGTCAATCCTATGATTTCTATATATATATATGGCAATAGGTACAGAACAGGAAGTGGGCCCTAAGCCCTAATATAGTTAGCACGAGTAGAACTCTACGGAAGTAAAAACAATTGTGTGCTGTCGTGTGAAGGAAATCCCGGGCGAAATTTTTTTAGGGATACTTATATCCTTTTGTTGTAAAAGAAAAAAAAAATTATTTCAGGATCAGTCGCTCCAGAAGGCCTTCGTGGAGGAAATCATGTAAAGGTAATTGCAAGTAATGCTGTTTGGGATTTTCCTATATTATTTCTCGGTTATAATATTCTTGTATTGAAGAGATAAATGTTTGCCAGAGGCTTTAATGAATTTGTATGTTAGAGAATTTCATTGGCAAAAGAGCTTTTCCTGTAAGAGGTATATTGGATTATTTAGCGATTTGATTTTATAAGAAGTGAACTTAAGATCTAGTAATAAATGATTTCCACTTGTAACGTAATGAAGCTCTAGAGAGGTCTTATTTCTTCCCTTCACATCCCGGAGCCCCCTCTCATGAGATGAAGGTCATCTAGGTTCGCCTAGTCTCTCTCTCTCATTACAGGTCAACAAGGGACTTTGGACAATTGTGCCACCCAAAGTCAATGGGAGGATGCGGCTTGGCAAGGAAGGCAGACCATCTGCGCCTTCCACCAAAATACAGGTAAGTGACGTAAGGGTCCCTTCAGGACCGAAAGTGTGCCGGCTTTTGTTCGTTGTAGGCACGAAGATTTTTTTTTTTTTGTATATGGCAGACTGCAGCGGCAGGTCTTTTTGTGGAACCCCCCCACACTCTCCGCCAATAGTTGAGGCGAACTAGCGTGCCGCCCTGCAGTCAACGCTGTCCGTCGGGTGATCTGTCAGCTCATGTTGGCATTCTGGACTTAACGTCCGAAGTACATCACTCAGCACATAGTTCCATAACAAAAGCGGGGTTTTCTTTAAACATTTTTCTATCACTATTCGGTAAAAGAACAGATTAGCGCGGTAATCATGAATAATATTTTGCCTTACGGGTTTAAATATTTCGTGTAGCCGGTGAAACACCGAATACACAAAACCGACGTTAAGGTGAATCACTTCAACTTTTACACCTGGTAAAACACAGGAGTTTTCCTTAACATATTGTGACCCCTTCCGCTTAAAACCAACGCAAATTGTTGAGTCATAATACCATAAAGAAGGATACCACCGAAAATTTATCAAACGATGGACCCATTAGCTGCGGCACAAGACCCTCAGGGCAAGGAGATCCAGAGCATATTAACTAACTATAAGAATTCTTTGACCAGCAAACTAACTTTTACTATGATGAAAGACCCAGACATTTGAAAGCAGCGTGATAATAAGTTTGAAACTATTGACCAAGAAATCCGAGGCTTACCATCGCCACCGATAGATCAACCATATTTTCCGGGACAATTCAATCAGTCGATGTAGGTGTTATGACCCAATATAAGGAAGATTCTTCCAGCAGCCAAGGTCGTATTCTGGTAAAATAATCAGCGATTGCTAAACAATTACCTCGCATGGAATTGTTCTGCATGCGTCGGTTATTTTGCTGATTAGCACAACAGCTGGCTGCGATTAGCACTTAGTGGAGCAACCGACGATTATGATAATAATTAACCTCGCATAGTAATTATTATGTAAAGCGATTGTTTACTACTAAGTGACTAAGGTGCTGCAACCGGTAGAACAAACGACAAGGTTGTGTCGTTTGTTTACATATCCGCGTTGTAAGCAAAGATTACTACCGAATATGCAGGCATAAAGGATCAATGACTGGTCTGGCGAGTGCATGTTAGTTATTCAGTCCTTCGCCCGGTAAGATAACGTGCCTGTTAGGGTAGGGACATACGATTAGGTTTTTTCCGTACGGTTTTTTTCCGTTCCAAATGAATCCCAAGTGATTAACTTGGCAGCGACATACGATCAGGTTAAAACAGACCGATTTCAAAACTTGAAAGCAACCGTGGCTGGCCACGGTTTGATGACGGCTGATACATACGGTTTGCTGCCGAAGGAAATTCTAAACTCATTGAGTGCAATGTGACGCGACATACGTTTCGGTTTTTCCTGGAAGGTTTGTTGAAATTTGGTGCAGTGCAGTAGAAAAGTTAACTTAATGACAAGTTAGAACACAGAAGTTTATTCCGATTGTTTTACATTTAAAATCCACACGGCAACATGTTATGGTCGTAGCGTATTGCATATAGCAATATGGTACACGTACTGTAGCGTGTATATCGGCTGCTGTCCACAGCGGAAAGCGAACGCACCCGACCGAGAGAATTGCATTTCCTCACGTTCAGGCGCCGCCATGTCGACGTGACAGATAAAAAGAAGAAGAGGTCGGTGACAAGTTTTTCCGGGACTGTGTGATAGACTGAATGGATCGGCGAATTTTGTTTCTAAAAAAAAAAAAAAAAACAAAAAGAAAAGGTAAAAAGTTTTGTAATCGAAAGGAAAAGTCGAGTATAATTATTCTGTTGTGTCCAGGGATTTGAAAAAAAAATTGAAAAGGTACAGAGATTGAGGCTGCAAACGGAGATTTTACGGGATAAAAAAAGAAGGCCGCCAGGCGTGTACGGCAATTTTCAAGGAGACACAGGAGAACCCGGAGTTAGGTGCTCGTGGCTGAAAAGGGGGGAAAAGGAAACAAAAAAACGGAAATTGCATGGTACCCCGAGAATACAGAAAAGCAGCCACAGGATGGTGCGGGAGAGGTTATAATTTTGTTTAAAGAAAGCGAAGACAAGTTACACAGGAAATATATTTAAAGATTTTATTGCTTAGATTCCATTCCGTCAATTAACAAGACAAAAGCATTTTAAATAAGAATAGAATCTAGGGTACAGTAGAAATTAGAGCTTGAATTAACACGACCTAAACTAGGCAAAATAAGCCTTAAATTTATTGTAAGTTCGACTTGCGGCAAAGCCGCTTAAAGCTATATAGTAAGAGAATGGTGAATTACCATACTAGACTGAACTACAAGATAGCCTCATTTAGAATCAAGAATCCGGATCCCGTCCAATACTAAGTGAGAACCCAATTTAAAATGAAAAATTCGAATTTAATCTACAGGAGGAAATATCAAAGTACGCGTATAGTCGAAAGCAGATAACAACTTAATATTATTTAGAGAATCAGTGCGTAATGATAATTTAAAGCATTTAGATAAGTCATTATCTCAATTGAATGAATTTACTATCGGTTAGCCACAAGGAGAACGAATCGTAGAGTGTAGCGAAGCAAAGCGGTCCTGATGGTACCACCCTTTTATTGTCTTTATTGTTATTGTTTTTTGGAAAGTGATCTGGTTTGACTCATGAATAGACATATAAGATCTAATCATTCAGGGGACCGAAGAAACCTTTATTTACACAATATAATCTCACCACTTAATTTCCAGTATTCGAACGTCGTACAAGCAACTCTAAGGAGCTCCTTCGGGGGACTGACGACACGTAAGTCAACTTCAAATATATATTTACTTACCATATTATATTACAAACATAATTCTTTTTGTACTGAAATTTAAAATGTTTAGTCGATTTGTTGATTTTCCCCGTATTAAAGTAAAGAACTGTATAATATATTTGGGTTAACAATGTATGTATATGAATATTTTTGATTACTTCTGTTGGCACTCGTAAATGAACTATTATTTTTATTATTATATTATTACAACAGAAATAATATTCAGAATCATATCGCAATACTGAACATATCTGTTAGGTATCAATTTATTATGTTTTTGTATAAAGCGAGGTTTTTTTGTTTCTTCGAATAATATACTTTCTCTGGATTTTTTGTTGTGTATACATCCTTGAATTCGTGTTAATTCTTGAACGGCTATCAGGCCACAAGATTGCTCTGACCTAGAAATAGAAGAGTGGTAACTTCCGGATTTCTAGATTCCCTCCTGGGTGATTCAGTTTCTAAATATTGTCGCGATTATTATTGAAACTGCATATGATCTAAATTGTTAGTAGTAATTAGATTGTCGTAGTTAAGAAGGAAGCCACCAAGGAATCTGGTGGAACACATTTGTAAATATGATATGTATTTTAGCATTGGTCAAAAGGCTCTAGCATCCGTCATTGGTACAAACGGTTAAGTTCATTAAATTTTCAATTATAACGTAATGATGAGTTAAGTTTTTACTTTTTCCTTCACATCCCGGAGCCCTCTATCGCGTGAGAACAAGGTCGTCTAGGCTTGCCTAGTCTCTCTCTCTTTCTATAGGTCAACAAAGGGACTTTGGACGATTGTGCCACCCAAAGCCGATGGGAGGATGGGGCTTGGCAGGAAGGCATGCCATCTGCGCCTTCAATGGAACATAGGTAAGTGACGTAAGGGTCCCTTCAGGACCGAGTGTGTGCTGGCTCGTTTATGTAGGTATGAAGAATTTTTTTTTGATTATGGGTGGTGACAGCGGCAGGTATTTTCGGGAACCTCCCCACACTCTCCGCCACCCTTAGCCGAGGTGCAGGCATGCCGCCCTGTGCTATCGCTGTCATCGAGTGATTTGTCAGCTCATGCTGACAGTTTGGACTTCACGTCCTAACCATTCACTCTCAACATACTTCCATAACAAACAAAAGGTAGAAAGAAAGAAAAAAAATGGAAAAAAATCAAACTCTCTTTAAAACTTTTATGAATAAAGATAAAAAATGTGAAAGCGCAAATTGCATGCAACGAAACAGAATGGCAAATGTTTCATTTTCGTAAATAAATGAGAAGGGGCGGGGTTTTTACGTTTTACTCTCATAAAATGTTCCCGCGTGAAAACCGGTTTTTGCTGAAAAATTGAGAGAATCGGCCAATGTTTTTTATAGCATGGCTAATGTTTGTTAGTGTAATTTCTATGCTAATTGAGCAGCACGTGCTTCTGTTTAACATTCATTTTGCTGTGAAGAGATTAAAAATGATAATTTTATTTGAGAGGAATTTTACATGTCCTTTCAGCATTTGAGCCAAAGCGAAATTTATCTTGTTCTTAAAAATGGGAGGTAGTGTTACCTGATGTACATTATTATGAATAGGTTGAAAGGATTTCGAAGGTATTCAAGAAGATTTTATCATTCTGGTAATCCTACGTTCTCTCGACTTTTGTGATTAACTTGTTGTCTCAGTCGCACTACAGTAAAACATACGAAAAATTTCCAATTTTGTTCGGCTGTGTCCTATCTTCTTAATATTAGATTATCTTTGGCAGTAGTAAAGAAGCAACGAACGAAACGATATGTAAGTACATTTAATAAAATAATTTGAGATGTTTTTTTGGAGTGCGCGTGCGATATTTAGAATAATTTGAGGGTTTTTTTTCTAGTGTGGTAAAATGCTTGACGCAGAGCGGCTAATTTTAGAAATTGAGAAAAGACCATGTATATGGCAAGTGAGCAGCGAAAGCTACATGAGAAGGGATGAAAAGGATGGAGCTTGGGAGGAAATATATAAAGAAATCTTCCCGGAATGCGGGAATGAGGAAAAATCAAATCAGGGTAAGCAATTTTTTATTTTAATTAACAAAACGATACTGCCAAGGAACTTCACCTTCTGGTGAGATAAAATAATCGGCGAATTTATCTCTTACTGTACGCCCTTCTGCAGTGCTGCTGCTCCGTTCTTTTGGAATATCACTCATATCACAAGTCAACGCTTCTTGAAAGTTATATCCATCTCTAGCACGAACAAAGTTGTGTAGAGCGCAAACTGCTTTCACAATTACTACTGCAAAATCAGGTGATACTGTTATATTTGAGTGAAGAACTCGCCATTTGTTGCTTAATATTCCGAAGGCGCATTCAACATATCTTCTTGCAGAACTTAATCTGTACTTAAATATACAACGTTTATCTGTCAAATTTTTTCTTGGATAAGGTCTCAAAATATTGCAGTCACCCACACATATAAATTCTACTACTAATGTTTTATTTTAATTTTTATAAATAAATTTTACTTACCGCAAAGTAACCGTTAGTCTTTCTTCTGCACTAATTGGAGCCCCTTTGAAAGTATTTGATTTTGAAATATTTTCCTTAACTAAATCAAGTAATATATCAAAAGAGCGAGAAGACATTCTATAAAAACTAAAAAACTTTTCTGCATCATTCCTTAAACTTGCATAAATGCAATGAAATTGTCCTCGCGATGGTCTCATTTGATTTAACGGATGCACTGAAAACTTACGTTGCAAATGTTTTTTCCTTTCTTCTTCATTCTCAATTAAAAGTAAAATAATTGCAAGTTCGATATCATTAAAAAAATGCACTACGCCAGTCTGGCAAGTAACTTTAAAAGTTGACGCATTTAATAAGGATTCTAAAATGGTACTACGCCATTAATAAAAATGGAACGATGCACGATTCAACAATGCATTGAAATTATTAAAATTCACTATAAAAATGGTGAAAATGTGGCAGAGACGGTTCGTAAAACTCGAACATTTTTGGGTCGTCGTGAAGCACCTTGTCGGACCGCAATACAGAAATTGGTAGAAAAATTCGAGCTGTCGGGACAAGTTAGTGATGTGAAGAATAAAACCCGTGCACGTCGCTCAAGAACATCCGAGAATATTGCTGCTGTAGCCGAAAGTGTTGAAGAAAATCCAGGTTTGTCCATTCCTCGTCGTTCTTTGGAATCAGGCATTCCACAAACGTCATTACACCGTATTTTGCATAAAGATTTGGGTCTTAAGGCTTATAAAGTTCAGTTAACACAAGAACTCAAGCCGGCCGATTATTAACAACGTCGAGTCTTTGCTGATTGGGTCCTTGAAATGCATGAATATCAAAATAACACCTCTTATTGGAAAACCGTTTAATTGGTGTTTAATTTTAAAATTAAGGAAAATTTGTCCTAAATTTAGCAAGAAGTTAGCATCTTTGACTCGAAAGCGTGACTATCTGCCTCACTCACACTTCATGGAATGACTCTCCGTCTCACTCAAGCTAGAATCTTAAAGTTACGCTCTTAAGGCAAGCTTTTGGTACACTAGATTATTTTTAGTAGATGAATTTTTTTTTTTCGAAACTGGTTTTTTTTTAAGAAAAATTTTTTTTTCCGTATTCTAAGAAATATTGTAGCAAGTGTTATACCATTTTAGAATCCTTATTAAATGCGTCAACTTTTAAAGTTACTTGCCAGACTGGCGTACCACATTTTTTTTTCAGTACAGTCAGTTAAAGTTCAACGAATTATTAATTTTCTATTCTTGGTTCGTCAAAATGTGACATTTTCTTCTAAGCTGGAGAAGTTGGCTTAGAACTTAAAGCAACAGATTACATAAGCACTATTCGGGATTACATAAGAAATATAAAATTGAAAAAAAGTAAAGATTTGTAGCAACAGGAGCTAATAAACCATCACAAGGTGTACATTTTCTCGAAAACAAAAGAAATGCTATAATTTGAAAAATACATGACTTAGATTTTTTTATATTTTTCTGGTAACTGTTACGATTTGGTCTATCACCCGGTTCCGGCTTGACGTCGACTTAGGGGCACCCTGTATATATATTGAACGGTACTATTGCGATGTGAAGCTAACTTGAACCCGCACAAAATTCACAGAGGGAGGTTAAATAATTACTTATGATTATTTTCACCGAAAATTTTATAAAATCGATTTCAATAAAAACCCATGTAAAATTTGACTTACGCAATGTTCAGTCCCTCGAAGGAGCTCCCTGGAGGCAGGTGTATTGCCATTTTTTTTTTTTTTTGTTTTTTTGTAAAATTTAAGGTTATTTATATTTAGTCATAAAGTTTAAGGCTACCGTAATTCATCTCTGGTAGGTGAACTCTTCATTGAAATTTTGATTCACACAATGCCAGGTGAACGAAGTTCCTTTTCATATTGCCAATTACTACTTTTTCCCATATCGTATATTTACATTTGTTTGCACAATGAGCGAGCGTTGTTTTATAAATTCTTTCTGATACTTAGATAGATAAATAACCTTTTATTTATCTATCTATCTATTCTATCCTATATTATCTATCGACTTATCTGTATATTTAGATTATGATGACTATCTTAAAGCACTCGTTCGTTATGAACTATTTTGAATTATTCACATTATGTATTTACTTATTTTGTTTGGGCTTTCGCTGTTTTCAACTAATATATGCAAAAAGTTAGATAGTACTATATAACTGTGTTTTCTGCTTTTCAGCTATTCCCATATTCGGAGTTGCAAAAGGGCATACTCCCCCCAAGTGGTACTTATACATATGCATGCCTACCTAACACATTTAAGATGGTATTTTTTTTTTTTTTTGTTTCATAGTTCACTTTATATTTGTTATTCCTATATGTATTTTAAATATATACTGAGTAAGAAAATGTACTGGATTTTTCTTTACGCTTCATAGTATGTACCTGATTACGTTATTAAGTCATTAGTTTTTTTTTTCCTAATTATATAATATGATTTCAATTGAACCAAAACTTAATGAATAGACTTATTTAAACAAGATTATATCTGCCATGCATAACTTTACTCGAGCAACGGTGCAAAAACTAATGAAAAGTGGTTTTTCTAGTTGAATATGTACTGTCATTTGCGAAGTCCTGACATGGATTATGGTTTTGGCGTGCATTATATACCGTGAATTGTATACTTGGCTTTTGAAATTTTCTCAATACTAACGCCGACGTGTATAACCCATTTCACTGATTAAGTTCCCAAGAGACTTCCACGGAAATTTTGTGAATTCAACCATACAAGGTGTTTCCCACTAAGAGGTCAATAGAGCAGGAGGTGATAGTACTCGCCTAGACGAACCAAAAATTGTACGGCAAGGGGGGGGGGGGGGGCGGCGGCGGCATCATATCAACCGTTTAGTAGTTACATGGTGATTAAGAAAAAAAGCTAATTTTTCACAAAGCACCCTGTATTTTAAAAACGACAGGGCGTACGGTCACAGTTAAGAGCTCATTGTATGCAGAACTTCATGGCATTTCCAACGACTGCTCAACCAGCCCCATACCCCTCTCAAGAATTATGGCTGTCTAAACTAAAAATTTCGGATTTTCTTACTTTTTTTTTTAATTTAACCTCTATTGATTTTGCAAATAGGTCGTTAACATAACTTTTTTTTTATAAAAACTGTAACCACCCCCCCCCCCCCCCCACTGCCATACAATTTTTGGTTCGTCTAGGTGAGTACTATCACCTCCTGCTCTATTGACCTCCTAGTGGGAAACACTCTGTATATTGCAATTCAATGTTGTCTATAGGTAGCAATCCCATCACCTACCTTGTTCTTTCCTTGTATAAAATTATTTTTCTCTCAAACATGGTAATTTGGATAAAGAAATCCCTGTCCACAGGGGTGTTCCTTTTTATTACTTCAGATATTCTGAAAGTATCTCTGCTATCCGCTATTCTTTTCCTTCTTTTGGTTTTCCGTATGCGTCCTATCTTGATTTCTTTGGAATCTTTTTCCGATTTTTCTTTTCTTTTTTACTTTTATAATAATAAAAATCGATTATCTCACCGCCTTTTTACAGAAAACTTTCCTCCTTCATAACCAAAAACAACAAAATTGTTTGCTCTTCTTCTTCTTGTCCCGAACAAAAAATTTTCGTTCTCTGTCCAGCCAGGGCTCACTCGCGTAGTCTGGTCATAGTGGCAGCACAATCGTCGGGTAGCACACGGTGCATACTGCTGCTAGCTTCAGTGTAGCATACTGCTGCATGCAGTAGGCTACGACCATAACACATTTACCTCCCACACTTTTTTTCTAAACGGTTCTTGGTGAGCGTGCTGTACCTTTTTCCTTTTTCACCAATTCTAATCTTGGCAGGATTTCTTTCTTCTTTTTATATCTACTCGTGATGCCGGCTCATTGGATTATTCAACATTTAAAAAAACATTGATACCGTCTTTCGCTCGATGTTAATTGGCTTTCTTCCCTATTTCGGTATTCTGTATATTTCCTTTTCACTTTATCTCAGATTACTTTTAACCTTCCTCAATTTCATTTGATTTTCAATTTTGTTTTCCAACTTGCAGTCTTCTTTCTGTCAGCACACCTCACTTTTTTCTTGGATACTGCACCAGCTCTAAAGAAGCCACGACGGTTTTGTCGGACCTTCTCTGTGCGTGACGAGTGTTGCGGAACTTGACTTTGATTCGAGTGAGGACTGGAGGACGTAAAATCCTTCTGCTAGCACGAGCTGACAGCTTAGTAAGGACGACTCGCAAGCACCTCGAACTATTTACGGAGAGTGCGGGGTGGGTTCACTGACAAAAACCTCGACTATTACTCACCATAATAAAAAAAAAAATCGTGACTCAGAAAGGATACTACGAAAAAGCTTGCCCACATTGTCCTAAAGGGACCGTACTTCGCCTTACGTGGGATGTATAATGAGGACCGGATGTTGATAGTCCTGTATGCGGTACCCTATCCTCCTTATGACTTCAACTGACACTTATTTTGACTGAAGTCCTCTTTATCGTAGCCTTTTAAAAAGAGATCAAACCCCCAGGAAGGGAAAAAATTAGAAATGCTCGCACCTCTACTTCATAATGGACATTTTATTTCTACTATATTAATAATTACAAAACTTGTGGTGTTTTATCTTATAATCACCCCCGAAGCTCTATGGATGTGATAGTTCTGCTGCTCAGTTCATTGGCGGTATTGGGACCGACCCAAGGAATTTACTCGATTTTCTTATAGTCCTGACTACTTTGAACAAAAATTCTTCGCGAGTAACACTTCTCTAAAAGGCCTTCTGGAGAATGATCATTTGTAAGTTTTATTAATTTTTTTTTAACAAATCGCGCTCAATGAAGAAGTTCCCGTTGGGGACGGTAACAATTATTTTCACAGGCTCTGGAGGATAGACCGTACTAGATATAATCGTAGTATGTCCGACCCGGTCGCCCAATGTCTACCAGACGGATAATATTGTGCAGGTATCAATAATAATCGAAACTGACGAGTAAATTTTATCCACTTCGGGTGCTCCAATGCAGGGACAGTACACGTTAGGTCTCTACACTAATGTAATAATTCCTTAAATGTATATTTAAATGCTAATTTGAATGACGTTCAGATCCGTATTGCGAAGAGTAACACGTTTCCTTCATTTTATGTTGCTCCTATATAAGGACGTCATCGGCAAGTTCCTAAATGCGGGTAATAAATCACTCACTATGTGTTCCAATAACACTCCGGCGGATATTTCAGCACGTATTGCGACAATTAATGAATTTCATCCATTTTCAGGTGCTACTGGACTAGGACAATACATGATAAGTCTTTAAATGGATGCGATAATTCTTTCTATATATATATTTAATAATAATTTAAGTGACTGTTATCACATATCGGGAAAATAACAACTTTTAATCGATTTCAGAAGCTCCTGTATCTGGACTGTTTATTTACAACAAACATGGAAAATTACTATAACTTCAAAATTCGCATAACATACAAAATTATCTTCAAAAATAAATTTCGTGTTGCATATATGTAGCTTACACATTTAATTTCTCACGAGAAATTCTGTCAAGAATGCGAATTTGAGACTGTTTACGCTACACCCAGACGTAACTGGACACATTTGTTTTTCTCGATTCTGGCTCGTGAGAAGTTTTATGTTCATTTTTTTTTGTTGAATTAGCATTTTATAATTCATATCTAGCTTTAGGAAATAATATTTAAAAAGTGATATTTGCAAAAAAAAACTATTATTGTTCAAAACGGTGAAGCATAAAGTGTATATTTTTGAATTTTGTGGCGTCGCTTGTTAACAACATCTGGAAAGTGTAGCATTACAGAGAACTGTAGTACACATCATATCAGCCAAGGTTTTTATGTACCTTGACACTTGGAAGGTCTGAAAAAGGGCACTCTGGTGCAAAATAACTAAGCCTAGGGTATAGCGATACACAGAACCGTTTGTACTATCGTCGTACCAGCTAAGGTTGATGTACCCTGACTGCTTCGTCCTTCAGAGCTAAAGAATTCTGATAATTTTTGGTGACCCCGACGTGATTTGCGAAGTTTTTCACTATTACCCGATTTATTATCATCATTTCGTAGAAAGGACGGTACATAATGACTGCGTTCCCCTTTTTGGATGTTGAAGGACTTTCGTTCAAATCCTCATTAATTACACTACCAACACAATCACAAAACCTTTTTTCTTCTTCAAAATTTTATCACAATTTATTACTTTCTTCTTCTCTAAAATGCGTTAAACATAAGTGCTTGCGAAAATTGTCGTCTCTCTTGAAATAATCCCCACAAATTTCGCATAGAAATCCATCGCCAAGTACATTTTTCTAACGTATTTTCCTGGTCGAACAATTTTTCACAGTTTTTACACTAGAAATCCATTTTTAACTTTCTTTAAAATTTATAAACAACTTCTAATATTCACACTGTTTACCAAAACAAGAATTTGTATTTAGTTATTAATAACATACACGAATTGCATCGATCGACGAGCTAATCGAAACTGAAATCCTACTAAATTCTTCTCATTGAAAATAATAATCCAATCGTAGTTTTAACGTTTTCTGAAATTTAAATTCCCAGCAATAATTTTGGCAGACCACAAACTTCCTAGTTCTCAAGACTTCATGCTATTCCTAATCATATCAAAGACCTAGTAAAGTTGAAAATTAAACCACATCTTATCAGACTACTCATTCCGGTCATTCACTTCAGCCACACATTCGCCCAACTGACTGATTAACAAGTAAAAAAGCTAGAATTGGTCTAAGACCAATTCTTATGATACCCTAGATGAATGCCCGTATTAAATTTCGTATGGTCACCGATCTATTCAAATATTGATTTTGAAGTTGTTTTTCGCATATATTTCTAGAACAGTTTGTCGCACAGAAAAAATGGTAATAACCAATTTTATAGGATTTCGTATTCTGCAGAAGTTCTTAGTACAATAAAAATGTCTTGGACTGATCGTTTTCAAAGTATACGTAAAAAACCGAAATTTTTATATGGCAACACCAAGAAGGAGTTGCCCGATTTAGTCCATTTTTGACATTTTATTTGCTAATGCAGTAAAAACATCATGTACGAAGTTTCAGCTCTCTACGTCGATGCGTTCTCAGGCAGTGTCCAAATATATAGCGGAAAACGAAATTTTTATATGGCAACCCCACGAAGGAGTTGCCCGATTTGTCTCATTTTCGAACTTAATTTTACTTTTTTTTAAAGTCCGTGTACAAAATTTCAGCTCTTTAAGTATACGCGTTCTCGAGTTATCGTGCGCACAGACGGACAGACAGACGGACGGACGGACGGACAGACGAACGGACGGACTGCAAAAATCGAAATAACTTTTAATATTATAAATGGATGTCCAATCCATTTTGCTCTACCATCATTATTTCGAAGTGTTACAAACGGAATGACAAACTTAGTATACCCCTATGATTTCATCTAGGGTATAAAAACGAGATATCGCTGAATCTTTGGCGCTTTCAGCTCTGGGCATGTGGCACTTGCTCCAATGCGACTGATATCAGATACCTTATAGCTGTCTGAGAAAATTTTCAAAATAAAAATATTTTTGATTCAATTATGTTGATGTCAAAATCAGAATATGTATCTAAGAACTACAATTAGATTTTCAAATGCTTATACATATGTTACAGTTAATTCGAAATTACACTGATAAAAGTTTTATTAAAATAAAATGTAATAAATCTGAATTGTAAAAAAATTGTTTATAAGGCATTGATTTAAAATAGATAATACATAACATCTTAAGAAAACCACGTTTGAATAATACAATCTTAATTATCTTTTTACAATATGCGAAGGCAGTGGTAATAAGCTCTTCTTCATAGTAGTAGACCCAGGGCCCAGAGGCTTTGAATTATTAGATTTATTAATGAAGGTTCTCCTACTCCTATGTTCTTTACAATCTTGATATTTTTCAGTATTATCACCGATGAAATGTTCACTTAAAATTCTATTATGAAGTTCTTGCACACTTTCTTTTGAATTTCCAGAAGATAAACTCTATAAATAAATAAATGTTATAGAAAAACATGTAGAAAACAAATCTGTACAAATACATTGCTTGAAGAACGCAGACTACTTTCTGTTTCGCACTCCGATCTACTGACATGATAACTATAATATCCTGATGACGGTCTGACCAAGCCGCTTCTTCGATTGTTAGAAGTACGAGCTTTTACATATACCGCAGGTACCTTAAATACATCTTCATTTCTTGTCAAGTTTACCTTTGAAGCAAGAGTAAATTTATTTTGTATAGTTCGGTTGAGCTTTATTTGTTGCTTCGAGGTTCTCTGAAATATAAAAGAAAATGGATAAGCTCAAGAATTTTTCTAAAACTATAAATTAAATTTATATAAATATAAGAGGTGTAACATGCCAATTTTGATATGCTGAGATAGTATAATTATAATGAATATAATTCAATTTTATGGCAGACAGAGTCTCTGCTGCTGATAAATAAAGATAAAATTGTTATAGAAGTATAAAATAAAAGAACAGTCATTTTTTGGACATCGAAAAGTGTTATGGTCGTAGCGTATTGCATATAGCAATATGCTGGCCTTAAAGTAAACAGCATACCGAACGCACCCGACCGAGAGAAATGTGTTTCCCCACTCTCAGGTGCCCTGTCGATGTGACAGATAAAGAAGAAGAATACCATTATCACTGTGTGTCAAATCTTCTAACCACGAAAAGTAAACGCGACTAAAAAAAATCAGGAATTTCCACCGACATCAGGGATAAACCCACGTAAGTTCAAAGGAATAATTTATTCATTCTAAGCAGTTATTATTAAAAATATTCTTCTCACTAGGAGAAAAATATTTGCAACCCGCATGGGTAGAGAAAAAAATAAGAAGAACTCCAGAAAAGAGAAAAGTTGATGCCAGGATTGTTATAATAGACCTGAAAAAGAAAATTCAGCAGGCGGATTAGGTAATCGGTGGATATTCACCATCATCATTTTACAAATCATCACAGCCCAAGTATTTTCGTATCAATTAAAAAACATATCTATTCGACTGGCAGAACGGGCACGTATGCGCCAACATATGGTCTCGTACCGTGATAGCGTGAGCGCTACAGGATGGGGGCTCAGACACTTTAACCTAACAATAAAGAGATGCGGCTTCCAAGTCCACGTATAGACAAGCACGAAATTTAATCGCATATCTGACACATCTGCGGACCCCGCAAACAGTAGTTAAAGGGACCTCCACCAAGTCAGAGAATTTCGCCCGTATATACATATATATATATGTCCCGTCCGTTAGAGGCTCGACATTGATAATATCGACGGCGGTAGATGAATATCCATGCAATATCGGAGGGCTACTAACTTAGAGATATTTCGAGCACATGAAGATATACGTGCTACATTCAAGATGTGAATTCTGAGAGACCTTTTGAGTGCTTATACAAGAGTCACCAGTCATAGAGTTAGCCCCATTGCTTAGAGATATGCACATTTACTGTAGTTATAAGTAGGATTTTAAGAAATATTCTTAGCACTTATAGTATATGCATACTTACTATATGTGCGATTTAAGTTCTTCGAAATATTCCTATTACTTATATATATTGAATTCCTTTGAAATATTCATATTATGTAGGTACTTACCTTATTTATGAGTTGAGGCTCCTTGAAACAGTCCGATTGCATATATATATATATATATATATATATATATAAACGCTTACGCTGCTTGCGATCCGACTCTGGAGGATAGTGCCATTCACCTATGTGTAAACGTTCTATATCTAGAACTTGATTTCTGAAGATGCCTCTTTATCTATGAGAGATTATTGTTAGGATATCGCTAGGGCGACATACGTACATTCAATGCCTGGATCATCCCTATTGTTGAAGAAAGGCACTAGTCAATCCTATGATTTCTATATATATATATGGCAATAGGTACAGAACAGGAAGTGGGCCCTAAGCCCTAATATAGTTAGCACGAGTAGAACTCTACGGAAGTAAAAACAATTGTGTGCTGTCGTGTGAAGGAAATCCCGGGCGAAATTTTTTTAGGGATACTTATATCCTTTTGTTGTAAAAGAAAAAAAAAATTATTTCAGGATCAGTCGCTCCAGAAGGCCTTCGTGGAGGAAATCATGTAAAGGTAATTGCAAGTAATGCTGTTTGGGATTTTCCTATATTATTTCTCGGTTATAATATTCTTGTATTGAAGAGATAAATGTTTGCCAGAGGCTTTAATGAATTTGTATGTTAGAGAATTTCATTGGCAAAAGAGCTTTTCCTGTAAGAGGTATATTGGATTATTTAGCGATTTGATTTTATAAGAAGTGAACTTAAGATCTAGTAATAAATGATTTCCACTTGTAACGTAATGAAGCTCTAGAGAGGTCTTATTTCTTCCCTTCACATCCCGGAGCCCCCTCTCATGAGATGAAGGTCATCTAGGTTCGCCTAGTCTCTCTCTCTCATTACAGGTCAACAAGGGACTTTGGACAATTGTGCCACCCAAAGTCAATGGGAGGATGCGGCTTGGCAAGGAAGGCAGACCATCTGCGCCTTCCACCAAAATACAGGTAAGTGACGTAAGGGTCCCTTCAGGACCGAAAGTGTGCCGGCTTTTGTTCGTTGTAGGCACGAAGATTTTTTTTTTTGTATATGGCAGACTGCAGCGGCAGGTCTTTTTGTGGAACCCCCCCACACTCTCCGCCAATAGTTGAGGCGAACTAGCGTGCCGCCCTGCAGTCAACGCTGTCCGTCGGGTGATCTGTCAGCTCATGTTGGCATTCTGGACTTAACGTCCGAAGTACATCACTCAGCACATAGTTCCATAACAAAAGCGGGGTTTTCTTTAAACATTTTTCTATCACTATTCGGTAAAAGAACAGATTAGCGCGGTAATCATGAATAATATTTTGCCTTACGGGTTTAAATATTTCGTGTAGCCGGTGAAACACCGAATACACAAAACCGACGTTAAGGTGAATCACTTCAACTTTTACACCTGGTAAAACACAGGAGTTTTCCTTAACATATTGTGACCCCTTCCGCTTAAAACCAACGCAAATTGTTGAGTCATAATACCATAAAGAAGGATACCACCGAAAATTTATCAAACGATGGACCCATTAGCTGCGGCACAAGACCCTCAGGGCAAGGAGATCCAGAGCATATTAACTAACTATAAGAATTCTTTGACCAGCAAACTAACTTTTACTATGATGAAAGACCCAGACATTTGAAAGCAGCGTGATAATAAGTTTGAAACTATTGACCAAGAAATCCGAGGCTTACCATCGCCACCGATAGATCAACCATATTTTCCGGGACAATTCAATCAGTCGATGTAGGTGTTATGACCCAATATAAGGAAGATTCTTCCAGCAGCCAAGGTCGTATTCTGGTAAAATAATCAGCGATTGCTAAACAATTACCTCGCATGGAATTGTTCTGCATGCGTCGGTTATTTTGCTGATTAGCACAACAGCTGGCTGCGATTAGCACTTAGTGGAGCAACCGACGATTATGATAATAATTAACCTCGCATAGTAATTATTATGTAAAGCGATTGTTTACTACTAAGTGACTAAGGTGCTGCAACCGGTAGAACAAACGACAAGGTTGTGTCGTTTGTTTACATATCCGCGTTGTAAGCAAAGATTACTACCGAATATGCAGGCATAAAGGATCAATGACTGGTCTGGCGAGTGCATGTTAGTTATTCAGTCCTTCGCCCGGTAAGATAACGTGCCTGTTAGGGTAGGGACATACGATTAGGTTTTTTCCGTACGGTTTTTTTCCGTTCCAAATGAATCCCAAGTGATTAACTTGGCAGCGACATACGATCAGGTTAAAACAGACCGATTTCAAAACTTGAAAGCAACCGTGGCTGGCCACGGTTTGATGACGGCTGATACATACGGTTTGCTGCCGAAGGAAATTCTAAACTCATTGAGTGCAATGTGACGCGACATACGTTTCGGTTTTTCCTGGAAGGTTTGTTGAAATTTGGTGCAGTGCAGTAGAAAAGTTAACTTAATGACAAGTTAGAACACAGAAGTTTATTCCGATTGTTTTACATTTAAAATCCACACGGCAACATGTTATGGTCGTAGCGTATTGCATATAGCAATATGGTACACGTACTGTAGCGTGTATATCGGCTGCTGTCCACAGCGGAAAGCGAACGCACCCGACCGAGAGAATTGCATTTCCTCACGTTCAGGCGCCGCCATGTCGACGTGACAGATAAAAAGAAGAAGAGGTCGGTGACAAGTTTTTCCGGATGGATCGGCGAATTTTGTTTCTAAAAAAAAAAAAAAAAACAAAAAGAAAAGGTAAAAAGTTTTGTAATCGAAAGGAAAAGTCGAGTATAATTATTCTGTTGTGTCCAGGGATTTGAAAAAAAAATTGAAAAGGTACAGAGATTGAGGCTGCAAACGGAGATTTTACGGGATAAAAAAAGAAGGCCGCCAGGCGTGTACGGCAATTTTCAAGGAGACACAGGAGAACCCGGAGTTAGGTGCTCGTGGCTGAAAAGGGGGGAAAAGGAAACAAAAAAACGGAAATTGCATGGTACCCCGAGAATACAGAAAAGCAGCCACAGGATGGTGCGGGAGAGGTTATAATTTTGTTTAAAGAAAGCGAAGACAAGTTACACAGGAAATATATTTAAAGATTTTATTGCTTAGATTCCATTCCGTCAATTAACAAGACAAAAGCATTTTAAATAAGAATAGAATCTAGGGTACAGTAGAAATTAGAGCTTGAATTAACACGACCTAAACTAGGCAAAATAAGCCTTAAATTTATTGTAAGTTCGACTTGCGGCAAAGCCGCTTAAAGCTATATAGTAAGAGAATGGTGAATTACCATACTAGACTGAACTACAAGATAGCCTCATTTAGAATCAAGAATCCGGATCCCGTCCAATACTAAGTGAGAACCCAATTTAAAATGAAAAATTCGAATTTAATCTACAGGAGGAAATATCAAAGTACGCGTATAGTCGAAAGCAGATAACAACTTAATATTATTTAGAGAATCAGTGCGTAATGATAATTTAAAGCATTTAGATAAGTCATTATCTCAATTGAATGAATTTACTATCGGTTAGCCACAAGGAGAACGAATCGTAGAGTGTAGCGAAGCAAAGCGGTCCTGATGGTACCACCCTTTTATTGTCTTTATTGTTATTGTTTTTTGGAAAGTAATCTGGTTTGACTCATGAATAGACATATAAGATCTAATCATTCAGGGGACCGAAGAAACCTTTATTTACACAATATAATCTCACCACTTAATTTCCAGTATTCGAACGTCGTACAAGGAACTCTAAGGAGCTCCTTCGGGGGACTGACGACACGTAAGTCAACTTCAAATATATATTTACTTACCATATTATATTACAAACATAATTCTTTTTGTACTGAAATTTAAAATGTTTAGTCGATTTGTTGATTTCCCCCGTATTAAAGTAAAGAACTGTATAATATATTTGGGTTAACAATGTATGTATATGAATATTTTTGATTACTTCTGTTGGCACTCGTAAATGAACTATTATTTTTATTATTATATTATTACAACAGAAATAATATTCAGAATCATATCGCAATACTGAACATATCTGTTAGGTATCAATTTATTATGTTTTTGTATAAAGCGAGGTTTTTTCGTTTCTTCGAATAATATACTTTCTCTGGATTTTTTGTTGTGTATACATCCTTGAATTCGTGTTAATTCTTGAACGGCTATCAGGCCACAAGATTGCTCTGACCTAGAAATAGAAGAGTGGTAACTTCCGGATTTCTAGATTCCCTCCTGGGTGATTCAGTTTCTAAATATTGTCGCGATTATTATTGAAACTGCATATGATCTAAATTGTTAGTAGTAATTAGATTGTCGTAGTTAAGAAGGAAGCCACCAAGGAATCTGGTGGAACACATTTGTAAATATGATATGTATTTTAGCATTGGTCAAAAGGCTCTAGCATCCGTCATTGGTACAAACGGTTAAGTTCATTAAATTTTCAATTATAACGTAATGATGAGTTAAGTTTTTACTTTTTCCTTCACATCCCGGAGCCCTCTATCGCGTGAGAACAAGGTCGTCTAGGCTTGCCTAGTCTCTCTCTCTTTCTATAGGTCAACAAAGGGACTTTGGACGATTGTGCCACCCAAAGCCGATGGGAGGATGGGGCTTGGCAGGAAGGCATGCCATCTGCGCCTTCAATGGAACATAGGTAAGTGACGTAAGGGTCCCTTCAGGACCGAGTGTGTGCTGGCTCGTTTATGTAGGTATGAAGAATTTTTTTTTGATTATGGGTGGTGACAGCGGCAGGTATTTTCGGGAACCTCCCCACACTCTCCGCCACCCTTAGCCGAGGTGCAGGCATGCCGCCCTGTGCTATCGCTGTCATCGAGTGATTTGTCAGCTCATGCTGACAGTTTGGACTTCACGTCCTAACCATTCACTCTCAACATACTTCCATAACAAACAAAAGGTAGAAAGAAAGAAAAAAAATGGAAAAAAATCAAACTCTCTTTAAAACTTTTATGAATAAAGATAAAAAATGTGAAAGCGCAAATTGCATGCAACGAAACAGAATGGCAAATGTTTCATTTTCGTAAATAAATGAGAAGGGGCGGGGTTTTTACGTTTTACTCTCATAAAATGTTCCCGCGTGAAAACCGGTTTTTGCTGAAAAATTGAGAGAATCGGCCAATGTTTTTTATAGCATGGCTAATGTTTGTTAGTGTAATTTCTATGCTAATTGAGCAGCACGTGCTTCTGTTTAACATTCATTTTGCTGTGAAGAGATTAAAAATGATAATTTTATTTGAGAGGAATTTTACATGTCCTTTCAGCATTTGAGCCAAAGCGAAATTTATCTTGTTCTTAAAAATGGGAGGTAGTGTTACCTGATGTACATTATTATGAATAGGTTGAAAGGATTTCGAAGGTATTCAAGAAGATTTTATCATTCTGGTAATCCTACGTTCTCTCGACTTTTGTGATTAACTTGTTGTCTCAGTCGCACTACAGTAAAACATACGAAAAATTTCCAATTTTGTTCGGCTGTGTCCTATCTTCTTAATATTAGATTATCTTTGGCAGTAGTAAAGAAGCAACGAACGAAACGATATGTAAGTACATTTAATAAAATAATTTGAGATTTTTTTTTGGAGTGCGCGTGCGATATTTAGAATAATTTGAGGGTTTTTTTTCTAGTGTGGTAAAATGCTTGACGCAGAGCGGCTAATTTTAGAAATTGAGAAAAGACCATGTATATGGCAAGTGAGCAGCGAAAGCTACATGAGAAGGGATGAAAAGGATGGAGCTTGGGAGGAAATATATAAAGAAATCTTCCCGGAATGCGGGAATGAGGAAAAATCAAATCAGGGTAAGCAATTTTTTATTTTAATTAACAAAACGATACTGCCAAGGAACTTCACCTTCTGGTGAGATAAAATAATCGGCGAATTTATCTCTTACTGTACGCCCTTCTGCAGTGCTGCTGCTCCGTTCTTTTGGAATATCACTCATATCACAAGTCAACGCTTCTTGAAAGTTATATCCATCTCTAGCACGAACAAAGTTGTGTAGAGCGCAAACTGCTTTCACAATTACTACTGCAAAATCAGGTGATACTGTTATATTTGAGTGAAGAACTCGCCATTTGTTGCTTAATATTCCGAAGGCGCATTCAACATATCTTCTTGCAGAACTTAATCTGTACTTAAATATACAACGTTTATCTGTCAAATTTTTTCTTGGATAAGGTCTCAAAATATTGCAGTCACCCACACATATAAATTCTACTACTAATGTTTTATTTTAATTTTTATAAATAAATTTTACTTACCGCAAAGTAACCGTTAGTCTTTCTTCTGCACTAATTGGAGCCCCTTTGAAAGTATTTGATTTTGAAATATTTTCCTTAACTAAATCAAGTAATATATCAAAAGAGCGAGAAGACATTCTATAAAAACTAAAAAACTTTTCTGCATCATTCCTTAAACTTGCATAAATGCAATGAAATTGTCCTCGCGATGGTCTCATTTGATTTAACGGATGCACTGAAAACTTACGTTGCAAATGTTTTTTCCTTTCTTCTTCATTCTCAATTAAAAGTAAAATAATTGCAAGTTCGATATCATTAAAAAAATGCACTACGCCAGTCTGGCAAGTAACTTTAAAAGTTGACGCATTTAATAAGGATTCTAAAATGGTACTACGCCATTAATAAAAATGGAACGATGCACGATTCAACAATGCATTGAAATTATTAAAATTCACTATAAAAATGGTGAAAATGTGGCAGAGACGGTTCGTAAAACTCGAACATTTTTGGGTCGTCGTGAAGCACCTTGTCGGACCGCAATACAGAAATTGGTAGAAAAATTCGAGCTGTCGGGACAAGTTAGTGATGTGAAGAATAAAACCCGTGCACGTCGCTCAAGAACATCCGAGAATATTGCTGCTGTAGCCGAAAGTGTTGAAGAAAATCCAGGTTTGTCCATTCCTCGTCGTTCTTTGGAATCAGGCATTCCACAAACGTCATTACACCGTATTTTGCATAAAGATTTGGGTCTTAAGGCTTATAAAGTTCAGTTAACACAAGAACTCAAGCCGGCCGATTATTAACAACGTCGAGTCTTTGCTGATTGGGTCCTTGAAATGCATGAATATCAAAATAACACCTCTTATTGGAAAACCGTTTAATTGGTGTTTAATTTTAAAATTAAGGAAAATTTGTCCTAAATTTAACAAGAAGTTAGCATCTTTGACTCGAAAGCGTGACTATCTGCCTCACTCACACTTCATGGAATGACTCTCCGTCTCACTCAAGCTAGAATCTTAAAGTTACGCTCTTAAGGCAAGCTTTTGGTACACTAGATCAGAGCTTCTTAAACTATGGGTCGCGACCCCATATGGGGTCGCTTAGCAAATACTTGGGGGGTTTAATAAATAAAATTTTACAACTTTTTGTGCAATTTTTAATTTTACAGTTTTGTATGTTTTTAAGTAAGTTCTAAAACCATATTTTTTTCATATGTAGGTATATATGTTTTTATCTAATCAATAAGTCATCACAAAATATTTATATACATTTCTTTATTTTATATTTTTTGGGTTGCGAAAAAAATCACAATCAGAAATGGGGTCGTGAATGAAAATCACAATAATAAATGGGGTCGTGAATGATAAAAGTTTAAGAAGCTCTGCACTAGATTCATTTTTAGTAGATGAATTTTTTTTTTCGAAACTGGTTTTTTTTTAAGAAAAATTTTTTTTTCCGTATTCTAAGAAATATTGTAGCAAGTGTTATACCATTTTAGAATCCTTATTAAATGCGTCAACTTTTAAAGTTACTTGCCAGACTGGCGTACCACATTTTTTTTTCAGTAGTCAGTTAAAGTTCAACGAATTATTAATTTTCTATTCTTGGTTCGTCAAAATGTGACATTTTCTTCTAAGCTGGAGAAGTTGGCTTAGAACTTAAAGCAACAGATTACATAAGCACTATTCGGGATTACATAAGAAATATAAAATTGAAAAAAAGTAAAGATTTGTAGCAACAGGAGCTAATAAACCATCACAAGGTGTACATTTTCTCGAAAACAAAAGAAATGCTATAATTTGAAAAATACATGACTTAGATTTTTTTATATTTTTCTGGTAACTGTTACGATTTGGTCTATCACCCGGTTCCGGCTTGACGTCGACTTACGGGACACCCTGTATATATATTGAACGGTACTATTGCGATGTGAAGCTAACTTGAACCCGCACAAAATTCACAGAGGGAGGTTAAATAATTACTTATGATTATTTTCACCGAAAATTTTATAAAATCGATTTCAATAAAAACCCATGTAAAATTTGACTTACGCAATGTTCAGTCCCTCGAAGGAGCTCCCTGGAGGCAGGTGTATTGCCATTTTTTTTTTTTTGTTTTTTTGTAAAATTTAAGGTTATTTATATTTAGTCATAAAGTTTAAGGCTACCGTAATTCATCTCTGGTAGGTGAACTCTTCATTGAAATTTTGATTCACACAATGCCAGGTGAACGAAGTTCCTTTTCATATTGCCAATTACTACTTTTTCCCATATCGTATATTTACATTTGTTTGCACAATGAGCGAGCGTTGTTTTATAAATTCTTTCTGATACTTAGATAGATAAATAACCTTTTATTTATCTATCTATCTATTCTATCCTATATTATCTATCGACTTATCTGTATATTTAGATTATGATGACTATCTTAAAGCACTCGTTCGTTATGAACTATTTTGAATTATTCACATTATGTATTTACTTATTTTGTTTGGGCTTTCGCTGTTTTCAACTAATATATGCAAAAAGTTAGATAGTACTATATAACTGTGTTTTCTGCTTTTCAGCTATTCCCATATTCGGAGTTGCAAAAGGGCATACTCCCCCCAAGTGGTACTTATACATATGCATGCCTACCTAACACATTTAAGATGGTATTTTTTTTTTTTTTTGTTTCATAGTTCACTTTATATTTGTTATTCCTATATGTATTTTAAATATATACTGAGTAAGAAAATGTACTGGATTTTTCTTTACGCTTCATAGTATGTACCTGATTACGTTATTAAGTCATTAGTTTTTTTTTTTCCTAATTATATAATATGATTTCAATTGAACCAAAACTTAATGAATAGACTTATTTAAACAAGATTATATCTGCCATGCATAACTTTACTCGAGCAACGGTGCAAAAACTAATGAAAAGTGGTTTTTCTAGTTGAATATGTACTGTCATTTGCGAAGTCCTGACATGGATTATGGTTTTGGCGTGCATTATATACCGTGAATTGTATACTTGGCTTTTGAAATTTTCTCAATACTAACGCCGACGTGTATAACCCATTTCACTGATTAAGTTCCCAAGAGACTTCCACGGAAATTTTGTGAATTCAACCATACAAGGTGTTTCCCACTAAGAGGTCAATAGAGCAGGAGGTGATAGTACTCGCCTAGACGAACCAAAAATTGTACGGCAAGGGGGGGGGGGGGCGGCGGCGGCATCATATCAACCGTTTAGTAGTTACATGGTGATTAAGAAAAAAAGCTAATTTTTCACAAAGCACCCTGTATTTTAAAAACGACAGGGCGTACGGTCACAGTTAAGAGCTCATTGTATGCAGAACTTCATGGCATTTCCAACGACTGCTCAACCAGCCCCATACCCCTCTCAAGAATTATGGCTGTCTAAACTAAAAATTTCGGATTTTCTTACTTTTTTTTTTAATTTAACCTCTATTGATTTTGCAAATAGGTCGTTAACATAACTTTTTTTTTATAAAAACTGTAACCACCCCCCCCCCCCCACTGCCATACAATTTTTGGTTCGTCTAGGTGAGTACTATCACCTCCTGCTCTATTGACCTCCTAGTGGGAAACACTCTGTATATTGCAATTCAATGTTGTCTATAGGTAGCAATCCCATCACCTACCTTGTTCTTTCCTTGTATAAAATTATTTTTCTCTCAAACATAGTAATTTGGATAAAGAAATCCCTGTCCACAGGGGTGTTCCTTTTTATTACTTCAGATATTCTGAAAGTATCTCTGCTATCCGCTATTCTTTTCCTTCTTTTGGTTTTCCGTATGCGTCCTATCTTGATTTCTTTGGAATCTTTTTCCGATTTTTCTTTTCTTTTTTACTTTTATAATAATAAAAATCGATTATCTCACCGCCTTTTTACAGAAAACTTTCCTCCTTCATAACCAAAAACAACAAAATTGTTTGCTCTTCTTCTTCTTGTCCCGAACAAAAAATTTTCGTTCTCTGTCCAGCCAGGGCTCACTCGCGTAGTCTGGTCATAGTGGCAGCACAATCGTCGGGTAGCACACGGTGCATACTGCTGCTAGCTTCAGTGTAGCATACTGCTGCATGCAGTAGGCTACGACCATAACACATTTACCTCCCACACTTTTTTTCTAAACGGTTCTTGGTGAGCGTGCTGTACCTTTTTCCTTTTTCACCAATTCTAATCTTGGCAGGATTTCTTTCTTCTTTTTATATCTACTCGTGATGCCGGCTCATTGGATTATTCAACATTTAAAAAAACATTGATACCGTCTTTCGCTCGATGTTAATTGGCTTTCTTCCCTATTTCGGTATTCTGTATATTTCCTTTTCACTTTATCTCAGATTACTTTTAACCTTCCTCAATTTCATTTGATTTTCAATTTTGTTTTCCAACTTGCAGTCTTCTTTCTGTCAGCACACCTCACTTTTTTCTTGGATACTGCACCAGCTCTAAAGAAGCCACGACGGTTTTGTCGGACCTTCTCTGTGCGTGACGAGTGTTGCGGAACTTGACTTTGATTCGAGTGAGGACTGGAGGACGTAAAATCCTTCTGCTAGCACGAGCTGACAGCTTAGTAAGGACGACTCGCAAGCACCTCGAACTATTTACGGAGAGTGCGGGGTGGGTTCACTGACAAAAACCTCGACTATTACTCACCATAATAAAAAAAAAAATCGTGACTCAGAAAGGATACTACGAAAAAGCTTGCCCACATTGTCCTAAAGGGACCGTACTTCGCCTTACGTGGGATGTATAATGAGGACCGGATGTTGATAGTCCTGTATGCGGTACCCTATCCTCCTTATGACTTCAACTGACACTTATTTTGACTGAAGTCCTCTTTATCGTAGCCTTTTAAAAAGAGATCAAACCCCCAGGAAGGGAAAAAATTAGAAATGCTCGCACCTCTACTTCATAATGGACATTTTATTTCTACTATATTAATAATTACAAAACTTGTGGTGTTTTATCTTATAATCACCCCCGAAGCTCTATGGATGTGATAGTTCTGCTGCTCAGTTCATTGGCGGTATTGGGACCGACCCAAGGAATTTACTCGATTTTCTTATAGTCCTGACTACTTTGAACAAAAATTCTTCGCGAGTAACACTTCTCTAAAAGGCCTTCTGGAGAATGATCATTTGTAAGTTTTATTAATTTTTTTTTTAACAAATCGCGCTCAATGAAGAAGCTCCCGTTGGGGACGGTAACAATTATTTTCACAGGCTCTGGAGGATAGACCGTACTAGATATAATCGTAGTATGTCCGACCCGGTCACCCAATGTCTACCAGACGGATAATATTGTGCAGGTATCAATAATAATCGAAACTGACGAGTAAATTTTATCCACTTCGGGTGCTCCAATGCAGGGACAGTACACGTTAGGTCTCTACACTAATGTAATAATTCCTTAAATGTATATTTAAATGCTAATTTGAATGACGTTCAGATCCGTATTGCGAAGAGTAACACGTTTCCTTCATTTTATGTTGCTCCTATATAAGGACGTCCTCGGCAAGTTCCTAAATGCGGGTAATAAATCACTCACTATGTGTTCCAATAACACTCCGGCGGATATTTCAGCACGTATTGCGACAATTAATGAATTTCATCCATTTTCAGGTGCTACTGGACTAGGACAATACATGATAAGTCTTTAAATGGATGCGATAATTCTTTCTATATATATATTTAATAATAATTTAAGTGACTGTTATCACATATCGGGAAAATAACAACTTTTAATCGATTTCAGAAGCTCCTGTATCTGGACTGTTTATTTACAACAAACATGGAAAATTACTATAACTTCAAAATTCGCATAACATACAAAATTATCTTCAAAAATAAATTTCGTGTTGCATATATGTAGCTTACACATTTAATTTCTCACGAGAAATTCTGTCAAGAATGCGAATTTGAGACTGTTTACGCTACACCCAGACGTAACTGGACACATTTGTTTTTCTCGATTCTGGCTCGTGAGAAGTTTTATGTTCATTTTTTTTTGTTGAATTAGCATTTTATAATTCATATCTAGCTTTAGGAAATAATATTTAAAAAGTGATATTTGCAAAAAAAAACTATTATTGTTCAAAACGGTGAAGCATAAAGTGTATATTTTTGAATTTTGTGGCGTCGCTTGTTAACAACATCTGGAAAGTGTAGCATTACAGAGAACTGTAGTACACATCATATCAGCCAAGGTTTTTATGTACCTTGACACTTGGAAGGTCTGAAAAAGGGCACTCTGGTGCAAAATAACTAAGCCTAGGGTATAGCGATACACAGAACCGTTTGTACTATCGTCGTACCAGCTAAGGTTGATGTACCCTGACTGCTTCGTCCTTCAGAGCTAAAGAATTCTGATAATTTTTGGTGACCCCGACGTGATTTGCGAAGTTTTTCACTATTACCCGATTTATTATCATCATTTCGTAGAAAGGACGGTTCAAGCTTTTCATAAACGCCATCATGAGCTTAGATGAGCTTACAGCCCGTCAAAGGACAACGGGATCGAAAATTAAACGTATAGCAGTCAACTACAAAAAGGATAATACAGCTACACATAAAACTGCAGAGTCAACTATGGATCCAATCTTGATCATGCATATTTTGCAGACGACTACTATGAGGGCATAAGGGTTGGTTATGACAATCTCAATCAAGACATCTTAGGCCGACTACAAGCACTTTCATCTGAACAGTTAATTCAAATTGGCTCCGAACAAGAATAAATACGACAAGCTAACAACCCAGGTGCGACTGCTAAACCTCAGTCTAGATCGAAGGAAGCTTTTGATGGAGGCGCAGCATCCAACATAGAACAACAACCAATGCTTAAGCATAATAATACCTGAGGCATATTTAATTCAATCAAGGCAAACAACTCTGGAATTACTTGTCAGCAGACTTCGCTGATGAAAGATTTACGGAACATGCTAAGTCACATCATACTACAGGTACAACCGCACTCCGCTCACTTTTATCAAATAAAAATAAAGGCTATTGAGCACACTGGGAGAAGATTCAACACTTTTACAGCAAGATACTTGAAGATTTGGATGACTCATACCTATCAGATACCATGGGAGAATAGTTCGAGTTGGAAGCGCTAACACATGAAAAATTGGTAAGCTTATATGAAGGATTGAGACACAGCCAACGTAAGCCAGAGGCCAATACAAATTCATTAGCAGCAGAGCTCAGTCCAAGATCCACTATGAAGCTCCCAAAGGTAGAACTACCGAAATTTGATGGTGACTATCTCACATGGCGGCAACACAACCAACCGCTGCCAGCATGCCAGAAAATGTGGTATCTGAAGAGCATTTTAATAGGTAAAGCTGAAAAATTGGTTCAACATTTAACCATAACTGAGGTAAACTACGCCACCGCATGGAAGCTCATAAATGATAGATATGAGTACCCCAGATTGCTCGTCACTGCTCTACTAAATAAAATACTTTCGCAAACAACGGCCATAACAGAGAGTGCATTTGCTATAAAAACAATTCACGACACCACTCAGGAATGCCTGCTCGCCTTAGGTGTCAACATAGAAAACTGGGATCCACTTTTACTCCACATCCTAATGAAAAAGTTTGATAGAGCAACACATACATTGTGGGAGCAATCTTTAAGTAAACCCAGGTCACTTCAATCATTAAAGCAGTTTCTTCAGTTCTTAGAAAACCGCTTCCTTGGAAGCAATGGGGAATACAAATAAAGCAGAAGGTAAAAGGGTACTCACCCAAAGAGCCCTGACTACATCGGTCAAGACAGGTTGCCCATCATGTAGCAGCAACCATCAACTATTCGCATGTCCTAAGTTCCTTCAGTTATCAACATCCAACAGAGTATCGCTTGTAAAGAGAATTAATGCGTGCCTTAACTGTTTGAGAAGTGGGCACATTATATCCAATAATACTCTTTTACATTTTGAGCAAAAAAAAAAACGAAGGCTATCGTATCAAGAACGAAATAAGTTCCAACAAGCGAAGTCCAGCCGTCAACGAGTATCTCAACAACTTCATCACCAAGCAGGGTAAAGACTGCCAAGTCGACACCAACTAGTAAGAATTATGTGTTATTAAGCACTGCTATTGTGAAACTAACTAATAAAACTGGTACGAGTATTGAATGCAGAGCCATCCTAGATTCTGGCTCTCAGTTAAATTTTGTAACGCAAAAATTAGTGAAGAAACTTGGTCTGATTGGAACTTCTGAATTGATGAACATAGAAAGCATTGGCCTACGCAAACAGCAAGCGCAAAAACGTGTTAATATGTTGTTGGAATCTCGAATCAATGGCTTTAGCACTACTTTAGAATCATTTCACCACAGCCCTCACAGCTAATAGACATTACCTCTTGGCCAATACCAGCCAACATACAACTAGCGGACGCACAGTTTAATCAGCCAGGCACGATAGATCCTTTAATTGGGACAGAATTATATTATTCGATTCTATCAGTAGGGCAGATAAAATTGAGCAAGACATTGCCTACCATGCAGAATACAGTTTTTGGTTGAACAATAGCAAGAAGAACCCAACAGACACCACAAACACAGCAATATGTGGAATATGCTCAGAAGATGAAGCCCTTCAGCAGCAAATGGAAAAATTCTGGATGTTGGATGATGCTGAACAGTCAGCCAAGGCATTTGTTATGGTCGTAGCGTATTGCATATAGCAATATGCTACATGAAATACTGCAGCGTGTAGGCCGGCTGCGTCAAAAAAAAAAACAAAAAAAAAAAAACAAAAAAAAAAAAAAACAAAAAAAAAAAAATGAACGCACCCCGACCGAGAGTGATGCGCTTCCTCAAGTCGACATGACATGTTGGTAAAGAGGAAGATTGAATCCATTACTCTCGATTCAGTGAAGCAAGTGACAGCTGGAGTAAAAGTGACACTGCGAAAAAGAATATTATCGGAAAAATTTTCTAACATCACTCCCATAAGGTAAAATTTTCAAATGAATTTTTAAAATATTACAATATTCACCTATATTTTGGTATAAATTAGGGCAAGAAAAGAAATCAAATAGAAAATTAGTCCCCAAACCTTGAGAAATCATCGCGGCTGCTGGTGGGCAAAAGAAAAGAAAACTCGGACCTGGCACGTGGCAACAAAAAGGGCCTGCTAAAGGACACTATCGTAGTATTCAGCCCAAAAGCGCTTCATCACCAACAGGAAATCCTCGAACACCATAGCGGCATGTGCATTATAAGTATAACTGGCCACAGTTACAAGGCAAGATCTATTTTTGTTACATAGTTATTAGTATCTCGATTTGTCCAAACCTTCGATTGCCTAATGACAATCCTGTAGTCCAGTAAGCAATTTAGGTTACCACTAGCCGCTGGAATATTAATTCAACGTTTTCAAGAGATAAAACCTTGCCATTGGGATTGCAGAAGTGAAGAAAATCTTAAAGAAAAAGCATCAGCTACACGAACCAGTTCATTTGACTATAACTTTAAAGTACGCGTTCGTACGATGTATATATATACGTAACAAATAGTTTCCTCTGTGATAGCTAGCGGTGCACCTACCGGTAAAATAGAAACAAAAACCAAAATAATTAAACTATGTAAATTAATATCATATTGTGTGTGTTAAATCACCTTCGTAGTTATAAGAGAAAAAAAGTGCAAATGTTCATTTCATTTCCTTTGTTCAGCATCAAAGATTCTGACATTCTCCAGCTGATTAATATAGTCCGACGTTCAAAGCAATTCAACTTAGGTAGGAAACTTCGAAATGTTATACCATAATATGAATACTGTTTACCTTTGGACATTACATTCGTTCACATATATGCATATATAAAGCTGAACCTTTTCACGGAAAATTATGGAAATGTAAAAAGGCAGTAGGATCGTCTTTTTTTCTCACAGTACAAATAAATATATCACATGTATATATTTTTGGTTACGAAGTCTTCAGAATAAGAATTCTTTTCCCCATTGCTTTGCAGTATTATCTTCATTAAAGTTTGAACTTGTTTTGTGAGATATTCCATAACATTGAATAACAATAATAGAAAGAAGGCACATTTTATTTTATATATATATAGATCTTAGGTTAGATACCATATAGTAGACCTATATTTAAGGCAAGGCCTATGTGAAGATAACGGAAAATAGTCCAATTTTAACGGACCAAGTCAGTCTCTGTATCGGAGCTGTACCAGCACTGTCATAGGAAGTGGGCTTCCTTCCATTACTTTCATATACTTGCCTGATGCCTTGTTATGTTGGATATATGATGTCGACATATGATGAGCACATGGTATACAAGGTGCACGATACCTTCCATTGAATTCGTTTGGGATAACATATTTTTTTTTTCTAAATTATTTTGCCATAACAGTATATTAAATTAACTCTAATTGTGTTAGACTAGCATTATCGTAAATTAACTCAAATTATCTTGAATTAGCAATATTCGTTCTAAACACGTAAGCTTAGCATCCACTCATGTTTATGGTGGTAGTTTCTCTTCTTACATCACTTTCACCTGATATCCTGATTGTAAATGTACCAAGAGTACGCAAGTGGGGTAGCTGTACAAACAGTAAGGAAAAGAATGGGAAAGCCATTGATGATATTCAGAGTAAATCGCGTTGAACGTTCGCGAGTCAAAGCTGGAACTGCGAACTTTTATTGGTAGTATTAAGAGTACCTTATTTTTCTTCTCGATTTTGGGACGCCTAATAAGGTGATTCCATATACGGCATAACTTTGTTCCATTCATACAGGTAAATGCAGTCTGCTGGAGCGCTTCATCAGGTTGGAGAAGAAACAAACAATGGTAAATGTAAGTACTTATCAGTCAATAAAACATTGCTATATTGTAGATTAAGAACGGGCGAAAAGAAAAATGAATGAAACTATTATTGAAAATTATCGCGAGTAATACATACATATCGTTTTCATAATAATCTTTCGGTCTATCTGTATATGAACTGAACAAAAGTTTTCGTCTAAAAATAAATTTCATTATATACTTAAAAGGGCATGCCATTATAGAGCCTGAAACATTTTAAACAAACGTGCCGCATTTGATCACTTAAAAAGGTTCCGCTAGAGTAACATTAAATTTTCCGTAGTTAAGCTTTCGGTTTTTCCAAGCCGTAGTATTCATGAAGTAGTATCTGTCCGTAAAATAAGTTAATGTACCGCTCAAGAATCGGTTGGCGGCTCTATGGTTGACGGGCTTCCATTAGCAAATCCTCGAAAATTGGCAAATGCTACAGGAGGAGAGAAGGAATATAGATTAGGAACCATACATGTGAGCGTTTAATTATTAATTTATGGAATTTCCACGCTAATTTAGTCCATGCACTATAACGATACTTTTATTATTAATGTCTCATAGAATTTCATAGAGTTTCATTCCTTTTGTCATTACTACTTCGTAGGATTTTCATGGAATTTCAACTAGTGTAGCGTATATACTAAATGTAGTTCTCCTATCTCGGAAGGTTTCTAGAATTATCATACGACATTGTTAATTAAATGTACTAACTGTGTTCTTAATATTACTACTTCGTAGGACCTCATAGAATTTCAATCCTGATGTAGTCTTTATACTATAAGAATATTCCTGTTACTATCTTGTAAGATCGCTAAAGTTAACCCCCCTACATTGTTCAATAAACCTTTATAACGAATTGAAAATGTGCTAACTTTTCTTTTTTCTTCCTTCACATCCTGGAGCCCTCCCGAATAAGATGAAGGTCGTCTAGGTTCGCCTAGTCTTTCGCTCTCTTTCACAGGTCAGCCAAGGGACTTTGGAAACAGTGCCACCCAAAGTCGATGGGAGGATGGGACCTGGCAGGAAGGCATGCCATCTGCGCCTTCATGAGAAATAGGTAAGTGACGTCAAAGTCCCTTCAGGACTGAGTGGGTGCTCTTTTGTGTATGTAGGCATGAAGAATTTTTTTTGATTATGGGTGGTGACAGCGGCAGGTATTTTCGGGAACCTCCCCACACTCTCCGTCACTCTTAGCCGAGGTGCTAGCATGCCGCCCTGTGTTATCGCTGTCATCGAGTGATCTGTCAGCTCATGCTGGCAGTTTGGACTTCACGTCCTAACCAATCACTCTCAACATACTTTCATAACAAAATGGCGCCCAACGTGGGGCCACCTCAATTAGACTTCGGTGGTCTAAATGTAACATTTGCTGAGGATTGTGATTACTTCGAGATATGGGCATTTGGCTGTTAGCTAAATAGCCTGACTCGGTAATCGCATAATCAGTGGAGGTTATATGCGGACCTGGGTTTAATTGTTTGTTATTAGCTGATTTTCTGTAGAGTAACGTAAAGTTTTTAAAGTTTTGAGATTTTGTTTTTGATTGATTTTGTAACGATTGAAGTAAAGTTTTTGAATTGAAGTTCGACTCTAGGTTTGACTTTGGTCAAGCCTCGAGTCTGTACAGGTGTCTAGTTTTTGAATTTTTTTTGAATTTTTTTGAAATTGATCTTTCCCTCTGGCCTTCTGCCATGGAAATGGTAGGTGGCCTCACAACATTTTTGTTGGATTGTGTTCTCGCGGACAATTGTTCTGTTGGCCAACTGGCTGGACAGAGTTATGAGTCTGTGAGACGACTTTTTGGCTTCCAGCTAATTAGTTGACCAGATTCATGATTCTGCCCAGCTGGCGAACTATCTGGACATGAGGATCCGGTGAAGAGGAGAGGAAGAGTTCTCTGAGGGTGGAAGTGATGCTGGAGATCTTCAGTAATCAGGAGTTGGCATACTGCTAACTGCCTGGCTGAAGAATCTCTAGTAGCATTCTCAGCCTTTGACACCTCCAACTTGACTTTTCCCAGAGTTCTGTGAGAACCCAACCAAATCTTTCATGCACCACTCACGTCACTTGCCTATATCCTGTTTTTGACCTTGGAAGAGAGAGAGCGACCTGACCTCTTATGTGAGGGTTAGCTTCGGGAAGTGAGGGAGAAATTGTATGATCTTTGTTAAAGAATTTTTTTTTGAAACGCTTGAATTGTTTTCGTGATCTTTTTGGATCCTTCGTAATTTTCAGAATTTTTTTTTGAAGATTTTTATTCGACGAGGCTGTTAACGCTTCCCGACATTGGTTTTTTGTCTTGGAATTCATTCTTTACACTATCTCCATTTGAGAAGCCTTAACTTTTCGAATCCTTGTTTTTCTAATTTTTTTTTTCAATTTCTTCGAACGTTTGGGAAAACTTTTGTCTGAATTTGAGTATCTCGCCCAAAGCCTTCGACTTTAAAATAGTATTTAGCCATCATCACATTGTGAAGAGCGTGTCTCTTCCAAACGTGCAAACTTCTAGAATTTTTTTTTTGGATAACCATCCTAAACCCTGATTTGACCATTTTTACCTGACTTACGTCTAAATTCATTATGGCTACAGTGAGGACACCACCTCCAGCGACAAACGGTATGACAATGCTGCCTGAACCATGTTCTATCTGCCGGGACGCAAGCTGGTCAGTCGATCGGAAGCTGGTCATGACTGTATGCGAGCATATTTTCCACCAGGCATGCCTGCAGCATTGGATAGGTGAACATTCTAGTTGTCCTAACTGCCGACGTCACATTACGCAACAGGACTTCAGTGAATATTCTGGTGCAATCCCAAAGAGACCGAAGAAGGTGAAGCCCGCGAAATCGACAAGGCGCGACTCATTGCCAACCTTTGATTTGCCTAACTTCGACTTACCACCTTCGAATCGACGATCCTTGTCTCCAGGAATGCCTGACTTACATTCAAGGACTTTTGTAAACCCGAATCCTCGACGTGATAGTCCAGCGCGCACAGCTCAAGACCACAACACCTCAGCTGCTACGGATGCGCTGATAGCAGGCTTGAGCATAAAGATGGAAGACCTAATAAACCGAGGTCTCCAGCAGGGTTTAAATGTTTTGCGGTCTGAATTAGGAAACGATATCAGACAACAAGTAGCAGCAGCAATGCCGGCAGCAGTCTCCACACGACCTCCTTCGTCCAGAAGCAATCAGAGGCCGTCAAACGATTTTCCTACACGGGGAAGGCAATCATTTAGGAGACCATTACCACCTTCTGGTCAACCTTTTGGTCAACCTTTTGGTCAACCTTTTGGTCAGCCTACAAATCAGTCCAGACCGAACTTTATACCACCTCAACCACCTCAACCACCTATGCGTGCTCCTGCTAATGTAGGATACCGACGATCAGGCAGTCCAATAAGGAGATGGAACCTGACCTATAATGGGAATAACGCAGAGCTATCAGTTGACGAATTCATCTTCAGAGTCGAAGCGCTTACGCACTCCGATCTAGAAGGGGATTTTGGGTTGTTAGTAAGAAATATGCTTACGCTACTGACAGGACCAGCGAAGGGCTGGTATTGGTCGGTACTACGCCAAAATCCGTTTCCAACTTGGGACATCATTAAGATGGGATTGTATACCGAATGGGGAACGCCTAAGGATGATCTGAAAACTAGATTTCAACTGATGTTCAGAAAAAAAAAGCCTGGGGAACTGTTCGCAATGTATCACCACCATCTGGGGTTGCTGCGCGATCAGTTACAGAACGCTATGCCAGATCAAGAGTTTCTAGAGATTGTTAAATCCAATTTGTTGCCTGAGATCCAGGAAAAAATATGTTTGCACCCCACTGATACTATAGGACAGCTGAGATCGCTGGTTACGCGTATCCAAGCTACGCAGACACGCATTGCTACAGCTGGTAGTTGGAATCCTTACCGGAACCAACGAGTGCACGAAGTTGACAATTTTCAGAACTTGGACCCTGAACTGGCAGCAGCGACAGGCAGTGACCACAGCCTAGGTGACGTATCGAGCATCTCAGCCAAAAACGCTATTATATGCTGGAATTGTGACCAGTCCGGTCATTATTATCAAGATTGTAGACAAGAGAGTCGAGTTGTGTTCTGTTATGGATGCGGACGCAAGAATGTTTTCAAGCCTGATTGCCGCTACTGCAGACAGAAAAACGAGAGACGGGTCGGGAATACCAACACCTCTTCCCGACCAGCGTCAACGTCGCAAGCAGCAACTGTAACGAACCCTCCAGTTCCAGCCTTGAACAAGGAGGAAAGCCCGATCCTTTAATAGACACTCGTGATAACTCCCTAACATGTCCTCTGATATCATTCAGTGACTCTGGTGATATCAGAAAAGCACCGGATTGTACAATTACTTCACTGGCAGAGGCGGAGAACTTAATAGACTTCTCCGCAGATCTTCAAGCTCCTATTTCCACTTCTGGGGAGCCCATGACATTGCTAGACACTTCTCTAGAAGAGTCTTTAATCTTCGATGTCCCGTTGACACCTATAGCACGTGTAGCTGACAAGGCTACTGAGCAGGAGATTTGGCCTCCTGTCATTTCTGTGTTGAAACGGCCACCAAGCTCCGATATGACGAGTAGGCGTGAGCCAGTTTTACATCCGCTGACGCCGTATCATATGCGTCTGCAGAAATACAAAGCAGCCAGAGACCGAATCTTCTCATCAGTAGCGGAGTTAGCTGAAATAATGTTTCCTGACCGGGATATGCGACCGAAAAAGAAACGATCAACCGTTCGTTGGCGGGAGTACTGTCGACGAATGAAACAAGAAAGGATAAAACTGGCACAGATTTCCGTGTCGGTTCCAGACGACATTCGACCGTACGCCGAAGTAAAGCTGCTCGGGCGAACTGAAAATGGATTACTTGATAGTGGTGCCACTGCCAGTATTCTAGGCCAGGGGAGCTCTAGAGAAGCTTGCGGAAGCAGATGTCGAATGGAAGAAGTATCAGACACAGGTCCAAGTAGCTAATGGTGCCATGACGACTGTTCATGGTCATGTGAACTTGGACGTCACTTTCCGTGGTAAGAACCAAAACGTGCGTTTTTACGTGGTTCCTGGGCTCACACAGGCACTATATCTGGGAATAGACTTCTGGCGTCTATTTGGGTTGGCTCCAGATGTCCTGGGTATAGTCGCAGAAGTGAATCCAAGTGGGATAGCTATCTCTGACACCGATTGCCATATCCTTTCCGGTTGTGATCATCAACGCTTAGAAGCCACAAAACAGCTTTTCCCCTCTTTCGCCTCTTTAGGCCTTGGGAAAACATCACTGGTCACTCACAAGATTGAAACGAATGACGCCGCTCCGATAAAACAGCGCTTTTATCCGATTTCGCCGGCAGTGCAAAGTTTAATGGATGCTGAATTAGAGCGAATGGTATCACTGGGTGTGATAGAGGAGAGCCAGAGTCCTTGGAGCTCTCCAGTCGTTCTGGTAAGGAAGCCTGGAAAGGTCCGGCTTTGTTTTGACGCCAGGAAGGTCAACTCGGTTACGAAGAAGGACGCCTATCCGCTGCCGCAGATAGACGCACTCCTGAGTCGACTTCCTCCGGCAAATTACATAACGAGCCTGGACCTGAAAGACGCATTCTGGCAGATCCCACTGGACGCTGATTCCAGAGAGAAGACCGCTTTCACAGTACCTGGTCATCCTCTCTATCAGTACACAGTGATGCCATTCGGCCTATGTAACGCTCCACAAACTATGTGCCGCCTCATGGATAAAGTCATTCCTTTCGATCTTCGTGAGAATGTTCTCGTCTATCTAGACGATTTATTAATTCTGTCTTCAGACTTCGATACTCATCTCACGCTGCTAGCCCGTGTAGCGGATTGTTTGAGGAAAGCTGGCCTCACTATCAACGTCGAGAAGAGTTAGTTTTGTATCAAAGAGACTAAATACTTGGGATTCATTGTAGGAAAGGGAGGTATGAGAACTGACTATGACAAAATTTCAGCCATAGTTGACTATCCGTCACCTAAAACTGTTCGGCAAGCCCGACGCCTACTAGGTATGGCGGGATGGTATAGACGGTTCATCCCGAACTATGCTGATTTGACTGCCTCCATTACAGACACTTTGAAAAAAAAAACCAGTCAGTTCAAATGGACGCCTGAAGCCCAGACGTCTCTTGATCTTTTAAAGAAAAAAGTTACTTCTGCTCCGTTGCTAGTGAGTCCAGACTTCACCAAACCGTTCGTTATCCAGTGCGATGCGAGCCAACAAGGTATTGGAGGAGTGCTACTTCAACTAGATGACGATGGCCACGAGAAGCCAATAGCGTACGTCTCGAAAAACTTGTACTCAGCACAAAGAAATTACACCGTCACAGAGCAAGCATGCTTAGCTGCACTCTTGAGCGTGCAGAAGTTCTGGCCCTTCATAGAACTTATGCCGTTTAAAATAGTGACTGATCATGCGAGCTTGAAATGGCTGATGTCTCAAAAGGACCTCAGTGGTAGACTTGCACGGTGGAGTTTGAAACTTTAGGGCTTCGACTTCACTATTGAGCACAGAAAAGGAAGAATGAACTTCGGCCCTGATGCGCTGTCACGCATTCATTGTGACAGCCTGAACACAAACGCAGATCCTGGCCCGGAAGTTGACCTTAGTTCGCCATATTTCAACTCGTTGGAATATGAGGAACTGAGGCATAAAGTTAAAACGACTTCTGGCAAACTACCAGATCTTTGCGTCAGGGATGACTTCGTTTATATCCGGACTGTTCCGAGAACAGGCCATCCTATTCAGGAAGAAGAAGCTTGGAAGCTTTGGATCCCACGAGGGCTTGTCACCGACGTCATTTCAAGAGCTCATGATCCGCCCCTAGCTTCACACGGAGGTATAGGGAAAACACTGGAACGTCTGCGAAGACATCTGTACTGGCCACGAATGACAGTTGATGTCAGAAACTACGTAGGCGCCTGTGACGTGTGTAAGGAAACGAAGGCTCCCAATACTATTCTGAGACCACCTATGAGAATCCAGTCTGTGACAGAACGACCATGGCAAAAGCTGTATATCGATTTTCTAGGTCCATATCCTCGGTCAGTGAAAGGAAACGTCTGCATCTTAATGGTTCTTGACCACCTTTCAAAATTTCCGATTCTCAAACCTATGAGAAAAGCGTCTTCACTCAATGTGTGCCAATTCGTTGAGACTGAAGTGTTCCACGTGTTCGGAGTCCCGGAAATGATCGTCTCGGACAATGGAGTCCAGTTTTGCTCGACTCAGTTCACCAGATTACTGGAAAAATATGGGGTGAAGCACATGCGAATGGCAGTTTACTCGCCGCAAGCAAACGCCTCAGAGCAAGTAAATAGGTCTCTATTGTCGGGGATTAGACTATATATCAAGAAGGAACACACCAGATGGGATGAGAAACTAAGCCAAGTAGCTAGTTACCTCAGGAGCTCTTTCCATCAAGCTACTGGTTTCTCTCCTTATCGAACACTTTTCGGTCAGCAAATGATAGAGCATGGCAGCTCCTATTCCATCTTGAGGAGCCTTGGAACTCTTCATGAGCCATTGAGAGTAGACGCAGAAGATAAAATGAGATTGATCCGTGCGAGAGTGCAGGAAAATTTACAGCATGCATTCGAACAGGGTTCACGAGTCTACAATCTCAGGGCGAAACCTGTCGAGTTCAAAGTGGGTCAAGAAGTATTTAGACGAAATTTTGCCCAGAGCAATTTCCAGCAGCAGACCAGTGCAAAACTGGGACCGAAATTCGTTAAATGTCGTGTCAGGGCCAAGCAGGGAAACGCTTACTATGAGCTTGAAGATCTGCGGGGAAGACTATTGGGAGTCTATCACGCCAAAGACATCAGGCAGTGATCATCACTATGAAAATGTCGTCTATATATACCTATTGTCGTTATTTCTGGTAGCCCTAATAAGGTATCCAGCCAGCTTCACTGGCAAACTATAGGATGCCAATGTGCCGCTTAGGACATTCCCAGCCTAGCGGCCGACATACCTTTTTGACAATAGTGCAAATTTGCTCCTTTTCCCTTCTCCCTAGCATAGTAATGCTACACTGCGTTAATCCTTCCTACATGGTAACCCTGCGGCAGATAGTCTGTCGCAGGAATCCCACTTGCTAAAAGTCTATGTAAATTTTAGGACGAAGTCAGCATGTCAATACTTCGACGACGCCTTGGAGACACACCCTTGAACAATCGCCAGTCTGAGATCAGGGTGAGATATTGCGCCGGGAAAGCCTAGTGATCAGTTCTTTAGGTTGCTGATCGCAAGGCTTCCTCAGCATCTCGGTGAAGGAGGGCAGAGAGGCATCGACCGGCTGGATTCTTTAGGTTACCAGCTTGTCGATGTACCTTTGACTTCCCACACAGAGAAGGATGTCGAGGTCTGATCGAAGACTGACGAGACTTCAAGGATGTGTCTTCGACGCGTCATCGGAAGTAGAGTCTGAGGATGAGGAAAGCATTGGGTCGTGGGTCGAGACACACATTGAGCGCCTGCAGTGATGAGGCCTATGTTTAAGACCGGCTATCTCAGTCGACCATTTTTCATCGTTGCCTGAACCATGGATGGCCCAGACCACTCTGCCCTGTTATGGTCGTAGCGTATTGCATATAGCAATATGCTACATGAAATACTGCAGCGTGTAGGCCGGCTGCGTCAAAAAAAAAAAAAAAAAAAAAATGAACGCACCCCGACCGAGAGTGATGCGCTTCCTCAAGTCGATATGACATGTTGGTAAAGAGGAAGATTGAATCCATTACTCTCGATTCAGTGAAGCAAGTGACAGCTGGAGTAAAAGTGACACTGCGAAAAAGAATATTATCGGAAAAATTTTCTAACATCACTCCCATAAGGTAAAATTTTCAAATGAATTTTTAAAATATTACAATATTCACCTATATTTTGGTATAAATTAGGGCAAGAAAAGAAATCAAATAGAAAATTAGTCCCCAAACCTTGAGAAATCATCGCGGCTGCTGGTGGGCAAAAGAAAAGAAAACTCGGACCTGGCACGTGGCAACAAAAAGGGCCTGCTAAAGGACACTATCGTAGTATTCAGCCCAAAAGCGCTTCATCACCAACAGGAAATCCTCGAACACCATAGCGGCATGTGCATTATAAGTATAACTGGCCACAGTTACAAGGCAAGATCTATTTTTGTTACATAGTTATTAGTATCTCCATTTGTCCAAACCGGCGATTGCCTAATGACAATCCTGTAGTCCAGTAAGCAATTTAGGTTACCACTAGCCGCTGGAATATTAATTCAACGTTTTCAAGAGATAAAACCTTGCCATTGGGATTGCAGAAGTGAAGAAAATCTTAAAGAAAAAGCATCAGCTACACGAACCAGTTCATTTGACTATAACTTTAAAGTACGCGTTCGTACGATGTATATATATACGTAACAAATAGTTTCCTCTGTGATAGCTAGCGGTGCACCTACCGGTAAAATAGAAACAAAAACCAAAATAATTAAACTATGTAAATTAATATCATATTGTGTGTGTTAAATCACCTTCGTAGTTATAAGAGAAAAAAAGTGCAAATGTTCATTTCATTTCCTTTGTTCAGCATCAAAGATTCTGACATTCTCCAGCTCATTAATATAGTCCGACGTTCAAAGCAATTCAACTTAGGTAGGAAACTTCGAAATGCTATACCATAATATGAATACTGTTTACCTTTGGACATTACATTCGTTCACATATATGCATATATAAAGCTGAACCTTTTCACGGAAAATTATGGAAATGTAAAAAGGCAGTAGGATCGTCTTTTTTTCTCACAGTACAAATAAATATATCACATGTATATATTTTTGGTTACGAAGTCTTCAGAATAAGAATTCTTTTCCCCATTGCTTTGCAGTATTATCTTCATTAAAGTTTGAACTTGTTTTGTGAGATATTCCATAACATTGAATAACAATAATAGAAAGAAAGAGAAGAATAAAGATAACTAGGTAGATCAGGCACATTTTATTTTATATATATGTAGGATTAAGAACTTCGGGTTCAATGAAAAAAAAGACGTTTCGATTTATAAAAGTTAGTTGAATGTATTATGAAAAAAAAAGAAGGTTAATTAATCCAACGATTTTACAAGAACTGAGTAAAAAAAAGTGTAATTATTTGAAAAGACTTCGAACAAGTCAAATTTGCTTTGCACTAAAACTAACGTTTCGATTTGAACGGGCTCACGGCGTAGACTCGACTCCGTTGCTGATCAGCCACACGTTGCTTGGGTGAACATCGGCTCCGTTAACCCCGTAGTTGGCTTGTTATCTTTTTCTTTTGTTGTTTTTTTTTGTGTTTTAAATTATTTAGAGGTTCCTACATCCGGCCATCCTACAAATCATCTGCCGCAGATGAGTCATCTTCTTCACCGCTTTCCCAAGGTTTCATGTTATCCACAGCTGAATGTGTTAAGTTAGGTCCTTCGTGAAGGCCTACTTTCCTAAGCTCGTATCTGTCTTTACCTTTTACTTTTGTGACCTCATAGGGACCCATAAACTTTGGATGTAGCTTTGTACCAGGACTAAACTGAGTCTTCTTAACAGCCACTAGGTCACGTACGCGATATTCATGGCCCTTTTTCCGTTTCCGCAGAGAATATCTTCGATTTTCTTGCTGAATTTTGCTGATAGCACCTTTTGCTCCTTGTCGCATATCTTTCCTTTGCTTTTCAAATTCCTCGATCATTACATTCTCCAGTATCCGGGACAATTCTAGGTCTTCAGGCTTCCTCATTGGTACACCTATTAATAATTCAAGCGGCGTCATACCAGTTGCTCTAGTTTTTGTAGAATTCAAAAAGGATTGTAACTTTGGCACATGTTTATACCACTTCTCGGGCTCCTTAACAGACATCTTGGCTAGAACAGATAGAATGACCTGATTCAACCGCTCCACTTGACCATTTCCTCTGGGTACTCCAGTCGTAACGAGAATGTGATTTATTCCTTGGGTTTCGCAATAAGCCTTGAAAGAATTGGAGGTAAATGCCGTACCCCTATCTGTGATTACTCGCCACGGGTTTCCAAATATGTCGCTCTGCAGCTGTAATCTTTGAAGCACCTCATCTGATGAAGTATCCTTTACAGGATAAATCCAAGAAAATTTCGTGAATGCGTCGATGACTACGAACAAATACTTATAGTTTTTCGCAGTAGATGCTAGTGGTCCTAGATGATCCACGTGGTAAGTATGCAATGGAACGTCAACTTTTTCTATAGGGTTCAGGGTTCCTTCTTGTTTGCCTGCCTTTTTCGATACCAGGATACATGGAACGCAATTTGCGATTACTCTTTCAACTTTCATTTCAAGCTTCGGGATGTGATAATCTTGGCGAAGTATCGCAGCAACCTTTCGAGCATTTAAATGACCTTGATTGTGCACTGATTTTATAACGTCACTTTGCATAGATTTTGGTAGTACCAACAGATAGTTACCGCTTTCAAACTTGTATAAGATACCATTTCTTAGGAGATAGTCGTCATAAGGGTTATGATTGAGGATTGTGATAATCAAACGGCAGTTTTCGTCTTCCTCCTGAGATTTCCTTATTCTGTGCAACATACCATCTTCTACAGAGAATACAGTAGGATAACGGCTAAGCGCATCAACGTGGCGCATCGCAGTAGCTGAACGATGAATAACTGTACAATCATACTCTTCTAAAATCATTGCCCATCTCGCAACTCGGCTGGACAGTTCTTGTTTTTTCATTGTGAGTTGGAATGCTTTACAGTCCGTAAAAATCTTGAATTTAAGTCCTAGTAAATAGCTTCGTAGTCGTTGAAGTGATTTTATTATCGCCAACACTTCCAATTCATAACTTGTGTAATTCTTCTCAAATTGCGACGTCTTAAAGCTGATAAAAAATACTGGATGAAACTTGTTGTCGTCCTTATCCCGCTGTAAGAGCACCGCTCCAAAGCCTACCTTGCTCGCGTCAGTGTGCAACTCGGTTTCTACATTAGGATCAAATAACTTCAAAACTGGGTCTTTACAGAGGCAATGTTTTAATAGACTAAAGGCGCAAGTTTCTTCACTTCCAAATTTGAAGCCTATATCCTTCCGTGTCAAATCCGTTAGAGGCCTGGCTATCGTCGCGTAGTTTGCAATAAATTTTCGAAAGAAACCCGTCAACCCCAAGAAACTTCGTACATCCTTGACAGATTTTGGTTTTGGGAATCCTGCTACAGCCTTCACTTTTTCTCGTGACGGTCTAACAGCTCCGTTCTCTATTTCGTGCCCAAGAAACTCGATCCTCCTTCTTAGAAACTTACACTTACTCCATTTTATGATCAAGCCATTCTTTTCAGCTATTTGCAAAACTAGTTTTAACTTCTCTAAGTTACGCATCTCATTTTCGGAAGGGACTATGATATCGTCCATGTAGACAAGCATCACCTTGCTTCGAATTAATGGTTGGAAAATAGTGTTCACAAAGCGTTGAAAAACTGCAGGAGAATTACACAAGCCAAATGGAGCTTTAACAAATTCGTATTGTCCTTCACTCGTGACGAACGCAGTATATTTCCGGCTCGGCTCTGCTATGTCGACGTGGAAGAATCCATTTTGCAAGTCCAATGAGGTGAAAACTTTTGCGTTATAGAGATTTTCCAAAATCTCTTCGATTATTGGTAGGGGATAACGATCTTTCACAATTTTCTGGTTCAACTTCCGGTAGTCGATACAAAGTCTTGGGGATCCATCTGCCTTTTTAGCAAGCAGTACAGGGCTAGCAAAATCTGAGTTGCTGTTCGTTATTACGCCCTCATCTAACCATTGCTGTACCTGTTCGTTAACTATTTGTCGTTCTTTCATTGGGAGTCGTCTCGGTCTTTGACATACTGGTGTTTCGTTCTCAAGCGTAATATGCATTTCGATGCAAGAAGTAGTTGTTTGCTCAGGTGAGTATTCCTCGATTAACTTTCTCACTTCATATTGTAATGATTTGTCCTGTACTTCACTTACATTCGGGTATTCCTCATCTTGAGTGAGCGCCATTACATCCATTTGCTGAAGGAAATTAGTGTTTTCGTTTTCATTATACGTAGCTTTCCTTTTATGGATATTAACTTTTCCTCCTTCAACTACTAGAACAGCGTTTTTAAGCAAGTCCTTCCCTATTAGCATATCTTGTCTTAGCCATTCATCAGGAACTACATGACACATCACCGGAAATTCTTCATAATCTATATTGATAGAAAGAGGACACGAGCAAATAGTTCTCTTCAAATTACAACCAAAGCCAGCAAGAAGAGTGCCGGGACCTCGATCTTTCGATGAAACAGCGAGTTTGTTGAAAACAGATCTTTGAACTAAAGTAACATCGCTCCCCGTATCTACTAACGCAATGAGCTCATGATCATCAACAACTACTTTAACATTTGAGTCAGGTAGTGTTATTGTGTTAACTTGGTTAGGTTTTCCTTCAAAATCTCTTCGCTTTTTGGGCTTTGGACAATTCACAGAAATATGACCGAAGTCATTACAGTTGAAACAACGTTGACCTTTAGCTTTATGTGGACAATCGTTCGGGACGTGCGAGTATGCTCCACAGATTGTACATCTAACTTTTCCAGGACTTGGTTTCTGTGTACTCGGCTTTGGGATCATTCTACTTTGCGATTTCGTCGCAATTGTCTTTTGGCTTTTCATAATTTCATATGCCTTAAGCTTGGGCTTTAATTCCTGAATAGATTTCGCTTCATATAGGAGTGCCTTATTTGAAACTTCATCCGGTATGCCTGCTATTATATAAGCAACTATAGACTCCTCATCCATAATACCTCTCTTAGCAATTTGTTTCATAGCGTAAACATATTCTAGATATGATTCGTTAGGCGATTTTTTTCGGCTTTCTAATGCTTTATGCAAGGTAATGCTACACGTAGTCGTGGTAAACTCTTCCGTCAAAAATTCTTTTAGTGCTTTCCAATTTTGAACATTCGTATCAGACTCTATCGCTAACCGGGCTGCCCCTTTTAACAATCTTCTCGCGTAAATATACTTCTGAATATCGTTCCATTTACACATTGTTGCGATATCTTCGTACTGCTTTAACCATGTTATGATATCTTTGCCAAATTCACCATTGAAACTCTCCAAAGACTCTTCTAGATCGCGAAAAGAGAAACTGCTTTCATTCTCTGTCATTGTTGTGCTTTTATTTAAATCTGTACGCCTTGTTGGAGTGATATACGGAGTATTGACGTTCAACGTATTTTGCTCTTGGTTTTGGCTGAAAGCAAAAGTCTCACAATTAACGGAATTATTAGAAACGGCACTTGCAATTGTCTGTCGTGAATGGTCTACACTAATAGAGTTTGTTTCTAAATTATTTAAAATTTCGCTCAAAATACTTTCTACAGTGCTTTCGCCCGATTTATAACTATCAGAACTTTCGTTGATATTTTCAGAATCCTCAAAACCGTAAAAACTACCTAATTCACTTTCATCAGTATTTTCACCACTTATAGCTATGTAAAGCCTCTGCACTAAGTCTTGTTTTACGCGATAATTAGTAGGAAGTCCCCGTTCTTTGAGTTTATCTTGTAATTCAGCAATCTTAAATTTATTTATATCATCCATTTAATCATATTAAATCCTATCGAGCTTAAAAGAAATATAGTATAATAACATTTTTATATAATATCTTTGTCTCTATGTTGCGTTTATTTTCATTTATCTATTCGTTGCAAACAAAAAATCAAAACCGGCGCGGAACTCCGTAAGAATGTTCTTGAATTTGCGTGCGTACGGTATTTTAATTTTTATATCGCAGCACTTCTCAGTACGAACCGTTAGAGCGTATTGTTGGAATTATTTTAAAAATTTTGTAAAATTTCTACCATAAAATTTTTGTTGGCATAAACAACGGCATTGAAATGATAAAATAATGGAAAATTCTGACCTTACAAATCCTTTTTGTACTTATTCGTGAACTTTTCCTCTGACCTTACAAATCCTTTTGTACTTATTCGTGAACTTTTCCGTTATTCGTTGTGAGTATTTCCTTTGGGAATTGCGTATCCTTTCCTTGCTTAGGTATTTTTCAGCTTCTTTACTTTTCGTATCTTGCTTTTATCGTTTCCTAGTTTTCTACTTTGCCTTAACACTCTATGTACATATGTACATACATGACTTTGTTGTTCCCAAAAAATGCACAACTTTTCAACTTTTCTTTTTCACAAATGTTCAAGTTTTTCGATGCACTTTTTTTAAAAAAAACTTAGTTTTACAGTTCTTTTATGTAAATCTCACTTCTGACACCACTTTGTAGGATTAAGAACTTCGGGTTCAATGAAAAAAAAGACGTTTCGATTTATAAAAGTTAGTTGAATGTATTATGAAAAAAAAAGAAGGTTAATTAATCCAACGATTTTACAAGAACTGAGTAAAAAAAAGTGTAATTATTTGAAAAGACTTCGAACAAGTCAAATTTGCTTTGCACTAAAACTAACGTTTCGATTTGAACGGGCTCACGGCGTAGACTCGACTCCGTTGCTGATCAGCCACACGTTGCTTGGGTGAACATCGGCTCCGTTAACCCCGTAGTTGGCTTGTTATCTTTTTCTTTTGTTGTTTTTTTTTGTGTTTTAAATTATTTAGAGGTTCCTACATATATATAGATCTTAGGTTAGGTACCATATAGTAGACCTATATTTAAGGCAAGGCCTATGTGAAGATAACGGAAAATAGTCCAATTTTAACGGACCAAGTCAGTCTCTGTATCGGAGCTGTACCAGCACTGTCATAGGAAGTGGGCTTCCTTCCATTACTTTCATATACTTGCCTGATGCCTTGTTATGTTGGATATATGATGTCGACATATGATGAGCACATGGTATACAAGGTGCACGATACCTTCCATTGAATTCGTTTGGGATAACATATTTTTTTTTTCTAAATTATTTTGCCATAACAGTATATTAAATTAACTCTAATTGTGTTAGACTAGCATTATCGTAAATTAACTCAAATTATCTTGAATTAGCAATATTCGTTCTAAACACGTAAGCTTAGCATCCACTCATGTTTATGGTGGTAGTTTCTCTTCTTACATCACTTTCACCTGATATCCTGATTGTAAATGTACCAAGAGTACGCAAGTGTGGTAGCTGTACAAACAGTAAGGAAAAGAATGGGAAAGCCATTGATGATATTCAGAGTAAATCGCGTTGAACGTTCGCGAGTCAAAGCTGGAACTGCGAACTTTTATTGGTAGTAACCTTAAGAGTACCTTATTTTTCTTCTCGATTTTGGGACGCCTAATAAGGTGATTCCATATACGGCATAACTTTGTTCCATTCATACAGGTAAATGCAGTCTGCTGGAGCGCTTCATCAGGTTGGAGAAGAAACAAACAATGGTAAATGTAAGTACTTATCAGTCAATAAAACATTGCTATATTGTAGATTAAGAACGGGCGAAAAGAAAAATGAATGAAACTATTATTGAAAATTATCGCGAGTAATACATACATATCGTTTTCATAATAATCTTTCGGTCTATCTGTATATGAACTGAACAAAAGTTTTCGTCTAAAAATAAATTTCATTATATACTTAAAAGGGCATGCCATTATAGAGCCTGAAACATTTTAAACAAACGTGCCGCATTTGATCACTTAAAAAGGTTCCGCTAGAGTAACATTAAATTTTCCGTAGTTAAGCTTTCGGTTTTTCCAAGCCGTAGTATTCATGAAGTAGTATCTGTCCGTAAAATAAGTTAATGTACCGCTCAAGAATCGGTTGGCGGCTCTACGGTTGACGGGCTTCCGCCTACTTGCTCTTGGTCATAGTAGGATGGTCGAACCATTAGCAAATCCTCGAAAATTGGCAAATGCTACAGGAGGAGAGAAGGAATATAGATTAGGAAGGAACCATACATGTGAGCGTTTAATTATTAATTTATGGAATTTCCACGCTAATTTAGTCCACGCACTATAACGATACTTTTATTATTAATGTCTCATAGAATTTCATAGAGTTTCATTCCTTTTGTCATTACTACTTCGTAGGATTTTCATGGAATTTCAACTAGTGTAGCGTATATACTAAATGTAGTTCTCCTATCTCGGAAGTTTTCTAGAATTATCATACGACATTGTTAATTAAATGTACTAACTGTGTTCTTAATATTACTACTTCGTAGGACCTCATAGAATTTCAATCCTGATGTAGTCTTTATACTATAAGAATATTCCTGTTACTATCTTGTAAGATCGCTAAAGTTAACCCCCCTACATTGTTCAATAAACCTTTATAACGAATTGAAAATGTGCTAACTTTTCTTTTTTCTTCCTTCACATCCTGGAGCCCTCCCGAATAAGATGAAGGTCGTCTAGGTTCTCCTAGTCTTTCGCTCTCTTTCCCAGGTCAGCCAAGGGACTTTGGAAACAGTGCCACCCAAAGTCGATGGGAGGATGGGGCCTGGCAGGAAGGCATGCCATCTGCGCCTTCATGAGAAATAGGTAAGTGACGTCAAAGTCCCTTTAGGACTGAGTGGGTACTCTTTTGTGTATGTAGGCATGAAGAATTTTTTTTGATTATGGGTGGTGACAGCGGCAGGTATTTTCGGGAACCTCCCCGCACTCTCCGCCACTCTTAGCCGAGGTGCTAGCATGCCGCCCTGTGTTATCGCTGTCATCGAGTGATCTGTCAGCTCATGCTGGCAGTTTGGACTTCACGTCCTAACCAATCACTCTCAACATACTTTCATAACACATTCACTACCGCAGAAAGACAATGTGAAGCACACTTCGTACAAAACACACGACGAAATAAAGAAGGGCGCTTTACAGTCAAACTTCCGTTCAAGGTCGATGCTTAAACCCTAGGGGAATCGAACAATATTGCGCTTCAACGTTTTGTGGCCTTAGAAAAAAAGGTTAGATACAAACGAAGAACTTACAGTGTATTAAGTACATGGAGGAGTATATCGAATTGGGACACATGCAGGAAGTGAATTTCAATGATATCAAGAAAACCCTATAACTTCCTTCCGCACCATTGTGTCATTAAACCAGGGAGTTCGACTACTAAGCTTCGAGTGGTCTTTGACGGATCGGCCAAGACATCCAGCAATATTTCCCCGAACGACATCTTAGTAGCAGGTCACACTATTCAGGATGATGCCTTTTCACTTCTCTTAAGATTTCGCATGCCCAGGTTCGTATTTACCGCGGATATTCAAATGATGTACCGACAGGTAAAAATTCACGACGATGATATAAGGTACCAACTTATATAGTGGAGAAATAACTCTCGATAGGTTAAGGTGTTACAAACTTTGTACGGTCACATATGGTACCACTTGTGCTCTTTATCTGGCAACCAGATGTCTGCAAATGCTAGCAGAGGAACAGGCAGAACATTATCCTCTCGAAACTGAAGTACGCAAACGAGATATCTATGTGGCGATGTCTTAACTGGAGCCGATAATCTTACAGCAGCAATTAAAACCCAAGCGCAGCTCCAGTTTCTACTTCATACAGCCGGCCTTAAATTGAGAAAGTGGTGTGCCAATCACCCCAGTATTTTAAAGAGCATTCCCCAACAAGCCCAAGAACTTCAGTTGGATTTTTATAGCCACAAAGAAGATCACATAAAGGCAGTAGGATTAACCTGGTTACCAAAGAGTGATAATCTCTGCATCAAAGCTACATGTAAAATAAGCACTCCAATAACCAAACGAAATGCCTTATCAGATATAGCACATCTCGTTGATCCTTTAGGCATTATGGCTCCCGTAATCGTCGTTGCAAAGATATTCCTTCAAAAATTATAGGCCAAGAAATACGACTGGTATGCGGCACTTCCGCAAGAATTACATTCCTATTGGCTCAACTTCCAAGAGGACTTAAAGGCACTAAATGACGTACATGTGCTTTCCCAAAGAAGCCCTAAGACGATTCAAATCCACATCTTTGCAGATGCCTCAGAAAAGACATACGAAGCGGCAGCGTACATAAGATCCGTTGACAGAGATAATATTGTAGAATTACCCCAATCAAGCAAGTCACACTTCCACGTCTGGCATCTGAAAATCAAAAACGCACCTATTTATCTCTGGACAGATTCTGAAATGCTTCTGGCATGGATTAACTCATCTTCATCGTCATATCAAACGTTTGTGGCTAATCGAATAGCAGTAATCCAGCAGTTAACAATTTCGGAACAATGGCGGCATGCCAGATCTAAGCATAATCCCGCAGACATTTTGTCAAGAGGAATGGCGCCCGAGAAGTTGGGAAATTCCGTCTGGTTTTATGGACCAACTTTCTTGCATGGTGCTGAAAAATTATGGCCGTCGCCATATACAAAGAAAATGGTTGCGAATGACAGCGAAAGAAGAAGAGCACATGTAGTGGCGTTGTCCACTGAAATCAAAGAAGCTGAAACAATTCTCAGTCATATAAACCACAGGAACTCTTCTCGAAAGGTCCAACGAATCATGGCGTACGTTCTTCGATTTATCAGACACATGAGGAAACTTAATCGAGACCCTACAGCTACATTTGTCTTAAACGCAGAGGAATTAGAGGAAGGTTAAGCGATGGTGGTGAGACTAATGCAGCAAGAAGGATTCAATGAAGATTTCGTATTTACAGAGCTTCGGAGAAGTTTCCAAAAACAGTGCCATCAGTAGCCTTACGCCAATTATCGATGAGGACCATTATTAGAGTCAGAGGTAGCCTAGAAGAATCAAAACAATCATATCAGGCCAAACACCCAATGCTTCTGCCATACGCCCATCATCTAACGAATTGCCTACTCAACGATATACACAAAGGAAAATTACACGTAGGCCCTCAAACGCTTCTCGCCATAACCAGGCAGAAGTTCTGGCCATTAAAGGGAAAAACTCTAGCTCGCTCTGTGGTACAACACTGTGTTCAATGAGCTAAATCCAAGCCAAAACTTTTGACACAGTTGATAGGTAATTTGCCAGAAGATAGAGTCCAACCAGCAAGATCATTCGTAAATGCTGGAGTAGACTTTTGTGGACCAATACATACTCATTTTAAAATTCGAGGAAAAATACCACAGAAATCAGAGCTCTATGACGTTTTATGGCTCGACGAGGACACTGCCGATCAATTTACTGTGACAACGGAACAAATTTTGCTGGGGCCAAAAATCAGTTGCAAGAAGTGAAATATATGATAGAATCCAGTCACTCTCGAAACGAAATTATAGAAGCATGCAGCTCGAAGACCATTGATTTTCGTTTTATTCCACCTCGAGCTCCATATTTCGGATGGCTCTGGGAGGCAGCAGTCAAATCAGCGAAACATCTCTGGCAACGGACTCTAGCGTCAGACTCATTAACCTACGAAGAGCTTGAAACAGTTGTTGTAGAAATAGAAGTAGTGCTTAATTCTCGACCAATCATACCCTTGTCTTCTGATCCGAACGACTTGACAGCGCTAACACCGGGTCACTTCCTCATCGGAGAGCCATTGACCAGTAACATTGATCCAAAGGCTAAATCGTCAAAAGCCAATTTCATCAGTCGTTGGAAACGTGTTTCACACATTAAAAACGAATTCTGGAGGCCCTGGACAATGGAGTATTTAAGCCAATTGCAACACAGGTATAAATGGAAACAACGATGTCAAAATGTCCATGGTCTTGGTAAAGAAAGACAATATTCCTGCATTAAAATAGCCACTCGGACGTCTTATTAACACGATTAGAAGTAATGATGGATTGGTTCAGGTAGCGGATATACGCACCACTACCGACAGATGCGGAGTCCTCCGATGATGTTGCAGCTAAAAACGAGACTGAAGATAAGGAAATCATTACTACTACAACAAGTTCAAACATACCTCAACCCACTACAACATCTAAAGATGAACCCACAAGATCATACGAACCCACTCAGCCAAGAGAAGATGCCAATCCTAGAAAGAAACAACGGAGATCGATGGGATCTGCTATTGTGACTTTAATTTTGACTTGTCTAATGCTCCCATCAATTAATAGTTCTCTTATCGAAGCAAAACCCTTCACTCATCACCCAGGAATCTATTTTGAGAATTTGGGAGCTGCAAACATCGTAGTTAATGAATAGAAACTCGTCGTATTTTACGACATGACAGCTTATTCGAAGGACTTTGCTCTTCTTCAAAATTGCACCAGGGCTTTAGAGGAATTATGCCAAAGAATCAATGAAAGAGCACAATGTTTAGGAATCATTGCACACATAAAACAGCTGCAATTACAATTGGACACAAATAATATATTACTATCAGAATCAATTCGAACAGATCAAAGGGAGCAGCTATCAACTTTATTGGAAATATCGCCAGTGCCTTATTTTTGGTGTGTTAGATTCCGAGTATGCCGAAAAGATAGCACAAACGATAAAAGATATTGGAAAAAATGAAAATAACTTGCTAGATCTGATAAAAAATCAGACATCAATCATGGATCCCACCTTGAATATAATGAAGAAGGAAGAACAATCTATTGATCGTCAGTTTCAGCAAATAGAAATATAGATTGCCCAAACAACTCAGAAATTACACGACATAAGGCAAAAGACGTACCAAGAAAAATTGTCACAATCATTCATGTTGCTAACCTTGTCCGCAATTCTCACAGTATCCAACTTCTTCAGAATTCAAAGCTCAATCTTAGACGTCATCATCCATACTCATTACGGGAAAATCAGTCCGTTATTGATTTCACCACTGCAGTTAAAACAAGTTAATAAAAAATCAAAACTAATCTACCTTCATCATTACGCCTACCAATACAACAGGACGAGGCAGTTAAATATTACACATTGATGACTATCAAAGGAAGGGGCGCTGAACGTTATATTATATTCAACGTAAATCTTCCCTTATTATAGCTTGAAGGGTTCGAACTATTTAAGGTCACTCCAGTTCCAGTACAAACTAATGACATCTTTGTGACAATCCAACCATCCTTCCCGTTCTTAGTCATAAACCTACATCGGGATCAATATTATCCCCTCACAGAACAGGAGTTGCAACTATGTCTCATCATCGACGAAGAACAGAAACACCCCCTATATAGAAGGGGATTGAACATCAGTGCCTGCGAAATAAACTTTTTTAAACACCTGCCGCAGTTAACAGCCTGCCAGATGTCAAGGCAAGGGATGGACCTCATTGGATCCAAATGTATAGTCCAAACCTGTAGATATATGCGTTGAATGAAAAAACCACCATAGTATGTGCCAAAAATACTATTTAGTATGTCATTGAATGAACAGAAATTTTGAAAATGCGGAATCGTTGCCTCATAAAGCCGTTGGTCACCATATAGGGACATAGTATCTATCCTACCAATACAAGGTCGTCGTATATATCAACAAGTAATCTCACCGAATTTGTCATAGCCGCTAAAAAGGACCTGTTATGGCCCAATATACGGAAGATTCTTCCAGCAGCCAAAGGCGCATTCTAGCGAAATAATCAGCAATTGCTAAACAATAACCTCGCATGGTATTTTTCTGCAACTGTCGGTTATTTTGCTGATTAGCCCAACAGCTGGCTGCGATGAGCGGTTAGTGAAACAATCGACGATTACGATAATAACTAACCTCGCATGGTAATTATTATGTAACGCGATTGTTTACTACTATGCGACTCAGGTGCTGCAACCGGTAGAACAAACGGCAAGGTTGTTGTCGTTTGCTTACATCCACGTTGCGAGTAAATGTTTACTTCCGAATATTGGAGCATAAAAGACCAATGACTGGTCTGTCGAGTGCATGTAATATTCTATTCTTCCAGTGAGCAGTCGCGTTGCATAGTGGTGTCAAGTTTCCGTTCGGTGCGGAGTACTTAATAATTGTTAAGATAGATCAAGTCAAGTAAATAAAGATTTATAACGTGCACGAAATTCGAGCATTGTTTTGTTAATTATTGGTTGTTTATTGATTTCTTTTGGGGACACGACAATTGGCGCAGCCGGTGAAACTAGGTAAGAAATTTAAGAATTTCTTGCTGGTGTTTTTTTTTTTTGTTATTGCTAACTTTCTTTCTAGAATTTTTTGTAAGAAGGTGGAAATTTGTTTATTTTATATTCTATATATATTATTATATTTAATTCTTTCACGTTTCAGGCATTTAAGAAGTATTAGATTAAGTGACTTGAATTTTTGTGTTTTGTGTTTTTTTTTTTTTTGTGAAATTGGAAGTTACACTTATTTACATTATTTGAGGAGTTGATCTTCATCAGCTACTCAACACAAACACACACTGGGAGCAAAGCTAATTTAGCTACTCCACACACACACACTGGGAGCAAAGCTAATTTAGCTACTCCACACACACACACTGGCAGCAAAGCTAATTTAGCTACTCCAAATACACACACTGGGAGCAAAGCTAATTTAGCTACTCCACATACACATACTGGGAGCAAAGCTACTTTTAGCTACTCCAAGCATACATACATACATACAGAGTTAATTTTAAGATGATATCACCAGTTTCAACGTCACGTTTCGATTTAGGCGTTGGTCGTACGCGCGTTTATTTAATTTATCGGGTTTTTGATAGTCGTAATAACGTCGTGTTATATTTACGAAATGATCTTTGTTTTTTGGACAAATGTATTCGGGTTTTACGCGGTTAATTAGGTAGAAAGTTTCAAGTAACGAATGGTTTGTTATGTTTGTGATTGTGTGCACTGAGTAAGGACAAATAAAAAATGTATGTATGTACGAAGAATAGCTGAATTCAGAGTAATGAAGTGCGGTAGTTACATTATAGTTTTGCATGTTTAAGCTTATATATAGCATTGATATTCGATTAGCACATTCAATAAAGATCTTAGTTTTGCGAAAAAATTTTTCTAGAGTGTGTTGTATAAATTTGTCGGAATGAAGCATATATGTAATTAGAGAAAAAGTGAATTTCGAAGTTAATGAAATTACCAGATCGAAGTAGATACGAAATTGATTAAAATATAAGAAATCAGTAAAAGTGTACAAGATGGCAGATACATATGAAAAGATCATGGACATGGTAGCTAAATATGTACCAATATTCTCGGGGGAAAGATCGCCAAAACTTGTAAAAGAAGTTTACAGATTTCTTAGCTGCAGTAAGGACTTGTACGATCGATTAACGCATAAGGAGCAGGACATTTTTACCACATGCATAAAATATCGCCTGGCAGATGACGCTTATTACCTGATAAGTTCTCAGGAGCCTAGGGACTTCAAGTCTTTGCAGCAAGCGATAAAAACTGCATACTTGCCGAGAAAATCTTTCAGTGAACTATGCACTGAAATGCTGGCATGTAGACAGAGACCTGGAGAGGACCTCAGGGAGTTTGCGGATCGAATGAAAGAACTGCGCGATCAGATTAAGGAGGCGGTTTCGGCCAAATACCCTGGAGGGGAGAAGGGACTACTAGCCGAGTTGGAGGCCGATGTTGTAGCTACTTTCAAAGCGGGTGTGATGAGTAGACCCACGCAAGTGTACCTAACAGGGCACAAGTTTCAGTCACTGGATGAAGTGAGAGAGGAAGCCAGTTATTTTGAAAAGGATGTCAAAAGACTTCAAGTGAGAGAATCGGGAGTATGGCAAGAAGACCAAAAGTCGAACACCGTAAGTGAAACAAACAGATGGGCAACGGGGGATCGTTATAGAGGCGAGCCCAGACAGAATTCGAGACCGTTCTTACCCAGAACAGGGCCAGTGTCATCAGGAAGATAGCATCTTCGACAAGGAGAACACCTCCCAGATCTATTGAGTGTTTTCAATGCGGACAGCGTGGACACTTTGCGAGAGAGTGCCAACAAGTACTCTTCTGTAGTGAATGTCAGGAATATGGACACGACACGGAATCCAATTGCCGAATTCATCACGTCAGAGTGGCAAACTATGCAACTGGCATCCAAGATAAATTCCGTTCAGGGCGGAAAGGGCCTTATTGCCAATTCTGTCGAACACAGAATCACTATACGGCAAACTGTCTGAAAAAGTATTTAGCCGAGAGGGAGAGTGAAGAAGTGAGTTCCAAGAGTAAGTTTGTCATCACAGTGCCTTCGGACATAGCGTTAGAATTTAAGTTTAGACTTTTAATTGACACTGGGTCCACCTGTAGTTTAATTAAGATCAATAGAATAAAAGGAAATACGCCCGTACAGACACAACAGAAAATAACAATTGGAGGTCTCTTTGGGTTCGCTAGGAGGTCCATAGGCACTTGTCAGGCGAGCTTGCATATAGATAACAAACAGCAGGCTTGTCAATTTAATGCCATTGGTGATACTGATTCAATTCCTGCTGACGGGATACTTGGAATGGATTTCCTGAGGGACAGAGCTATCATCGACTGTGTAAATAGGAAATTATGGATACAAAACGTCGGCCAGGCAAAGGAAGAAAGTGCGGTTTTCGAGAATGTCGCAGCTAGTGGACCAGTTGTACCAAATACTCTGCAATTGTCCAGTCAAAGAACCCCTTTACAAGCGAGAATAGAGGAGGTTGAAAGGAGCATGGCAGAAATCATCAGTACAGGTGTTAATAGCAAAGACAACGAATGGAAAGTTAAGACCACCAGTGTAGAGACAGATCGCGACAGTACGAGACTTCGCGAGGTAAGAATCGAAGAATTTAGGGAGGAGAGGAGGAGGCGAGATGAATATTATGGCCACAGCGGAAATACCCTCGAGGATGGATGTGCATTTGTAAGAGTTGCTAATGCAAGAGCCTATCCTGAAGAAAACATGAACTTCTCGGATGGGCAACACGAACCTCGCAAGTATCCTGAACGATATGCATGGCGCTACAAGAGTAGGAACAATTTCTATTGGCAAATACGAAAAGCCCAGGGGATTCGGCAAAAAGGTAAGTTTAAATTTCAGGGATATAATAGTAAGCCGGATAGGACAGAAGTACGTCAAGGCAGAAGGAAAGTAGGGGAACGGAGCTTCATTCATGTTGCAAATGCGACTTCTACTGCAAGTTCAATAACCCCTTACAAGGTAAGTAATGGTTATGACCCAGGAATCGGGGGGCTTAACCAAATGTATGTCCAACAAATTCCCTTTAATTTCAGGAGAAATTCGATGAGCGGAGCTTGATGTGGACAGGAAAATATTGAAAGGATGTAAAGTAAATCTATAAAATAAAAGGTACGAACGTCTTTAACAAAAAAAAAAGAGAGAGCAAGTGAATAATGGAAATTTGAAAATTTAAAATAAAGAGAGATTAGGAAAAAGAGTTATTTAATTACTTAAATAATAACCAGAATAAGAAAAATTAAATAAAAAAAAAAAAATTGAATAAAAAAGGAAGAAATAAAGATTTTGAAGTAAAGAGAAATTTAAAAGAAAAAAAAGAGATTTAAAAGAAAGAGAATATCTATAAAAAAAAAAAACAAAATATTACTACACGAAATAGAAAGAAAAAGTTAGAAGAATAAGAAATGTATGAAGATAATAAATAAATGTTTAAAGTTAGAGATGGAAAACTAAAAAGTAGGTTCAAGAAAGATAAGAACTAAAGGAAAACAATATGTTAACAATGTGGAAAAGCAATTAAGAGGTTGTTAAAAATAAGAGTTAAGAAAAGATTGAAAATTTAGAAGAAATATAAGATTTACAAAGAAAATATGGTAAAAATTTAAAAGTTTTTAAAAAATAGGAGTTAAAGAAAGAAAGTTATAAAGGAGACAAGAATGAAAAGATAAAGGTTTGAAGTAGAATACAGAACAAAAGTAAAGATTTCTAAAGTAAAAAAAAAAAAAAAAAAAAAACATCTGTTTAAGGAGAATAAAAGGGTTGCCATAGATTAGTATCATATAAGTATAGGGTTTAGTTTTTCGCCAGGAAAGCGGTAATCACGGCAATTTTTGCACTCTTCACCTTACGGGAGACAGAGAAGACAGGATATAGTATCAAGCCGTAGTAATATTTAGTATGTCATTGAATGAACAGAAATTTTGAAAATGCGGAATCGTTGCCTCATAAAGCCGTTGGTCACCATATAGGGACATAGTATCTATCCTACCAATACAAGGTCGTCGTATATATCAACAAGTAATCTCACCGAATTTGTCACAGCCGCTAAAAAGGACCCTACTCTCGATAACATTGTTCAATATCAGTCATACACCTCTGAAATTGATTCCATCAAAAGTGAATTATCACAGTTTAGAAAAAACCTTTCAAATGCTGTTCATCAATTCTCTGTGTGTTATGTATCTATAATACTGATAATTGTCATAATCTCAATTTTGATCTAGAAACATCGTCACGAAATATGTGCAATAAGATCCAGGAAGATGGCACCTGTACCAACACACGCCAACGCACAGCAATGGCGGATACATCATACAGCTTCAATGCATCCTTCGACGTTTGAGAGCCTTGGAAACTGAGTTGAATTATTATTCAACTCCGTAACTTCAAAATTCGCATAACATACAAAATTATCTTCAAAAATAAATTTCGTGTTGCATATATGTAGCTTACACATTTAATATTTCACGAGAAATTCTCTCAAGAATGCGGATTCAAGACTGTTCACGTTACATCCAGACGTAACTGGACACATTTTTTTCTCGAATTCTGGCTCGTGAGAAATTTTATGTTCATTTTTTTGTTGAATTAGCATTTTATAATTCATATCTAGCTTTAGGAAATAATATTTAAAAAGTGATATTTGCAAAAAATAAATTATTATTGTTCAAAACGGTGAAGCATTAAGTGTATATTTTTGAATTTTGTGGCGTCGTTTGTTAACAACATCTGGAAAGTGTAGCATTACAGAGAACTGTAGTACACATCATATCAGCCAAGGTTTTTATGTACCTTGACATTTGGAAGGTCTGAAAAAGGGCACTCTAGTGCAAAATAACTAAGCCTAGGGTATAGCGGTACACAGAACCGTTTGTATTATCGTCGTACCGGCTAAGGTTGATGTACCCTGACTGCTTCGTCCATCAGAGCTAAAGAGTTCTGATCATTTATTACCCGATTTATTATCATCATTTCGTAGAAAGGACGGTTCAAGCTTTTCATAAACACCATCATGAGCTTATGAGCTTACAGCACGTCAAAGGACAACGGGATCGAAAATTAAACGTATAGCAGTCAACTACAAAAAGGATAATACAGCTACATGCAAAACTGCAGAGTATCTGAACACCATGCATACTTTACAGACGACTACTATGAGGTCATACGGGTTGGTTATGAAAATCTCAACTAAGACATCTTATCACAAATGCTAGTGAGGAATTATTAGGTGCCGTATTAAAACAGGATGGGAGACCTATTAGTTATGCCAGCCGCACGCTTAATCCTGCTGAAAGAAAATACTCCATCACCGAACGTGAAAGGCTTGCCATTGTTTGGGTGGTGAGAAATTATAAATGTTACCTTCTGAACAGGCATTTTAGAATAAAAACAAATCATCAGCCGCTCCGAGGAATTTTCAAAGTAAGGGATACCATATCACGCATGGTCAGATTCCATCAGAAGCTATCTGAGTACGATTTCGAGATAATCTACCAGAAGGGAAATGCGGATGCCCTGAACAGGATACCACGGCACGAGCGGGTGGAAGGCCCCAGTGAAGAGAAAAAATCTTGTTGTCTCGCGGTCACACGAGCACAAGCCAAGAATAGGAAATCAGAGAATGAAGAGCAAAAAACTCCAGAGCCCGAGGGCTTGAATGGGAAGATATAAAGGAAGCCAACATAAGGGTAGAAAAATCGCTAGACAGTACAATATGTGTCCGACCCAGAAGATATCCTGGTAATATTGAAAGATTATCATGTTAGGAGGACATTTCGGTGGAAGCAATACATTAAGTAGGATGAAACGCTTCTACGGTTGGAAAGGAATGAAGAATGATATAGCTAAATATATCCGTAGATGGAGGCAGTGTCAAAAAAATAAGCATTCCAGAGCTATTAAATTGCCATTGGTCACAACAGAAGTATCCGAAAAGCCGTTCGATAAAGTATACGTCGATCTAGTGGGGCCAGTACCTATAAGCCATAACGGCAACAAATATATACTAGCTGTGTTCTTTTGTGTCCGCAGAACAGGGCAGAACAAAAGATACACAAAAGAATGCCTCATACATTTTCATAGAAGATTTATAAATAAAACGAACAGTACAAATAGTTCGCTTCAACCGACAGAACAATTTGTTCTCTCCAGTGTATGGGAGTTCTAGAACAAGGTACACAAAAGAGCACAGCTACTGTCTATGATGGATGACCTGACAAGTTTTGTGGATTTCGTGGCGGTAGGTACCAGATCAAAGCGAACACGGTAGCCCGGGCATTATTTTACCAAATACTTCGCCGATACACGCTTCCAAAGCAATTAGTGACTGATCAAGGGACTAATTTTAAGGGGGAAGTCATGAAATTATTATGCAAAATGTTAAAAATCAGGAAATTGCAAATTGCTGTCTACCACCCTCAGTCGAACGCAGCAGAGAGATAACACTCTACATTGGCTAATTATCTTCGGAGTTTTGAGGATGGAGAACTCAGGAATTGGGATGGATTTCTGAGAACTGCGGGACATGCATACAATAACACCATACATCAGGCACTAAGCTGACACCCATGAAGCTCTGCTTGAGTTCGTGTCAGAAATTCTAGCAATTTAATGCGTAAACCGGAACCACTTTATAACGCCGATAGATATCATTCGGTGTTGCGATTTACGTTACAGAAGTCTTTTGAATTAGCACAGGATAATCTGCGGGAAAATAAGGAGAGGTCAAAAAGGTACTGCTAGTCTGCTAGAGGTAAGCTTTTTCATTTGGGAGATAAAGTTTTGGTTAAGGACTTACCTAGGGCTGGGAAATTATCATTAATTTTTAAAGGACCCTATCGGGTTATAGGAATACATACAAAACCCCGGGAACCTAAGAATACTTCAAGGGAGGAGGCTAAAAAGGTTACACGTCAATCGACTGAAAAAATTTGAACAGTGATTGATTAACGGTTCGGGCGTGTATTTATGTATATGCTTATCATTTCCAGCTTTTCAGGCAAATAATTCCGAACCGAAACTATTCGTGTCACTGCGACGTACTAATCGTTTTTGCATTTCAGAGAAAGATACCAGAACCAGAGGAAGGACGCAGAAACCGCGGGCAGAGGAAGAGTCTCACTGGAAGGTAAGAAGGAAGGAAAGATAAATCTCTTATTTTTGTGAAAGGGTAAGATAAAAAGGTAATAAAGGTAACAGAAAAAGGATATAGCAAATAAGAGGTAAATAAGAAACCAAGAATTAAAAGAAAGATTGAAGGAGGATAATAAAGAGTAGAGGAGAAAAAAAAATTGAAACCAAAAAATAATCAAAACAAACAAAGTTTACACCACGACATCAAGAAGAATTTGCAACGCAAGCAAATTCCGATATGCAAGCATATTTCTTGATAAATAAAATATTCTTACCTGAGGTCATTGCTTTACAATAGCGATACATTGTGACTCAATCAGAAATTGTGTGATCAGAAATGCTGACACTAGAGTTTCTGATTGAGAATTTTGTATATTGCAATTCTGCAATAATCCCCCCCCCCCCCTCAACCCTTTAGAACTGTAAAGAATACCGATTCCTTTGTATTCGATTTGTATAAATAAGATGACACTAACTAAATATAATCAGACTTAAATTCAACTTCAACGAGTAGTTTTTATTTCTCAAAATACATCGGCATACTCTGCCATCTGGAATACATCGGCATACTTTGCCTCCAATATAAGAACATCGGCATACTCTGCCATAACTTTTACAGATTGGCAAAATACCCAGCCTTAAGGGTAAACAACATCTACGAAGGAAATATAACAATAAAACAGCGGCTCCTCTTAGCCATACAAAACCGTAAGTTTGGCAGTTCTCTGCCAGGTATAATCTTAATAAATAACCGGGCCTAATAAGTAAAACTTCATCATGAATAGCTTCCGGACAAACTGTGGAAAAACATTAATTACATTACTATTAGAATCGAGCAATTCGAACAGATCAAAGGGAGCAGCTATCAACTTTATTGGAAATATCGCCAGTGCCTTATTTGGTGTGTTAGATTCCGAGTATGCCGAAAAGATAGCACAAACGATAAAAGATATTGGAAAAAATGAAAATAACTTGCTAGATCTGATAAAAAATCAGACATCAATCATGGATCCCACCTTGAATATAATGAAGAAGGAAGAACAATCTATTGATCGTCAGTTTCAGCAAATAGAAATACAGATTGCCCAAACAACTCAGAAATTACACGACATAAGCAAAAGACGTACTAAGAAAAATTGTCACAATAATTCATGTTGCTAACCTTGTCCGCAATTCTCACAGTATCCAACTTCTTCAGAATTCAAAGCTCAATATTAGACGTCATCATCCATACTCATCACGGGAAAATCAATCCGTTATTGATTTCACCACTGCAGTTAAAACAAGTTATTAAAAAATCAAAAAAAATCTACCTTCATCATTACGCCTACCAATACAACAGGACGAGGCAGTTAAATATTACACATTGATGACTATCGAAGGAAGGGTCGCTGAACGATATATTATATTCAAGCTAACTCTTCCCTTATTATAGCTTGAAGAGTTCGAACTATTTAAGGTCACTCCAGTTCCAGTACAAACTAATGACATCTTTGTGATAATCCAACCATCCTTTCCGTTCTTAGTCATAAACCTACATCGGGATCAATATTATCCCCTCACAGAACAGGAGTTGCAACTATGTCTCATCATCGAAGAAGAACAGAAACACCCCCTATATAGAAGGGGATCGAACATCAGTGCCTGCGAAATAAACTTTTTTAACCACCTGCCGCAGTCACCAGCCTCCCAGATAGTTAAGGCAAGGGATGGACCTTGTTATGGTCGTAGCGTATTGCATATAGTAATATGCTACACGAAGTACTGAAGTGAGCGTGCAAGCCGGCTGCTGTTAAGCGGAAAACTTGAACGCACCCCGACCGAGAGAAGTGCGCTTCCTCAAGCTCGGTGTGACATGTTGACGTAAAAAAAGAGGAAGAGTTTTTTGAAAAGGAAAAGGAGGTTGACATTTTCTTGGGAGTCGGAGATTGTTTTTTTTTTTTTCTTCTGAGTTTTTGAGTGGTTTCACGAGGTTAAAGAAAAACTTTTCCCGCGATATAAAAGCGTGCAAAACGTGCTACGTAGCCCAAGCAAAAGAAAGTTGGTCAAGAAAAGAAGACGGAAAACGCTGGTGAATCTCGTCTCCCTGGCGCGGTTTTTCCGAATTAAGGAACGAAGCTCAAGGAGCCCGATGAAATTGGGCCCGGAAGGGATTAAAGTGCTAAAGGACTAGGAAAATTCAACACTATTCTGGCATAATACTTGCAGGCGATATCGAAACTTGCTGAAGCGTGAGAAGATTTTGATCCATCGAAATTACTTGGAAGCGAAGAGGTCAGAGGCCGGCTGATTCATCCTAATAGGTATTTTCGTCAATCTGTTGTAGCTTCTTGATGAAATTAGTTAGGATCCTGCATGCACATGTGCACACGTACAAGTTAATGAATTTAATTCGGTCAGAACTAAAAAAATAACACGAAATTTATTTCAAGCGATTTTATTGAAATTCAAATTACAACTAACTAAATCTAAAATCTAAAAATCTACTTTAGGAAAAAATACTGCTGGCTGAAATCCGTGTGAACGGAAAGTTGGCTGGTCAGCATAAAATGCATGGGAATGAAATGTGGCCTTGCAACGTGCTGCCGGTATGTTGCCGTGGGTGAAATACGATTCCTTGTTGTGTTGTGGGAAAGTAAATTAAATGCGTCTTAACTCCTCCCCTCTTAAGTTCAAACGTCCTCATTTGTTTTAGAAGAATGGCGTTTTGTAAAATTTCCTTCTGGAAGGGCTCGGGATGATTGTTTTCGGAGAATCTGTTGCCTCGGATGCTGCGTTTTGTACTGGTTTTTTAGGGCTCTGCGGGTTATAAACTGCGTTCCTTTCTGTATGCACTATTTTCCCTGGATTAGGATTCTCAGTGTTGTAGGTTGAGTTTGAGATTCGTATTGATCTATTTCTTCTGCATTTAATTATTAGGATGACTATTGCAAGGATGGTAATGAATGAGATGAGGCCGTAGCTGGTAAACTTATGGATGTATTTTTCTGTTTGCAGCACTTCTATTTGGCTAGTATTATTAATATGAATGTCTTTCATCATAGTAGTATTTCCTTGTATTGGCGTTCTTGAGGGGTCGGTTGGAGAATAGCTGGAAGTGCCTGGAGCATCGATTTCTCTATGGAGATGAAAGTTTTGTCGTTCACGGTTACGCTTGTATTATGAAACTTGATAAGGTATGTCCCGTTGAGGTTGTTGGATTCGTTTGCTATGTTGATATTTCCATCGAATTGATTAAAGAAGTAGTAATCCTTCTGAAATTTCTTCTATTGTTGTGATATGTTGATTGTTAGTTTGGTTGCATTTTGAAGGTCGACTTTTAAGTAGATTTGGTAGACAAGTAGAGTTACTTATATTTAAAATATTCCTATAGTTACAGATTGACAAAAAGTTTATTGTTTTAAACTCATTCAGAATACACATAGATTTTATTTTTATCTTTTAATATTTGGTTGTGTTCGATTTTATTTATTTTATTGTTTCTTTTAACAGGTTTTACTAATAATTATTATCATAGATTTCTGATGTTGTCATAGGTATGTAAACAATATAAAGCAAGCTGTGCTATTAGTTATAATTTTAATGTCTGCGAAGTCTAGTGCTTCTTCATGGGTGGCGTACGGTAAATTTTCTTTCTCTAGTGTTTCGATTGCTAATTTTATTTCTGAACTTGATAATATAAATGAATTTATGACTCCTATTCTAGCCCAATGAATGGCATACTTTATATTAATTATTTCTTCTTTAATAAGTCTTAACTTGTACTGTATGGTCATACCTAGCTGATCAATTATCCCATTATCTGTTTTTATAGCACTAGAAATTTCGTTCGCAATTCTGGTGATATTATTTATTTTTTCGTTGTGTAGTTGGTTTATTATTGCTTGCTTACTATTGTTTTCTAGAACATTGTTTATTTTATTTTTTTATAATTTCGAAATCTTCATGATCGGGATTCTCTGCGATCCTTTTCCAAGCGCTACCAATAAAATCTAGTGATCTTTTCGTTTTATGGAATTTAATGCCGTCCAACAATGTCTGTGATTGTGTAAGTTCATGATTTAGATAAAGGTATAGGGGATGCTTATTGGTAATCTGTCTGTCCAGAACCGTGTGGATTGTGTTTATGAATTTTTGGTAATTGTCCAGTTCTATAACGTGAATTAATTTAAAGTTTCCTTCCTGGATTTTTGCCTTACCAGTACTGATGGAAATGATTTGGGATTTCGTATAATCTAGTATCTGCACTTCCCCAGTTGTTATGCTGAGGGCACACCTGTAACGAAGAATTACGACCGTTTTAGTTCCTAATATTACTTTTATGTACTATTTTCCCTGATTCCGTTAGGACCGTAGTATTTCTATTTTCTCTAACTGTCTCTTTCTTGTATCTTACTGTTAGTTTGGAGCCAAGACGTTTGTTATGCTTAATATAAAAGATCTGACCTGTTTGGTAATTTTAATTGGTTTGCGTTTTTTGTTATGGAATGCAATATCTTTTTGCTGTTTGTCCATTAACCTATCAATATTGCTAAGGCGAATTCTCTTGAGTTCTTCAAGACTTGCGTTCGGTGTTCTGCCATAAAACAGTTCTACGGGTTTTTTCCTCGTAGTTGAGTGAATGGAATGGTTGTATTCGTTTACAGATCTTTCCAATAGCTCCTCGAATGTTCTTTCGATTCCTTCTGTTTTCAAACACCTCATGATCTCGGAGAGGGTTGAATGGAATCTTTCGATCTGGCCATTAGTTTCGCTCTTGTATGGAGGAACCTTGAAACCCTTGATCTTTAAACCGTCTTCCATCATAGAGATTATGGAGCGAGAATGAAGAGCTTTTTCATTATCAATCACTATGACTTCGGGTACACTGAAGAAGAATAGGATATCCCTAAGAGGCTGTTTTATGTCCTCTGATGCTTTAGATTGTATGGGTTTGCAATATGCTAGTTTTGTTAGTTTATCTATGGCAGTGAGTACTAATCTTTTCTCGGTTGAATAGATATCTATATGGAGTGTGTGACCAGGATAGTTGGGAATGGGTGTAGGGCAGTTTACCTGATTATTAGGGTGGCGGTCATATTTGTTTTCTTTACAGGTCTCACATCGTTTGACTAGGAATTTGATTCTCTTACTCATTTTTGGAAAGTAGTATTTTTCAAGGACTTGGTCTTTATTTTCTTGGGCATTACGATGTGCTCGTCTGTGAATGGTTAGTATTCTTTCGTTTATTTCGTCATCGTTTGTAATGTCTTGTACCATTTTTTGTGTAAAGCGTACTTTGTAACTTCTGAAATGCTTTGGGAAGATTTGTTGGATTTTGCCCATTTTTGCTCCGAAGAAGATATCATTAATATTTTCAAAAGATACCTAAACCCTCTTATAATCACCGGCATATTATAAGGGGATTTAGGTATCTTTTGAAAATATTAATGATATCTTCTTCGGAGTATTCGCGTCGTATAAGAATGTGTCTTGTGTAGTTTGGGAAAGGGTTTTTTATTTGGTAACTGTTTTCACATCCTTGCTGTAGTATCAGCTGATTTCGGAAAACGTTGACGGGGACTTCGACTGAAGGGATCAAGTCGTGTGAAGAGCTTTCATGGCTGTGCTGAGTTACCGACATTACGTTCACTTCAGTTATTGGAGGTATTCTTTATAGGGCATCGGCTACAACATTTGTAGTCCCTGGTTTATATTTGAGTTCATAATTGTACTCCTCCAGAATTGCCTTCCATCGTCAGCGGATGATGGTCTGTAAATATCCTGACCTTTTTGGATAAGTAGAGGAAGTTTCTCAGAGAATTTAGAGCCCAAATTATGGCGAGCATTTCTTTCTCATTCGCTGCATAGTTTTCTTCCGTTTTATTAAGAGTTCTAGACAGGAATGTGATTGGTCTCCCTTCCTCCGCTAGAACTGCACCGAGTGCGATATTTGAAGCGTCGGTAGTAAGTTCGAACTCTTTCTTAAAGTTCGGGAAAGATAATATCTTCTGATACAAGAGAGTTTTTGAGTTTGTTGAAAGCTTTTGTAGCTTCCTCATTGAAAGAGACTGGTTTGGATTTTGAGATATTTTTGGACACATGTCCATCTTCCCCTCTTAAAAGCGCTGTAAGCGGTTTTGTAATTTTGGCATAATCTTTGATGAACCGCCGATAGTGGCCAGCCATTCCAACAAATGATCTAATTTCTTTTATTGTCTTGTGAGGCGGAAAATTTACTATAGCCTGTACTTTTTTGAGATTGGTCTTAATACCATCTTTTGAAATAATGAATCCTAAAAATTCTACTTCGTCTCGTAGAAATTCGCTTTTGTCGAGTTGGATTTTCATATTGGCCGCTTCTAAGACTTCGAATACTAGTTCCAGGTTTTTGAAATGTTCTTCTTCGGTCTTACCGAAAATTACTATATCATCTATATAGATGTAGCACCTTTTGCCAATGTGATTTCTGAGAATATCGTCAAGAGCTCGTTGAAAGATTGAAGGTTCGTTTTTTAATCCGAAAGGTAGGCGTGTAAACTCGTATTTGCCATGATTGACTGAAAACGCTGTTTTTTCAATATCAGATTCCTTTAATGGAATCTGGTGAAAACCGCTTTTCAGATCTATGGTAGTGAAGAACTTGTTATCGCCTAGGTTGGCTAAAACATCGTTGATTTCGGGGATCGGGTATTTATCGGGAATTGTGACACTATTCAATTTGCGATAGTCGATCACCATTCGATATTTCTTTTCTCCGGATGCATCTTCTTTCTTGGGGACTACCCAGACTGGAGAATTATACGGTGATTTAGATGGCCTAATTATACCGTCTGCAAGAAGTTGCTTTATTTGTTTGTCCACTTCTTCTTTAAGAGCCATGGGATAAGGGTATGTTTTAGAATAAACTGGTTCTGAGTTATACGTCCGGATCTCACCTTTGACTATTGTGTAGCAGGTTAATTTTTCATTGGGCTCGGCGAATAATTTTGGGTGGTTTCCTACTATTTTATTCAATTTCCCTTTTTGGACTGGGCTGAGGTGAGACGTTCTAAGAGTGGGGATAACCTGCGATGTTTTAGGGTCAATGTTGTTAACAGACTCAGAAATATGTTGTTTTAGCGGTATTTTTATATTTGGGTCGATGGTCATAAATTCTTGGTTTGTATGAATTGTTGCCTTGAGTTGTTTTAGACTGTCGTTGCCGATAATCCCGTCGAAGGATCGAAGGCTAGGTAAGATGACGAATTTTAATTTTCGTTCTAGTCCAAAAAGATCTATTAAGGCATGATGAGTAATTCTAACGTTGCCTGCTACCGAGCTTGCTACAAATAGCTTTTCATTGGGGATGCGATTTCTAACGTATTGTGGTTGAATATAATTCTTATTTGAGCCTGTGTCAACTAGAAATTTAAATATTTTTCCGCTCCTCGCTACATGGTCTAAATATGGCAGCGAAGAGCGTTTTAATATAAAAAATGGACATCGTCAATCTCTTCTGTAATTTCTTGAGGTTCGCTGTGTTCTAGAGGCTTTGCGTTGTTTTCTTTCTAATTCTGAGATATCCTGCGAATTGGTATATTCAATAAATGTTTGGTCGTATTCTGGGTCACTGTTGGACATCTGTGATAAAATTGAAGTTCGGGGTCTTCGGTGGTTTCCTTAATATGGTAGTTTCTATGGAATTTTGCGGGCTGGTGTACTTGATTCGAGAGTGGCCTTTTATTAGCAAAATTTTGCTGTCTATTTTGATAATTAACTTGTTGAGAATGGAGGGAACAATCTACGTACATCGGTTCTGGTTTAGGATAGTCATTTCTAAAGGGTTGCCTTTGTGGTTGATTTACATGTTGTTGTAGGTATGGTCGAGGATATCTCTGCGGGTGCTCTTGAGTATACTGAAATGTTCGAGGATTGTGTAGTAATTCTGGATAGAAGTTCCTCGTTTGTGGAATATAGGGGTTACGCTGTAGTTGAGTATTTATTCGTCTAGGTGGTACCGGGGGAGGCAGGGCGAATATTACCATGGCTATGCTGAACACGATAGTACACATTCTCGAGTTTCAAACACAAATGCAAGGCTTCGGGTAAATCTGCAGGTCCTCTCATACTCAGGAGTCTTGGTAAATCTCTGATTCCTGTCCCATATCCATTGATTGAAGATAATTTGTTTAGAATTAAAGATAGGTGATAATAAACTTGTTGGTAAAATTCAGGAATGGAACCATTTTTCTGTACTAAGGTTGTCATTTGATATTCGAGCGTACCTAAATCTCTCTTATCTGCATACATTTTGAAATTTCCTTGCAGTCTAAAGGGGTATTATAGGATTCTAATGCGGAGTCCGCGTTTTCAGTAATTTTATTTCTTATAACGTTAAGTATGCCGTAATATTTCGGGGTTCCCTTGAGATCATTATAAATATTTAAAATTCTGTCGACGCTCTTCTTCCAAGAGCTAAATTGTCCTGCCTGCCCTGAGAACTCACGTAAACTTTAGACTACGTCTGGTATTTTATCCATGTCTTCTAAGTTTTGGAGAAATTTAGGTTCTATGGTTTGATTGTCGTACCGTTTAGGCTAGAGTTAGTAAACAATTGAAAAGTTTGTTTGTTCTCTTTTCTGACAACTTCGGAAATAACTTGTTTTAATTGAGTAATGTCGAAACTATCGGTAGGAATGTTATGAGTATCTAAAGAGGAGTTACTAGCAATACCTTGTGCTAGCACGGATGGTTTTATGACGTGTTCGTCAGGCGTTTTCTTTTATTTTGAGTTCACAAAAAAAAATAATAAATTTTCGTATAAAGCGTCTGATTCAGAAAGTCAACTGAGAAAGGGAGTTTTAAGCATTTTAAAGCATTTACTTCACCTATTGCAAAATAAATTTTATTGATAGCGCACGGATATGAACTATAGTGGGCACTTCTAATAAAAAGCACAAAATTCTAGAGAAAAAAAAATTTACCTGAAGAATTTCTACACATATATATACTAGCTAATAGAATTTAGATTTCCTTTCAGATTCTTGTTGACTAAATGTTCCAATTTATAAACATGAGAATTGAGAAATTGAAATATTGTCGAGTAAAATCAATAAAATTTCTCCCCTTTTATTCGCTATCGGGAATTCGTAATTTATTATTTTTAAATTAATTCGTACAATAAAATGTCTGTTTTGTTCGCACTTTCAAGAATTAAAAAAATTCGTAATTTATTACTTTTAGATTCAAAAATTCTCAATTCAATACTTTCAAATTATTATTATTTTTAATTGTTATAACTTCTTTTGCACTTAAATATTTTTTTCACTTTAATTTGAATTATTTATTCTGGATCTATAAATTTTCATTCTAATTGTAAATTTCTACGTTTTGTTTTCTTTCTTCAAATAATATCACGTAACTTACAATAAATAAAACAGATGTGTGGTTAACATCTGGAGTTGTAATCTGGGACACGTTTGTGGTATTTCTTCAGAGCCAATTAGGCGGCTGTTGATAAATATCACTAGAATCCGGCCTGGTTATCCTGGTTATTCCTTCTACTTAGCAACTCCGTTTTTTCCTGATAAAATGCAAGCGACTCCGGGGCCTCTTTTCCTAATTAATAACTCTGAGAGCTTCGAAAGATTTTATACTTCCTACTTTCCACAGTTGATGTTAGAAAGTTATCCAAATTATCGAAGGTAGCTAGTTTAATACTTTCACTTTGAACGTTAATAAATTGATGGTTACAGTTCAATAAAAGTGATCAATAGAAATGATGTGATGGTTACACTTTCACTTCGAAATTTATTTGAATCACTGATTAAACTTCAGAACAAAATATTTGATTTCACAGTTTTATTTTTTTGCGAAAAGAAAGAAAAATTTTAACCCTTTGGATTTGGACTTTAACTAATTAACATCACAACGGTCCCTGCTCGAGCGCCAGTTAATGAATTTAATTCGGTCAGAACTAAAAAAATAACACGAAATTTATTTCAAATTACAACTAACTAAATCTAAAATCTAAAAATCTACTTTAGGGAAAAATACTGCTGGCTGAAATCCGTGTGAACGGAAAGTTGGCTGGTCAGCATAAAATGCATGGGAATGAAATGTGGCCTTGCAACGTGCTGCCGGTATGTTGCCGTTGGGTGAAATACGATTCCTTGTTGTGTTGTGGGAAAGTAAATTAAATGCGTCTTAACTTACATCCTCATATCAAAATGGAGGAGAACAATCACTGGAACTCATATTTAAGCACTGAAATTGTAAAATGTAATTCTTTTCAGTGTAGCTTTTTCGAGATAAGTACTTTCAGTCGCCCGTTACGCAGAAATATACGCTGCGTTCAAATAGTCATTTTTCTTTTCATCAGATGTAAAGAAATGTGAGACACATTATATCTGAACAGATGTCTACTTCACAGTTGTCCAAATTATCAGGGGCGATGTAGATTTAATTACTACTAGTGTTAATGTTCATACCAGTGAGTAGAGTGATCAGTGTACACGTAGTCAAGAATATTTCTTTTCATAAGAATCATCTTATATTGTTGAGCGCTAAGTTCTGTGCAGTTCTCAAACTAAAGTTTGAAATCTCCACCAGATAGATCGATTTTAGCACATCAGAAAACTTCATGTCAACTCCATTCTGAGTTATTTGGCGTTCAGGCCGCTCGTGCTATCAATGAGCTGATAAGAAAGTGTATAAGAAAAGTAGTCGCCTTTATTGGAACTCTACCATGCAAAATGGAGACTTTTTTTTTTTTTTTTTCAGATCGTCGGCAGCAAATATTCGCCTCTAGGGAGCTCCTTCGAGGGATTGGATCTGACGTGAGTAAAATTTTTTTAAGTATACATGTGTTATTTTCTTTAATGTGATAATTAAGTCCTTCGTAAAATTACACTTTCACGCCCATTGACAGTATTAGACTGTAGCAACCTTTTGAAAATATAAGCCCATTCTGTCATCCGGAAAGGATGATTGTATAAAAAAATTTGACTTGCGATATATGTTGACCGCGATTGATGAGAGGTTTCAAAAAGGAAACCCAAGAAAGATACGGAAAACTTAAGGATTATTATATGTTCATTATGGTCTGTTGAATAAGAAAAGTCGGCAACAAGACTTCGTTTAGAATCACGTCGTTAATTTAAGCTTTATTTGATAATATGTCCATGAGACAAAAAGAAAAAAAAAACAAACAAAAAAACATTTTACACAGTCTTCAGTAAGACGTTATTTGAAGTAATTTTACTTCTCAGATAAGATTACAGGTGAAATTACATTATATTAGAAATTTATTTGCAAAACTTCGACTAGACTTTGAGTTGAACTTTATTTAAAATTAATTCCTTCCTAAGACTCTATGTGAAATTATATTTATTACGGATATTAAGGAAGAACAGTCTTCAATAAAACATTACTTAACTTGCAAGTATACGTTATGTCCTTATAGAGGAACCGGCGACGAGATTTATTTAATCAAAACTCGGGGTATCATGTCAGAAGACCAATTAGTATTGTAAACTGGAAAGAAGGAAGGTCTTCGTGTAAATATTGAATTTTGCGGACGTTCACTGAAAATAAGCATATATTGATCACTTACTCCGGTATAGGGAACTTAATATAGGTTAACACATAAGTGTAAATAATGGTCAGGATACTTTTATTAAAGAAATTTTTATAACGTAATGGTCCAGTGAAGCTTCTTTGTTATTTTCCTTCACTCTCCCGGAGCCCCTCTCGCATGAAGGTCGTCTAGGTTCGCTCGTTTATTCTCTTTACAGGTCAACTAGGGACTCTGGAAAAAATCTTGCCCTCAGAGTCAGATGGGTGGATGGAGCATGCAGGAAGGCGCAGGAAGGCAAAAACATCTGCGCCTTCAACTATATATAGGTAAGTGACGTAAGGGACCCTTCAGGACTGAGTGTGTGCCGGCGTTTAGTTTGTAGGCACGAATTTTTTTTGATTATGGCTGACGGCAGCGGCAGGTTTTTCGTGGAACCTCCCCACACTCTCCGCCAATGAGCCGAGGCGAGCTAGCGTGCCGCCCTGCAGTCAACGCTGTCCGTCGAGTGATCTGTCAGCTCATGTTGACAGTCTGGACTTTACGTCCAAGCCAGTCACTCTTCATAATTCCATAACAAAAATGGCGCCCAACGTGGGGCCACCTCCGTCAACTTCGGTGTTCAAATGTGTTTGACACTGGGGTCTGAGGGTACTTGAGATATGGACATTTGGCTTGTAGCTAAATCGTCTGACTCGGTAGTCTCATATCTAGTGGAGAACACATGTGGACCTGAGGTTTAATTGTTTTGTTAATAGAAATTTTTTGAAAGTAAAGTAAAGTTTTTGGTATTTTGAATTTTTAGTAACGATTAAAGTAACGTAATGTTTTGAAAGTTTTGAAAGTTTGTAAAGTGAAGTAATGATTTGTGAAGTTTTGATATTTTAATTTTTGAAAGTTGAATTGAGTAAGTAAAGTAACGTAACGTCTTAAAGTTTTTGAAAGTTTTAAACTCTTTTTGAATTTTTTTGAATGATCTTTCCCGCTGGCCTTCTGTCATGGAAATGGTGGGTGGCCTCACACACATTTTTTGAATGAGCTCTCACGGAGACATGTCTCTGTTGGCCAACTGACTGGACAGAGTTGTGAATCTGTGAGACGGCTTTTTGGCTTTCAGCTAACTAGTCGACCAGATTCATGACTCTGCCCAGTTGGAAGGTTAGCTGGACATGACAATCAGGTGAAGAGGAAGGAAAGAGTTGTTGGAGGAGGGAAGTGATGCTAGAGACCTTCAGTAATCAGGAGTTGGCATACTGCTAACTGCCTGGTTGAAGAATCTCTAGTATCATTTTCAGTCTCTAGCTTCTCCAACCCGACTTTTCCCAGATTTCTGTGAGGACTCAAACATTTTTCATGCACACATTCACGTCACTTGCTTGCATCAGTATTTCTGACCTGAAAGAGAGAGCGGCCTGGAGACTTCTTATGTGTAGAGGTAGCTCCCGGAAGTGAAGGAGAAATCGTATGATTTTGATTGTAATTTTTTTTTCGAAACGCTTAATTGAACTTTTTGGTAATTTTGTCGAACCTGTGAGTCTTCTGAAAAATTTTTTTTTTAAACTTCTCCGAACGTTTGGAAAAATTTTTTTGTTTGAAATTAGTATCTCGTCCCAACCTTCAACTTTAAATTAGTATTTCGTCATCCTCACGTTGTGAAGAGCCTGTTATCACTTCCGAATTTTCAAATTCTTTGAATTTTTTTTTTGATATCTATTCCAAACCCTTGGTTTGAAAACCTTTTTTTTTTGCTTGATTTACGACTGAATACACAATGGTTACAGTGCGAACACCACCGTCAGCAACTGATGCGCCAATACAGATGCCTGAAAATAAAATTGTGCCATCTGCCAGGAGGGCGACTGGTCAGGACAGAGGAAGCCAGTGAAGACGGTCTGTGGACATGTGTTTCACAAGGCGTGTCTGAAAACGTGGATTGGACAGCGGTCAAATTGCCCGATCTGCAGATCCCCTCTCACGCCATACGATTTCACTGAGTATACAGGGGCGATCCCGAAAAAGACTCACACAAAGCCTGTTAATCAGAATACTCGACCGGCAGTACCAGTGTTCAAACTGCCACCACCTACTAGCCAACCAGCCAACCGCGAATCTCTGTTCCCAGGCTTGCAGAACTTGCACTCGATGACTTTCTCTCACCCGAGCTCCCGAGTGAACAGTCCCTTACCTAACACTCAGGGCCACAGCACAGCAGCGACTGATGCTTTGATGGCAGGCTTGAGCATGCAAATGCAGGACTTGGTTCGAGATGGCCTCGAGCAGAGCTTGAATGCATTACGAACGGAATTGACAAGTAGTGTCCGACAGCAAATAGCAGCTGGACTGCCACCAATCAATTTTCCACGGCCACCTCCTACTATGGCTGATCCTAGACCTCCACCAGAGTTTCACGACGAGCGTAGGCAGTCGTTTAACCCACCGCCTTCGGCTTTTGGTCAGCCTAGACTAAATTTTAACCAACCTCCACCAGCTTCATCTCATCGTATCCCGGCTAGTGTGGGACAGCGACGATCAGGCAGTCCTATCAGAAGATGGAACCTGACATACAACGGAAATAACTCCGAGCTTTCCGTAGATGAATTTATTTTTCGAGTCGAAGCGCTCACGCACTCCGCTCTAGAAGGAGATTTTGATCTCCTTGTTAGGAACATGCTCATGTTATTGACGGAACCAGCAAAGGATTGGTACAGGTCGGTATTAAGACATAATCCCTTTCCAACTTGGGAATTTGTCAAGACTGGGCTGTCAATTGAATGGGGAGTGCCCAGGACGATTTAAAAATCCGCTTGCAGCTGATGTCGCGAAAGCAGAAGCCTGGTGAACTATTCGCCATGTACCACCATCATCTAGTGTTGCTGCGTGAGCAGTTGCAGAACGTCATGCCAGACCAAGAATTCTTGGAAATCGTCAAATCTAACTTACTGCCTGAGATTCAGGAGAAAATATGCCTACATTCCACCGATACGATAGGACAGTTAAGATCGCTCGTTACTCGAATTCAAGCCACGCAGCTACGAATTGCGACAGCTGGTAGTTGGAATCCTTACCGGAACCAACGAGACACGAGATTGACGACTTCCAGACCTTAAACCCAGAACTGGCAATAGCAACAGGCAGTGACACTAGCTTAAGCGGCGTGTCAGCCATTTCGACCAGACACTCAGTAGTGTGCTGGAATTGTGATCAGTCAGGTCACTACTACCAGGACTGCCTGCAAGTAAGACAGCAAGTGTTCTGCTACAGATGCGGGCGCAATAACAACTGCGGACACTGTGCACAGAAAAACGAGAGACGGGTCGGGAATCCCAACACCTTTTCTCGACCAGCGTCAACGTCTCGAGTACCAGTCGTAACGAACACTCCAGTTCAAACATTGAACAAGGAGGAAGGTCCGCTCCATTAGCAGACCTTGACGAACCCCCACCGATATCATTCAGTGATTCTGATGATATTAGCGAACCACCGGATTGTACAAACGATCGATTGATAGAGACGGAGAACTTAATAGACTTCTCCGCAGATCTTCAAGCTCCCATTTCCACTTCTGGGGAGCCCATGACATTATTAGACACTTCTTTGGAAGAGTCTTTAATTTTCGATGTCCCGATAAGACCGACAGCACTTTTAGCTGACAAGGAGCAGGAGATTTGGCTTCCTGCCATTTCTGTTTTAAAACGGCCACCAAGCTCTGTTATGACGAGTGGGCGTGAGCCTGTTTTACATCCGCTGACGCCGTATCATATGCGTCTGCAGAAATATAAGGCAGCAAGAGACCGAATCTTCTCCTCAGTGGCGCAGTTAGCTGAACTCATGTATCCTGACCTGGATATGAGACCAAGGAAGAAAAGATCTACCATTCGTTGGCGGGAATACTGTCAACGGATGAGATTGGAAAGGAAAAAAGTGGCACAGATTTCCGTGTCGATGCCAGACGACATTCGACCGTATGCCGAAGTAAAGCTGCTCGGGCGAACTGAGCCTGGATTACTTGATAGTGATGCCACTGTCAGTATTCTAGGCCACGGAGCTCTAGACAAGCTCGCGGAAGCAGAGGTTGAATGGAAGAGGTATCGGACACAGGTTCAAGTAGCGAATGGTGCCATGATGACTGTGCATGGTCATGTGGACTTGGATATCACTTTCCGTGGTCAGACCCAAAACGTGCGTTTTTACGTGGCTCCTGGGCTCACACAAGCACTATTAGGAATAGACTTCTGGCGTCTATTTGGGTTGGCTCTAGATGTCCTGGGTTGCAGAAGTGAATCCGAGTCCAGCGGCTACCTCTGACACCGATTGCCATGCTCTTTCCAGTCTAGATCAACAACGCTTAGAAGCCACAAAACAGCTTTTCCCTTCTTTCGCCTCTTTGGGCCTGGGAAAAACATCTTTGGTCGCTCACAAGATTGAAACGAATGACACAGCTCCGATAAAACAACGCTTTTATCCGATATCGTCGGCAGTACAAAGTTTGATGGATGTCGAATTAGAGCGAATGCTATCGCTGGGTGTGATAGAGGAGAGCCAGAGTCCTTGGAGCTCTCCAGTTGTTCTAGTGAGGAAGCCTGGAAAGGTCCGGCTTTGTTTTGACGCCAGGAAGGTCAACTCTGTTACGAAGAAGGATGCCTATCCGCTACCGCAGATAGACGCACTTCTGTCTCGACTTCCTCCGGCAAACTACATTACGAGCCTGGACCTGAAAGACGCTTTCTGGCAGATCCCACTAGACGCTGATTCCAGAGAGAAGACCGCTTTTACAGTACCTGGTCATCCTCTCTACAGTACATAGTGATGCCATTCGGCCTATGCAACGCTCCACAAACGATGTGCCGCCTCTTGGATAAAGTCATTCCTTTTGATCTTCGTGAGAACGTTCTCGTCTATCTAGACGATTTATTAATTCTGTCATCAGACTTTGACTCGCATCTCACGTTACTATCCCGTGTAGCGGATTGTTTGAGGAAAGCTGGCCTCACTATCAACGTCGAGAAGAGCAAGTTTTGCATCAAGGAGACCAAATACTTGGGTTTCATAGTCGGGAAAGGAGGAATTGGGACTGACCCAGACAAGATGTCAGCTATAGTTGACTATCCGTCACCTAAAACTGTTCGGCAAGCCCGACGCCTACTAGGTATGGCGGGATGGTATAGACGGTTCATCCCGAGCTATGCTGACTTGACTGCCTCCATTATAGACACATTGAAAAACCCCATTCAGTTCAAGTGGACACCCGAAGCCCAGACGTCTCTGGAGATGCTAAAACAAAAACTTAGCTCTGCTCCGTTGTTAGTGAGTCCAGACTTCACCATTACCATTCGTTATACAGTGCGATACGAGCCAACAAGGTATTGGTGGGATGCTGATTCAACAAGATGACGATGGCCACGAGAAGCCAATAGCCTATGTCTCAAAAAAGTTGAGCTCAGCACAACGAAATTACACCGTCACAGAGCAAGAATGCTTCGCTGCAATTTTGAGCGTACAGAAGTTCCGGCCCTTCATAGAACTCATGCCGTTTAAGATAGTGACGGATCATGCGAGCTTGAAATGGCTGATGTCTCAAAAATAACTCAGTGGTAGACTTGCTCGGTGGAGTTTCAGGGTTTCGACTTCACTATTGAGCACCGAAAAGGAAGCCTGAACGTCGTCCCTGATGCGCTGTCACGCATCCATTGTGACAGCCTGCCCACCAACGAAGATCTTGGCTAGGAAGTTGACCTTAGTTCGCCATATTTCAACTCGTTGGAATATGAGGAACTGAGGCATAAGGTTAAAACGACTTCTGGTAAACTACCAGATCTTTGCGTCAGGGATGGCTTCGTTTACATTCGGACTGTTCCGAGAACAGGCGATCCGATTCAGGAAGAAGAAGCTTGGAAGCTTTCGATTCCACGAGGGCTTGTCACCGACATCATTTCAAAGGCTCATGATCCGCCACTAGCTTCACACGGAGGTATAGGGAAAACACTGGAACGTCTGCGAAGACATCTGTACTGGCCACAAATGACAGTTGATGTCAGAAACTACGTAGGCACCTGTGACGTGTGTAAGGAAACGAAGGCTCCCAATACTATTCTGAGACCACCTATGAGAATCCAGTCTGTGACAGAACGACCCTGGCAAAAGCTGTATATCGATTTTCTAGGTCCATATCCTCGGTCAGTGAAAGGAAATGTCTGCATTTTAATAGTTCTTGACCACTTTTCAAAATTCCCAATTCTCAAACTTATGAGGAAAGCATCTGCACTCAATATGTGCCAATTCATCGAGACGGAAGTGTTCCACGTGTTCGTAGTCCCGGAAACGATAGTCTCTGACAATGGAGTCCAGTTTTGCTCGACTCAGTTCACCAGATTACTGGATAAGTATGGGGTGAAGCACTTGCGAACGGCAGTTTACTCGCCGAAAGCAAACGCCTCAGAGCAAGTAAACAGGTCTCTATAGTCGGGGATTAGAGCGTATAATCGCAAGGAACACACAAAATGGGATGAGAAGCTGAGCCAAGTAGCTAGTTCCCTTAGGAGTTCTTTCCATCAAGCTATTGGTTTCTCTCCCTATCGAACACTCTTCGGTCAACAAATGATTGCACATGGCAGCTCCTATTCCATCTTGAGGAGCCTTGGAACTCTTGGTGAGCCGTTGAGAGTAGATGCTGAAGACAAAATGAGATTGATCCGTGCGAGAGTGCAGGAGAACTTACACCATGCGTACGAACAGGGTTCACGAGCCTATAATCTCAGGGCGAAGCCTGTTGAGTTCAAAGTGGGTCAAGAGGTATTTAGACGGAATTTTGCCCAAAGCAACTTCCAACAGCAGACTAGTGCTAAACTGGGACGAAAATTTGTCAAGTGTCGGGTTCAAGCCAAGAAAGGAAACTCCCTATACGAGCTTGAAGATCTGCAGGGGAAACTTCTAGGAGTCTATCACGCCAAAGACATCAGGCAGTGATATCCAGTCTAGAAGCGTCATCTATCGACTGTCACGTTTATTCCTGGTAGCCCTAAGAAGGCATCCAGCCAGCTTCACTGGTAAACCATAGGATATCGCGAAGCCCTCCTATTGCCCCGTCAATGGTGGGTGATATACCTGTTGGAATTCATCTCATCAGCACACCTCTACTAGATAGCCTTTTATAGTCCCTTCCGGATCGGCCTCCTTAGGAGGATTTTTCCTTGTCTGTCCGTCTACAACATTTCGATACTCGGCAATCATCGGACATAGTAGTACTAAATCTATTCCTGGTAGCCCTAAGAATACATCCAGCCAGCTTCACTGGTAAACTATAGGATATCGCGAAGCACTCCTATTGCCCCGTCAATGGTGGGTGATATACCTGTCGGAATCTATTCCTGTATACGGCTGTTAGCATGTTAGGAAACTAAATCGACAACATCACCACTTCAATGATGCCTTGGAGACCCACCCACGAACAACATGGTCGCAGATCGGAGCGAGATGCTGTGCCGGGAAAGCTTAGCGATCAGTTCTTTAGGTTACTGATCGCGGGGCTTTCTCAGCTTCTCGGTGAAGGAAGGCAAAGAGACACCGAACGGCTGGATTTTTTGGGTTACCAGCTTGTCGATGCAACTTTGGCTTCCCACACGGAGCAAGACGTCGAGGTCTGATCAAAGACTGACGAGCCTTCAGGGATATGTCCTCGATGCGTCATCAGTCAAGTATAGCCGACAGTCGTAGGCAAATTCGAGTGATGAGGAATACTCATTGGGTCGTGGGTCGAGACACAAATTGGGCGCCCGCAGCGATGAGGCCTATGTTTAAGACCGGCTAGCTCAGTCGACTATTTTTCAGCGTTGTTTGAACCACAGGTGGCGCAGACCACTCTGCCCTGTTATGGTCGTAGCGTAGTGCATATAGTAATATGCTACACAAAGTACTGAAGCGAGCGTGTAAGCCGGCTGCTGTTAAGCGGAAAACTTGAACGCACCCGACCGAGAGAAGTGCACTTCCTCAAACTCGGTGTGACATGTTGACGGAAAAAAAGAGGAAGAGTTTTTTGAAAAGGAAAAGGATGTCGACATTTTCCTGGGAGTCGGAGATTATTTTTTTCTTCTGAGTTTTTGAGTGGTTTCACGAGGTTAAAGAAAAAGTTTTCCCGCGATATAAAAAGCGTGAAAAACGTGTTACGTAGCCCAAGCAAAAGAAAGTTGGTCAAGAAAAGAAGACGGAAAACGCTGGTGAATCTCGTCTCCCTGGCGCGGTTTTTCCGAATTAAGGAACGAAGCTCAAGGAGCCCGATGAAATTGGGCCCGGACGGGATTAAAGTGCTAAAGGACAAGGAAAATTCAACACTATTCTGGCATAATACTTACAGTGAGCTCATTTAGCAGTAGGCGATATCGAAACTTGAGGAAGCGTGAGAAGATTTTGATCCATCGAAATTACTTGGAAGCGAAGATGTGCCCTCGTAAACGGCTTAAAACATTTTCGGTCAGAGGCCGGCTCATTCATCCTAATAGGTATTTTCGTCAATCTTTTGTAGCTTGTTGAAGAAATTAGTTAGGATCTTGCATGCACATGGGCACACGTACATCCTCATATCAAAATGGAGGAGAACAATCACTGGAACTCATATTTAAGCACTGAAATTGTATAATGTAATTCTTTCCAGTGTAACTTTTTCGAGATAAGTACTTTCAGTTGCCCGTTAGGCAGAAATATACGCTGCTTTCAAATAATCATTTTTCTCTACATCAAATGTAAAGAAATAAAGAAATGTGAGATACATCATTATTGCTTTGAATTTCAAGACATTGTATCTGAACAGATGTCCACTTCACAGTTGTCCAAATTATCAGGGGCGATGTAGATTTAATTACTACTAGTGTTAATGTTCCTACCAGTGAGTAGAGTGATCAATGTACACGTAGTCAAGAATATTTCTTTTCATAAGAATCATCTTATATTGTTGAGCTCTAAGTTCTCTCCAGTTCTCGAACTAAAGTTTGAAATCTCCACCAGATAGATCGATTTTAGCACATCAGAAAACTTCATGTCAACTCCATTCTGAGTTATTTGGCGTTCAGGCCGCTCGTGCTATCAATGAGCTGATAAGAAAGTGTATAAGAAAAGTAGTCGCCTTTATTGGAACTCTGCAAAATGGAGACTTTTGTTTTTTTTTTTTTCAGATCGTCGGCAGCAAATATTCGCCTCTAGGGAGCTCCTTCGAGGGATTGGATCTGACGTGAGTAAAATTTTTTTAAGTATACATGTGTTAATTTCTTTAATGTGATAATTAAGTCCTTCGTAAAATTACACTTTCACGCCCATTGACAGTATTAGACTGTAGCAACCTTTTGAAAATATAAGCCCATTCTGTCATCCGGAAAGGATGATTGTATAAAAAAATTTGACTTGCGATATATGTTGACCGCGATTGATGAGAGGTTTCAAAAAGGAAACCCAAGAAAGATACGGAAAACTTAAGGATTATTATATGTTCATTATGGTCTGTTGAATAAGAAAAGTCGGCAACAAGACTTCGTTTAGAATCACGTCGTTAATTTAAGCTTTATTTGATAATATGTCCATGAGACAAAAAGAAAAAAAAACAAACAAAAAAACATTTTACACAGTCTTCAGTAAGACGTTATTTGAAGTAATTTTACTTCTCAGATAAGATTACAGGTGAAATTACATTATATTAGAAATTTATTTGCAAAACTTCGACTAGACTTTGAGTTGAACTTTATTTAAAATTAATTCCTTCGTAAGACTCTATGTGAAATTATATTTATTACGGTTATTAAGGAAGAACAGTCTTCAATAAAACATTACTTAACTTGCAAGTATACGTTATGTCCTTATAGAGGAACCGGCGACGAGATTTATTTAATCAAAACTCGAGGTTATATACATATAAAACCCCGGGAACCAAAAAATACTTCAAGGGAGGAGGCTAAAAAGGTTACACGTCAATCGACTGAACAAATTTGAACAGTGATTGATTAACGGTTCGGGCGTGTATTTATATGCTTATATAATAATATATATAAATATATATATATATATATATATATATATATATATATATATATATATAATATATATATAATTCTGAACCAAAACTATTCGTGTCACTGCGACGTACTAATCGTTTTTGCATTTCAGAGAAAGATACCAGAACCAGAGGAAGGACGCAGAAACCGCGGGCAGAGGAAGAGTCTCACTGGAAGGTAAGAAGGAAGGAACGATAAACCTCTTATTTTTTGTGAAAGGGTAAGGTAAAAAGGTAATAAAGGTAACAGAAAAAGGATATAGCAAATAAAAGGTAAATAAGAAACCAAGAATTAAAAGAAAGATTGAAGGAGGATAAAAAAGAGTATAGGAGAAAAAAAAAATGAGAAGCAAGTAAGTGTTTTCAATATACTATAAGATAGAAAGGTTGCCCATTTAAAACAGGTTAGTTAAGTATACGTAAGTGCAATAGAATGAAGGCGATCGCGATAGTGCTCCTGGTAGTAGAATTGGCGATATGCATAGAACAGAGCAGCTATAGTATTAAGGAGATATCAGAGTCTAGAGTGATTTTCGAATACCTGGGAAAGACACGCTTCTACATCCGACATTGGACTATCCTGTCTACGTTTCAGATGCTAGATGTATCAGAAGATTTGAGGTTCGCCGTCAATTGCAGCAGCCTGGTGGCAGATCTTTGTACGGAAATTATACATACCGGAGTAAAAACAAGATGTACGGTAGCAGTAAGGGAAATTAACGGTTGGGTCAGTCAAATTAAGGAGCAAGATGAGGAGCTGTCACATCACACAGAAGAAGACGTTCTTTTTTCAATGGAATGGTGCCGTATCCAAAACACTTTTTGGAACGATGGATCATGAGGATTCCGAAAAATTTACGCTGCACTCAATGATCTCAATTAGAAAGAGAATCGCACCTTCAGCCTTCTAGATTACCCTTGTGAAATCAACGTTCGACGTTTTTAACTCGTCACTGGTCAAGGCAGAGGCGGAGAGGGAGCAAATTTGGACTCGGATCTCTGGGTTTATCACCGCTCAAAGAACCACTGATGTAGAGCTAGCAGTACTGCAGCGTAGAGTCGAATTAAATGAGGTTCTAACACTACTGACCCTCCAGCTACGTGAGATAAGCGACATTTCGACCATTATGATCTTACTGAGCGTCGGGAAGTTACATCTTCTAATAGTCCACGCTCGGGACGGAGGTTATGAAGAATAACACTAAAGAACTGGACCTAAACGAGGAGTTTCAGTTATTGGTTCAGATTGTTAAAGTGAAGGCCATCTTGACTGACCAACGCATCCTGGTCAGAGTAGACCTTGCCCAACCCCAGAGAACTTCATTCGAGACCCACAAGATCTACACCATCCCCGCAACAGTAGACGAAACCGGATACCATGTATATGACTTAGGCGCAGAATTTGTTTCAGCCAACAGTCACGAGAGACAATATGTCTTACTAGATGATCACCAGTACCAGAAGTGTCAGCAGCTGAACACCATACCCATTTACTGTGCCCACAGTTGAGCCATATCATTACGGCCATTGACGATAACTGCGTGTTGCACCTGTTTCGCAGTTTTAATGTTAATGCTTGTAAGGAGAAAGTCATCCCGAAATTAAGCTCCCTAACATGAAGGGTGACCAGAAATCACTGGCTGTTTGTGATGGCCTGAAAAACAAAGCGGGAGATCAACTGCTGAAATTGGATAGCTCTCATCAATAAGAGTTTTGGACGTAAAGGAACTCTGTCATCTGAAGACGACGCCCACAGAAATGTAACTCTCTGGCAGCCAGCACACTCGGAACTACCTAAGTGGGAAAACATTGTGACACCAACAGGTCAATCAAGCCTGGAAAGATCATCCTGAGAAGCTAGCCAAGGTTCAGAGCGCCATCAGGAGCGAGGCAATTCACAGGCAGTAGACTCATCCGCACCACATCTATTTAGCAGCCACGTATTTAACCAGGATGATAAGCATCATCAGCATGACTTTAGTAGCAGAAATGATGTTCCATTTAAGACGTTGGAAACGTCAACAGGGACGAGCAAGCACTAGTAGAATATCAATACTACCCACTATCCAGACATCCATCAAACATCCCCAAGCCCCATCAACAGAGCCAGCAAATTAAGGGACTGACAGTATAGATTTAGTCATGCCAACAGCAGCGTACTTGCCAACTGGAAGCCTACCTACCATTGTGGGAAAGCACCACGTCCGCCTAGAATAGTTTAATAGGTTTAGACATTAGAAATATAAACTTTATACCGATTATATATAACTCTATATTTTCTTTTATATAAATGTATTCTATTTGTAGTATAATCCTGTGTATCGTTATCATTTAGGTGGGCCGGGGCAACCGTTAGGTAGGGAAGCAATAGTGTAATAAGATTAAGATGAACGTGGTTAAAATTTATGTAATTTTTTTGTCTCTCTATAATTGTACTATTATTAGATGTTATCTTAAATTAATAAACCTATTTTTATGATTGCCATCACTAGTTATAGCGTTATTTATCTAATTGTGATTAAGATTAAATAATAAAAGTCTGATAATTGAAAGAGTTGGTAGCAGTTAAGCTATCGTGTTGTTAAGTTCTCAAAGTAATTAAAGTTTTTAGTCGGCTCATTGCTGCTCGTCATCTCAGAGTTTGATGGTCGTCTTAGTAGTCTAACTGGTGGGGTCCAAAATTCTTCTCTGCTAGGACAGGTAGAAGTGACTGTAATTGGGACTAGGAGTACCTGTAGGCTTAAGGACATGTCTGGGGCCTCAGCTGCCTGCTCACCTAACAGCTGGAAGTGGTTGGGTGCCCCTGACGAATCCGGGGATATTAACAGGTGTATCAGGCTTTGATTATTCGACGCAGGTGTAGGAAAGTTTGAGACTGATTCATCAAAAGAAATCAGTTGGGGCTTGACGGTTGTGATGGCTGGTGCGATGAAGGTTGATGGGCCGGCGTTGTCCTCGTCATAGGCTCCGCCGATATACGAGGGATAAATCTCGGTCGAGAACTAGTGTTGCTGCTCTCGACCCGCCGTGAGTTTTTCTGCCTACAGTTCTCACATCTACGTTTGATGGTACCGTTTTTCCAGCATCCATAGCAAAAGAAATCTTTCGGTATGCACAGTTTTGGTACCTATGACCAGGACAAACACAATTCCAGCACCTGTCTGTTCTCGTTACGGGGATGTCCCTAAGCGCTGACAGTTCAAAGACATCGGCTGGTTGTACGTCTTCATCCAGCTCCGGCTATTCGGGAAATTGACCTCTACCAGTCGATTTTTATATTGCATTGGCGGCATGACTGATGTCTAAATTCGAGACCGCGTGAATTGGATTTGTGTGACCAAGGCTCTCAATTGGGCTATAGAGCTAGTACGATGGAGGCAAATTTGCTGTTGTATGGCCGGGAGTAAGTTTACACGCACGGTTTTTACGAATTCAGATTCTGTCATCGGGATCTGCAATCGGTTCTTTAGTTCTATCAGTGTTTGGTAGTAGGTAGAAAAGGGTTCGTTGGGCTTCTGATGACGGGCTAGTATCTGCCTTCGAATGTTAAATCATCGGGCGGTTCACCCCAATCGGTCGCCAGTGCCAACTCTAAATGATCCCAAGGTGGATTTGGGTTGTTTCTTAAAGTCTCCAAACAGAGAGTTCACATTTCTCACTAGCATTTCGAAATCTCCGTACAGAGTGGATGCAGTAAAAGTTTCGGCGCGGAAAATTAATTCCTCTACTGATAATCGTGAATTGTCACCATTACACGTTAGTAGTTCTGACTGTGCCGCGCTCGCCACTGCGGGTGATTTCGTGGTACATAAGGCTCGTGGTTTCTAAACCTTGGCTCGTCGTGAATGGGCGGGTAACCCTGACGAGGGTGCCGGAACAAACTCGGGGTTGTGGCTGAAGTCCGGAGGCTGGGTATGAGGTCTCTCAATGCGTAACCCAGCCATCCCTCTGGCTACCTCGTCACGCACTAGATCGGCCAATTGGATTCTCAGCCCGGTTATCAGGGCTTGCGTGGCAACCAATGGCTTCCAATATGCTTGTGGTACTGGGCTATCTGCCTGTACGTTTATAGCTATGGTGGACTGTCCTATAGAACTGCCATGCTGAAGGTCGGGATTGGGTAACAAGGTTGGTGAGTAGGGTATCTGCGGGGAATAGTTCCAGTGTGTGGCACACATCCGTTAATGTGCAATGGCTTCCTGCAATTTGGACAAGCAGACTGATCTGTGCTCCATTTTCGAAGACATTTTCTATGGAAGATATATCCACAGGTGGCGACTAATGGTTTGGTTGTCACGGACCAGTCTTCTTCTCGACATATTGCGCAATGTGGAGGCAAGGTCAAGGCAGCCTCTGCGTCAGGCAGAGATCTACCAACAAACATCGTAACTGAACATGTAAACGTATCAACGAGTTAAATTTAATGCAGTCTAAAGCTTGGATGCCTATGCACTTTTAACGAAATTTAAATATTGCCATACACAGACGTGGCGCCGCAATAAGGCTCAGATGCTATAAGCAGTCCACCACAAAAGTGACGTAATAACGAAATTTAATGGGATAAGCACACTTGTCCGAAAGTGGATTTGAATAAAAAATTCAAATATACTGTAGTATTAAACTCTAAAGAGATGTAAAAGTATCGAGAGGTTAAATTAATGCCGTTTGAACTCGAAAGCTTATGCAATCCAAAATAAATTCAAATGTCGCAGGGAACTTTAGTGCTATAAGCAGAAAAGAATTCTAAATGTAACGCAGTATTAAAACTCTAATGGGATGTGCAAACAAACAAATCCAGATATAACAGTCTCTCTCTCTCCGAAGCTTCTCTTGGGACAGACCACCCCCCCCCCCAGTACACCTCTCAGGATCCCCTCTGACAAGCAATGCGTAGCGTGTTATGTAGAAAGACAACCATAAGCTCCCACGGGTTCTCAATGGAAAATCCGTCCATCCAGCCGAGCAGGGACACGAATCCAGTCGACTCATTAGCTATCAGCCAAGAAATCCATCTCATGGATTCATGATTCCGCCCTACCCAACAACCAAAATAACCAGGCATCCATGAAAACCGTCACAAAAATGTTGACAAAAAAATGTTCGTGCGACCCCTTTTATTTCCATGGCTGAAGGTCAGAGCGGAAGATAATTAACAAAACAAAAAACTTTAAAAACAACTTGAAAGTTTGACTTGTGCACAAAGAAGGAGTTTTAAATTGCAACCTGAAAGAATTTAAATTGTAACTATGTAGTATTTTGAAACGCTATAAAAATTTTTATTTTATTTGAAGATTTGAGAATTCGAAATGAAACGCCAAAATAGGTAGACCAAACTCTTCAAACCTCCACTGGATGCGAGATCTCGAGTCCGATCACTAGCTAACAGCCAATGATCAAAGAATCATTCGAGGTCTCCGTCCCCACTAGAAGGTACAATCAGACTACTGTAGTCCAAATCCGTAGGGGCCCCGCTTTGCTATGTGCTCTACAAAAACACGCACGACGTGACAAAACATTGAAGGAAAATTCGAAAAATTTACTGAATTCGAACAGAAGGTTCGCGTGAGGCCCAGTACTATGAACTTAGTCAAAACTTGAGTCGAAGGTTATCCCCTCTTCACCGAATGTTTATCCCGTCTTCATCGAATGTAAGACCCTGAGCCAAGAAATTAGCTGACAGCCGACTTTCCAAAGAATCATTCAGGGTCTCAGTCCCCAGTAAAGGTAGGCCTGCTGCACTCTCGATGTTATCTGGCTCCACGTTGGGCGGCATTTTGTTATGGAACTATCTAAGTGAGGACCCAGGACGTGGGTGGACAGCTCACTCCGTGACAACGTTGCATGCAGGGTGGCAGGCTAGCACACCTCGACTATTTGGCGGAGAGTGTGGAGTGGGTTAAACTGAAAGAGACCTGCCGTTGTCACGCACCATAGATAAAAGGGATCGAGCCTAGCAATGAAAGCCGAAAGGCAGAACAACCAAGAACCGATACATACACGTCCTGAAGGAACACTACACATCACTTTCCACAGCTTGGGGGGGGGGGGGGTCGGATGGATATGATCCACTGTTGCCTTCCTTTTCCGCCCAATGACATCGTCGGCAAGTATCCCGATGTTCCGTACAAACCTGGAATGAGTGGAGGAGCGGACCAAGTCAACCTGCCATCCCAAGAAGGCCCCCAGGAGAGAGGATGAATATAGCTAAAGAATTACGAAGCCATGAACGTCATAGAAATTCCGCTAAATCCCCTGGAGTGAATAGTCGAACTCTATCACCTCCGTTACTCGAGGTTGAACTACCCTTGATGTCGTTCCTGAGAGAGCCGACAGTACAAAGAAAGTCAGTCATCGTTTCGGGTTCCTCGCCGCATCCTTTGCATTCAGGATCATCAACTAACCCCATCCTGTGTAGGTGACCCCTGAGAAAAGAGTTCCCAGTGAGAATTTACACCAGAGTAGTCAGGATTGGCTTGTTTAGTTCCAATAGTTTTTTCGTTAAGCTTGAGTTCGGTATGTTCCACAGTTCCTTCGTAGTTCGACCAGAAGAGTCTTCCAACCAAAGACGACTGTGTTTGCGGTCGGTCCAAACCGTAATATTAGTGGCAAGACGCTTTGGTGCGATCCCAAACGTAAAGGATGATGCCTCCGAGGCTACACCAAGACGAGCAAGCTCGTCTGCTTTTTCGTTTCGCGAAAATCGCTGTGACCAGGCACCCGAAGAACGATTATCGGTTTATTCCAAAACAGTTTGGAGGTTGCAAAGGGTTTTGACATGGCCATGACAGCGATTTGGCTCTCCGAGCAGATTGCGATCACCATATTCTCAGTAGCTGAGTTGAGGAGAAGCCTTCTCGCTTCCAGGATGGCCTTGACTTCCGCCGGGAGCATCGTGACATGGTTTTAAAGGTGTATGGCAATTTCCATATGGAACTTCTCAAATAAAACGCCTGCTCTCGTGTTTTCTTCAGATTTGGAGCCATCTTAGTAAAATATAGGGTTTGTCGATGGTTGAAGCAGCGAATGTGATTCACATTCTGCCATAGGACTCTCCCCAACATAACAAATAAACGAAAAACCCGCATTTCTCTACGACCCTTCCACGCAAAGTTGTACACCCGTGAAAATCGCGAAAAAAATTTACCGTAAGACCATCCAAACCTGTAAATTACCGTTAATCGAAATAAAATATAGTCTATTACACCCACACATATCTAACAGACAAAGTGATTTCCTGAGATTATCCCTGTATGGTTGGGAACACCTTCCCTGTTTGGTTATATGACCAATTGGATAGAACTACAAGCAACTCGTGTTAATTCTTACTAGACGCACTCTTTTCTTAGGGATCACCTACACAGGTTGGAGCTTGTATATAATCCTGTTTGCAGACGATGCGCAGAGCAGTGTTGGGCAAAATGCAATCTGATTGATGATTAATGATTACGATTACAAGCTGTAATCTGTAATCATGATTACAGATTGATAATATTAATCAGAAAAGTAATCATTTATGACGATTAATGATTGATCAATCGTAACCGTAATCATGATTACATGATTACATTTTTTGATTACAAATTTGTAAAAGGTTTAAAATTGTAGTTAAAAGAAAACAAACAGTGTTGTATTTCTATCCCGAAGTCGGTAGTGAATAACTCGCATTGCCTTATTCTACAACAGCTGCATTCTGCCCTTGAATTCATTCGAACTAGCATATAACAATGTGGAGCAATATGAAAGTGTAGCAAAATTAAAGCGTTAAAAGGCATTATTGCATTTTCCACGCTCAACGACTTTCTTATACGCCCCAGAAATCTAATCTTTTTCGCTATCTTTTTTCACATATCAATCAAGATCCTCGAATTTAAGCTGATGATCAGATATGTGTGAGTCTCTATCAATAGAAGCACTTACATTCTTTACACTGACTTCAATTAATTCAACAGTGTCTTGAAATTTTCTACAATAAAAATTCTTACGATCACAAATTGTTTGTTTTCTTAGAACTAAATTTTAAAATCTCTTGAAAAGTTTCATTTGTAATAAAAAAAAAAATGTAATCATGTAATCATGATTACGGTTACATTTTCCTAAGATTACTCGATGTAATCATGATTAATGATTGATGGGTAATCATGATTGATGTGTAATCATGATTGATGTAATCATGATTATTAATCTGATTACAAATGTAGTTGATTACGCCCCACACTGGCGGAGAGGCATCCGAAACGGTCTCATGTTCTTTGTCACTGGTCCTGCTCTCTCAGAAAAGCGTTATAGATTCCTTGGCTCACATCTCCTGAACGAACTGCATAAGGCCGGTAAGGAGAGTTTGGAGGCCAATACTGAACTTGTAATAGCGTCAGGCTGGGATCTCTACAGTGATTCCCATGCACATGGAGATCATGGGAATGAGAGGGCTGACCAGCTAGCCAGATCCGGCTCTAGTTCTCCCTTCCTTAAATCAGATAAATGACCAATGCATGGCAACCCTACGTATACCAAAAACTAAGCCGCACTTGGCATTTTCCTTCCCAAGAAGTTTAAGGTAGATTGTACTGCACGTATGTAAATTTGGGCCAATTTGTATTAAAAGATAATATTATCCCACATTTCGTCAGATTAGCACCCTACGGAAAAATTTCAACCAAGTTAATTCGGTTCATTAGCCATTAGCAGCTAGTAACCAGCAAATTTTGTAAACGGACAGACAGCAGAACATAATATATTGGCCAAAACATGTTTAATTTTCCAAGGCAAATTCAAGTTATCTGCACCCTTAATAATAAAATTTCGATTAAATCAATTTATCACAACAAATTCGCATATATGTGGCATGAAAAACTCAACAGCCTTAATATGCTAGAGAAAAGAAGTAAGCCTTTTTATTGTAAAAGCGTATCTAATTAGTTTTACGATCAAACAGAGTTTGAGGTTTAAGTTGAGCAGAGTATTAAAACACATTTCCGAGCTTCAAGAGTAAAAGGTCAGCGACGAGGTTTTTTTGACCGCCACTCTTCCTCCCCACCTCCACGGTGTATTGAAAATGTAAAAATTTATGAACAACAAAAAATAAACCTTTCATAAAGAGAAAAAGTTATAATTGGTCCAATAATATTATACTTTAGATGAAAACAAAAGTGAAATAAAGTGAAAACCAAAGTTTTGTGTGGCAACACGAAGAAGGGGTTCCCCGATTTAGTCCATTTTTGAAATTGTATTTACTTTTTTGATGAAAACGCTATGTACAACTCTCATACATCGAAGCGTTCTCGGGCAGTATCGAAATAGTACAAATATAAGAAAATCCCAGACTCTGTCTGCAATGCGAACGAATTCCAGCATGCTTTTATTTTAATGAAAAAAATATTTTAAAAAACTTAAGAGCCCAGACTATCTGTAACGAGTTCGACTCGGAATATTTTTTTTTTAATGAAAAATATAAAAATATTTAATAAATAAAAATAAATCATAAAATAAGAAAAAGTTAAAACAATTAAAAAATAAAGTAAAAAGTAAAAGATAATTAAAAATATTGAAATAATTTAAACAAAAAATTTAAAAAAATAAAAAAAATAATCCCATTCTAAGAACAGGCAACAACACTAAATTCCAACTCTTTAAGTAAACGCGTTCTCGTGAGGACGGACGGACAGACAGTTATAACAAAATAATAATAGCACAATTACCTTTTGTTCCTCAGAAGGCAGATATTGTTCTTGCAATGACGGCTGCACATAAGAATTACTAAACCCAAATTGGCTTGGGAGATTCTGATATGACCTTGCTTTAGCTGATATAAGTCCTTTAGTAGCATGTGGAGGAAGTTGATTTAATATAGACTTCTTCGCAGAACTAGAACTGAGTGATTTCTCTAGAATACTAGTTGAATTCATTCCAAAGCTAATTTCGTTGTTTTTGCAAATATCAATTTTCGAAGATTTGTTTCCTGGATAAATTTGTGTTAAGTCACAATTCAATTCATCTTCCTCTTTGCCTGTGTTCTGTGAATTCTTGCAACTCATTTTGAAGCCTTTGCTTTCTGCAATGCTATTAGAGTTCGCTGTTGAAAAGTTTTTTTGTTTGCCAGAAAATCGCGTATGAGATGGGATTTGTTGAATTGCTTCGACCATATCTTCATTAATTTGATCTGATTTTTTTATAATTCTTATTGTTTTGAATCTTTCCTGATTTTTCAAATCGTTTAGATTCTTAACTGTATTTTCGGTAGCCATTATCTGCTTATCTGATAGGATATAATTTAGTTCTTCATTAGTTTCACGTAATATGTTCGTTTCTTCAAAAGATTTATTAGAACTATGTTGTATATTCTCTAAAGGAACTTCATCATATAACCTACTTCTTCTCGTTAGCAAGCGTTCACTATTAACAATAGAAGAGGAAGAAATATTATTAATTATAGTCTCTGAGTTGGCAGTATCCGTGACACACTTATGTGATACTATTGCGTGACGTTTTTTTATGCTATTCAGGGACTGTCGCATCTTGTCAGACTCTTCTGAAATTGTTGTATTTACAAAAGTTCTTAATATATTTTCCAATTCATCATTTTCTTTAGAAAGGAATTCTTCGTCGGTATCATAATTGATTTGTGCATTATTATTTTTTTCGAAGTTTTCGTTTAAAACATTATCTTTCTCTATACATTTGTGTACATTTTTAAACTTACAATCCATTAAAATTTTAGACGGAGTACTTTGGCTTGTTTTTACAGAATATATTGGCGACAAGTCCGCCTGGTTAATAAAAGACAAAGAAATGTGCGGTGTTTGTCCTTGTCTACAAGGCGTTGATTGCAAATCTAAATTTCCTGTAAATTTTAAATCATTTTTATGTCTTTGACTTGTAGAATGTGATGGACACCTGTAAATTTCTTCAATATCCATTTTCGTTCGACCTTGATTGAGATTGTTTTTTAGATCAAAACTTTCATCACGTACAAATGTTCTCTCCAATGTTTCTTTATTCAACTCTTCATGATCTTTCTGGAAAGTTAAATTAAAAGTTGCGTTTTTATCGCTTATATCTAATAAGTTTTGGCTGCAATTCATATTAAAGACAGGACTTAATAAATGACCATTAGTCTGAGATTTCGATAAAGCTTTCATCTCCAGAAGATCATATGTAAGATTTTGTATCGTTTTTTCACTTTCTTTCAGGGGTTCTTCTATAGTGCTTGAGCAAGTATTATTTTTAGATAAATCCAGCATTTTATTAGATAAACAACCAGCATTGTTTGCAGTGCTAGGCATGGAATCGTCTTCAAAAAATATATTACTTAGACATAAAACGTCATCGGTTTTAAAAATTCTTGCATCTTTAATACAGCCTTTTATTTTTTTAATATTGTTTACGGCCTTCCGAGAAAACGGCTCTTGATTTTTTAAACAATTTAGTTTATGAACAGTATTTTTAGTAGATATGGATTCTTTCTGTGATAGGCTACACTTTAGATCTTCATTAGTTTCACACAATCGTACATTCTGGTATGGTAGAGATACGTTGTCCAGTGCACTTCTTTTATATGAACTACATCCATTTAATAAACTATCACAAGATTCTGTTAATAAATCATCTGCATTCGTAGTTTCGAAAAAGCTGACATTTGTGAAATCTGCACTAGTAATTAAACTATTATTCAATTGATCTCCTGATAATTCCACTGAAGAACATATTGAAAATGGTGGTGAAGTATCTCGAAGGGGGCTATTTGTTAAACTTGTCACAAGACCACCAATTTGAAGATCTATGCCAGTAGTACTCTAAACCATATAAATTAATAATTTGTTAAGAACTTGTAAAATATGTTACCATTATTGCGTAGGATTTAGTATCATTAAAGCAACTGGTTTCCAAATTTTGTAGTGATTTTCGTTTTGGTCGTATATATGTTCTCGTATCAAGTTTCGGACCTAGAATAAATGAAAGCAATATTAATATTAATTAAATGTATTCAAATTTGAAAATAAACTTAAACAAAGGACAAAAGCTAGATATGGTCTTACTAGGGTATTGTAGGAATGCCCGTAAGTAATTTTGTATGGTCATCCCTCTGTGAAAGTTTAATTGTAAAGCTTTTTTTCGCATCTATTGGAGAGTAAAAATGATTATGACAGTTTTATAGAATTGTATATTTTGAAGAGCTTTTCAGTACATCTAAGACTGATCGTTTTTACAGTCGATTTTTATGGTACCCACGATTTAATGCATTTTCGACCTTTTTTTAAAAAGGCCGTGGGCAAATTTTTAGCGCGACTTATTTTGTCGCTGATGATAAAATTCTATCAAATCAGTTTAATGAAATTATCAATTGTCGGCGAGTGTGAGAAGCCGGGGTGAAGGCATTTAAACATTATTTCCGAAGAGTCGTCGGTGATCATCTTCCAACGATAGAGGAGTTAATTACACTGCTAATACAAATCAAGACATGCTTGAACTCCCGGCCTCTTTATGCTAAATTAAACGATCCTGAAAACGTAACGGCTCTGACTACTGGTCATTTTCTCGTTGGAGAAAATATTTTCATGACACCTGGCCAATCATTGAAAAATATTTCGATCATAAGACTCCTGTTTTAATTAACAACGAGCGTGTTCCTCCATCTAAGTGATTACTGAGTCGTATACTAGAAAATTACCCAGTACCTGATGACATAAGAATGGATGTTTTACCAGATCAATTGCTAAACTCTGCATTTTACCTATTGCAGAAAACAACTAACTACTTACTTTTCCTCAACTCGTCGCAGTCAATTCAATAAAATTTAATAATTTTTCTAAATGTTTACTAATGTAGTTTCTCAATTATGTGGGTAGAATTTCTCTAATAGTCATATGAATTAAAGCCTTGTTTGCAAAAACTCTCGTTGGTAAATATTCATTAGTGCGCTCGAATCGAGTTTTTGTACTAATGCTTACTTCTCAGTTATCACAAAGTTGATCTTTCAGCCTGAATGTATCACCGATCAGTTTTCCATTGCTTATGTACTATTTAGATGCCTATATATTAATTGTAACTGTAGCTTTTAACAGAAAATTACTCATTCAGTTGTGAAATTTTAAGCGGTGAGGAGATTTAAATAAAGTAAAATTATCGTCTTTCAACAAGAGGTGTTTTTTTTTATTTAGTTGCCATATTAAAATCCTAGTATTGTCCGTTGCTAAGTAAAATTCTGTATATTTTGTTTGCTATTTCTACTTTAATGTCGTTGAGATTCCAATTCACATCGTGAGATTCTTTCGGTTTTATTTTGAAAGGGGTTAGAGAAACTGACAAGTAACACATATTGGAAAAAATTGGAAACTTTCAAGAGCACGTGCCTCTTAATTTGCGTAAGTTGTATTGATAAATAAATGGATTGTATCTTTATTCTGCTATGAGCACTCCGAGTACTCTGAACACAGATATCTTGTAATTTTATTTACTTTCAGAGGGCGTATCCTATAGAATTTGTGAAGACTATTGAAAGCTGAATTCTAAATGATAAAAGGCAGATTTCTGCTGCCTAACATGGAGCAATAATAAAATGTTTATACAGTGCTACAATTTATACTGCTCTCGATTTAAAAATGAATTATTTCACGTAGGCATGGACGAATAAAATCTATACAAAGCTTCGTTGGACTTACGGGTTTTTTTTCGGATGACTACACATTGATAGTTAACCCTTTAACAGATACAGATTTGATACGAAAGAATACAGTTACCTTTCGGATACGATTAATAGCATGCGTTGTTAGCCTATTTAAACTTAGACCAATTCTAGCTTTTTTACTACTAGCATTATTTCTGTGCGTTACAAACGGAATGACAAACTAAGTATATCCTATGATTTCATCTAGGGCATAAAAATGACGCTTGCACAAGAACCCTAACGAAAAATTGCCCAGCCAATTTCTAGAAAAAATGGTTTACCAGGACCATTTAACCAAATTCGTATTTTCGTTAGATTTTTTGTACATTGATAGCTGGCTGGGATGCTGACAGACAATTCAAAAACAACGCAGACAAGCGTTCATTTCTTCTCTAAAAATTATTTCGAAAATTCTTCTCCATAATTGTTATGCACTACTGGTGGTCTACTTGTGCGCTATCGGATAGTGAATTTAACATATTTATTCATTATGAGTGATAATATACAAAGTGAGATTTAACACATTTATTCATGATGAGTGATAATATACAAAGTGAGGAGAGAAGTTGGATATTGTGTTTTCTTGAAAAATTAATAAGTTTAAAAAAAAAAAAAAAATCTAATGATAAAAAAAAATTCTAAACTATTCTTCACTCAAAAATGAGTAGCCCTTGCTGACATGAAATCAAGCCTGATCAAGAATTTAAATTTATTATTGTTATGGTCGTAGCGTGCTGCATGCAGCAGCATACTACATGTACGATGCCGACAGATGTAATAGTGCTGCCACGTTTCTCACGACCGAACGTTTTAACAATGACTGTGACTGAAGACTGGTAAAATGGTGGCTGAAAAAGAAGATTCAAACTGATCCGAGATAGAGTGACAGAACGAGGCGTAAGAAAATTATTATCCGGGAATATCTTGCGTTAGAAGGGAAATCTAAGGAATCAAGAGAAACGAAAAAGATAAAGTAATAAAAGGCAACCAGAGACGAGGTATCAAGAAAAATACTAGTGCTCAGAATTAAAATCGACGGAATCCTAGTGTTAGGTGACCGAGACCGGCAAACAGCTAAGAACCTGCGTCTTCATATACCAAAACAAATTTTTACTGTGTTTTCTGTGTCCTGGATGGCACCGGCAGATAGCTAAGCACCTGCGTGCTATATACCAGTCAAACAAATTTTACCCTGTTTTTTGTGTTCTCGATGACAACGGCAGATAGCGGAGCAGTCTACAAGTTTTCATATAGCTTTTCATATTTCTGGGTCTAGTGAAATTGCTCTTTATCAGTGACGTCCAGTCACCTTTCTTGACAAATAAGACATCCAGTCTTGGCCTAGCAACAAATTTTATACTTGTACAACAAAAGGGTGTTGCATCAGTGACATCCAGTGATCTTGTGGTAACTTTGGCGTTTTCATTACAAGATTATAATTTTTTTTTACAAATAAGACATCCAGTCATTTTTCTTGAAAAAAAAAAAAAAAATAAGACAACAAGTCTTATACAACAAAATTTCGTTTCATCAGTGAGTAGAGTTCAATACCAACGATACCCAGTAATAGCCCACTTTGGTGTTGCAATATTTTAATTTATACTAGTGTTGTTAGTTGATAAGCCTCAAGACACAAGAAAAGCAAAAATTGAAGGTACTGCCGAACGAAATATGTATAATCCTGGTTGCGATTGAAAAGGATTTATTTCTACGTATGGTTTGCTCAAGACTGGCATTATTAAGCAGCTTAGAAATAGTATACTTGAAAGGGAGCTTGTATAGCGGCGTTTTTTAGAAGTAGACGGGCCCTGATCTTGATCTCTGGAAGTTGATTTTTCTTCGTTAATTGTGTCATTGGTTTGATTGTGATTTGTCTTATGTTTGGTATCTCGTTCCTTCCTGGATGCATCGGTAGTTCCCTCACTTCCCTTCGCAACTTCATTTTGTCTGCGGCTGAAACACTCACTGATTCTTGATCTTGAATGATTGGCAATGGGGCAAGTTTTTGTACTGGTCTCCTCAGTAAGCAAGACTACACGTCGGCTACACGAATTAATCCATCCTTTCCTTTGATGGTTGGAATGATGCGGCCCAAAGGCCATTTTAACACGGGCAAGTTATCTTCCTTGATTAAGACCATCATTCCGGTCTGAGCATTGTCACGTCGTTGCTTCTATTTATAGCGATGTTGTAACTCGTTTAAATATTCCTTGAAAATTGATTTTTTAAGTGAGACACCAATTTCCAACGTTGAAGTAAGCTGCTATGTATTGACTTAGCCTGTGGATCGACAGTGCTAGTCAATGGTTCTCCGATTAAAAAGTGCCCAGGAGTGAGAGCAGTAAGATCGTTCGGGTCAGCTGATAGTGTGGTTAGTGGCCTGGAATTTAATATTGCTTCAATTTCAATTATTACGGTCTCTAATTCCTCGTAGGTGAGAGACACCGACGCTAGGCTTCGCAGAAGCAAGTGTTTAGCAGATTTCACAGCCGCCTCCCATAGTCCACCGAAGTGCGGTGCTCTTGGGGGTATAAAATGAAAATCAACACCTTTTATGCTGCAAAATGTAGAGATTTTATGGTGTGAATTATCTGAGCAAATTACACCTTTCAGTTCTGTCAATTGGTTTCTTGCTCCCACAAAATTCGTAGCGTTGTCACAGTAAAAGTTCCTGCAGTTGCCTCGTCTACTTATGAGGTGGTTTGAGGGCGCCGATGAAGACATCTGTGGTTAGATCACTTACCACTTCGTAGTATCAAAACAACAGAAGACTGCAATATATAATTTGTTGGCCTCTAACTTTGAAGTGTATCCAGAACGGTCCGCAAAAGTCAACTCCTGAGTTGATGAATGGTCGCGCTGGCTGCACTCTATGTGGTGGCAAATTTCCCATAAATTGGGACAATAGCCTTGGTTTCGATTTAGCACAACGAAGGCAGTTTTGCACAATCGATCGTGCCGTTGTCTTTCTCTTTATGGGCCAGAATCGTTGACGGTTTATTGACAGCAGCTTTTGAGCACCAATATAAAGATTTGTAATGTGGAAATGAGTCATTAATAATCTTGTAATGTTATGAGAATACGGAAGCAGCATTGGATGTTTGGCATCATATGGTAAGTTCGATGCCTCCAGCCTTCCTCCGACACGAATGATTCCCTTTTCATCGATAAATGTTGTTTACATGATTAATCCGTCGTAATTGAGTCAAGTCTTCACTGAATCCCTGAGACTGTGTTTCCTTGATGATGACTGTCAGCGCGTCATCTAGTTCTGCCAGTTAGATCGATTTTCCTTTGTATACTTGTATGCTGACGAACATTTGTAATAAATCTCAGCACATACGCAATGACCTTTTGTAATCGTTTGAATGAGTTATGACGGTGGATTGTATGGACGAAATGTGTTCGTTCTTCAGTAGCTGCTAGGATGGTTTTTTCTCCAATTCAATACCAGATATTGTGTTTTTTGTGGGCCATACGCTTTCGGGGCCATGTAGAAATATTGGAGCGTAGAACCATAAGTTGCAATTTGATAACCTCTCAGGTGAGATTCCCCGAGAGACAAGATCGGCAGGGTTCTCCTTTGATGGGGCGTGCCTCCATTGATTAATGGCTGTTAACTCTTGAATAGCTGCCACACGATTTACCACAAATGTATGATATGATGAAGATTCGGAGTTCAGCCATGCAAGGACAATCTCGGAATCTGTCCAAAAGAAGCATGGTCGATCATGCCAATTTAAATCGGTCCTAATACGTTGTATTAGCTGGGCAGCGAGTTTTGCAGTACATAGTTCCAGACGAGATAAAGTTGTAGTTTTGTTAGGAGCCAACTTTGATTTAGTACATAATAATTTTCCTGCTATTGTCCCATCCAGTCTCATAGCTCGTACATATACCGCAGCTCCATATGCCTTTTGCGAAGCGTCCGAAAAGGCATGAAATTGTGTTGATTGTGGTACTTTGCAAGCAAATATATGACTTGGTATCTTAATATCATTTAGAACCTTCAATCCTTCTCGAAATTTTAGCCATGCAGAATGATGTTCGGTTGGCAAAGCTGTATCCCAACCGAGTTTTATTTTCCATAGTCTTTGAAGGAAGATTTTTGCGGTTACTATAACGGGACTCATTACTCCGAGTTGATCGAATAAATGTGCTGTGTCTGATAGGACTGTTCTTGTTTCCTTCTGGCCATACAGTTTTAATACGAAATTCATCTACTTTTGGTAACCACATTAATCCTAGGGTTTTTATTTGTCACTCTTCTTCGTCATACAACTCTAGTTGAAGACCGACATCGTCTCTGTGGACGTTTTGGAGTAGTTTGGTGTGGTTGGCATACCATTTTCGTAGATTGAAACCGACTGATTTTAGAAGCTTTGTCAGTTGCTCCTGCATTTCGATAGCTCCCATTAAGCTATCAGATCCCGTCATTACGTCATCTACGTAGAAGTCTCGTTTAAGTATCATTGACCCAAGTAGAAATTGGTCAGTTCCTTGCACTGATAGCCCTTGCAGGCATTGAATTGCCAAGTATGGTGGTGAAGTAGTTCCGTAAGTAACAGTCTTAAGTTGATATGATTTAATTGCTTCATTCGGGTTGTCCCTCCATAGAATCATTTGGTATCTTCTGTCATTCTCGTGAATTAAGACCTGACGGTACATTTCTCTATGTCGGCCGTAAAGACGAATCATAGAATTCTAAACCTCAATAGTATGAAAATAATATCATCTTGGAGCCTCGGGCCAGTACATAATAGCTCATTCAGGGCGATGTTAGATGAGCTTTTAGTTGAACCATCAGACACTACGCTAAGCTTAGTTGTAGTGCTGTCGGGTTTTATCACACAGTGATGTGGTAAATAATAGTAAGGTTTGGTAACGTTGCCTGGATGGACCTCTTCCATATGTCCAAGTTGTAAGTATTCCTTCATAAATACCTTAATTTGTGGATTTTTACTGAGTTTTCGCTCCAAAGAGAGAAATCGATGTAAGGCGATGTCTTTGAATTCGCCTAATTTACTTGGATTGTGTAAAAAAAGTAGTTTTACAGCGGCCTGGCGAGTCCCGATGTGTAGTCTGATTAAAATGAGATTCGCATTTAACTTCAGCGGTAGTGAGACTTGGAGGATGTGGTACAATTTCTTCCAGCTTCCAAAATCTTTCAATTTTATCGTCAAGGGTGAGGGTCCCTTCATTGCAGATACCACATGTTGCTTGAGGTTGTTTGGTGCCTTGTATCTTCCCAGCGAAAACCCAACCAAAAACAGTATTTTGCAGTGTTGGTAACTCGTCTTCAAGTTTTATTTTCCCAGTAGACAGTGGTTGATAATAAAACTCAGCTCCGATCAAAAGATCAATGTGACTGGGGCGACTGAAAATTGAATCGGCTAGCTCGATGTTGTCCGGAATGGGCCAGGAGTCTGTATTCAATGAGTATGTTGGTTGATAAGAAGTTATTTTTGGTAATATAAAGGCTTCTACTCTGGCTGTGAACTCGCTCAATCTTGATTGCAATAATAAATTGACTCGATAGTTAGACTGCTGCTTGACGTTCACCGTAGAATTTGATGTTTTTTTTTCGTTATAAAATTAATTGTGAACCAGCGTTGCCTTGGTTCGTTATTTCAATAATCATTCAAAAGTTCTTCTTTTATTTAACTTCACTGTTTTCTTTTAAAACTTTTACAAACAATTATCACATCAACTCGTTATATTTATCGCTATTACTGTATGTCTAATTATCGCAATCCAAATAGTTTAATTCGTTCACTTCACTATCTGAAATAAGACTCGCCTCCTGGATGTGAAAAGCGCTGTATTTATACTCTACAAATTATACTAGAACCTTCCTGAATATTCCGTTCTCCGAACTTAAAGTTTACTAGGATGTCTACAGTTATTTCCATTTCCAATAGACGTGGCGTGTGTCACTTTGTGGCGCGTAACACTGCATAAATACCCAAAAGCTGTTCTATGTTCATCGCAGGCTCTTCTTCAGCTTCTGGTTCTTCCTCGAAAACGAATGTCTCAGGATTCTGTTCTTCCTCTATCAAAGCTTGTCTAAGTCGCTCGACTAAAACATTCTTTAGACCTGTCGTTTGCAATGACCGATTCCCCAACTACACTTTCAATTCCTGTATGCGAAGCTCCTCTAGTTTGCGTTCCATTACTTTATTCGAAAATTTACTTTACTTCTGACCTCAGTTGTTACGAGCGTGGCCTTAGTTCGTTATTTAAAACGCAATATTTCAATAATCATTCAAAAGTTCTTCTTTTATTTAACTTCACTTGTTATGGAACTATGAAGAGTGATTCGCTTGGGACGTAAAGTCCCGACTGTCAGCATGAGCTGACAGATCACTCGACGGGCGTTCGCCTCAGCTATTGGCGGAGAGTGTGGGGGGTTCCACAAAAACCTGCCGCTGCCGTCAGCCATAATCAAAAAAAAATTTTCGTGCATCACACCAAAGCCGGCACACATTCGGTCCTGAAGGGACCCTTACGTCACTTACCTGTATCCTATCGAAGGCGCAGATGGTCTGCCTTCTTTGCCTGCCCCATCCTCCCATCTGACTCTGAGGGGCATAATTCTTCAGAGTCCCTAGCTGACCTGTACAGAGAGAGAGAGACTAGGCGAACCTAGACGACCTTCATCTTATGGGAGCGGGTTCCAGGACAGTAAAGGAAGAATTAAAAAGTTCAAGAATTCATATTTTTACGTTATAATTACAGTGAATCCAAGACACATACATGTATCAACGTAATTAATTCAAAATTATCGTAGCTCAGATAAACTAACGCGATGTATCTGGAAAAATCTCATTACATTAAGGACATGTATACGTCTAACTATCATAGTGAATTGACATATCATTAATTCAAGGCACCTGTATATATATATATTTGGGCCGATATATCATTAAATTAAAGCTATGTATATAAAGAAAAATATCATTAGATTAAAGCTATGTATATAAATAAAAATATCATTAGATTAAAGCTATGTATATAAAAAAAATTCATTAATTTAATGATACGTCAAATAAAAAGGAAAAAGATGGGCTTTGAATTTCCATTTAAAATATAATTCCTCGAAGGCTAAATCACAGACCCTGAGATAAATTCCTTAACATCTGTTTCCTAAATATGAAGGTATTATTTTCTACAATGGGGATTTCTAGATTCAAACAATTTTTATTGGTATTAATATTAAATCTGGTTATATCATTACGTTGATGATTCTGGTACAAATAAACATTTCTTTAAACGATACTTCTCTCTTGTGTAATTAGAAATGACACCGCTACATGACGAAAACGTTTTGTTAAAGTCTTACAAAAATTGAAGAATGTAAATAATTAAGACAGAAGCGAGTAGTTTACCAAACAATATTACTTTACACTTGATCGCAAACTAATTTCCTTGAAAAAAACTTTATTTTGCAATAATTTAGTGATGGGGGATTGCTATTTCACTCATACATCCGGCCTACTATGTTTGTGAAGATCTTCCAGTTTAAAACCATACTCTTGCAGTTCACTAGAAATATTGCCTTTCGATTTAATTCCTGGATGTTTCGTTCAGTACTTCGGTGATGTGCTATATTCAACAAATTGACTATAGCTATTTATATATATACGCAGTAAAACAAAACTAAAAAAAAATCAGAATTCCACTATATATATGTAGGTAGGTACACCATGAAAGTACCCATATATCCAAATATAGTTTTAAATTGGAAGATCTTTAGGCATTTGCAAAAAAAACAACAACAATAACGCAAAGTTTCTAACGGGCAAGTCGTGGCAGAGCCGAAATTTATACATAAGTCAAAAAGAATAGGTAACATAAATAAAGGATACTCACAATTCAACTCTACGGCGTGATGAAGCGCTTCAGCAGACCTTCTAGATAAACGAATTGAATTAAAATTTACTGTCTCGACTTGCAACGTTAACATAGAATTCCTTAAAAAGAACTATACAGCCAAAAAGTATTAATTGTCCAGATTTTTATCGCTTCGATAAACTTTGCTAAAAACTAGACCGTACTTATAGTTGGAAAGTTCCGCGTATGGTCCTATTTCGCCTGCCACACTTTAACCATTTGCTCGATCCAAAGTCTGCACTTTTTATGTGGTATGCGACTGATAATAAGATTTTCCCTGGTTTAACATCTCACCAGGTGACTCCGACGTTGTGCAAAGAGGAAGTCACTGGCAAGGGATCTTTCTTCTATGTATAGACGAATGAGCTCATACGAGGATTTACAGATTTGGGTAAATAGTTCTCCGTGGGGAATAAATTCTAGTAAGATATGCAAATTACTCGTATTTTGCCATGTGTCACTTGCTCAACAATGATCGGATGATGTCCTTGTGCTCTCACATCTTCTGCCGCAAACTCTTCGTTTCTCTTAAATCTCTTAGAATGAGACCGGGAAATTGAATCCGTATGAGGTTTCCCCCATGTAGTTTTTCGGTATTGTCGGGATGAATTTGGACGATCCTGATTTCTTTCAATTGCAGGTTTTAAAAAGCAGTCGTATATGATCTTGAATATCCACCAAGACTCCTGTTCAACCGTTCAATTATACTACCACGATTTCAAGCGAAACCTAGTGAAAATTTATCGATCTTGTCAGATTAATTTTATCCTGTACTTCACCACTCGGAAATTCCTAGGGTATTTGATTTATTTGATTTGTCCTCGCGATGTGAATGAGAAAATTTTACCTTTTTTTGGTAGGATGTCTTCGCAGATTTTCGATGATCAAAAAGTTTCTCCTGGATGTCTTTCACACACGCACTTGTTCGAGCAATACGACAGGAAAAGTGGTCTTCTTCTTCCTTGTCATCACCAGCCTGTCATTTGCAGCTTGAGGAAATGCATTTCTTTCGGTCGGGGTGCGTTCAGTTTTTTTTTTTTTTATGCTTGACGCAGCCGCCTACACGCTTCAGTACGTGTAGCATATTGCTATATGCAATACGCTACGACCATAACACACTGTCTGTTTTCTTTTATAACATTTACAAACAATTATCAAATCAACTCTTTATAGTTATCGCTAGTACTGTACGTCTAATTATCGCAATGCAAATAGTTTACTTCGTTCACTTCACTGTTTGAAATAAGACTCGTCTCCTGGATGTGAGAAGCGCTGTATTTATACTCTACAAATTATACTAGAACCTTCCATGAATATTCCGTTCTCTGAACCCAAAGTTTACTAAGATGTCACTAACCTACAGTTGTTTCCATTTCCAACAGATGTCGCGTGTGTCACTTTGTGGCGCGTAGCACTGCCCCCTTCCTAAAATTGTTCGTCCCGAATAACAAGTGGTCCACGGTCTTGATACTCGCAGTATTGAAAGAACCGATCCAGGTAAACGATTTCCGTTTGCCACTTGTACCACGTTGAATCCTGTATACCATCTTATTATTTCTAGTTTCAACTGCATAGGGTCTCTGTCAGTTTCGCGGTGATTTTGAAGAACGTTTGCATCTCCCTTCCGAATATGACCTTTTCTGGGGTATGTCCGGTCGAATTGTAAACAGCTGATATATAAGCTATTAGAAATATAGAAATATGTCGATCCCAATCGCACTGATTATAGTTGACTACCTTCCTTAGATATTCTATTAATGTACTGTTGAAGCACTCTTCCATGCCTTTATTTTTCATTCGTCTCTTATCATCTTCATCATCATTGTCTGTGATTCCTTTATCCTCAATTTTCTTGCCTTTTTTATCGCCGTTGTCATTGCCGCCTTTACGCTTCTTATCATCCCCTTTGTCTTTAACTTTTCCGATCTTCATTATACCCTTACCATCGTCATTATCAGCATCCTTAGATCATTTACTTTTCGTCTTTTGCTTTTTTTTGTCCTTGTGTTTGGATTTCTTTCCTTTCCCCTGTTTTCTTTTATCACCGTAGTTTGTCTCTGGATTTCTTTCCTTTCTTCGTTCGACTTTCGTCATCGTTATCTTTTTCTTCCATCCGTCCGCAATGTTTCCATTCAGGATTGCATGGACGTTGTGAAAAGGCTTCTGCATTTCCGTGGATACGTCCTTTGCGGTGTGGGATATCAAAGTCACGAGGTTGCAGTATAGTCTCTCCACGAATAGCTTGCTCTCTAGCTCGCCTTCTTCTCCCTTCTTCTTTTATTGATTGCATTTGTCCTCGTTTCCTGCAGTCGTTTTGAAATTGTCCCAGTCTATTACATTTCCAGGATCGAAGAAGACCACGCGAAGGAGTGATCTGTGATGACGGCATTCTGCTGCGAGTCTGCTGCCCAGCTCGATATCTTTGCCCTTCATCTGGTGCTTCCATTCGTCTGCGTTTTCTGCAGACTTGTCCTGATTCTAGTCGACGACAGTACTTATAGTTTTCACCCCTGATTTTTGCTCGACCTCTGCACAGGTTGCAGAATTATCCAACTTGAACATAGAATCACACTTTTATTGGACCTTGCTACAAGGAACATTTATACAATGGCTACCATGCGAACGCCACCTCCCGCCACGGACATTCTAACAAAGTTGCCTGAACAGTGCACTATCTGTCAGGATAGAGACCGGTCAGCCAAGAGAAAGCCAGTTGAGACAATCTGCGGACATGTGTTCCACAAGGCGTGTTTACGCACGTCGATAGGTGAACAATCAAATTGTCCGAATTGTAGGTGTCGTCTCACACAGTATGACTTCACGGTCTATACAGGCGCCGTTACGAAAGACTTTTACGAAGCCTGTAAATCAAGAATTTGGACAGTGCGTGCCTGCATTCAATCTGCCTTTATTAACGATCCCACCGCCAAATCGTGGATCCTTGTCTCCGAATGTACAAAATTTACATTCAGCAACCTTTTCGCATCCGAATTCGAAGATGAATACTCCAGCACCTGCTATTCGGGTTCTAGGCCTAGTTGCTTCAGAAGCATTGATGAGTGACCTTCGAATTCAGATACAAGACCTAATACGAGAGGAAATCACACAGAGTATGGGTATTCTGAGGGATGAAATCTTTAACCATCTTAATCAGCCAGCTCCTGCTGCATCCATTCCTTCCTTAGATCGTACTCGACCACCACCACCTATGGGTGCGCCTAGAGTACAACAAAGACAAGATAGTTCACAGGAACCGAGGCCTAATAAGGCCCAAGCTTACCAGAATGATAGACCTCAACGTAACTCAGGGTCACGACTATCAGGTAGTCCTATACGTAGATGGAACATTTCGTATAGTGGAGACAGTTCCAGACTCGTCAGTAGATGAATTTGTCTTCCGAGTAGAGGTACTCACCTACTCCGCTCTCGAAGGAGATTTTGACTTTCTTGTTCGAAACAAGAGTACGTTGCTCGCAGGTCCGGCCATGGATTGGTATTGGTCGTTGCTTCGTCTAAACTCACATCAACGTGGGAGTACATCAAGACAGCCCTCCTATCTGAGTGGGGAGTTCCTAAGGATGATTTGAAGGTGCGAGTCCAATTAATGTCCCGTAGACAAAAATCTGGCGAGTCTTTTGCAACTTACCATCAAAATCTGGTGCAGTTGCGTGATCAGCTCCAGACTTTGATGGTAGATAGCGAGTTCCTGGAAATAGTTAAGGCCAACCTATTGCCAGAGATTCAAAAAAAGATTTATCTACACACAACGAATACCAGCTGAGATCCGTCGTCACTTAGATTCAAGCTACGCAACTGCGGACTGCGACTGCTGGTGGCCTGAACCCGTATCGACATCATCGAGTGAGTGAAGTTGATGGCGCATTAAATTTTTATCCTGATGCACGGTATACATACTAACAAGGTATGACTATCCGGCCCCATAGATTCGCCATTTTCGGTTTAATCGATTCGCATGACGCGTTTCTTAAAAAGTAAATAATATAAATTTTCATATTTATGTAAATTTATTCAACTGGATCCATTTAAAATAATTCCATTTTACTTTCTAAACAGAAAGATAAATTGAAGGAAGATTATTAGAATTGTATTTCACATTTTAATTTGACACTAACCCCACTTTTTACACTTCGTTATGATGCATTGCAAATTTGCCTTCTATTTGAGAAAATTACGATTACAACTAACTAATTTCACTATAGAAATAATAAAAAGATCTTAAATTATCAATTACGAGTGAAAATAATAGGTATTTCAGTCTTATTTTGCATTTTTTATCGATAAAACTTTCGTGGCATTTTGTTTAAATTCGAACTGATTTCCCTGAAATGAGCTTTAAACTAACAAATTCGATGTGTATTTATGGTAAGAAACTTATATTATATTTATTGCAACCTTTTTTAATGGATCCAGTGGAATAAATTTACATAAATATTAGCACTTTATTTTTCCCGTTTTAAGAGTCGATTCGTGTGACGTCACACGCACTTGACAGCCCGGACAATCATACCTTGTTACTCTGTATATCGTGTCCTGATGTACTTGCATTACCCGGACGTGACAATAGTATGATAGACGAATAGACCAGCAGCAATTTGTTGGAATTGCGATCAGCAAGGCCACTATTATCACGATTGCTTGCAAGAAAGGCAGCAAGTGTTCTGCTATGGATGCGGACATAAGAATATTTTCAAGCCAAACTGCAGAAATTGCCTACAGAAAACCGAGAGACGGGTCGGGAATCCAAATATCTTTTCTCGACCAACAGCGACGTCTCGAATAGCAACAGCCTCGACAACGCAAGCTCAATCCTTGAACAGGGGTCTGCTCAATCAGCAGACCTCGGCGAAATGTTATGAATCCCCAAAAAAATCCAAATAATATGATCAAGCAATAACCACTGCAATTGCCTCTGATTCATAACGCATCAACTACAAAAATTCAAACAAGCATCTCCCATCCATAAATCACGGTTATCTGATCCCACAATGAGAATCAGAACAATAAACAAACAACTATGCGCACACGACTGTGGTCAAGTTGCAACATATAATGAGGAATCGTTAGATGTACCCATGTCCACGGTAATAATTCTTAGGTAGACAAGGCCTGTCACCTATCTACACATAAATAAGAAACCTTTGGACTTCTTGCTTGAAAACAATCAGTCAAACGTATAATGGAGCCACCTGATTAACCCAAAGCAATAAGAAGTAAAGCATTGTACTCACTAAACGATTTTACCTCACACCCGCTGTGCAACATATTGACCAAAAGAAATTGCCTTAGCGGAAGCGCCGGAATCAAATTTCTGTTTGTCATTTGTACGTAATAAAGCAGTTGAATTATTGTTTTGGGTCTCGTGTGAAAATTTATACCGTTGTTTTCATACAATTATTCTCAATTGTTTTTTATAATTTGCGGGTGAAAAATCAAATTGCATTATTGCAATAAATTTTTCACCTTTATTGGAAATAATGCTTGATAGGTGATTTTGGGTTGTTTTTCTCAGAAAAAATGCTCGATAGGTAATTTCTGATTGGTTACCACGAAAAATGCTAATAATCAATCTGTAAGTGGAAGGGAGTATTAACCACTGCAGATTGATTTTAAATAAATAAGTTCTGATGCAAGGCAAATCAGAAATATTCTAGACCCGATACTAGAGAGTCCCCCTACTCAAGGTAAGGCCTCTAATTGAAAGCATAGAAAGTCATAGTGAAAGTATATTTATACCATTGTGAAAACTATTGAAAGTAAAAATCTAAATAAAATCAGTGTTATTACGAGAAAACCAGCTTTCTCATTTTCTCGCAAGTATTTGTCAACCCGACAATTACTATTACCCCTTGTTGCCAGCGCGCAACAATAAATAAAATTGGACCCTTGTTTCCGGTGCGCAAAAGAAACAATAAACTGTCCGTTAATATCACTCAGTGATTCTGGTGATATTGACAGCCCACCTGACAATCCCAACGCTGAGAATCGCTCGTTAATAGAAGCAAAGAGCTTGATTGACTTCTCTGCAGATTTTCAAGCTCCCGTTTCCATCAGTAGGGAGCCCACGACACTTCTGATAGACACTTCTCTAGAAGAGTCCTTAATTTTTGACACCCCGATAGAACCAACAGTACTTTCTTCCGAGTGATGGTGCTGAGCAGTAAGTTCGGTCTCCTATTATTTCGGTTTTGAAACGGCCACCAAGCTCTGGCAGGACGAATGGGCGTGGGCCTGTTTTATATCCATTGACGCCCTACTACACGCGTCTACGAAACTACAACGCAGTGAGAGCCCGTATCTTCTCATCAGTGGCGGAGCTCGTAGGAATCCTGCACTCGGATTTGGAGCTTAATAAGAAAAAGAAACGATGTACTGTTCGTTGGCGTGAATATTGTCGACGAATCAAGACGGAACGAAAGAAACTGTCCCACATTTCAGTGTCAGAAAACATTCGACCGTATGCCGCAGTTAAGTTGCTCGGACGAACTGTGACTGGTTTACTTGATAGTGGTGCCAGGGAGCTCTAGAGAGACTGGCGGAAGCAAACGTCGAATGGAGGAGGTATTACACTCAAGTGCAGGTAGCTACTGGTCCCATGACGAATGTCCATCGTCATGTGGGCTTGGACATCACTTTTCGTGATAAGACCCAAAACGTGCGTTTTTACGTGGTTTCTGGGCTCACAAAAGTACTATATCTGGGAATAGACTTCTGGCGTCTATTTGGGTTGGCTCCAGACGTTCTGGGTATAGTTGCTGAAGTGATGCCAAGCCTAGTAACTGCCTCAGACTCTGACTGCCATGTTCTTTCCGTTCGAGAAAATCAACGTCTCTTGAAGCCACGAAGCAACGTTTTTCTTCCTTCGCCTCTTTGGGCTTAGGAAAAACATCTCTTGTCACTCACAAGATTGAGACGTATGATGCAACTCCGATAAAACAGAGGTTTTATCCGATTTCACCGTTCAAGATAGCGACCGATCATGCGCGCTTGAAATGGTTGATGTCTCAAAAGGACCTCAGCGGTCGACTTGCTCGGTGGAGTCTGAAGTTCCACGTGGGCTTATCTCCGACGCCATTTCAAGATCGCATGATCCGCCACTAGCTTCGCATGGAGGAATAGGGAAAACCCTGGAACGTTTAAGACGACATCTATACTGACCTCGAATGATAGTTGCTGTCAGAAATTACATAGGTGCCTGTGACATATGCAAAGAAATTAAAGCCCCTAATACCATACTTAGACCACCAATGGGAGCTCAGTTTGTGACGGAAAGACCGTGGCAAAAGTTGTGTCATATTTGCATTTAAATGAAAATCACATGCGTGCAATATTAGAAATAACCGACTTAACCTAAATACGTCCAGTTTGTGGTAAAGTTCAAGAGCTACTGGCCCTTACATAGAATCTAGACTGTGTTACTTGTTAACTAACTGTGTCTGCATGTTTGCTATTTTATCTGTGATATTCGGTGTGACGTATTACATTAGTAGTGAAGAGGTATTGCTTCAATAATTACTACATATGCAATATCTACCTGTATTAGTTTATTGTTAATTATTTATTATATTTCACCTCCCCTAAAGTTTTACTCTTAATTTATTAGAAATTATACATACATTTCATTTTCTTATTTTTAAATGCTTCTACACGGTACTCAACTTTCATATTTTAATTCAAATCAACAATATGCTATAGTAGTTTATTTTCTTTCTTAATATCTACATACTTATCCTTCCCTATCAATTTTTGAAAAAGCAAAATTCCTCCTTAGATTTCATTAATTAAGGAATTCGTGCTTAATGATATTTTTCGAGCTCTAAGATCTCTTGAATTTCCTCGCAAAATACTACCATTGTTAAATTGTACAATATATGATCGTGGAGTAGTGTGTTTCCCTGCTATAATACCTTCCTCCAACAATTTCCCATTTTTGACCCAAACTAGTTCCTTCTCCCCAAAATTGTTTCTTTATCATAATAAAATTTTTGTTTAACTTGAGTATCTATTAATTTTGATCTCGTTTGTTCAGTAGTTTCTGTATAAAAATTTCCTCTGTACTCTGGTAGCACGAATCTTGTTCTTCTGCTGAATAACAGCTCAGTTGGTGATTTACCTATGCCTTTTAGTTGGGTGTTTCTAAGTTCTAACAATACCAACCAAAAATCTCCTTTACTTTCATTGCATTTTTTTTAATGGGATTTTCATGGTTTGCACCATTCTTTCTGCCAATCCATTGGATTGCGGGTAATGGGGACTACTTGTACTTAATGTAATATCATATTTTTCATAAAATCTTTTGAATACAAATTGTTACGGTCTCAGAAGAAATTTATCGCCGTTTGTGTCAAAGGTTCTGTCTTCCTCCTATGTGGTGTGTCGATACTGTTGTCAGAACTGTCAATACTGCTAGTTTTCTTTTCTTTTTTTTTAGGCGTTAATATACCGAGATCGCCTACATACTGTCGTACATACGTACCAACGGCACGCAGCGACGTCTGGCCTTTTATTTGTCGAGTTCCCCAGGATGGTTTGCCTAATTATTAACTAGTTGTCCAAGCACCACAGGATCTTAGAAAGAAGGGGAGGGGTTAAGAAAATTGGGAAATGATTCTGGTCCAGTGAAAAGCAACAAAACGGAGCATACATTATTTCGGGCCTTATCACCAGGAAGTCAGAAGTGTTTCAGCTGCTAATTCATTCCAGCTATTAAGAATAAAAAAAAAAGAGTAACATGCAAAAACGTGAGAGGAAATAAAAACAAGTCTTTGTGATTGAATCATGAATTATGAATTCGTAAACTAATGGGAAGCGTCACGTAATGTATTAATAGAAGTGAAATTATAAAGAAATTTTGTAAAATAGTTAAGCCATCTCAATACTTGTAATATTCTAAGGAAATTTTGTAAAATAGTTAAGCCATCTCAATACTTGTAATATTCTAAGGAAATTTTGTAAAATAGTTAAGCAATGTCAATACTTGTAATATTACGATTTAGTCTTGCGAAGCCAATTAGCCACTCCTTTAAGGTTTACTAAAGCATATTAGAGTCTCGACTCTCTTCACTGCTCTATATCCTGTCGAAGAGTAGATATTTCGAAATTAATCATACAAGAGAAGATCCAGGGTCCCTTAGCACGATGTGGGGAAAAGGGGGTAGAAAATATATACAGACATATATTAAGTTTATAAAGCTATGCTTGTATAAAATATAAATGTACAACCGTGAAAACCTATTACAAAACTAGGTACATATAAAATATAAATTCTAAAACGTAAATATAATGACACTATACAAAAAAAAATATATAAAGCTTAAATGTTAATATAATGGAACTAGACACCTATAAAATATAAAGCCTAATATATAAAATATGATATAATTAACACATATATAAAATACGAACTATATATGTACATATCAAAGTGCCTAAGATATAAAATGTGATACAAACTACACGTATACAAAATATGAACTAAAAGTGAGGCGTAAGCCATGCAAATATGCGTTTATTTGTCTGAACGATATAACCAAAAATAAAAAAAAAAATAATAAAAAATCATGAATGCAAATTTAATAAATCAAACAAAAGAAAAGAGTGTGGCATAATAAATTCGTTCAACGAATTAAAGTGATCAAGACTAGAATACCCATAAAATAATAGAAACATTTTTTCTTAAATTAACGCTAATGCATCCGACCCTATGGTTCTAGTTAATGAACGCAGTACGGACCATTTTCTGACGGATGTACTAAATGCGCTCCGGCCCAAAAGTTAAAAATAAGAAGAAGAGAGGCATGAACGGCAGAAAAAGTTTTGTGCTGGTCTCTTCCGTTTGATACCGTCGTGTTGGACACAAGGAAAAATTGAGCTAATAAAAGTTGAAAGTGAGATAACTAAAGGAAAGCGGATACAAGAAAATTAAGCTGAAAAAAAAGGTGAAATAATTAAAGGAAAGCCGACACAAGGAAGGATTAAGCTAACAAACAGGCGAAAGTGAAATAATTGAAAGAAAGCGGATCGTACGGAAAATTTAAAGCAGAGAGGAGGTAGTAAAGTAATAAAGGAGCAGTTAAACCGGAGAAGAAGTAATAAAATAATAAAGGGAAAGAAATCAACGCATAAAGGTACCCTAGACTTCAGCGGGGTTGATTTACCTGAACCTAGCATCAAGATTCCAGGAGCCCTATTCTTGAATAACGAAGACAGATTCCGTATTCGTTATACTGTCAAAACCATTCGGAATCGTATTCTTGAAATCCGCATTCGTTATATACCGAACGCAAACCCTTCGTTATTTAACGAATGGGTTCAACCATTCGTTATGCCAAACGAAGAGTGAATCAGCTGCTACTTTACGAGTGACAATGAGAGATAAAAGATGTGCCAAAATGTCAAATTCCCAAAGTACTAAAATAATTCAGTTTTTAGAGGAAAACCCGAAACTGAAATAGGAAAATATGATAACTCTTTCAGTTCAAAAGATGCCACGGAATTGTGGAAAAAGTTATCAGCAGAATTAAATTCTATACCCGGAGCGCAAAAGGACTGGAAAAGTATTAATTTTTTTTTATGATACATATTACATTCAAAACAAAGCTAATAGAAAATTTCCAGAGTTATCAGGAATTAAAATGTATGGTGAAAGGATAATCTGCGGTACCAAAAAATAATTTCATGTGACAGGCGGAGGTCCTCCTGCAAAATTTTTCCTATCCAGCGATGAATTAAGGGTGCTGGAACTGATTAACGATTGACGTAATTCATTTTCCATAGATTCTTCAACAATTTCAGACGCAAACAATAATGACAATTCACTAAAGCTAGCCATTTTTTACACGTAATATATACTAATTATAATTTTGTAGAGCATACTTACATACCACAATAATAAATGCACATGCACCTACCTCAACAACGAATAATAATAAAGAAATAAAAATAAACAAAACAAACATGACAAGCAAAAGTAAATAGCAACAAAAAAAAGAAATATGATCGGAATAGCCATGCGCCATTCTACGATCATTTAATGAATTTACGCTAAGTGAAAGAAAGTTGTAAAATGTAATATGATCACCACTGGTCACCATTGCACCGTGATGATACATACAATACATTACTCATTGAGCTTAAAAAAAATAAATAAAAGTAATTGCTCAATGACGCAATCGATAACTGTGTCATATCTACTTAGCATTTGTTCAATAAGAAAAAGATTGCAAAGTAAGCATCGAAGCAATGCTATGCTTGTTCATGTAGGGGTTAATGTATATGCATTTTTATCGATTAAATATATTCTTGATCGATATTGCTGATATGAGCAATGTAAGCAATTTTGTAATAGTCTTTAGTTCTCATGAGAAATAATATTTTTTGTATTAAGGTTTTTACCATGTAAGCAATTTTTAAAAGTATAAATTAAGTGCGATTGAGAATAAAAATTCAGAGTTTTACCTACAACTCCAAGCGTATTATTTAACTGCCAGATATTGAGCCCCTTGGCTCCAACATGGCTGATATTAAAGGTATTGAGCTGTATAGCTCTCACTAATAATATCTCTCCTTTTTTTTAAACCAGATATTGAGCTCTTAAGCTTTAACTTGGTGGACTTTTTAGAGATTGAGCTTTCTTCGCTCTAATACTAAAAGTCGTTTCATTCATCCTTAATAGATCGAACAACTGAAGAAGGCAAGCAAAGTTATACCAAGAACACAACTTATTTACATGGCGACCCTGCGGACCGAATCTTTGAAGAGACTCTACAACCCTGGAAAGAGTTAAAGGAATCCCTGATAGACGCTTTACGGGACCCCACCAAAGGACCGAGGCCCATCACAATAGAGGAGTACCGAAGCAGAAACAAGAACCAACAACCTCAAGTACAACCACCAAAGGAAAATTATACAAAAAGAAGAGCTGGCTTCGAAGCAAAATTTAGAAGAGAAATCGGCGAATATCACCGTCTGGCTGTGATATCACAAGGGGAGAAAAAGAAGTTCCTGATGAAAATAGCAGAGCTAAAAAAGGAAAGAAAGGAGAAAAGAAAAGAAAAACAAAAAAAGAGAAGGAATAAATAAAAATATATATATATATAAAAAAAAATGTTATAAATAAACCTTTAATTAGTCATAAACTATTACATTATATATATATACAAAAAAATAAAATATCAACTTATTTACATAAAATAAAATATCAACTTATTTACATTATTTACATGGCATATTGTTATTTACATTTACATATTATTCTCTTTCTTTTACCTTCAATATCAGCTCACAGCTAATCCTTCATTTTTTTTTTGCTTACCATTCTTTTTTTTTTGTCACTCAAAATGGGTAAAAAACAGTCGAAAGAATCCAAAGAAGAGGTTATAATAAACAATAATGCAGGTTCAGCAACAAATAATACAGAACAAGGGAATCGAATACTTTCAGATTTAGAGCTAATATTACTCATTTTAGGAATTCTAGTTATTTTATATTTAATAGCAATAAAAATAAAAAAATATTTCATTAAAAAGGTAGATAGACAGATAGCCATAGCTAGAGTATAAAAAATGAATAATGAGTTTACAGGAATTAATCTCACAATTAGATAAAATATTGGAAAATTTTAAAAAGACTCCAAATAGAACATACACTTCCGCACATATACTAGGCAAAACTAAACAAGCCAGAGAGATAAAAGATAACTTTAATAACATATATAAAACTGCATACAAGCAAGATGAGATTGTCGCACTCAAACAAAAAGAAAAATTTGAGGCAAAATACACAGAACTAGATTTAATATTGATACAAAAAACTAATGAATTACTAGAAGAAACGGACTCAGAATCAAATGAATTATTAAAAGATAAGGACTCAGAACCAAAAATGGCAACATTTGATATAGCTACAGCCATAAAAATTATTCCAGAATTTAATGGAGAAATAAAAAATCTGGACAACTTTCTAAATTTAGTGCATTTTTTGCATAGTGATCTAGCAAATAATGAGCAGAAAAGCAGATTAATAGATTTTGTTTTAAAGACAAGACTCTCAGCAGCAGTCAAAAACAAGATAAGCTATATCACAATTGAAAAAAACTATGACTCGCTACAGAAAACGTTGCGTGACATCTTTAAAAGCACGAAAACACCACTCAGCATACAAACAGAGTTAACAAAAATAACTCAGTCTGGTAAAACAATTACAGACTACGCCACAAAAATAGAAAATTTGGTTGCTCAATTAAACTCTATACAGATAACAGAGCAAGGTGAAGAAAATAGAACAATAATTGCGAAACTCAATGACCAAATAGCATTGAATGCATTTAAGAATGGACTTAATGAACAGATAAAGGCGACAATTTTCGCCGCAAGGCCTAAAACATTGCAAGAAGCAATACAAATTGCGGCTGAAGTTGAAGTACCAAGACCGCAAACATATGTCCATCATTATAGAAAAAACCGACATGCACAGAATTCATTCAATCCAAGAGGTCAACAATTTAACAACATCGGACGAAATAACAATCATAATAACCGGAGATTTTCGCAAAATTATGCTATAAATCGTCCTAATATGAACTCAAATTCATATTCAAGAAATAATAGAGTTCATAATCAACACCAAAACTACAACCAATCAAATATTCAGTATAGACATGGCAACCAATCTCGAAATCTTCCCAATAGAAGAGTCAACCTAACGCAATCGGGAAACGGGGAAATCCCCCAAGTAACCGATTCGGGGGAAATAGACTAATAAATCCAATAAGAATATATAGTCTTACTAAACACCTAACCAACTACATAACAACATCCATAAATGTATCACCGGGCCAGAAGTCATTTCTTATAGACACTGGAGCTGACATATCAATTATGAAACGCAATGAATTGAAATCTGGTGAAGGAATTCTAGAACACAAACAATGTAAAATAACGGGCATCACTAAGTCAGAATCATTCTCTTTAGGAACCTTAGAGGCAGATCTAAAAATAGAAGGTCAAGATATTCCACAAGAATTTCATATAGTAGATGATGATTTTCCAATCTTGACAAGTGGAATTCTAGGAAGAGATTTTTTAATTCAAAACTCATGTAAAATTGATTATGAAAATTTTACAATCTCTATCTTTCATAATGAGATAGAATCTATATTGCCAATGAATACTAAACTACCAAATCTAAATTTGATAAAGATCCCACCAAGAACAGAGATAATACAAGCAATCAATGTTAATATAAAAAAAGATAACATAGTTCTAAGCGAAGAAATACAAAAAGGAGTTTTCATAGCTAATTCTATAATTCCTGCAAAAGGCGTTGCACACATCAAAATTTTAAATACGCTAGATAGAGAAATTATCCTCAAAAATTTCAAACCCAAAATAGAACCTCTTGATAACTATCACATAATAAATACTAGTACCAAGCATAAAAACAACAACAGATTCACTAAACTTCTGAAAGAACTCAAATTAGAAAATCTAGATGAATATGCAAAAAATTCTGTTTTAGAAATATGCAAAAATTTCTCAGATATTTTCCATTTACCGGATGACAAATTAACTACAAATAATTTCTACAGTCAAAAAATCTCCACTACAGACAAGAATCCTGTATATATTAAAAATTATAGACTTCCTCAGACACAAATCGAGGAAATAAATAATCAAATAGACAAGCTCATAAAGGAAGACGTTATTGAACCATCAATAAGTCCATACAATTCTCCTTTATTAATTGTTCCAAAAAAATCCGACAACGGAAATAAAAAATGGCGTCTTGTTGTAGATTTCAGACAACTAAATAAAAAAATTCTTGATGATAAATTTCCTCTAACAAGACTTGATGATGTACTTGACAAGCTTGGAAGAGCGAAATACTTTTCCACACTTGATCTTACAAGTTCATTTCATCAAATTGAATTAAATAAGAATTCTAGGCCATTGACTGCATTTTCAAGCAACAAAGGCCACTATCAATTTAAAAGACTGCCATTTGGTTTAAAAATTTCAACCAATAGTTTTCAAAGAATGCTTTCAATAGCTTTATCTGGACTAGATTCTGAAGCATTCTTATACGTGGACGATATTATTATCTTTGGATGTAGCCTAAAACATCACAATCAAAATCTGATAACAACATTTAACAGACTGAGAAAATATAATTTAAAACTAAATCCGGAAAAATGTAGATTTCTACAGACAGAAGTAACGTATTTGGGACATCTAATAACAAAAGATGGTATTAGAACAGACCCTAAGAAATTTGACACTGTATTGAATTACCCCACCCCAAAAAATGCGGATGATGCAAGAAGATTTATTGCATTCTGTAACTACTACAGAAGATTCATTCCAAATTTCGCTGAAATAGCTAGACCAATAAATTCTCTATCGAAAAAGAACACCATTTTCGATTGGACAGATGAATGTCAAAAAGCATTTTCATGTTTAAAGTCAAAATTGACAAATTCACCAATATTACAATACCCCAATTTTGAAGAAAAATTTATATTAACAACAGATGCTTCACAATTTGCTCTTGGAGCAGTATTATCACAAGGTGATATAGGATCTGATTTACCAATTTCATATGCTAGCAGAACGCTAACAAAGCATGAACTTAATAAACCAATTATTGAAAAAGAATTATTAGCCATTCATTGGGCAATAAATTTCTTCAGACCTTATTTATATGGTAGAAAATTTGTCGTGGTAACAGACCATAGACCTTTAGTAAGTCTCTTCACGCATAGAAATCCATCTTCCAAATTAACAAGAATAAGATTAGACCTAGCCGACTACGACTTCGAAATTAATTATAAACAAGGCAAAATGAATGCGAATGCCGATGCCTTATCAAGAATAAAAATTGATTCTGATATATTAAAAGCAATGATTCCCACAGCAAGCATAAATGTAACTACAAGAGCAATGTCCAACAAGATAGAAAAACTTAACAAGAAGAAACCCCAGGATAGCAGCCCAACTAACATAGAGACTGATCACCTTTATGCATGGGAATGCACTTCCAATAATGAAGTAAGGAGGATACCAAAGTTAAAATTTGAGGTTAACAAGAATAAAGCGCTACAAAAAGGAAATAATAGTTTGCCAAATATAATAATAAATAGTAAGGGAGTGATAATCGAATTCAGCAATAATCCATATCACGACTTAGGTTTGATCTTGGAGACACTGATTTCGAAAATGAAGAAAATGAAAACAGAGTCACTATCGTTAGCGAAAGATGACATCATATTTCATTATATAAACGTCGACGAATTTAAAAAGTTATTTAACAAGCTGCAGCAAAATAAGAAACAAAATATAAATGAGAATAATAGGCAAACAAAATTAAAAATTATAATATATAAAACTCCCATACAAATAAAAGATATTAAAATGAAGAATAATATAATCAATGAATTCCACAACTCACCACATGGCGGACACTCAGGTGTCAAAAGAACGATAAATAAGATAAAACAAAGATACATATGGAAAAATCTAAACAAGATGGTTAAAGACTATATAAACAGATGTGAATTGTGTGCAAAGAATAAAATCCTAAAACACACTAGAGAAAAATTAGTAATAACGGATACCCCAAAAAGGAGTTTCGAAATAATCTCTATAGATACTGTTGGTCCACTAAAAATGTCAAAAGAATTTCGATACATACTAACTATACAGTGTGAACTGACCAAGTATATTGAAGCTATACCATTGGAGAACAAGGAGGCAATTACAATTGCCAGAGCACTAGTTGAAAAATTCATATTAAGATATGGTACCTTCAATACGATAAAAACAGACTTGGGAACGGAATTCATAAATGAAATATTCACCAACATATGCAAATACTTGAAGATAGAGCAGAGAACATCTACACCGTATCATCACCAAACATTAGGTTCAATTGAGAGAAACCACAGAGTCCTAAATGAATATCTTCTATCATTCACACAGGAATACAATTGGGATGAATGGATACCGTACTATACATTTTGTTATAACACGACACCACATTCTGATACAGGTTACACTCCATACGAACTAGTCTTTGGAAAACTCGCTAGCCTGGCGAACGATGTAGATTTCAATGATAATACGCCTATATACAATTATGAAAATTACGCAAAAGAACTAAAATTTAGGTTAACACAAGCACACAATAGAGCTAGAATATTATTAGACTTAGCAAAAACAAAACGTAAAGAAAAATTAGATAAAGTAATAAACCCAATTGAAATAAAAGTAAAAGATTTTGTACTTCTGAAAAGAGAAGATAAACGAAAATGTGAAAGCCCTTATAAAGGCCCATATGAAGTAAAAGAAATAGAAGGAGTAAATGTCTACTTAGATATTGACAATAAAAGAAAGAAAGTACATAAGAATAGGCTAAAAAAGATAACTTATAACCAATAAAATATATAAATAGCATACCATTTCATTAGAATATAGAAATCTCATAGCATTAGAATAATATGATATCGACATCTGACATTTATTATAATATGTATTATAGTATATATACACATAATGTACATATCAACTTTAATAATTATAAAGAAACATTTAAAAATGTGAAATAATTGATTAAATAAATATAGTGTTGTCATCTCCATCAAAATCATGTATATGCAAATTGCCTATTGCACTCATATAAACAAATCAAAAAAAAAATTTTTTCTATAAAAAAAAAAATTTTTTTTCCTCTTTTTACGGTAAGGATGTAGAGCATACTTACATACCACAATAATAAATGCACATGCACCTACCTCAACAACGAATAATAATAAAGAAATAAAAATAAACAAAACAAACATGACAAGCAAAAGTAAATAGCAACAAAAAAAAGAAATATGATCGGAATAGCCATGCGCCATTCTACGATCATTTAATGAATTTACGCTAAGTGAAAGAAAGTTGTAAAATGTAATATGATCACCACTGGTCACCATTGCACCGTGATGATACATACAATACATTACTCATTGAGCTTAAAAAAAATAAATAAAAGTAATTGCTCAATGACGCAATCGATAACTGTGTCATATCTACTTAGCATTTGTTCAATAAGAAAAAGATTGCAAAGTAAGCATCGAAGCAATGCTATGCTTGTTCATGTAGGGGTTAATGTATATGCATTTTTATCGATTAAATATATTCTTGATCGATATTGCTGATATGAGCAATGTAAGCAATTTTGTAATAGTCTTTAGTTCTCATGAGAAATAATATTTTTTGTATTAAGGTTTTTACCATGTAAGCAATTTTTAAAAGTATAAATTAAGTGCGATTGAGAATAAAAATTCAGAGTTTTACCTACAACTCCAAGCGTATTATTTAACTCCAACATGGCTGATATTAAAGGTATTGAGCTGTATAGCTCTCACTAATAATATCTCTCCTTTTTTTTACACCAGATATTGAGCTCTTAAGCTTTAACTTGGTGGACTTTTTAGAGATTGAGCTTTCTTCGCTCTAATACTAAAAGTCGTTTCATTCATCCTTAATAGATCGAACAACTGAAGAAGGCAAGCAAAGTTATACCAAGAACACAACTTATTTACAATTTATACAAAAATAATAAGCAAAACAAAAATATTATTTTAATTAAGTGACACAGCTGACTGTATTTATTTTGTAATTTGACAGAAATAATCTTACCACACTCGTTATGTTGACAAACTTTTTCACCACTTCGACTTTATAACGATGAGATTCAAGAATACGAACGGTGTATACGATTCGTTATCAACCATTCGTTATATAACGAATACGTTAAAACCATTCGTTATTCAAGAATAGGCCCCCAGGATAGAGAGCGAAGATGAGTAAATTTTGTTTTTATTATTAAATTGAATTTCGTACGAGTTGTGTGTACATATATATTTAGAATAATTTTTCAATGTGGCTGGCTGCCGAGGCAACATTTATTCCTTTTTAGTTTTAAGAAGAATCAAATTCAGTATGAATTATGCATTTCGGTTTGCTTATCGAGGTAAAATCTTAAATATTCTCGAATAACATCTTGTGTCGTAATTCTCTCGATCTCGTTCACCAACTTGTTGATGATAATTTCTTTTGTTTTAACCATATGAATAAAATTGTGAAGTTGATTTAGTTGGCTTATTATATTCTTCCTCCTAGGTACTTACTAGTAAACCGGTTTCGTGATTTATCCGTCGACTGGTGAAAAATCACTTGGCGCCCAAAGCCTACATAATTAGGCTCGAATACGGTTCCTATCGAACCATCCCGTCTCCTGAGCGAGCCTATACGTACCGCAAGGGGGTACGTAACAAAATGACGTCAATGGCATGTTATTTGAAATTATTTCTCTACGTATGCCATGAGTACAGAAAATTATTTCAAAGTACTTAATAACTACCTGAGCAGTTTTTGATTTAATAGGAATGACTTCCGGATACTTAGAAAAAAAAAATCTACAACGACAAGATAATTTTTTCGATTTAATTCCATAATATCCACTGCTATTTTCTCAAAATGGATAGGACGTGACCTCGTGGGGTATCATTGGCTCTTTTCGTTCTGCATGTCTATACTTTTAACAAATCTCGCAACGCACGATTTTTGATTCGATTTCTTGGTTCTTATTGGGCCAATATACAAGACTTCTAGCTCTCATTTTAGTGCGTTCTACACCCTGATGCGCTTGGTGAAGCATATTTAAAATATCATGTCTTATATTAAATGGAATTGTTATTCTGTCGTTTAAATAAACTAATACATCATCCACATATAATACTTCTTTAAATTTCCAATAATATCGAACTTTTTCTTTTAATTTCTTCTTACTTTGAGGCCAGCCTTCCAGTAATATTCTAACTAATTCGTTCAGCACTACATCTTTTGCAGTTTCTTGTTTTAAACATAATTTTTTTTTATCGCTTACATTAACTGTGTGGACTATATATAGTTCGTTTAATTATTCTATTTCAGGATGATCAGTTTTTATATCAAAATTACGAGACAGAATATCTGCAATATAAAGGAATTTCCCAGGAATATATTCTAAAACTAGATCATATATCAAAAGCCTAATTTTCATTCGTTGCAGGCGAGGGGATGGAATTTGCCCTATGTTTTTTTTATAACTCCTAATAATGGCTTATGGTCTGTTTCAATCTTAACTTTATACTGAATTTCTTCTTCTTCTTTAGGATTTCATTAAGCTCCTGTTCATTCTCAGCAGCTATTAAAATATCGTCAATATAAATAGTCACTCCTGGTATATTGGCAAAATTTCTCTCATTCAATTTTTGGAAAATTTCGGGAGCAGTTTTAATTCCAAAAGGAAGTTTATTAAATTTAAAACATCCAAATGGTGTCGAAAACGTACATAGTTTACTAGAATCTTCATCTAGACTAACATGCCAATAACCATCTTTCAAGTCTGTACTGCATGCAGCGGAGGACACGTATACGGCGGCTTCATGAGTGGTGAAGAAAAGACGGACGAGATGCGACGAGAGAAAAAGAATAAGACATCTGTCTTGTTGTTCAAGTGAATCACGCGAGTGCAAGTCATACAGTGAAGAAAAATCGGAATTTTTTTGTAATATCGGCAGCGGAATTATAATCCTCACGGGATTCGATTTGGGCAATTACTTTGTAGAATAGACAAGAGACTACATCCATAAGCAGTAGCCACATTTCCATCGGGAAAATTTCAATAAGCCTGCCCAGACAGGGAAATGCAAGGCAGGACCTCGCGTTTTGGTCACTTTGAACCGCGTGTGATAGATTGGATGCAGTTTTTGAATTAAAAAAAAAACCATCGAACACGAGCCACTTTTAAGGGCAGCTGACAACTATTAATGTGTTTCAGCATCTAAATATACTGCATTTTCGGGGATTTTTGGCCTTAACCCGTTTTGTTGATTGACTATTAGTACAAATATTGGAATGAAACAATCGTACGCCACCCCACCCAAACAATAAGCAGTTCATAGTCATAACCGAAGTTCACAGCATCTGTGGTAAATATTCTGGCTGGACTCAAGTTGGCGTGCCTTAACTACGTATGTGCGTCTGAAGTCATTCTCTTCTCCAGAGTAAGTCATAAATTAGCTTAATTGCTTTAGCTTTGATAGTTTCACTTATGAAAATTATACGAATATACTTTTATAAGCACCTACTTTACATTATCGATAACTAGTTCGCGATGGATACGAACGCAAATTCAAATTTCAATAGTAAATGTCTCTATTCAGTCTACCTCCAGCAGACCAGTTTAAATAAAAAATTTAAACTTTTAACACTAAGCAACCCGAGGAATATTTGAAATTATTTCTTCGCTGGTTGGAAGGTAATTTTATATTGTGCATTTTTTCGATATCGCACTTGAAACTTTTAATCTTGAGCTAATATCATCCAGTAACAAGCACCAAGAGCAAAATAACGATTAAGTTTATTGATCTTCTTACAATCCTATTTATTACTTGTTACAAAAGTCTTCAGTGAGACTAAGTTTTATTGTATACAACAGACTGTAAGCTAAATTGATTCTCTTTGATAGCCTTTGTAATAAGAGAAAAAGGACTGCTTTTTATTAGTTGTTAGTTATACTGTATTTAATAAGCATTCAATAAGGTCAGTAAAAGATTCTAATTAGAAAGTTTCAATCAAGTTTCCTTCATGTAATGACTCTCCGTCTCACTCAAACTAGAATCTTAAAGCTAAGTTACGGTCTTACGGCAAGCTTTGGGTACACTAAAATCATTTTTAGTAGGTGAAAACAAATTTTTCGAAACTGGGTTTCTTGAAAAAAAAAAAAATTTTTTCCGTAATCTAAGAAATAATGTAGCAAGTGTTGTACCATTTTAGAATCCTTATTAAATGCGTCAATTTTTAAAGTTACTTGCCAGACTGGCGTAGTATTTTTTTTTTTCTACAGACAGTTAAAGTTCAACGAATTATTAATTTTATATTGTTGGTTCGCAAAATGTGACATTTTCTTCCAAGCTGGAGCAGTTGGCTTAGAACTTAAAGCAACAGGTTACATAAGCACTATTCGGGATTACATAAGAAGAATAAAACTGAAAAAACAAAAGTAAAGATTTGTAGCAACAGGAGCTAAAAAACCATCACAAGGTGTACATTTTCTCGAAAACAAAAGAAATGCCTATAATTTGCAAAATACATGACTTAGATTTTTTTTTATATTTTTCTGGTAACTGTTACGATTTGGTCTATCACCCGGTTCCGGCTTGACGTCGACTTACGGGACACCCTGTATATGTATACATATATCATTATTATTATTTTCTTTTTATTAATGTAATTAATTTAAACAGCAAACGCGGAAAATATTACGTCTAGGAAAGTTCTAATGCTCAGAAATGTGGTAATTTAAAATATATTTAAGACAATGAACTATTATAACGTAATTATGCTCTAAATACTTTTTATTTCTCCTTTCACTCTCCTGGAGCCCTCTTAGTGTGAAGGTCGTCTAGGTCCGCTACTTTTCTCTTTTCAGGTCAGCATAGGGACACTGACAGCTATCTGCCCTCAGTGTCGATTGGGTGATTGGGGCGAGCAGAGAAGTCCAACCATCGGCGCCTTCCCAATGAATGTTGGTAAGTGGTGTAAGGGTCCTTTAAGGACTGAATGTGTGCTACGGTCTTTTGTGTAGACAGGCACGAATTTATTTTTTATATGGCTGGTAGTAGCGGCAGGTTTTCGTGGAACCTCCCCACACTCTCCGCCAATAGCCGAGGCGAGCTAGCGGGCCGCCTTGTAGTATGCGCTGTCCACCGAGTGATCTGTCAGCTCATGCTGACAGTCTGGACTTCACGTCCAAGTCAAATCACTCTCAACATACTTCCATAACAAGTCAAGGACTGTGAAAATTTTCTTATTAGATAATTTTGCAGTTATCTCTTCAAAGGTAGGAATAGGGTATTTCTCCTCCTTTATAGGCTCATCTAAGCAAATGCGTATATTTTTGTATAGTTTCTCTACCACAACAATGTTTTACATCCAATCTGTTGGTTCATTTACTTTCTCTATTATTTTCCTATCACATAAATCGTCTAATACTGATCTGACCTTATTCTGTATTTTTAGTGGAATATGTCTAGCAGCTTTGATAACAGGACTTGCACCTTCTTTTAATACTATTTTATGATTTTCCACAAATTTTCCTATACCCTCAAATACATTTTTATATTTGACCAGCATTTCATCTTTTTCAATATTATTCACTGAGTCACACGTTTAATTAGATTCAGTTCCACACACGCATTAAGACAGAATATTGGAACGGAGTTCGAATCAACAATTTAAAACTTCTAGGACGAAATTGTATTACCAACGATGCACACTAACTCCACTTCTCCATTTGATTCTATTTCATGACCACCATATGCATGTAACGTTATTTCACTTTTATTTATTTTTATATTCTTAAGGTATTTGACATATTTTTTAGGAGGTAAATTTACTTCAGCGCCTAATTTAAATTTATTCAAGAGATCTTCTACTCGAATGTTTTGTAACCACGAACCACTGTTACTGTTCATAATTGTATCAATGTAAAAAAATTCTAACTTGCTTACGTTTTGCTGTTTTGTATCTATCTATTATTTATAGTATTATCCATATTGAAAAAGATGTCTTTCTTTTGTTTAAATTTAAAAATTATTATTTTTCTGAAGTATTTTTATTATAAGGAATTCATGGAGAAAATTAAGTTTTTTTTTTTTTTGTTTTATTGTACGGTTAAGCTAAGATAACTATGAATTACATTTTGTTAACAATAATATTATTATTACAATATAGATCTACTGATAATTACTTTACTATATATTTTTTTTTACTTCCTTGCTCTTTTCAGCTTATTCAGCACTTTCTTCGTGTTTCCTAGCAGGATTTCGCATTTTCTCTTTTCGGTGTTTGTTACTGCAATCTGTATTAGTTGTTTAAATTTCCTTATTTCCTCGTTAAGGAACGCTCGTCGGCCTCTACGTGCTGGTTTCAATGTTTTTGTTGTCTTTGAGCTCGTATGCCACTGCCTATATTCTTCAATTGTCAACCTTTTCGGGCCTGCCTTGTATTCTGGTATTTCTTCAGTTGACTTTGCTACTGGTTTCTCTATATATGGCTCTAGTATGTTGTCCGGGCGGTATCACGTTACGTTGTCGGTGTTTGCTTCTGGCTGCGTATACTTCACGATGTGCGCGCAGATTTTATCAAATGCTCTGCCGATTTGATTTTTCATTTCAGCTTTGGTTTATGGTAGCTGATGATATTGTTTTGAACTGATGATTATAGTTGATAGCCCACAGTCACGGTGGTCTTTAAGAAGTCGGCACGTTCTTTAGATGAAATTATCGCAGATTAACACTCGTCACCGTCGCCATGTGATAAACCAAATTTATATTTGTTGATATTTCTTTGGTATATTTAATAAATACACGAAGAACAGCCAATGGGCTTTACTCTTAACGTGATTTATGAGGAGCAGCTATTAGAGCATTAACTCCTTGTGTTTAGTTGGAGCGGCTATCGAAGCGCTTACTCCAGATATATAGATGGGGAGCAGCTAGGTAGCAGAGTTCCAGATTAAAATAAAACTCCGTGTTGCTTGATAACTTCAACTCAACTGTAACAGTGCTTTATTCTTATCCGGTTAATACTATTTATATATAATATATATTTTACTTAATCGATAATTATATGTATGGCTGTTAATTCTACGGTGCATATAATTACGAAAGTTGTAATATGCCCGACCTTGCATTTTTACTACGTGAAGAAATGCTTGACCCATATCTATACATTGTTTACCAAAGCATAGTGTCGCTGACAGCACTTATATGCATCAAGAATGATGCGTTGCATTTTCTTGCTATTTGTGACTTGTGTCACTAGGTCAAGTATGCATTTCGATAAATTGGTTTTTTGCAAGGTATTGCAAGATAATTGAATCAGGCACATTACAAAGACTAACGTTGTTTTACAGTTAATGGCAAGTTGATCTTCCTTGGAGGCGCCCCTACGGTGGAACCCCAGCAGCCAAACGTAAGTTGTTGCAAAAATGTCCTTTATATATTAATACAATTATATTCATTTTATAATTATGCGTATAATTAGAATATTTATTATATATGGTGGTCTGAAATCACCATCGTGTGAAATGTAACAAGTTATTACTAGATAGGTGTATCAGATGCCCACTTACCTTGTACGGGTCCACCCTCTTGTTAAAATAACGATTAGAGTAAATTCTTTCGACTTAGCAATAAACTAAATTCAAGAGCTCTATGGCAACACATTGTAAGGGCTATATGAAATGTCGTCCACTGTCATAATCCGGGTAATCAATTTTAAATGCAACAATCGTTTTTTATTGTAATTAATAAAAGAAAAAGGAATGTTAAGTAGCAAATGGTTACATACACTGGCGAGCAATTGGTTATGTATACCCTAATATTTTGAGTTTCCTAGAAGCCGGGGAGGTATAGCAAAACAAATTGATAATGGTTTTATTGCCTATGGAAATCCCAATCATAAAAGAAAATGGCGCCCAACGTGGGGCCACCTCAGTTAGACTGCGGCGTCTAAGTGTGACTGATGCTGGGGACTGAGATAGCTTGGAGCGTGTAGGGGAAATTCGCACCGTCATTTTTTTTAACTGAAAAAGCACGTACAGTATAATAACATCGAAAAAATTATCGTGCGAATTTCCCCTTATAGAGGGAAATTCGCACCGATGTAAATTTATTTACAGAAATCCCAAATTTATAAAGTTATAACATAGCGTAAAGGAATATTACAAAATATAATTTTAGAGATCCGACGGGAATTCTATACATTAAAGAATGCTCACATAAACATAATGTTATCTAGTAAGCAACTATACCTCGAGTTCAAGCAGTTCAACTTATAATCGAGAAGATTAACCTGTGTGCGAATTTTACAAGAGCAATTATTATAGTATGAGTTATGGCTTTGCATTTAAAACAGAGTGCGAATATCACAGGTGCAATTATTAGAAGAACAAATACGAGCATTATGAATTAAACAGGATACAAATGTCAGAGATGCAATTTTTGAAAATTCGAGCGATGGCATTTTACTTTAAACAGGGTGCGAATCTTGTACATGCAATTTTTGGCAGTTTGAGTGATAGCCTCCTATTTTAAATTAGGTGCGAATTTTACAGGTGCAATTTTCGGTAGTTCGAATGACAGCCTTGGACCTTAAACAGGGTGCGAATCTTATACATGCAATTTTTGGCAGTTCAAGTAATAGCCTTCTACTTTAAACAGGGCGTGAATATTACAAGTACAATTTTTGCCAGTTCGAGTGATAGCCTTCTACTATAAATAGTGCGAAAGTTACAGGTGCAATTTTTGAAAATTCGAGCGATTGTCATTTAATTTAATCAGGATGCGAATCTTATAGTTCGAATGACAGCCTTGTACCTTAAACAGGGTGCGAATCTTATACATGCAATTTTTGGCAGTTCAAGTAATAGCCTTCTGCTTTAAACAGGGCGTGAATGTTACAGGTACAATTTTTGCCAGTTCGATTGATAGCCTTTTATTTTAAATAGGGTGCGAATTTTACAGGTACAATTTTCGATAGTTCGAATGACAGCCTTCTACTATAAATAGGGTACGAATGTTACAGATGTGATTTTTGGCAGTTCGAGTGATAGCTTTCTGCTTTAAACAGAGTACGCATCATATAGATGCAATTTCTTTCCGCTTGAGAGATATAGCTCTCTAGTATATGTGTTTAGGAAACATGCATATATTGACCTAAAAGCAATAATTCCAATTGCAAAATCATTAACAGTTTCCGCTTAATATGTACTCATTTAAATTAATCAAATGTATTGAGCAATTCATTAATTTAAAAAAAAAAAACAAATTACCGATATAGGCATAATTCGCAGTTCATTACTCGCTGCCCATTAATAAATGTAATTATTGCTTAGTATGTAGTTCTCAAAATATATATAAATCGATATATTGTAAGAACATTTTCAGTGATAATAAAATTTTCCTAGAGTCACTAACAAGTTCTTTCTACGTCCCATCCGTAGCCTATCCTAATTATTATCTCGCGCCCCCACCAGTGGTAAGCGCAAGTAATATACCTAACCAAATCAGTCCGCTCATCTACCATTGAGCTATACATGGTTCTTCGAGCCTATTAAAATACAAAAGCAAGTAAAGAACCGCCCGAGTTCTTAAAAGAAATCTACGTAAAAAAAAAAAAAGACAACAGAAGCACTGTAATATCGTCTTACAAAACAATATTCAACTCCAAACTGACCTACCACAATGGAAAAACTCGGTTCACAGCAAGTAAAAACTGGTACCGCCATATGCGATCAACTAGAAATAATAAGAAAAGAGCCCATTGATAGGACAGAGAATTTCATAAAAAAGAAAGAAGATACGATTAACAACCTCTGGGAGACATTCAGCCAAAAACATCAAGAGATCGTCGCATTAAATTGCCCAGAGCACGAGTACTTCACCAAAAGTTATTACCAGCAAGTGGAGACGGCAAAACAAAAAGCAATTGATAAGCTCAGCACCTACGCTGCCGCTTTAAGTGGGTCATCAAATTTCACACTACCGATACGTCAGAGAATGGGGCAAATATCGAAGATAATATAAAAAATTTTGATGAGAAGGTAAATTCGCTACGTTGCAAAAAGGAAAAAATTCGCATTGACTCATTTCGTAAACAATTACAACAAATAAATGTGGGTGACGAAATAAGTAATAATACCATAGAATTTTATTGCAAAACGCTAACCGAAGATTGGAGATATTTGGAATCCCTACATGATGAAACTCTGATGTATCATGAAGAAACCGATGACGTGCCATACACGAATAACGAATTTGATGAACTAAGGAGCACTTATATGAGAATGGTTATTGAACTTCAAGAGAAGAAAACAACAAATATAACCAACGCAGCTGAAACTTGGACTGCATTTCACGACATATTCATGAGACTAATTCACTGCAACAAAAGATTGGCAAATGTCGAGAAAATGCAATATTTAAAAACAAACCTAAAAGGCGAAGCAGGCAAGCTCTTGAATCACTTGGAAATCTCTGACAACAATTATACGATGGCTTGGGAGATTATTAAAGAACGATTTGAAAATAAGAGAAAATTGCTATCAGTCCACATTCAGACGTTACTTACATTACCCAAATTAGAAGTGGAATCATCTAACGGGCTTAAGAGAATCCACGACACAATGAAGGAGTGTTTGCATGGAATAACGAATCTCGGGGTGGACACCACAAGTTGGGCTCCACTAATAATACACCTTATGCTACAAAAGTTCGATTATGACGCTGAAGTTATATGAGCAATCCCATGCAAGTGCAAAAGAGATTCCATCATATGAAGTATTTTACATATTCCTCACAAGAAGATTCCAATCTTTAGAAGCCATAGGTGAGAATAAGAATCGTAGTCATCATTCCCAAAGGCAACAATTCAGGCACTCTGAGAGACCTAGATCTCCTATTGTACGCAACTACTTAACAACAGCCGATCCGAAATGTCGTTATTGCCAAAAGATGCATATAATCTACAATTGCGCAGAATTCCTATCCCTGGATGCCCAACAACGCAATGAGGCCTTAAGACGAAACAATTTATGCCGAAATTGCATCAACCATTCCATGGACGAGAAATGTAGAAGCCGCCGTCACTGCAGTATATGCCAAAAGCCACACCATACACTTCTCCATCAACCACCAAATTATGGCAAGCCAAGACAGTTACATTTACAAAATACACTGGCAGAGCAAGGAAATGAAGTGCTATTAACTACAGCCCTGATTAAGGCGACCTCATCCAACGGGAAACAAGAACTGCTTCGCATATTAATCGATACAGGTTCCCAAGCATCGTTTATCACAGAACAGGCCGTTCAAATGCTATCATTGCCTAGAACAAAAACTCATGTCAAGTTATCCGGGTTAGGAGCCACAGAAGCGCCAACAGCATTAGGGAAGGTAGACGTTTAACTTCAGCCACGATTTTCATCAGTTTTCCAGATCAACGTCGAGGCACTCATACTACCAAAACTGACAAAGCAACTACCAAGTACTGTTTCTACCGTTTCCATACCATGGAAAAATTGTTTACTTGCAGATCCAACCTTCAATCAACCTGGACCTATAGACATGATAATAGGATCTGACTCGTACACCACCATTGTGCTGAATGGAATCCGAAAATCAAATAAAAATATATTAGCACAAAACACGGAATTCGGATGGATAATCTCCGGCAAGATACCACATAGGCAAGAACAAGTCAGACTAGTAGCCATGATATCCCAGACGGATGTAGATGACCAATTAAAACGTTTCTGGGAAATTGAAGAAACGCCAACCGAGTCCAGCACCAACTCAGACGATGATACATGTGAGCAACACTATCGAAAAACTCATGTTCGCAATGCAGATGGGCGATATACTGTTCAAATTCCATTTAAGGAATTATCGAAACCGCTAGGAGAATCCAGAAAACAAGCATTGGCCCGGCTAATCCAAACCGAAAAGAAGTTCTACTCGAATAAATATATAGAAGAAGAATACAAAAAATTCATGGCAGAATACATATATTTAAAGCATATGGAGTTGGTCAAAAATCCAAAAGAGACATCAGAAGCTGCGCATTATCTTCCCCACCAAGCAGTGCTAAAGACTGATAGCACTACCACCAAATTACGCGTTGTATTTGATGCATCTGCAAAAACTTCTACAGGTATTAGCCTAAATGATAACATGCTTGCCGGACCTCGGTTGCAGCCGGACCTATATCAGATACTTCTCCGTTGGCGAAAGCATCGATACGTTTTCTCAGCTGACATCGAGAAAATGTATCACCAGATTAAATTAGCAGAAGCAGATCAAAATTATCATAGAATACTTTGAAGATTCAATCCGAATGAACCTGTGATGGAATATAAATCAACAACCGTGACTTATGGAACAACATCTGCTCCCTTCCTGGCAGTTCGGACCATACAACAACTAGCCAACGACGAGAAAGATAACTACCCTCAAGCCAGTAAGAGTGTGTTTAGAGACTTTTACGTGGATGATGTAATGTCTGGAGGCAATACGTTGGAAGATGCTAAACTACTTCAAACCGCACTTATAAGTCTACTAAAGGCTGGTGGTTTTAAATTAAGGAAGTGGACAAGTAACCACCAACAAATTTTAAAAACAATACCAGAGGATATACGAGAAAAAAGAATTTTGACAATCTCTGAAGACAAAACCATCAAAACTGTTGGCATTCACTGGAATCCAACATCGAACACTTTTCATTTCAAGGTGAATGCCAGCATATCAACAGAAATATTAACCAAAAGACTAATGCTATCAAAGATAGCTCAGATCTTTGATCCACTTGGATGGATTACGCCAGTCACATTACGTGCAAAACTTATGATCCAAGAGTTATGGAAATCAGGCATATCCTGGGACGAAGTTCCTCCTCCAAAAATAATGTCTGAATGGCTAAGTTACCAACAAAAAATGTCGAAATTGGAAGAATTAAAAATCCAACGATGGATAAACTACGATCCAAATCTTGAGAAAATAGAACTACATGGATTCAGTGATGCCTCTGAACACGCCTATGCTGCAGCCATCTGCTGTAAATCAATAACAACAGCCGGAAAATCCGCAATTCAACTACTTACAGCAAAATCTAAGGTAGCCCCAGTTAAATCAAAATTAACAATCCCACGATTGGAGCTGTGCGGTGCTGAATTATTAAGCAGATTAATGGAACAATCCATAAAAACCTTAGAGCTAATAAACCCGACGATATACTTTTGGTCAGATTCTATGATAACCATTGCTAGAATCAAAGGAACTACCAAGAAACAAACCATTTTTGAGGCAACCAGGATTGAAAAGATTCGAGCAACAAGTAGTCCAGATCAATGGAACTATGTCAAAACAGATGATAATCCAGCAGACTGCGCATCACGAGGAGTCAATCCAGACCAAATTAAGGAACACAAGCTCTGGTGGAGCGGACCCTCGTGGCTTAAATTAAATAAAGAATGCTGGCCAAATCCAGCAATCCAAATAATCGATAACTCCGAGGACTTACTCGAAAAGAACATCACGGTGGTAACAAGTATAGTATCGCCAAACATCCCCCTTTGCAAATTCTCATCATTAAAGAAATGCATCAGAGTAATTGCCTACTGCAAACGCTTTATCGACAGATGCAGAAATATCAATATCCTGGCGGGTAAGAATCCTTCAAGCCAGGAGCTTGAAAGGGCCCACGATATTATAATTGGTTATATTCAACGTATAGGCTTCGCAGAAGAAATTCAAAGGTTACAACAAAAGAAAGCAGTATCAGCAAAAAGCAAATTACTTCCGCTAAACCCATTTATTGACGAAAAAGGCATATTACGGGTTGGTGGACGCTTGGAGTATTCAATACTTCCTTACGAAGAGCGTCATCCAGCAATTCTACCACATCAATCCCACCTCACACAACTTATCATACAAGATGCCCACCTCAAGACATTGCATGGAGGAAATCAGTCAACACAAGCCTACTTACGTCGAAGGTATTGAATAACGAATTCTCGCAGTCTTATAAAAAGGTTCATCCATAACTGCAAGATCTGTTTCCGTGCTAAGGCACAAACAAGTCAACAGATTATGGGAAATCTACCGTCACCACGAGTAATACCATCACCACCGTTCACGCACACAGGCGTGGATTATGCTGGACCTATACAACTGAAAGCCTCAAAAGTTGCAAGAACGAAGCTGTACAAGGGATATATAGCAGTATTCGTGTGCCTATCCACCAAAGCCGTTCATATTGAAGCCGTAAGTGATCTAACGAGTGACGCATTCATAGCAGCTTTCAAGAGATTTACGGCTAGAAGAGGTCACTGCAAACACATATATAGTGACTGCGGCACTAACTTCATTGGTGCTCAGAAAATACTTGAAAAAGACGTACATCTAGCTATTTAAATGTCCACACAGGAAGTAGCAGATTTAATTGCATCCGACGGGACACAATGGCACTTCAACCCACCATCTGCACCTCATATGGGTGGACTGTGGGAGGCTGGAATAAAATCCATAAAGTACCACTTAAAACGAATAGTGGAAGATGTAGCACTTACGTTCGAAGAATTAACAACAATCTTAAACCAAATTGAAGCAAGCCTCAACTCACGACCACTCTGCCCCCTAAGGAATGATCCATCAGATTGCAACGCTCTAACCCCTGGTCACTTCGTAATGGGGAGGGCACCAATAAGTCCACCCCATGTAACAAACGAAGAAAAAACGCATAGTTGCTTCACAAGATGGAAGATGGTAAACAAGCTTAGTGATGACTTTTGGAAAATTTGGTCAAGTGAATATTTATCCCGACTTCAGCAGAGACCAAAATGGAGAAAGGAAGAAATCAACTATAATATTGGTGAATTAGTATTGGTGAAAAACGAAAATTTACCTACTTCAAAATGGAGATTGGCAAGAATAACAGCAGTACATCCTGGAAAAGACGATAAAACACGGGTAGTAACATTGCGTTGTGGAAACAATACAATATTGAAACGACCAATAGCAAAACTGTGCCGATTACCGATGGAAGTTAGTATGAATTAGGAACTATCAAAATTAAAAGAACATACCCAACTTAACGACATAATCACGCACTCCATTCAAATTGACAATAACCTTGCCGCAACAAATGATAAATCACCGAAGAAAACGGAAGCAAGTAAAAGGAAGCTGTCCGATCCAGCTCATGTCGAACTGAAAAGAAAAAATATATACAAGATATTGAACAAGCAAAACAACTTGGAAAGAAGAGATATATACAGGAGATTGAACAAGCAATTCTCCAAAGAAGTCTACAAAGCCATAAGAAAGTTCGAATCCGCCCAGTCAGCGGATACAGCAATCTAGTACCGTTAGAAAAGCAACAGTTAGCCAGAGAAAAATATGAAGCACTGAAGTCATCATTAAGAGCCGAGCATGATCAAGCTACGACTAAAAGACAGGGAAAACCGCCATCATTGTGGAATTCAACTATGACTTGCCTAAGTCTTCTCTGTGTAATATCTTTAGGGAACTGCGCATATACCATAACTCATCCACAACCAGGATTATACATCGAAGACATCGGAGAAGCAAGACTTCGTCGTGGAACGCTACAAGTTGAACTGACGTTACCACTCAATACAATAGCAGACAGTTATCGAGTCAAAAATACGATCAGGCAAATGCAAACGGTTTGCGATGTGTCGGTGAAGGTATCTGAGGAAGTACATTGCGAAGAATTGCTCCATCATCGAAAAAAAGAGGACTTCTTGGCGAAGCGCTACAATACGTCTTCGGAGTAAATGACCAAGTTTTTACTGATATCTCCACCCTACAACAAAATCAGCAGACATTGCAGCAAGCATCATTGCATCAATCATCCATTATGTTGACAACAATCTCCCACCTGAATGATACGGAAACACGCATTACAGAGAAAATAAATTCATTCACAACTAAGTTAAATAGCGCATTGAAAGAAATTAATGCAGATCAAGGTTGTTTCTCAAAGATCAACACCAACGTAATAAATCTACACATTTTAACCGCATACCAACTAGCAACAAATTTATTGAATGAATTAGAAAGACAGTATGTAGGAATCCTCGCATTCCTATTAGGAAAGGGCAGTCTGCTTGAATTTATACCACCAAGTAAATTAAGAACCATTATTAAGGATGCATCCAGCAAACTCCCAGGCAGCCTTTATATCACAAACGTTCCAGAAGACAGAATAAACACATCCAGGAACACATCAAGCATTACTCTACTTGGATACTTCAACATAATCGAAGCAGACCAATACAGTATAATTAAGATAACACCTATTCCAAAGAGATTAGAGAACAATACATATTTGATAGCTGATATACCAAACACAATACTCGCTATCAACTATAATATACAGACATATTTTGAACTTTCCGAAAATGAGCTTAAGGGCTGTATTAGCGAGGATAAACATCTGCTATTATGTATACCAACCACCATCAGCAGTATAGAGACAAATCCCAACTGTATAGTGGATGAAATCTATAATCGCCAAGAAAAACAACCTTGTCCAGTCAAGGCGTTAAAAGTACCAAGTATTATATGGAAGCATCTATACATGGCTAATACATAGTTATTTATCGCTACATCTCCTATTGTAGCAGGCATAAAATGCAACGGAATTCGAGAAGATGTTGAATTAAAGGGAACTGGTATCATTCAAATTACAAGGGAATGCGTCATCAAAACAAAGAAGAACACTCTAATAGCTGAAGTTTTCCATAATACATCTGCACGCTCGTCGTTCAGTAAACCAATGGATCTAAACATCACGAAAAGCAAGAGTACTGCACTTCAGGAGCCTGAGTTACTACAAATGGAGCCCGTACTTAAATCATCATTACAAACAATCGGTCATCATTCACTTTCCGCACTCTCCGCTGTCATTATCACACTAGCAGCAATATCAGCAATCACCATAATCAAGACGAAATACAAGTGTAAAAAACCACGGCCAGCAGCTCGTAATCCAGACTTCGTCTTAAGGGTGAACGCGTCCACTCCAACAACACCCCGCCATACACCTACAATACATAAGGATTCAACGGTAGAGGCGCAGAATGTTTAGGAAACATGCATATATTGACCTAAAAGCAATAATTCCAATTGCAAAATCATTAACAGTTTCCGCTTAATATGTACTCATTTAAATTAATCAAATGTATTGAACAATTCATGTAATTATTGCTTAGTATGTAGTTCTCAAAATATATATAAATCGATATATTGTAAGAACATTTTCAGTGATAATAAAATTTTCCTAGAGTCACTAACAAGTTCTTTCTACGTCCCATCCGTAGCCTATCCTAATTATTATCTCGCGCCCCCACCAGTGGTAAGCGCAAGTAATATACCTAACCAAATCAGTCCGCTCATCTACCATTGAGCTATACAATATGTATCAATTAGAATTAAGTGCAAGCCTTCTTTTTTAACTTTTGAATATATATCATTCCAATAGAGAAGATATTTGTTTCCCGAGTTTGATGTAAAAGTATTATAAAGGTATTATTAAAACTATTACCCAAACTACCAAAAATTGCATGTATAAGATTCGCACCCTGTTTAAAGTAAAAGGCTAACGCTCGTTTTTTCAAAAATTGCACCAGTAACTTTCGCACCTTATTTATAGTAAAAGTCTATCACTCGAACTTCCAAAAATTGTACCTGCAATTTTCTATTTAAAATAGAAGGCTATTACTCGAACTGCCAAAAATTGCATGTATAAGCTTAGAATATAGAGACAACAGGAAGTGTTGATACCTGTAAAATTCGTGTGCATGAGCGTGGATTTTTTCAGGGTCCCGTGAAGTAGGTCAGCAGTATATTGAAGAAAGAGACAAATGTATTTCCACCGAGATTTGTTTACGTTTATGACAGCTGAGAAACTCTCAGGGTATATAGGTGTAGTAACAGTGAATTAGAACATTTTCGATGGGAGCAAACATAATATTTTCAACCATATATCTTGTTGCCCCGCTCTCTATATTGATTCTACTACACGGCTGTACTGAGCATTCACTACAGCGGCAACAGATACTCACACAACCAGAATTTGACTACATCAAATTTGGCTTATCACACTTCCTGTACTCTCTATATTCTAAGTGTATAAGACTCGCACTCTGTTTAAAGTAGAAGGCTATTACCCGAACTGCCAAGAACTGCATGTATAATATTCGCACCCTGTTTAAAGTAGAAGGCTGTCATTCGAACTACCGAAAATTGCACCTGTAAAATTCGCACTCTATTTAAAACAGAAGGCTATTACCCGAACTGCCAAAAATTGCATGTATAAGATTCGCACTGTTTAAAGTAAAAGACTATCGCTCGAGTTTTCAAAAATTGCACCTGTAACATTCGCACCCTATTTAAAATAGAAGGCTATTACTCGAACTGCCAAAAATTGCATGTATAAGATTCGCACTGTTTAAAGTAAAAGACTATCGCTCGAGTTTTCAAAAATTGCACCTGTAACATTCGCACCCTATTTAAAATAGAAGGCTATTACTCGAACTGCCAAAAATTGCATGTATAAGATTCGCACCCTGTTTAAAGTAAAAGGCTATTACCCGAACTGCCAAAAATTGCATGTATAAGATTCGCACACTGTTTAAAGTAAAAGGCTATTGCTCGAATTTTCAAAAATTGCACCAGTAATTTTCGCACCCTATTTATAGTAAAAGGCAATCGCTCGAATTTTCAAAAATTGCACCTGTAACATTCGCACCCTATTTAAAATATAAGGCTATTACTCGAACTGCCAAAAATTGCATGTATAAGATTCGCACCCTGTTTAAAGTAAAAGGCTATTACCCGAACTGCCAAAAAATGCATGTATAAGATTCGCACACTGTTTAAAGTAAAAGGCTATCGCTCGAATTTTCAATGATGTTTAAGATTCGCACCCTGTTTAAAGTAAAAGGCTATTACTTGAACTGCCAGAAATTGCATGTATAAGATTCGCACCCTGTTTAAGCTAGAAGACTGTCATTCGAAATACCGAAAATTGCACCTGTAAAATTCGCACCTAATTTAAAATAGAAGGCTATTTTCAAAAATTGCATTTGCGACATTCGTACCCAATTCATAGTGTTCTTATTTGTTCTTCTAATAATTGCACCTGTATATTCGCACACTGTTTTAAATGCAAAGCTATAACTCACACGATAATAATTGCTCTTGTAAAATTCGCACACAGGTTTATCTTCTCACTTATAACTGAACTTCTTGAACTTGAAGCTATAGCTACTTACAAGATAACATTCTGTTTATGTGAACATTCTTTAAGGTATAGAATTCCCGTCGGATCTCTAAAATCATATTTTGTAATATTCCTTTACTCTATGTTATAAAATTTATAAATTTGTGATTTCTATAAAAAAATACACAGCGATGCGAATTTCCCGGTAAATTCGCACGATCATTTTTTTGACTTTTTTATACTGTATGTGCATTTTTATTTAAAAAAAATTACGGTGCGAATTTCCCCCAAAAGGGTGACATTCGCTCAAGACTGAATTTTTGTTGAGATCTTTCCCGCTGGCCTTCTGCTATGGAAATGGTAGGTGGCCTCACAGCAATTTCTTGTATGTGAGATGACTTTTTGGCTTTTACCTAACTAGTTTATCAGACTCATGGCTTTGCCCAACTGGAAGATTAGTTAGACATAGCATCAAAGGAAGGAGTTGTTGGAGGATGGAAGTGATGCTGGAGATCTTCAGTAATCAGGAGCTGGCATATTGCTAACTGCCTGGCTGAAGAATCTCTAGCATCATTTTCAGTCGTTGACATCTCCAACCCGACTTTTCCAAGATTTCTGTGAGAATTTACACTACTTACCTTTACGTATAACTTCTGACCTGATTTTGAGAGAGTGAACCTGGGAGACCTTTGCTTTGAGTAGGCTCTTGGAGAGAGGGGGAGCATTTTAATGATTGTCGTTGAGACAACGTAAGTTTAGCTCATAGAGGATTAAGATCGTTTTGATTTTTGCAATAGTAGAGTTTAGCTCACCGCAATATATCTGGACTGCAGAGCAGTGTTTCTGTCCTTTTCGATTTTCTTTTTGCTAATGCGATTATGCGACGTTAGCTTCCAGTATAGTCCTATATTTTTCATGTTTAAATTCCTCCTAGGATTAGATTTGTTAGAGCCCTATGGACGAGAGCTCTCCTTGGATTTTTTTTTTGCTTTTTGATTAAGTGGCAACACTGAAGTTGCACAATATAGTTTATTTGAACATCAGCCCTCCATTGATGGGAAATTTTTTTTTTTTTTGAATTTCAGGATCAGTAAGATCTGGTTCTATTGATTTTGACCACCCCGGATTTTCTTTGGATTTTTTCCAAATTTTGTACAATAGCTACTATGCGAACACCACCTCAGGCAACGGACATTCCAACACAGCTGCCCGGACAATGCACCATCTGTCAGGATGGAGACTGGTCAGCCAAAAGGAAGCCAGTAGAGACTGTTTGTGGACATGTGTTCCACAAGACATGTTTACGAACTGTTCACCTAGTTTAACTGTCCGAATTGTAGGCGTCGTCTCACAGAGTACACAGAGACTTCACGGTCTACACAGGTGCCGTTCCGAAAAAGACTTCTACGAAGCCTGTAAATCAAGAATTTCAACAGTCCGTGCCTGCATTCAATCTGCCTCCATTAAAAATTCCACCGCCAAAACGTGGATATTTGTCTCCGAATGTACAAAATCTACATTCAACAACCTTTTCACATCCGATTCGAGGATGAATAGTTCAGCACCTGCTATTCGGGTTCAGGGCCTAGTTGCTTCAGAAGCATTGATGAGTGAACCTTCGAATTCAGATACAAGACCTAATACGAAAGGAAATCACACACAGTATGGGTGTAGAGCGCATCAACACACACACACCATTAAAATAAATTAAGCAAATCATACAAGACACCCATAAGGTGATTCACTGCAGTACATGCAGAAAGAATAAAACAAAAAGAACATTGATCAGGCAAAACACCCATAAGGTGATTCACAGCATTCTTTTGTATATGCAGAATGCCATACAAAATGTTAAAATAAAACAAAAGCTATGTCCACCTGTTTATGGACAAGCGAAGTGCATTAAGCACTTATGAGTGTCATGTATCAATGAATACACGACGGCAAAGCTTTACGCTATGCCTTTGCTTTGCAATAAGAAAAGCAAAAAACCAACAGCATATGGTACGATAGAGTAAACGATCAATGAAAAGCATTACATTGTAGCTTTCTTTGTTTACTTCTACCTGGCTGAAACTTTGCGTAATGCCCGCTGTGCATGCACAGCAATTATGATCAATAATTGAATATAGCAATGGCTGAAGGTGTGTGATTGGTTGAAATTATAGAAATAAGTAATGTCAGCACTTTTCATAATGTATAAATTCAGTGTAATTATATGAAATAAATCAGAGTTTTTATCAAACCCACGGGTGCGTATCTATTCTAGATCCTAACTGCGAGCTCCCTAGCTCCAACATGGCTGCACCTAAAGGTAACTGGGCTCTCTAGCTCTACCTTCTTTTTATTTATCTGGCTATGCTAACAGTGAGCCCTATAGCTCCCACTTGGAATATTCGCTTGGCTAACCGAGAGCTTCATCGCTCCTATCTGTCAAGCACACTGTTTCACAGCGCCTTAGGAAGCACTTGGACAGTGAAATAAGAAGACTTTAATATTTCTTTTCATTGTCAGGTTTGAACAATAAAGGAATAAGTTTTCTACATGGGTATTCTGAGAGATGAAATTTTTAACCATCTTAATCAGCCAGCTCCTGCTGCGCCCATTCCGCCGGTAGATACTACTAGGCCACCACCACCTATGGGTGCGCCTAGAGTACAACACTTCTGAGGAGTCGATGCCTAATAATAACATCCCTCAGGCACAGGCATATCAAAATGATAGACCTCCACGAAATTCATGGACACGACGATCAGGTAGCCCCATACGTAGATGGAGCCTCTCGTATAGCGGTGATAGTTCGAAACTTTCTGTAGATGAGTTTGTCTTCCGAGTGGAAGCACTCACCTACTCGGCGCTCGAAGGAGATTTTGATCTCCTGGTTAGAAATATCAGCACGCTGCCCGTAGGTCCAGGCGTGGAATGGTACTGGTCACTGCTCCGACAGAGCACTACGCCAACCTGGGAGTATATAAGGACCGCTATCAGTCTGAATGGGGAGTCCCCAAGGATGATTTAAAAGTGCGAATACAATTGATGTCTCGTAGACAGAGAACTGGCGAGTCCTTTGCAACTTACCACCAACAGCTGCAGACGTTAATGCCAGATAGTGAATTTCTGGAGATAGTTAAGTCCAACTTATTGCCAGAGATTCAAAACAAGATCTGTCTGCTTCCTACTAATACCATTGGACAGCTGAGATCACTCCTAACACAGATTAAAGCTACGCAATTGCGGATTGCAACTGCTGATGTACCTATATTACCCGGACGTGACAATAATATGATAGACCTGTCAGCTATCTCGAATAGACCAGCAACAATCTGTTGGAATTGTGACCAGCAAGGCCACTACTATCACGAATGTCTGCAAGAAAGACAACAAGTGTTCTGCTATGGATGCGGATGCACAAATGTCTTCAAACCAAACTGTAGGCACTGCTTGGCAAAAAACGAGAGACGAGTCGGGAATCCCAACACCCTTTCTCGACCAGTTTCAACGTCTCGAACGGCAACAGCTGTGACTACTCCAATTCAAGCCTTGAATAGGGAGGAAGGTCCGCTCCATCAGCAGACCTCAACGACAAATCATTGAATTGTCCGTTGATGGAATCGGAGAACCTGATAGACTTCTCCGCAAATTTTCAAGCTCCCGTTTCCACCCGTAGCGAACCAGCGACACTTTTACTAGACACTTCCTTAGAAGAGTCTTTAATTTTCGACGTTCATTTGAAACCAACCGTACTGTCTTCTGGCGACGTTGCTGAATGGGAGGTTCAGTCTCCTGATATTTCGATACTAAAACGGCCACCAAGCTCTGTTATGACGAGTCGGCGTGAGCCTGTTTTATATCCATTGACGCCGTAACATACGCGTTTACAAAATTACAATAGAGCAAGAGATCGTATCTTCTCTTCAGTAGCTGAACTTGTTGGAATAATGTATCCCGATTTGGATCTATATAAAAGAAAGAAACGATCAACTGTTCGTTGGCTTGAATATTATCGACGAATTCAGTCAGAACGAAAGAAACTGGCCCACATTTCAGTGTCAATGCCAGATGACATTCGGCCGTATGCCGAAGTTACGTTGCTAGGGCAAACTGTGACTGGGTTGCTTGATAGTGGTGCCACTGTCAGCATCCTGGGCCAGGGAGCTGATAGTGGTGCCACTGTCAGTATCCTAGGCCAGGGAGCTTTAGAGAGACTGGCGGAAGCAAACGTCGAATGGAGGAGGTATTACACTCAAGTGCAGGAGCTACTGGTCCCATGACGTATGTCCATCGTCATGTGGACTTGGACATAACTTTTCGTGGTAAGACCCAAAATGTGCGTTTTTACGTGGTTCCTGGGATCACACAAGCACTATATCTGGGAATAGACTTCTGGCGTCTACTTGGGTTGGCTCCATATGCCCTGGGTATAGTTGCCGAAGTGCTGCCAAGCCAATTAGCTGCCTCAGACACTGACTACCACGTTCTTTCGGTTCGAGAAAGTCAACGTTTAGAAGCCACTAAACTGCTTTTTCCTTCCTTCGCCTCTTTAGGCTTGGGAAAAACATCCTTGGTCACTCACAAGATCGAGACGAATGACGCAACTCCGATAAAACAGAGATTTTATCAGCTGGGTGTGATAGAGGAGAGCCAAAATCCTTGGAGCTCTCCAGTTGTACCAGTGCGGAAGCCTGGAAAGGTCCGGCTTTGTTTTGACGCTAAGAATGTCAACTCCGATACCAAGAAGGACGCCTATCCGGTGCCGCAAATAGACTTCTGAGTCGACTTCCTCCTGAAATTACATCACAAGCCTGGACTTGAAAGACGCTTTCTGGCAGATCCAACTAGACACTGATTCCAGAGAGAATACCGCGTTTACTGTACCTGGTGATCCTCTCTATCAGTACACAGTGATGCCATTCGGCTTATGCAACGCTCCACAAACTATGTGCCGACTTATGGATAAGGTCATCCCGTTCGATCTTCGTGAGAATGTTCTCGTCTATCTAGACGACTTATTAATCTTGTCATCAGACTTCGACTCTCATCTCACTCTACTATCCCGCGTAGCGAATTGTTTGAGGAAAGCCGGCCTCACTATCAACGTAGAGAAGAGTAAGCTCTGTATTACAGAGACAAAGTACTTGGATTTTAATGTCGGAAAAAGAGGAATAAGAACTGATCCCGATAAGATTTCAGTCATAGTTGACTATCCGTTACTTAAAACTGTTCGGCAAGCCCGACGCCTACTAGGTATGGCGGGATGGTATCGTCGATTAATTTCGAACTATGCTGATTTAACTGCCTTCATAACTGACGCTTTGACGAATCCTAGTCAGTTCCAATGGACTCCCGAAGCCCAAACGTCTCTGGAATTATTGAAACAGAAACTTACCTCTGCTCCGTTGTTAGTGAGTCTGTGGCGACGCGGAACACTTTTAACGAAAATACTTTTATGCGTTGAGCCGCTGTATTGACCTGATTGTTAATGACACTTCTAAATTATTACGGTTCCTGAAAATCCACCTTGTGCAGTGTGATCAAGTAGTTTCCATGTATTAGTAAGTAGGCATAAAAAAAATAAGTAAAACAATGTTAGTTTTTTAAGTCACTCTCGTTTCAATCTTGTAAGAGGAAACATCTAAAAATAATTAAAAAAAAATAATAAAGAAATAAATAGTATCAATCACCGTTCATTATTACTACAACGTTTTTCGAGCAAACCAGGGAATAGAACCGATGCCGATGTACAGCATTACGGCGTTCCAGGAGAAGAAAATATTGTAATCGCATTAAATAAGCTTCTTTCTTTTTGTAGCACTAGCTACAGCTGACGGAGGATAAAAAAAATCTTTCTAGATTTTCTTCTGCCTACGCAGATTCATTAGCCGCGTGCTACTCAGAGCACCCGGTCCAAGAAATTCCTTAGTATGCCAATCCTCAACACAAATTAAGTGGAATATTTGCTATCCTATGGGATAAGACTATATACATAACCAGAATTGGTGACCCCGACGTGATTGGATGGAGAATTCAAGCCAACCCGGTCTCAATTAATGGACAAATTTCGGCAAAACCAGCCAGAGCATTCACCAGTTACCCGTCACCGTAACTAGCAATTAATAAAGCAAGCCTTTTGTCTAGAGTATTCACCAGTTACGCGTCACCGTAACTAGCAATTAATAAAACAAGTCTTTTGTCTAGAGCATTCACCAGTTACCCGTCAGCATAACTAGCAATTAATAAAGCAAGCCTTTTGTCTAGAGTATTCACCAGTTACTCGTCAGCGTAACTAACTTTCGTCCAGAGCATCCATTATTTACCCGTCAGCGTAACTAGCAGCTAATAGGTCAAGCCTTCTACACAGAGATAACATCAGTTGCCCGTCTGTGCAACCAGCGTGCTGAAAACACTGCGTCTATTCAGTGGTTATCTCAGTTAACACAGAACTGGGATAAAACAAGAAAATCAACATTATTCGATTTTCGTCTCAAAGAAGAAAATATCACAAGACCAGGAGTGTCTAGAACGAATCCAGGAGGAGAAGAATTTTAATAATTATACAGCAATAAGTACGAACCAGCTGAAAGAACTATAAGGTCAGAAATTATACGTCATTTTAATAAAATATTATAATATAATCTATTACCTAGTACTAATCTAACTTTCACCAGTTTTTGATTTTCTTTTTATTTTTGTTGTTGTAAATTGTTCACCTTACACAAAGCCTTGGTTTCACATCTCTCGATTCTCTTTTTTTTTTTCATCTACACCCAAGATGATCAATCCAGCGGATAATGGAATCAGTGGCAGTGGGGACTCATTAGTCGGCTCAAACTCTCTCGAATCCAGTGCGTCCTCGTCATTTGCTCCCCCTCCGGCGTTATGTGCCGTCTCAGTAAAAGTCGTACCATTTTGGAAAAGTTGTCCTGGTCTGTGGTTCCGTCACCTAGAATCACAATACCACCTAGCAGGAATCACACAGGACACAACTAAATTCGCTCATGTTGTTAGCGCCCTAGACGAGAGTGTTATACATCCGGTGAGCGACATTGTCGACGAACCTCCCCAAAATGACAAATACACTAAAATTAAGGACATGTTAATCTCTCGACTCTCTGGTAGCGAGAATCAAAAATTGAAACAACTCCTCACAGAACTCTCCTTAGGAGATTCTCAGCCTTCCCAATTACTAAGACAAATGCGATCCCTCAGCAGGAATGAACTCGGAGAAGCAGGTCTAAAATCGCTCTAGCTCCAAAGATTGCCAACTCACATGCAAGCCATTCTTGCATGCAACCCTGGTCCTTTGGAAACGTTAGCGGATTGTGCCGACAAGATTGCAGAGGTTAACCCCAGTCGCGAGGTCTATGCTGTCACGCCCATCTCCAAGAGTTCTGATCAAACATTAGAAGAACTTAGGACACAAGTCAACGAGTTATCTAAGCTGGTCGAGAAGTCTTTGTCATTCCGCAGAGACGCATCACGGGGTAGGTCTCATCGAGATGTCTCCAGGCACAGGTCTCGGTCAAGGTACAAGTCACCTAGTCGAAATACAAGCTATTGTTGGTATCATAATAAATTTTCAGCAAAAGCTCAGAAATGTGTACCACCCTGCAATTTCAGGGAGACCGTTGCCTCCACAAGCAGTGTCAAGTCGACAAATTAAAGCGCCCTCCTTCTCTGACGACAGTGGGAAGTGGCACAGCAAGCAGTCGTCTATACATATACGACAAGTCCAATTTGAGACATTTTTTGATAAAGGGTTTTCCAATAAGAGGTGTTATTTTGATATTCAAAGAAAAATGCCATTTTTTGAGATAAATGATCGGATCGTTATTTCAATATAAAGAGGAAGGTATGCCGTTAATATTGGAAAATAACATCAGCCAAATGACCACCACGACCACGCCTACAGGACCATATCCTTTTCATGAAATTTTCCATAACCAAATCGCAAAGTGGCAGCCCTATGTCCTCGATAGCCTCACGAATTCCATCTTTGAGGTCTTGAATCGTGGCTGGGCTGTTGGCGTAGACCTTCTCTTTCACGTGGCCCCAAAGGAAGAAGTCGCAAGGTATTAAGTCACAAGATCTCGGTGGCCAATTGTGATCACCTCTTCGAGAGATAACACGGTCCGGAAACTTTTCCCGTAAAAGATCAATGGTTTCGTTGCTTGTATGGCACGTAGCGCCGTCTTGTTGAAAGTAAACGTTGTCCAGATCAATACCATCCAATTCCGGCCATAAAAAATCATTAATCATCTGTCGATAGCGCAATCCATTCACCGTAACTGTTGCTCCAGCCACATTTTCGAAAAAGTAAGGTCCAATGACCCCGCGGGACCATAAACCGCACCAAACAGTCACACGTTGAAGATAGAGAGGCTTTTCAACAATAACTCTTGGGTTTTCCGAGCCCCAGATGCAACAATTTTGCTTGTTGACGAACCCATCGAGGTGGAAATGAGCCTCATCACTCAAGATGAGCTTTCGATGGAATTCCGGATCATTTTCATGCATTTCAAGGATCAGCAAAGACTCGACGTTGTTGATGATCGGCCGGCTTGAGTTCTTGTGTTAACTGAACTTTATAAGCCTTAAGACCCAAATCTTTATGCAAAATACGGTGTAATGACGTTTGTGGAATGCCTAATTCCAAAGAACGACGAGGAATGGACAAACATGGGTTTTCTTCAACACTTTCGGCTACAGCAGCAATATTCTCGGCTGTTCTTGAGCGACGTGCACGGGTTTTATTCTTCACATCACTAACTTGTCCCGACAGCTCGAATTTTTCTACTTGTCAAATGTCAAAAAATGACAGCTGCAAAAGTGACATCTACCGAAATAGCGGGCGAATTAAAATAACACCTCTTATTGGAAAACCCTTTAAATACTGGAGCTGACATTTCTGTAATTCCGAAATCTGCTAGCCGCAAACTCATCGCCAATTAGTACATTTGGCACCAAAATTTTGTCATTGGACTTGGGATTACGCAGAACCTTCACATGACAATTTGTTATTGCTGCAATACCCAAACCCATTTTAGGTGCGGACTTGCTTCGTCACTATGGGTTAATAGTGGATGTCAAGATGAAAACCTTGATCGATCCTATCACCAGTTTGAAGTCATGTGCACAACATGCCAAGGGCCAACAATCAAGACTTTCGGTCCTCATCAATGCGGAAATTGAGTACCAATCAATTACGGTGGAAACCTCTTTTTCCAAATCAGTGGTCCACACAGTCACTCACCAGACATCTACAAAGGGTCCTCCTATTTCTTCAAAAGTTCGACGCCTCTCGCCCGAGAAGTTAGCCGACGCTCGAAAGGAATTCGAATTCCTATTGAAGCAAGATATTTGTAGACCTTCGGACAGTGCTTGGTTCTCACCATTGCATCTGGTCAAAAAGGAAAACGGTGAGTGGAGGCCATCTGGGGACTATAGGCGTTTAAATGCATGCATCGTCCCGGACAATTACCCAATTCCATTAATACACGACTTTATATCCAACTTACAGAATTGTGACTATTTTTCAACTTTAGATCTAAAAAACGCTTATCATCAAATTCCTATCGAACCCAAAGACATCCCAAAAACGGCTATTTGCACGCCGTTCGGTCTGTTTGAATTTACACGAATGACTTTTGGGCTTTCTAACGCAGCTCAAAGCTTTCAACCTCCGAGGGTTCTCTTTCTGTTTTGTGTATTTAGATGACATTTTGATCGCCCCAAAATCAAAAATCGAGCATTACAGTCACGTAGAATTGGTGTTCCAGAAACTAAACGCATCGTCGTGCAGGGACTGAGAGTCTATCTGGGTCAAACCAGGAGCACTCTCGGCCAACAAAGGGAAGTTCTCACACAACAAGCGAAAACTCACAACCAATTTTAGAAGGTCCCGACATTCAAAATTCGTATGACGTATCAACGCCTTCATCTGGTATAGAATTGTTATGGTCGTAGCATATTGCATATAGCAATATGCCACCACGGACTGAAGCGTGTAGGCCCGGCTTGTTGTCGACTACAGCATGAAACCAAAACGCGCCCCGACCGAGAGAAATGCTTCCTCAAGCTCGGTGTCATGTTCAGTGACAGAAGAAAAAGAAGAAGACTTTTTCCGGCGGTCATTTTCTTGTCTTTGGGAAGAGTCTGGCTTGTGAAAAATGTGTGAAATGTGGAGACAAAAATTGTCCTAAATTTTTTAAATAAAAAATTAAATGAATCGGGAAAAGTAACTAACTAAAAACCATATTGAGGTGACCAGTAGAAACCAGCGAAATTAAATAAAACGAGAAAAAGTAAAACAACTAAATTCGACAATATCCCAGTGGATAAGGAAAATAGACGGCGTGGGCGGTTTGTTTAAGGCGCCTAAGGAGATCGAGGCAATTCCATGAAACCAGCGCTAATTGTGAAGGAAATGAAAGAACCGAAAAGTAAAAGATAGGGCAACTGTGGAGCGACAGCAGGGATAAGGTCAGAGAATTCTTTTTCTAGGTTAGAATTGCATTTTGTCCAGCTAGGGCACGTTGTGCCCAGTACCCAGCTTATACAATTACGAAAATAAGAAGAATCCGACCCCTCCTAGTCCATTAACAAAACAAAAAAAAAACAAAAATTTAGCATACATATTGTCGTTTACTGCTTATCATTCGAATAGTCTGGCTGAAATCACTGAAGCGTATTGATGATAAAGTCAGGGCACGTAAACTTCCACTACCGTCATTGACAGCGGAAAGCCTAAGGACTTCGAGTTTATTGCAAATCATAAAGTTTCATTCCACTTTGAATTCTGACTGGAACACTGCAAGGAGGCAGTCACCTGGTGCACTAATCATTATTAATACATAGACGGGAATTTGTTTGAACCAACGTCTGCAGGTGGGTGCATATCGCTGCTCCGTTTAACCGAGGTCAGACTCTAGAGATGATTAAGCGACTCATCAAGGATTTAATACAAAGGGTTGTTATGGTTAGTTCGTCCAATATAGCCAAATTCCAGCACAAGTTCTTTTTGGTTTTCACTAGTATGTAGGCTTTTGACCGTAAGATTGCATTAATACAGTATGGTACATATATACTTAGCTGGACATTAGGTTTTGGATACTTGAATTTTGCATGCACATATATATATATTTACGCTGAATTCTGTGCACATATGTATACATAACATTACCTGATATAAGATTTTTTTATATTCGAATTTTGCTGGTACATATATATATTTACGTTAATTTTTTTGCACCTATATATGTACTTACCTGACATAAGATTTTGATACTTGAATTTTGCATGCACATATATATATATTTACGCTGAATTCTGTGCACATATGTATACATAACATTACCTGATATAAGATTTTTTTTATATTCGAATTTTGCTGGTACATATATATATTTACGTTAATTTTTTTTGCACCTATATATGTACTTACCTGACATAAGATTTTGATACTTGAATTTTGCATGCACATATATATATATTTACGCTGAATTCTGTGCACCTATGTATACATAACATTACCTGATATAAGATTTTTTTTATATTCGAATTTTGCTGGTACATATATATATTTACGTTAATTTTTTTGCACCTATATATGTACTTACCTGACATAAGATTTTGATACTTGAATTTTGCTCATATATATTATATACTTACCTGACATAAGATTTTGATACTTGAATTTTGCTCATATATATTATATACTTACCTGACATAAACTTTAATATTTGAATTTTTGCTCACCTATATTCACTGTAACATAGGACTCTTTTAGTCGAATTTTGCCAATGTCAGGTGCGATAGCTCGGACCCAATACTATCCTTGAGTCAAGGCACCCAGGGCAACGATCCCGGAAAACTTGTACTATTTATTTCTTCCATACAGGCATTCACAGCGGCTGAAGCGCTTCAATCGTTGGAGAAGGAGTACTGTAAGTACGTTTGCATTTTAAGTATAGCTCGAGTTATCTGAGAAAAAAAAACAGGAAGATTTTCACTTTCTTTAAATCGACCCTGAGTCCCAATTCAAGTATGGGGTGGGTTTGAAATGATCGCCAAACACATTTAATCAGATATAATTGTGTAACAATAGAGAGATGTACCTTTCAAGTACCTTTAAGTACCTATAGGCCTATCTAATAAGTGCTACGGGGGTGAAATTAAGAAAAATTTTTAAAGAAAGGAATAAATGTAAATTTTGATTATAACGTAATGAAGTCTTAAAGTTTATCATTTCTTCCCTCACATTTACTGGAGCCCTCTAACATGAAGGTCGCATAGGTCCGCTCTAATTTCGTCTACAGGTCAGCCAAAGGGACTTGGAAATAGTGCCCCCCAAGTCAAAGGGAGGATGGGGCAAGGCCAAGAAGGCATAACATCTGCGCCTTCAATTCAGCAGTAAGCAGGTAAGTGACGTAAAGGTCCCTTCAGGACCGAGTGTGTGCCGTTTTTTGTAGTGCAGGCACGAAAATTTTTTTGTCTATGGATGATGACATGCGGCAGGTATTTCGGGAACTCCCCCACACTCTCCGCCATCCTTAGCCGAGGTGCTAGCGTGCCGCCCTGTGCTATCGCTGTCATCAGGCGATCTGTCAGCTCATGCTGGCAGTTTGGACTTAACGTCCTGGTCAAGTCGCCTTCAACATACTTCCATAACAAAATGGCGCCCAACGTGGGGCCACCTCAGTTAGACTTCGGTGGTCTAAATATAAATTTTACTGGGGACTGAGACTTTGAGAGAGATGATCATCTGGTATCTGCCAGTTGATTGACCTCAAGTCTCACATCCAGTAGAAGATATAGGTGGACCTGAGTCTAATTGGTTTTGTGAAAATTTTTTTTGTAACGTAACGTAATATTTTGAAAGTTTTATTGGAAGTCTTTGATATTTTGAATTTTTGGATTAAAGTAAAGTAACGTTTTTTGAATTTAATGAAAGTTTTTGGAAGTTGAAATCCGGCTTTAGGTTTGACTTCGGTCAAGCCTCAAGCCTGAACAGTTGTTGAATTTTTTTTTGAAAGTTTTTTGAAATGTTTTTGGATGATCTTTCCCGCTGGCCTTCTGCCATGGAAATGGTAGGTGGCCTCACGAAATCTTTCGTTTGAGCTCTTGTGGGGACATGTCTCTGTTGGCCAACTGGCTGGACAGAGTTATGAATCTGCGAGACAACTTCTTGGCTTCCAGCTAATTAGTTGACCAGACTCATGACTCTGCCCGGCTAGCGAACTAGCTGGACACGACGATTCGGTGAGGAGAAGAGAACGAGTTCTCGGAGGATGGGATTGATGCTGGAGATCTTCAGTGATCAGGAGTTGGCATACTGCTAACTGCCTGGCTGAAGAATCTCTGGCAGCATTCTCAGCCTTTGATACCTCCGACTTTACTCTTCCCAGATTTCTGCAAGAGCTCCGACTTTTTCAATGCACACACTCACGTCACTTGCTTATATCTGTATTATGACCTTGGAAGAGAGAGAGCGACCTGACCTCTTATGTGGGAGTTAGCTTCGGGAGGTGAGGGAGAAATTGTCTGATCTTTGAAAATTGTTGAAACGTTTGACCTGTCTTTGCGATTTTTTTTGGATTCTTCGTAGTTTGCAGAATTTATGAGAATTTAGTCGACGAAGTTATTGACGCTTCCTGACATCGGTTTTTGTTCTGGGGATTCAATCCTCATATTATCTCGATTTAAGAAGCTTAAATTAACTCTTCGAGTCCTTGTTTTGCAAAATTTATTTTTTTTAAAAAAAAAAAAAAAAATTTCTTCGGACGCTTGGGAAGATATTTCCTTGGATCATAGTATCTCATCCCAACTTTCAAATTTAGTAGCTCGTTAGCTTCGATCCTGTTTGAGCCTGTGATCTCAATTTTTGACCTTTTTTTAATTTCTCTGATATTCTTCTTCGAACCTTTGGTTTGCAAAACGTTTTCAATTTTGACTCACTATGGGTACAGTGAGAACGCCACCACCTGCGACAAACGGTATGTCAATGCTACCTGAACCATGCTCCATCTGTCGTGATGCAAGCTGGTCAGTCGAAAGGAAGCCTGTAATAACCAAATGTGAACACATTTTTCACCAGGCATGCCTGCAGCATTGGATAGGTGAACATGCTAGTTGTCCTAACTGTCGGTGCCATATTACACAACAAGACTTTATCGAATATACAGGTGCAATCCCAAAGAGACCGAAGAAGGTGAAGCCTGTGAAGTCTACTAAGCACGATGTGCCGAGCTTCAATCTGCCTACTTTCGACCTACCACCACCTAATAGACGCTCTTTGTCTCCAGGAATGTTCAATTTGCATTCCCGGACGTTCACTAATCCCAACTCACGGCAAGACAGTCCATTACCACCAGCCCAAGGCCACACCTCAGCTGCTACGGATGCGTTGCTGGCAGGCCTGCGCATTCAAATGAAAGACTTGGTACGTGAAGGTCTCGAACACAGCCTCAGTACATTACGGTCTGAGTTAGTAGATAGTGTCCGTCAGCAAGTAGCAGCCATGGTGCCACCAATAGATTTTTCACGTCCACCCCCGTCTATGGGTAATCCAAGAACGTCGAACGATTTTCCCAATACAAGGAGACAATCATTCCATAGACCGCCTTCAGCCTTTGGTCAGCCTATGCCAAACCTCGCTCCACCTCAACCAACACCGCCTATTCGTGTTCCTGCACATGTAGGACAGCGACGATCCGGAAGTCCCATCCGTAGATGGAACCTGACGTACAATGGAAATAACGCAGAGCTCCCGGTAGACGAATTCATTTTTAGAGTCGAAGCGCTCACGCACTCCGCTCTGGAAGGAGATTTCGATCTGCTGGTAAGGAACATGCTTACGTTATTAACAGGACCAGCTAAAGATTGGTACTGGTCAATATTGAGGAATAACCCTTTCCCAACTTGGGAATTCATCAAAATGGGATTGTCCATGGAATGGGGAGTGCCCAAGGATGATTTAAAAATACGATTACAGCTGATGTCTCGAAAGCAAAAACCTGGCGAAATATTCGCTATGTATCACCACCATTTAGTATTGCTGCGTGACCAGCTACAGACCGCCATGCCAGACCAAGAGTTTCTAGAGATTGTTAAATCCAATTTGTTGCCTGAGATCCAGGAAAAAATATGTTTGCACCCCACTTATACTATAGGACAGCTGAGATCGCTGGTTACTCGTATCCAAGCTACGCAGACACGCATTGCTACAGCTGGTAGTTGGAATCCGTACCGGAACCAACGAGTGCACGCAGTTGACAATTTTCAGAACTTGGACCCTGAACTGGCAGCAGCGACAGGCAGTGACCACGGCCTAGGTGAGCTATCGAGTATTTCAAACAAAAATGCTATTGTCTGCTGGAATTGTGATCAGTCTGGTCATTATTATCAAGATTGTAGACAGACGAGTCGAGTTGTGTTCTGCTATGGATGCGGACGCAAGAATGTTTTCAAGCCTGATTGCCGCTACTGCAGACAGAAAAACGAGAGACGGGTCGGGAATACCAACACCTCTTCCCGACCAGCGTCAACGTCGCAAGCAGCAACTGTAACGAACAAGGAGGAAAGCCCGCTCCATTAGTAGACACTCGTGATAACTCCCTAACGTGTCCTCTGATATCATTCAGTGACTCTGGTGATATCAGAAAAGCACCGGATTGTACAATTACTTCACTGGAAGAGGCGGAGAACTTGATGGATTTCTCTGCAGATCTTCAAGCTCCCATTTCCACTTCTGGGGAGCCCATGACAATACTAGACACTTCCTTAGAAGAGTCTTTACTCTTCGATGTCCCGTTGACACCTATAGCACGTGTAGCTGACAAGGTTACTGAGCAGGAGATTTGGCCTCCTGCCATTTCTATCTTAAAACGGCCACCAAGCTCTGATATGACGAGTGGGCGTGAGCCAGTTTTACATCCGCTGACGCCGTATCATACGCGTCTGCAGAGATACAGAGCAGCAAGAGACCGAATTTTCTCCTCAGTAGCAGAGTTAGCTGAGATTATGTTTCCCGACCGGGATATGAGACCGAAAAGGAAAAGATCAACCGTTCGTTGGCGAGAATACTGTCGACGAATGAAACTGGAAAGGAAAAAACTAGCACAGATTTCCGTGTCGATGCCAGACGACATTCGACCGTACGCAGAAGTAAAGCTGCTCGGGCGAACTGAGACTGGATTACTTGATAGTGGTGCCGCTGTCAGTATTCTAGGCCAGGGAGCTCTCGAGAAGCTTGCTGAAGCAGAGGTTGAATGGAAGAAGTATCGGACACAGGTCCAAGTAGCTAATGGTGCCATGACGACTGTTCATGGTCATGTGAACTTGGACGTCACTTTCCGTGATAAGACCCAAAACGTGCGTTTTTACGTGGTTCCTGGGCTCACACAGGCACTATATCTGGGAATAGACTTCTGGCGCCTCTTTGGGTTAGCTCCGGATGTCCTAGGTATAGTCGCAGAAGTGAATCCAAGTGGGATAGCTACCTCTGACACCGATGGGCATATCCTTTCTAGTTTAGAACACCAACGCTTAGAGAGCACAAAACAGCTTTTCCCCTCTTTCGCCTCTTTAGGCCTGGGAAAAACATCATTGGTCACTCACAAGATTGATACGAATGACGCCGCCCCGATAAAACAGCGCTTTTATCCGATTTCCCCGGCAGTGCAAAGTTTGATGGATGCAGAATTAGAGCGAATGCTATCACTGGGTGTGATAGAGGAGAGCCAGAGTCCTTGGAGCTCTCCAGTTGTTCTGGTAAGGAAGCCTGGAAAGGTCCGGCTTTGTTTTGACGCCAGGAAGGTCAACTCGGTTACGAAGAAGGACGCCTATCCGCTACCGCAGATAGACGCACTTCTGAGTCGACTTCCTCCGGCAAACTACATAACGAGCCTGGACCTGAAAGATGCATTCTGGCAGATCCCACTGGACACTGATTCCAGAGAGAAGACCGCTTTCACAGTACCTGGTCATCCTCTCTATCAGTACACAGTGATGCCATTCGGCCTATGCAACGCTCCCCAAACGATGTGCCGCCTCATGGATAAAGTCATTCCTTTCGATCTTCGTGAGAACGTTCTCGTCTATTTAGACGATTTATTAATTCTATCATCTGACTTTGACACTCATCTCATGCTGCTAGCCAGGGTAGCGGATTGTTTGAGGAAAGCTGGCCTTACTATAAACGTCGAGAAGAGCAAGTTTTGTATCAAGGAGACTAAATACCTGGGATTCATTGTAGGAAGGGGAGGTATGAGAACTGACCCTGACAAAATATCAGCCATAGTTGACTATCCGTCACCTAAAACTGTTCGGCAAGCCCGACGCCTACTAGGTATGGCAGGATGGTACAGACGGTTTATTCCGAACTATGCTGATTTGACTGCATCCATTACAGACACTTTGAAAAACCCGAGTCAGTTCAAATGGACATCTGAAGCCCAGACGTCTCTTGATCTACTCAAACAAAAACTTACTTCTGCTCCGTTGCTAGTGAGTCCAGACTTCACCAAACCGTTCGTCATTCAGTGCGATGCGAGCCAACAAGGTATTGGAGGAGTGTTGCTTCAGCTAGATGACGATGGCCACGAGAAGCCAATAGCCTACGTCTCGAAAAAGTTGAACTCCGCTCAACGAAATTACACCGTCACAGAGCAAGAATGCCTAGCTGCAGTCTTGAGCGTACAGAAGTTCCGGCCCTTCATAGAGCTTATGCCGTTCAAGATAGTGACGGATCACGCGAGCTTGAAATGGCTGATGTCTCAAAAGGACCTCAGCGGAAGACTTGCTCGGTGGAGTTTGAAGCTTCAGGGCTTCGACTTCACTATTGAACACAGGAAAGGAAGCCTGAACGTAGTCCCTGATGCGCTGTCACGCATTCATTGTGACAGCATGAACACAAACGAAGATCCTGGCCCGGAAGTTGACCTTAGTTCGCCATATTTCAATTCGTTGGAATATGAAGAACTGAGGCATAAGGTTAAAACGACTTCTGGCAAACTACCAGATCTTTGCGTCAGGGATGGCTTCGTTTATATTCGGACTGTTCCGAGAACAGGCGATCCGATCCAGGAGGAAGAAGCGTGGAAGCTTTGGATTCCACGTGGGCTTGTCACCGACGTCATTTCGAGAGCGCATGATCCGCCGCTAGCTTCACACGGAGGAATAGGGAAAACCCTAGAACGTCTGCGAAGACATCTGTACTGGCCACGAATGACAGTTGATGTCAGAAATTACGTAGCCGCCTGTGACGTGTGTAAAGAAACGAAGGCTCCTAATACTATTTTGCGACCACCGATGAAAGTCCAGTCTGTGATAGAACGACCATGGCAAAAGCTGTACGTCGATTTCTTAGGTCCATATCCTCGGTCAGTTAAAGGAAACGTCTGCATTCTAATAGTTCTTGACCACTTTTCTAAATTCCCACTTCTCAAACCTATGAGAAAAGCGTCTACGCTCAATGTATGCCAATTCATTGAGACTGAAGTGTTTCACGTGTTCGGAGTTCCGGAGACCATAGTCTCTGACAATGGAGTCCAGTTTTGCTCGGCTCAGTTCGCCAGACTACTGGAAAAGTATGGGGTAAAGCATATGCGAACGGCAGTTTACTCGCCGCAAGCAAACGCCTCAGAGCGAGTAAACCGGTCTCTGTTGTCAGGGATTAGGGCCTATATCCAGAAGGAACACACCAGATGGGATGAGAAACTGAGCCAAATAGCTAGTTCCCTCCGGAGCTCTTTCCATCAAGCTACTGGTTTCTCTCCCTATCGAACACTCTTCGGTCAACAAATGATAGAACATGGCAGCTCCTATTCCATCTTGAGGAGCATTGGAACTCTTAATGAGCCACTGAGAGTAGACGCAGAAGATAAAATGAGATTGATCCGTGCGAGAGTGCAGGAAAATTTACAACACGCATTCGAACAGGGTTCAAAAGCCTACAATCTCAGGGCAAAACCCGTCGAGTTCAAAGTTGGTCAGGAGGTATTTAGAAGGACTTTTGCCCAAAGCAATTTCCAACAGCAGACTAGTGCTAAACTGGGACGAAAATTTGTTAAATGTCGGGTTAGAGCCAAGAAAGGAAACTCACTATACGAACTTGAGGATCTGCGGGGAAAACTGTTAGGTGTCTATCACGCTAAAGACATCAAGCAGTGATCATCAGTATGAAAACATCGTCGATACTTATTGTCGTTTATTCCTGGTAGCCCTAAGAAGGCATCCAGCCAGCTTAACTGGTAAACTATAGGATATCACGAAGCCCTCCTATTGCCCCGTCAATGGTGGGTGATATACCTGTTGGAATCCATTCCCATATTCGGCTGTCAACATGTCACTACTTCGACGACGCCTTGGAGACACACCCTTGAACAATCGCAGCCTGAGATCAGGGTGAGAGGTTGCGCCGGGAAAGCTTAGCGATCAGTTCTTTAGGTTACTGATCGCGGGGCTTCCTCAGCATCTCGGTGAAGGAAGGCAGAGAGGCATCGACCGGCTGGATTTTTTGGGTTACCAGCTTGTCGATGTAGCTTTGGCTTCCCCACACGGAGAAGGATGTCGAAGTCTGATCGAAGACTGACGAGACTTCAAGGATGTGTCCTCGACGTGTCATCGGAAGTAGAGTCTGAGGATGAGGAAAGCATAGGGTCGTGGGACGTGACACACATTGAGCGCCCGCAGTGATGAGGCCTATGTGTAAGACCGGCTAGCTCAGTCGACCATTTTTCAGCGTCGTCTGAACCACGGGTGGCGCAGACCACTCTGCCCTGTTATGGTCGTAGCATATTGCATATAGCAATATGCCACCACGGACTGAAGCGTGTAGGCCCGGCTTGTTGTCGACTACAGCATGAAACCAAAACGCGCCCCGACCGAGAGAAATGCTTCCTCAAGCTCGGTGTCATGTTCAGTGACAGAAGAAAAAGAAGAAGACTTTTTCCGGCGGTCATTTTCTTGTCTTTGGGAAGAGTCTGGCTTGTGAAAAATGTGTGAAATGTGGAGACAAAAATTGTCCTAAATTTTTTAAATAAAAAATTAAATGAATCGGGAAAAGTAACTAACTAAAAACCATATTGAGGTGACCAGTAGAAACCAGCGAAATTAAATAAAACGAGAAAAAGTAAAACAACTAAATTCGACAATATCCCAGTGGATAAGGAAAATAGACGGCGTGGGCGGTTTGTTTAAGGCGCCTAAGGAGATCGAGGCAATTCCATGAAACCAGCGCTAATTGTGAAGGAAATGAAAGAACCGAAAAGTAAAAGATAGGGCAACTGTGGAGCGACAGCAGGGATAAGGTCAGAGAATTCTTTTTCTAGGTTAGAATTGCATTTTGTCCAGCTAGGGCACGTTGTGCCCAGTACCCAGCTTATACAATTACGAAAATAAGAAGAATCCGACCCCTCCTAGTCCATTAACAAAACAAAAAAAAAACAAAAATTTAGCATACATATTGTCGTTTACTGCTTATCATTCGAATAGTCTGGCTGAAATCACTGAAGCGTATTGATGATAAAGTCAGGGCACGTAAACTTCCACTACCGTCATTGACAGCGGAAAGCCTAAGGACTTCGAGTTTATTGCAAATCATAAAGTTTCATTCCACTTTGAATTCTGACTGGAACACTGCAAGGAGGCAGTCACCTGGTGCACTAATCATTATTAATACATAGACGGGAATTTGTTTGAACCAACGTCTGCAGGTGGGTGCATATCGCTGCTCCGTTTAACCGAGGTCAGACTCTAGAGATGATTAAGCGACTCATCAAGGATTTAATACAAAGGGTTGTTATGGTTAGTTCGTCCAATATAGCCAAATTCCAGCACAAGTTCTTTTTGGTTTTCACTAGTATGTAGGCTTTTGACCGTAAGATTGCATTAATACAGTATGGTACATATATACTTAGCTGGACATTAGGTTTTGGATACTTGAATTTTGCATGCACATATATATATATTTACGCTGAATTCTGTGCACATATGTATACATAACATTACCTGATATAAGATTTTTTTATATTCGAATTTTGCTGGTACATATATATATTTACGTTAATTTTTTTGCACCTATATATGTACTTACCTGACATAAGATTTTGATACTTGAATTTTGCATGCACATATATATATATTTACGCTGAATTCTGTGCACATATGTATACATAACATTACCTGATATAAGATTTTTTTTATATTCGAATTTTGCTGGTACATATATATATTTACGTTAATTTTTTTTGCACCTATATATGTACTTACCTGACATAAGATTTTGATACTTGAATTTTGCATGCACATATATATATATTTACGCTGAATTCTGTGCACCTATGTATACATAACATTACCTGATATAAGATTTTTTTTATATTCGAATTTTGCTGGTACATATATATATTTACGTTAATTTTTTTGCACCTATATATGTACTTACCTGACATAAGATTTTGATACTTGAATTTTGCTCATATATATTATATACTTACCTGACATAAGATTTTGATACTTGAATTTTGCTCATATATATTATATACTTACCTGACATAAACTTTAATATTTGAATTTTTGCTCACCTATATTCACTGTAACATAGGACTCTTTTAGTCGAATTTTGCCAATGTCAGGTGCGATAGCTCGGACCCAATACTATCCTTGAGTCAAGGCACCCAGGGCAACGATCCCGGAAAACTTGTACTATTTATTTCTTCCATACAGGCATTCACAGCGGCTGAAGCGCTTCAATCGTTGGAGAAGGAGTACTGTAAGTACGTTTGCATTTTAAGTATAGCTCGAGTTATCTGAGAAAAAAAAAACAGGAAGATTTTCACTTTCTTTAAATCGACCCTGAGTCCCAATTCAAGTATGGGGTGGGTTTGAAATGATCGCCAAACACATTTAATCAGATATAATTGTGTAACAATAGAGAGATGTACCTTTCAAGTACCTTTAAGTACCTATAGGCCTATCTAATAAGTGCTACGGGGGTGAAATTAAGAAAAATTTTTAAAGAAAGGAATAAATGTAAATTTTGATTATAACGTAATGAAGTCTTAAAGTTTATCATTTCTTCCCTCACATTTACTGGAGCCCTCTAACATGAAGGTCGCATAGGTCCGCTCTAATTTCGTCTACAGGTCAGCCAAAGGGACTTGGAAATAGTGCCCCCCAAGTCAAAGGGAGGATGGGGCAAGGCCAAGAAGGCATAACATCTGCGCCTTCAATTCAGCAGTAAGCAGGTAAGTGACGTAAAGGTCCCTTCAGGACCGAGTGTGTGCCGTTTTTTGTAGTGCAGGCACGAAAATTTTTTTGTCTATGGATGATGACATGCGGCAGGTATTTCGGGAACTCCCCCACACTCTCCGCCATCCTTAGCCGAGGTGCTAGCGTGCCGCCCTGTGCTATCGCTGTCATCAGGCGATCTGTCAGCTCATGCTGGCAGTTTGGACTTAACGTCCTGGTCAAGTCGCCTTCACATACTTCCATAACAGAATCTCGGCGCATTAGATTTTTGACGGATGGTTCCACAGTGATTCCGCAACGTACTACTCGAGCTGGTGAACCACAAGAACTCCTAGGCAATTTCGCTGGCAGGGGAGTAATGTGGCGACGCGGAACATTTTTAACGAAAATACTTTTATGATTGTTAAGGACACTTCTAAATTATTACGGTTCCTGAAAATCCAGCTTGTGCAGCGTGATCAAGTAGTTTCCATGTATTAGTAAGCAGGCATAATAAAAGATAAGTAAAACAATGTTAGTTTTTTTAGTCACTCTCGTTTCAATCTTGTAAGAGGAAACATCTAAAAATAATTTTAAAAAATAATAAAGAAATAAATAGTATCAATCACCGTTCATTATTACTACAACGTTTTTCGAGCAAACCAGGGAACAGACCCGACGCCGATGTACAGCATTACGGCGTTCCAGGAGAAGAAAATATTGTAATCGCATTAAATAACCTTCTTTCTTTTTGTAGCACTAGCTAAAGCTGACGGAGGATAGAGATAATCCTTCTAGATTTTCTTCTGCCTACGCAGAGTCATTAGCCGCGTGCTACTCAGAGCACCCGGTCCAAGAAATTCCTTAGTATGCCAATCCTCAACACAAATTAAGTGGAATAGTTGTTATCCTATGGGATAAGACTATATACATAACCACAAGTCCAGACTTCACCAAACCATTCGTTATCCAGTGTAATGCGATCCAACAAGGTATTGGTGGAGTGCTGTTACAACTAGATGACGATGGCCACGAGAAACCAATAGCCTACGTCTCGAAAAAGTTGAATTCAGCACTGCGAAATTACACCGTCACAGAGCAAGAGTGCTTAGCAGCAATACTAAGCGTAGAGAAGTTCCGGCCTTTTATAGAACACATGCCATTCAAGATAGTGACTGACAATGCGAGCTTGAAATGGCTGATGTCTCAAAAGGACCTCAGCGGTAAACTTGCTCGGTGGAATTTGAGGCTTCAAATGTTTCGACTTCACCATTGAACACCGAAAAGGAAACCTAGACGTTGTTCCTGATGCCCTGTTACGGATCCATGGTGACAGTATCTCACCATCTAAAGATCCTGGTCCGGAAGTTGACCTAAGTTCTCCATACTTCAACTCGTTAAGCTGAGGCAAAAGATTAAATCAACTTCTGATAAATTACCAGATCTTTGTGTCAGGGATGGCTTCGTTTACATTCGGACTGTTCCGAGATCAGGCGATCCAATTCAGGAAGAAAAGGCTTGGAAGCCTTGGATTCCGCGAGGGCTTGTCTCTCTCGTCATTTTAAGGGCGCATGATCCGCCACTACCTTCACATGGAGGAATAGGGAAAACCCTGGTACGTTTAAAACGACATCTGTACTGGCCTCCAATGACAGACGATGTCAGAAACTATGTAGGCGCCTGTGACGTGTGTAAGGAAACTAAGGCCACCAATACTATTCTTAGACCACCAATGGAAGTTAAGGACCTTGGCAAAAGCTGTACGTTGACTTTCTAGATCCATATCCACGATCAACGAATGAAAATGTCCGTATATTAATACTCCTTCACCATTTCTCCAAATTCCCGATTCTAAAACCGATGAAGAAGGCATCTACTCTTAATGTATGTCAATTCATTGAAACGGAAGTGTTTGATACGTTCGGAGTTCCAGAGACGATAGTCTCTGACAATGGCGTTCAGTTTGCCAAACTCTTGCAAAAATATGACGTCAAGCACTTGCGAACGGGTGTTTATTCACCGCAAGCTAATGCGTCAGAATGAATAAACCGATCTCTGTTATCCGGAATTCAAGGGTACATTCAGAAGGAACACACTAAATGGAATGAGAAGCTGAGCCATATCGCTAGCTCTCTAAGGAGCTCTATTCACCAAGCAACTGGCTTCTCCCCCTACAGAATATTATTTAGTCAGCAGATAATTGCCCACGCGAGCTCGTATTCCATCCTTAAGAGCTTAGGAACATTGAGTGAACCTTTAAGAGTGGATGCTGAAGACAAGCTAAGATTGATCCGTGCGAGAGTGCAGGAAAATATGAACTACGCGTTCGAACAGGGTTCAAGGGCTTATAATCTTAGAGCGAAGCCTGTTAGTTTTAGAATTGGTAAGAGGTATACAGACGGAATTGCATACAGAGTAATTTCCAACAGATTAGTGCAAAATTAGGACGTAAATTCTTAAAGTGTGTCGCATTAAAGCAAAAAAAGGAAACTCTCTCTACGAGCTTGAGGATCTGCAGGGGAGGTCCATAGGCGTTTACCATGCAAAGGATATTAAACCCTGATTGCTGTCACAAACTAAAAGACCTGCTATACTTACCTGATATTCATTTTTCTTCTGGTAGCCCTAAGAAGACATCCAGCCAGCTTAACTGGTAAACCACAGGATGCCAATGTGCCGCTTAGGACTTACCCAGTCTAGCGGCCGGTATACCTCTCGTTGGTACACTTCCTCACCTGGAAATGCGTCAGAACCTCTCCCACATGGTACCAAAGAAAGGAAACTCTCTCTACGAGCTTGAGGATCTGCAGGAGAGGTCCATAGGCGTTTACCATGCAAAGGATATTAAACCCTGATTGCTGTCACAAACTAAAAGACCTGCTATACTTACCTGATATTCATTTTTCTTCTGGTAGCCCTAAGAAGACATCCAGCCAGCTTAACTGGTAAACCACAGGATGCCAATGTGCCGCTTAGGACTTACCCAGTCTAGCGGCCGGTATACCTCTCGTTGGTACAGTTCCTCACCTGGAAATGCGTCAGAACCTCTCCCACATGGTACCCTACGACGGATATACCGCCGTAGGAATCCTACTTGCACAATGCCTCTGAAAATTTTAAAATCCGTCTTATCCCTACCTTTAAGATGACTTGGGGACACACCCTTGAACGAGGTTGGTCCGCGATCGGAGAGAGATGTCGAGAGCGGGAGAAGCTTTGCCTTCTGTTGGTTAGGTTACAGATTGTGGAGGCTTCTCCGACTCATCTTGGTGGCAGAAGGCAGAGTGGTGCTGGCCGACTAGATTTTTTGGGTTGCTAGACTGTTGGTGCACTTCTGGTTTCCAACCCAGAGAATGACGTCGAACTCTGGTCAGCGACGGACGTAGCTTCGGGGATGTTCCTCCGTTTCATCACATTCAGCGCTGATTGAACAAGCCTTGGACGATCTTCTTCATCAGTACCGTCTCCCTGGTGGAATAATGTCAAATAGCAACACCGAAGTCGTCGACATTGTACCTGGATTGAAAGGACACGAAAGATCTCACAGGGCAAGAAGTATCTTGAACTCAATGTACAGGTAATCTTATTTAGACTAGATAAGTGGAATCGATTTGAAGTGAATGACTGTCTCTTACGCTACTTGAGAACGACGTATTACAAGCTGCTGTCCATCTGCTGAAGGCTCTCAGAATCGTTCACCTCATTTCGCAAGTAATCGCAGAGTTTCATTGCTGGAAATCAAACGTGCGAATATAATCAACATAATCGCCTAGTCGGAGACTAACATTAATTACGACTACATCAGAATTAATATTATTCCACAATTACAATTTAAATTATAACACAACAATCGAGTCAGCGGTCAACATTAATTAAGATCATATTAGTAATATTATTATATTATAAGTAATATATGTATATAGTTAGTATATTCGGAAGGCACTACCTACGTTTAAGATAGTCGGAGATTTTGAATTCTATTTTGATTGACTAAGGGCTCACATATTTGATTTGATTTTTGATTACGATTGGTTAATGCCTTTATATGATATAAGTAAATTTAGGGATGCACACGATGTATCGATACATCGATAACAACGATGTTTCTTAAAAAATATCCGATGTTTTTGCATCGATTTTCGTCTTCAGAAACATCGCAAACAATATCGATATTTTATATTCGATACATCGAGAAATGAGTCTGAATTTAAATTTTTGAACTGACAGCTAATTACAGTGGAAGATTAGCTCGAGGCGAGGGTTAAAAAATTGTGACATCCTGGCTGATCTTCATATGCGATAAACAAAGCCGACACATATGTCCATGTTCAACTTTAAATGTAAGAGTGACATGGACAATAATTTTTCCCACTAAGCTTTTCAGTTATTTGCTGAGGGTGGTAAAGGTGCGCAAAAAATTACCGGAGCCATTTTATACGTGATATGCAAGAGTTTACAACCCTTCGGTTTCCTTGAAAATACTAGATTTAAACGGTTGATGAAAGTACTTTTGCACGGCTCTTAGATTCAAAATATCAAGATGCGTTAAAAATATTTTCAAGTAAATTATCTGCTTCTAAGAACATTATTATTATTATTATTTTGACAAGTTCGGACGTGTTTCTACAGCGCCGTGCAATAGAAGTCCCAAAAAGCGTCAAAGTGATAACAGAAAACAATAAAAAGGTGTTCCCAGTGATCAGCGGGCAGTGGTCTCGTGAAATCGTTCTTAAACGATATACGAAAATATTAAATTAATAGCCTAATCTGAAAAAGAAAATAAATAAAAAAAAAAATAAATAAATCAGAAAGATATTTGTGACATTTGGTTATTTGGGGTTCGGTTGCTATGCAACCGAACTTTCTGTGTTCCCATCAAGGCAAGCTGAGAACATCATATCTCATGAATTAAATTAATTTCAACATAATTAATTGATTTTAATTCGGAGGAAAAAATTGAAGTTGGATTTATTCAAGCCAGTAACCTCAACCAATTCCACAAGCAAAGACAGCTTATTCTCGTCCGCTAAGTGGAAATCTGAGCCCTTGTACCATGTCTGGTGCAAGTGGCTCCGAAGAAAAGAAGAAGGAAACGCCATCCAACAATAAAGGTGTCAGAAAAAAAACGAAGACTCCACCTAGTTTTTGTGGAGTTTCAAAAATTAATGTAGGGCCCACTCAAAAGGCTGTTTCGGGCCCACTCGAAGAGGCCGATGGCAATAACGTAGGATTGAAAATCTTGCAAGAGGCAGCAAGTGGAAAGGTAGCCGAAAAGACCACCCAGTCGTCACCACTCCTTCCACCAATCTCCGCAACTGCAGTAGCAACAGCAGCAAAGGATACAATCGCAGCACCGGCCGAAGTAGCAGAAGATCCAAAAGAAAAAGCTTCCGTGTCCTTAGCAGCATTACCTCCCTGCAAGGGAGCAGTGCCAAAAAAATTACAGGATGTGGTGAGAATAGCATCCGCTGAAGCACCACCACCAATAACCTTAGGAATGGAGTTACGGCCGTCGCTCACCAATGCGGCAACTAAGAGTCCTGCACTCCAGCCCCAAGGAACAACAACACAAGATTTCACCAAGGCGATGTCATTCGCTCAAGCGGTAAGTGGCACTTCTAAGGCTTCTTTCAATAAAATTGCTCCACCCCAAATAAAGTGTAGGTCCATACCTCCTCGTCAAGCTCCATTTATGGACGATAGGCACAAATCTAATACAGAAGGCACACTACAGGATGCCTTCGAGAAGCGATGGCATTCAGTGGATCAAGTGCTACTTATTGAGTATATCCGAGGGATGTCCCAAGGACAGTATCTTAGTGCCATAGACAAGGTCGTTGGTCCTCAAGTGTTTGCTCTGGGTGTCACCGCACAGGGAACGGTGTCAGTATGCCTGAATACAGTGGGGGCTGCTCAAAAGCTAATGCTTGAGGGTATCCAGATTGCTGGCAGGCACCTGACACCGTATCCCCAGGCGCTGAAACCAAAAAGAGTGGTGCTATCTCGAGTTCCCATACGCGCTGAAAATGAGGACATCGTGAACTTCCTGCGCCAATTCGGGACAGTTCATGGTAAAATGCGTGTCATACCCATCAAGCTTGGGGAAAATGGCTTAGGAAGGGGGGTCTTCAGTCTCAGCAGGGAAGTATTCGTAACCCTGAAGCAGGGATGTGAGCTTCCCTCATCCCTTATTTTAGACTGCGACGGCGTAAAATCTTATGTGGATATATCCACTGAGGCAAGGTGCTACGCCTGTCAGCAGACAGGGCATCTCATCGCTGATTGCCCAAAAAGACAAAAAGAACGAGCGAAAGAAATTTCTGTACGCTCTGCTGAACGCCATACAGCAACAAATAAGACAAAGCCTGTCACAGCGGAAAAATATCTTGAAGGGCAATCAGGGATGATCTGCTCTCAGGTCGCACCAGCGTTGAAGCCTGCTGCGACTGAGGATTTGCCTCCTTTACCACGAGAGACCAGTTGTAGCTCTGACGGGGGGGTAGATATAGTAGCTAAAAGGAAAAAAAAGAAAATAAAGAAGAGGAAGAGGGATAACCAATCGGTAACGATGCCACCGCCAGATGCTCCCACAGAAGCCCACAATGCGGTTACTGTTGCGGGTATCAAAAGACCCCGCTCAGAACAGGAGGTGTTGCCTCCCAGGCGGAGGGTATCGGAGATTTGAGAAGTAGGAGCTTCGGACCTTTCCGATTGTGAGACAATGCTAAGCATTGGTGATAAGTCCGCGGTCGAGGGGAGTTATAAATCCGCCCAAAGTGGAAACGAGTCATCGGTGAGCACACTGTCCCTGAGAGGGGAGTTCGAAGTTGTTCCTCGGTGCAGCTCCTTTACAAGAGAGCAAATAAGTTCTCTTTTAAGGAAGTTGTACAGAAAGCAAAACGAACAGCACATCTTTCAGGTGATATATGAGTTTACCGATGATCCCGAGAAATTAGTGCCTCAAATCCACAACCTTCAGGATAGGGCTAGAGCAAATAAAAATTATAATGAGGCTAAACGCCTCGATCGCGTCCTGAAAAAAATTGAAATGGCGGTGGCTAATCGTGCTTTTGAGGGCTTTTCCTCTTTGTAGGGTCGTACAATTGTGGATTCAGTTGACTATTTCTTTAAATGTTTCGTATAGTTTCGCTAAACACGAGGGGCCTTGGAGCACCTCACAAATTACACGCCACTGTTACAGACATCAGACACTCACAAGCAGACATAGCCCTGCTACAAGAGACGAATTTTACCACAGACACACACAATACACTAGAGCTTAATGCTCATTTACATACTGGATACACTATGTTTGCTGCACCTGCTCCTCACAGAGGATCAGGTGTCGCAATCCTAGTGTCCAACTCATCTACACTTTCGTCTCTTGAACACACAGACATCTTCCCAGGCTACGCTTCCTCCATTGACTTCGTCCTAAGGGACAAAAATTTCAAGGTAGTTAATGTGTACTTACCCCATGACCAGAATATTGCAAGACTTGTTCTTGACACTCTGCGCGTGAGCCTTACAAACTTTGGTGGTGAAATTATCCTCGGAGGTGATTTTAACTGCACGCTGAATCCTCCAATCGATCGTCACTCCGGGGTTGAGTTCAATCCCGCGACTGCCAGTCAATTGAGAAATTTCGTCAGCCACTTCAATCTCGTGGATGTCTACCGTTGGATAAACCCAACGAGTAAGTCTTATACTAGAGTATCGCGGAATGTGAACGGCGGCCTTTCAGGCTCTAGAATCGACAGACTGTACGTCTCGTCCACCATCATCGGCACCTTTGTTAGTGTCACACATGAAGTGTGCTCAATGAGTGATCACTTTCTTGTTGTAGCGACCAGCACAATAACTGAAAGGCGAACTGCATTCTGGATCTTCAACAATCACTTGTTGAAATCAGAACAGTTCAGTGAGGAATTTACTACCTTTTGGTACAACTGGCGGGAAAGGAAAGATGACTTTCCGAACCTCAGTCAGTGGTGGGACATTGGTAAACTTCACATTCGCTCATTTGTCGAGACAAGATTCAACAGAAGCAGGTATCGAGCTTCTAACCTGTCCGGCGAAGTTGCTCGGATCGCTGCTCTTCTCCCAACTCACCCAGAGCTACTGGTAAGCTATGAAAGACTGAAAGAACGTCTGGCAGCACAAAATTACAAGCATAGCTTGGAATTTGTGCTGCGGCAGCAGTCGCGCTGGTTGAGGGAAGGAGAATCACCGACCGAGTACTTCTTCCAAACAACTAGAAGGCGAACCGGGAAAGTTGAGGTTGAATCGATAGTGAACGAAGATGGAGAAATCCTTAACGGAGAAGAACTCTCAGAATACATTCGGGATTATTACACTCAACTGTATTCTGAGCCAACGTCACTAATGTCGTCATCCATCACTGAATTTCTCCAGCATGTCCCCACATTCTCTGACGAAAGTAGGGACACACTAAACAGCGAAATCAGCCTCGATGATATGCTCATTGCAACGAAGAACTTAAGGCGTCACACATCACCTGGTCATGATGGCCTGACTCCAGAGCTCCTCATACATTTCAGGAATCTTTTGATTCCAGACCTTCTGGAGGTTTTCAATTCAGCGGTTACGACGCATACAGATCTGCCTTCGAGTTGGAGGAGATCTGTCATGCGCCTAATACCAAAGAAGGGTGATCTTAGAAGGATGGGGAACTGGAGGCCAGTAACCCTATGCAATGTGGACTACAAAATCGTCTGCAAAGCATTAGGGGCAATACTCCGCTCAGTGATTGCTTCGGTTATACATCCGGAACAGTCTTACTGTGTGCCTGGTCGCAGCATCTACGACAATATCGCGGCTGCAAAATATATTTTTGCATACCACGAGAAAACTGAGACACCAATGGCAATGATTTCTCTCGATCAGCAGAAAGCATTTGATAGCGTGAATCATGACTATCTTTTTGCTGCTCTTGATGCATTTGGGTTCCCACTCAGATGGGTTGAGATCATCAGAATGCTATATAGTGATTCTGCTATCCTCATAAAGCATCAAGGACATCTCCTCTCTCCTGTCTTGTTTCATCAGGGCATCAGACAGGGGTGCCCTTTGTCAGGCATGCTTTATGATGTTGCGCTAGAGCCACTGTTGATTAACCTCCATCGAATGTTGCAGAGATATGCGGTGCATCTTCCATCTACTAACATAAGACCTCTTTTGTTGGCATATGCGGATGACCTGGCTGTATTTGTAACAGATGATGAGGCGTTTCCAGTCGCACATGCTGTCTTCATGCAGTATGAGCAATGTTCTGGTGCGAAGATAAATATGAGCAAGAGTCAAGGTCTTTGGTGTGGTAGGTGGCGTGATCGCACAGATGCCCCACTTGGCATACAGTGGACCAATACTTGTCTGAAGTATTTAGGAGTATACATTGGACGCGAGGGCAAATCGCGTAATAGCCATATGGCATTGGAAAAACTTTCCGGTGCGGTCAATTCTTGGCGAAGTCGATTGTTTCATCTTTCTTTGAAAGGGCGAGCAGTCGTAGTAAATTACTTGGTTACCTCGTCCATCGTGCATGTTTTAAAAGCAGAAACTCTTGAAGAGGGCTTTATCAAGCTACTCCAAGCCAAGGTGATAGACGCCTTTTGGGGAGGAAGAAGATGGGTCGCTGAAAGCACGCTCTGCACACCAGTCAGGGAAGGCGGTTTAGGTCTCACCAATTTGGTTGTGAAGTTTCGATGTCTCCAAGTGCGAGCATTCCAAGGAGTGTTCTGCCGTAGAGACACCTTAATTTCTCAGCTATGGGTGAATGCACTGGGGGGTCGTGGTACGGGAGAATTTTACTACCTTCTCTCTGTCCGCGCGTCTTATCCTATTGACTGGTCTCAGGATATGATCTCTACGATTCAAACCTGGGGCAGAATCAGGCCGGAATTCCATCTAGAATGGAATTCCATTAGGTACGAAGAATTCAGAAAAATTCCAGTGGATTTTAATCCTGAATTAACAGATTCACTTGTTCATAATGCTCGGGGAATTGTTTCGGGATTGCCTCCTCATGCTGTCCTCGGGGACATCATTGATGTTACCGGAGGCGGCAGGATTCAGTCCGCTACGCAGGTCTTACGTAACGTGGCTGCTTCTGCTCGGGAGAGATTTCATCGGCTTCGCAGTAGTGACCCTGCTGTTAAGCTGGAAGATGCTTTCGTGTGGAACAGGCCACCACACACCTCCTTTGGTGCACTGACAACGCGGTTGCTTCGCAATGTGTTTGTTGGTGTCAGCCAACAGGGGTACGTGGGTTGCGTAGATGGAATGTTCACCTCGGGGTGGATATGGGCGTAATGGGAGGGATAACGAGTAGAGTAATCTACAGCTATCCCTCTAATTACAAAGACGCAGATATAGCTTTCAAGCTACTGCACCACAGTCTTGTACATCCTAACCAGTTGTCACACATTGATCGCCGGGTTCAGAGAATGTGCACGGTCTGTGGGGGTGATGGGACTCTGTTTCACAGGTTCTACGCTTGCCGGGCTCTGCAGAATTTAATGGATTTGGTGAAACAATTGTGTCAGTTGGTCCATCCGTCTTTCGGCATTACGCAGACATCGTTTCTGTTGGGACCGAGGACATGTAGTCAAGTGAATAATTTGATCAGCTTCGTCTTAACGCTAGCTAAGCCAACGATTCACTTGTACTACATGAGAGCTGGTACTGGTAATCATAACACTAATACAACAGTACACAACGGAGCACTAAAGCGTCATTTCGTTGCCAGGATAAAGAAGCGGTTGCGCTTCGAGTACCTGGCGGCGGATGAGGAAACATACATTTAACTGCACGTGGCAACAAATTGCATCCGTGCGGGACGGAGTGCTCATTCTTCACTGGTGATAATAGGCCGTAGCATTTGTGGCAACTTTTCCACGGAGCCTCTCTTCGCTTTGGAATTGCCACAAACGCTACGGGAAGGGTAGGCATCACGTCAGAGGTCGTGAACTGAGTTGACAATGGGGTCATCTTGCAAACGTGGAAGCAACTGCAGGCTGGCCTCTCGGGACCCTATCGGTTACGTGTTAAATTTTTCGTACATTCGACATTTTACCCCTTTATCCTCATTCGATTTCGGTTCGAGTACCTCAAAATTTCAAATTACTCCTCAAAATTTCTGTTCTCCATCGATCGGTTCAACTTTGTATTGTAGCCAGCTAGGATCCATATGTTTTTACTTTAACTTTTGATAAAAGAAGTTTTGGAACTGCCACTTTCCGTTTGGGCTAAGACTCTTTTTAAAAAAGTATATAACTGTGATATTGTTAACAATTTTGTATTATTATTTTTCGCACCTTTTGCTCCTTTCTGTTTCTTTTTTGTGCATTTGCTATTGATAACTATATTGTATCTTTTTCAGGCTCTTTTTCTAAATTTTATAATTTTATAACGTTTTGACAATTAAAGCTCATATATATACATAAAAAAAAATTATTATTTTCACATTCGAATACATTTCTTAGCGCTAAAGCCTATTGTATCCTAATGTATATGGCCCACAGCTACTTGGCCATCTGGGCACCTAAGGATAATATTTGGCGTGTTTTGCTTTTGACAGGTGAGACTGCTTTTTAGTGTATTATATTTTGGTTGTACTTTTCATAAGAAAGAAGCTGTAGTCTATATTATCATTTTTTAAAGAGGTTTGTTTTTGTGTCTATCTTATATGCTTCATTAAAATTTTTTTTTTAATTTTTGGTGATAGTTGTTTGCCTACAAGTCTAGGGCTCCTATTTAAATTTATGTGCTAACTCTGAAACCCTCGCAGCTATAGTGCACGTTCGTTACTGGCAAATATGTAAGATTAGTAGTAGTTAGTTTTAGCTTTATAGTCTTAATTAGCTATGTACATATATATTAGAAAAGCTAAGTTAACTTATTGTGGACTGAGTCCCTTGAAATTGCAGTTAGACTAAGTAATTCCTTGTGTAAAAAATTGTTTTAAGCATAATTCATTAATTCTTGTACGTGTTTTATTATTTATTTTTATAAAAAATATAAATTCCAGATCTACGCTTATTTAGTAGTTCGTTATAGTCTATAGTCCATGTTGCTATTTGTCAGGTAAAGTCTGAGTGCGGCGAGGAGTAAGTCTGTATCTTATTCAGTGTAAGTGAGGAGTTCTGTCGGCGTCCTGGTAGTTCCTTGTACGTTGAGTAGGTTTTTAAGTTTTTAAGCAATGCTGTAGTATATGTGCTGCAGTTAGTGAACAACCTGTGCAAAAGGCACATGGGGGACTCGGCTGCTTTAAAAATATGTCTTTTTTTACTGCTATGAAATGGCCCAGCTTCAGTCTTGCCACGGACACCATTTTTTGCCTGGTCATATCTGGCATACTAGGTTTATCTAAAGATTTATGGTGACTAGCTAGGAAAGAGCTGGAGCTGAGCCATTCCAGGAATCTTGCATCATAAGCCTGCTTTCTGGCTTCCCTTCTGATTGCCTTGTAAGATGGAGCGATGACCGTTTCGCCTTGCTCATTTAGCATTTCTTTGGCTAACATATCAGCTTTCTCGTTTCCGGGAATGCCAACATGAGCTCCCGCTCATGGTGTCCCCACCATAAAAGGAATATTTTTTTTGGGCGAGAGTGCTTCTTAAATTAACCGCCAGTGGGTTCCAGTTCCTTCTGTTAGCAATTGCTTTTAGTGAGGACAGACTGTCTGTGAAGATAGCGGTGGTTCCCACCTGTCCGGTGGCCCACCTGGCTGCTTCCCAGACAGCTGTCAACTCCGCAGTGAAAACGTCAGACCACGCTGGGAATTTAAGTCTCAGTTGGATTGAGTCTTGGTCGCTGGCTGAGCAAAAGGCAAACGCAACTGAATCATCCTTTTTTGGAGGCGTCCGTGTAAAAGGGTACTTTCAAAGGCGGAACTTCTTCCACCGGATTGAGGGTATGTGGAGAGAAAGGGAGAATTCTGAGGGATGCTGGAATGGTTAGAACTGATCGGAGTAGTGCGATTAGCACATCTCGTCTGTAAAAACCCCGAGCAGCTCGTCGAAAGTATGTCCAGCACAGTTGAGCGTAAGAGAACGTTTTGGTGATGTATTGTTTTGAAGAAGAGATTCCCTATAAGGTTCTCTCTTCTTTGGATGAAAGATTGGAAGCCGGATTCAATGTGGAGGTTTTTTATTGGAGTGGTACACAGAGCACCGAGGGCAATTCTGGAAGTTGAGTTTAGTGCAGATTGTATTCTGGAGATGTTCTTTTTATTTAGAAAACCGTATATCGTGAGGCAATAATCAACCTTCCCCATTACTAGCTGTCTAGCAATTTTCGTGGCTGTGTCGCGGGGTGGACCTACATTCCTCCTGCAGATGACTTTGAGGAGGTTGTTCCTCGCACGAATCGACTCAGTCACATTTGCCGATTGTTTGTTCCAATTGAGATTGTGTGAGAGGACAAGTCCCAGAACTCTGAGTTCCTTGAGAGGGGAGGTGGAGGCTACTTCACTCGAGAAATTTTCCGCCGTGCATTTTCTTCGCCTGCAGACATGCAGTGCTTCCAGTTTGCTAGTGGATATTTGTGCTCCGTTCGTGTCGGCCCAGACCGAGATGGCTCGGAGTGCTTTGTTGAGCACGTGATTTACGAACGGAGGCTCGCCTGACGCGTATTAGATGATGTTGTCCGCGTAAATATGGAATAGCAGCTTCGAGATGTTATTTAAGCGCTCTGAGAGCGAATGAATGTAGGTGTTAAAGAAGCTGGACGGAGAGAGGTGATCCTTGCGGAGGACCATTTTAAAGGTGGTGTGTGGTGGAGAAATGTTCACCAACTCTGACTTTGATCTTCCTATCCGAGAGGAAGGAATTAACTGCTTTAACAACCTTATTGCCTACTTTCCATTTTTCCAGCTGAGTGAGCACAGCCTGGTTGGGCGTTCTGTCCAATACCTTCTCGAGGTCGATGGAGAGCAATACTGTGTGCTGCCGTCTAGAGAGAGTGCATGCCAGGTTATGCTCCAATTCCTGAAGAAGCCTTTGAGTCCCTCTGTAGCTTGTAACGGTAGTGTAATGAGCCGCCATTACCTCTTTAAGATGATTATCTTCGTAATCTCTAGAATTTTATTAAATCAGAAATTCTGAAAGAAATAAAACTCATTCTTCAAATTATCGCCAGAGTAAAAGTGCAGCGTCACATTTCTAGCTGAATTATGTTGACTTCCCGCTGGGGTTAGCATTGCAACACCATTTCACTAACACAAGACCAAAAGCGCAACCTCAGCTTTGTTGTGCATTGTTCACGAGCTTTTGTGGGTCAACCCGTTTACGCCAGTAAACATAAGCAATACGCCGGGCGATGACCGCTACGTAAATAAGTGTGGTGAAATTTTCCCCTATATCGCTATGTATGAAGCTAGAACTAATGCAATAGCGCGCGCTTCTTGCTGCATATGGTGTAAATAATAAGAATAGGCGTTTCCCTTCTTTTGAGGTTCCCCTCCTAAAATGTATGATGATCGATATGCTTCGATCAAGAAAAAAATAAATGAAAATGGATAAAAAGCCGGTTGTTCATGAGTTCAGGTGGTTAATTAAGAGTTATAGCTGTGAATAAGAGAGTTCCCCGACCAACGGTAAGGCCTTTTTAAAAGAAATTTTATATAAAGGGTTTTATAAAAAGAATAAAAATTTAAATAGACGTTCAATTTAAAGAAAATTAAAAGACTTTCAAAGTAAAAAAAAAACGTTTGATCAGGGCAGGTGAACTTCTAAAAAAGAAAAGCACTCCCTATTCTTTGTTGCAAATAAATAAGAAGATTGGCAACATAAAAAACTGGTGGCAGCGGTGGAATTCGTTAAGAATCAGTCTACAAAGAGATTGTCCTGAAGCAATAGGCATCTCCAACAAAGGGATATAGCCTGATATAATATGCATCTCCAACAACTGGGATAGTCCTGGACCAATTGTAATCTCAATTCAATTAAAACCCCGAAGGAAGACATCAATAGTCATGGGCCCGCAAGAAATTGCTGATTTAAAAGGGGAAATTTCCCGTATGGAACAGCCTGCCGGAGAGGATGAGGACACCGTCGATTTCACCCGGTATATTATGTTGAAGCAACGCCTGGCTCAACTCACCAAGTAAGAAAAACAAAAAAAAGGGAAAAATTGTTTTACACATATACCACATCTATATTTTATTTAAAAAAACAATAAAAAAAAAGGAAATCATTTCTTTTATATATTTTAATATTTAAGAAGAGTATATGTATACGTACGTGAAATTTTGTTGGTTCAGCTCAAGTGAAAGTCTGTTAATTTTATCAATCAATATTATAACATTATATACATATATATGTATATCCAAGATTCAGTACATCTCTCCAATTAAAATTAAATTGCAAAGGTAAAATTTCTTTCAAATGCTACTACAATCCTATTTTTTTAATTTTTATTTTAAAGTTTCGTACTTTAAAATAATTTTTTTTTTTTTTTTTAAAAAAAATTTTTCATCAAACTATTGCAAGTTTGTTCCAATAGAATTTATTATTGTATTTTTTTTTTTAAGTGTTAATGTCGTCTAGTAATATGGGAAATGTTTTCGCATTTTGGCTCCACAGATAATCGAAATTGCTTTTGTTCGTGTTTTTCATTGAATTGTGACATTTGTTTTGCACTGTGGTTTGAACTTTTCTGCCAGAGCTCCTAGGTGCTGTTAAAAGCCATCTTACAATAACTGATACCCACAAAGGGCACTACATTATCCGTCAAAATACCAACCCGATGGAATAGGTACTCCTCACCGCCGCCAGTGAAAGTAAATCCTAGCCGGAGACGGAGTAAATCACTTACCACTCTAAAAGAGAAAACACCCCAGAAGTTGCTCATAAAAATAATGCTTGAGTTAAAAATCTCTGTTTCTAGTGCCCGGAACATGATACCGGCCTGACTTCGATGGCAATCCTAATGAACTAGACCGTTTCATTGGCTGCTGTAACATTCTGTTCGATACAGCTAAAGGAGAGCCAGAGAGGAAGCTTTTCTAAATATTCTGAAAACAAGATTAGTTGGTTCCGCTTATGAGGTGGTAAAAAAAAGTGACCACACTAACTGGGAGGAATTTAGGGAGTTCCTAAAAGAACAATTCCAAGTAGAGCGTCTTAGAGTAATAGTCCAGGCAAAGCTCCTACATCTGAAGCAAACTACTAGAGAAGATGTAGTGGAATTTGCACAGAAACTCAACAGATTGTTGACAAAATTAAATAGCGTAACTAGTAGTAACGTAAAGATCCTGCAGCAAAAAAATATCTGTTAGAGGAAAATGAGCTAAACGCAGTAAGAACGTTCGAAGACGGTTTGAGAAACGAACAACTTCGAGTAATCGTTAAATCAAAAGGAGAGACTAACCTTCGAAAGTTAATTACTTACGCTTCACAGCACTCCATACATCTAGATGCGCTTGCTAGGTTGAATGAACCAGTCAAAATAATTCAGACGTGCGAAACTTGTAGAAAAAAAGGGCATTCAAAAGGTACTTGTTTTCACAACAAAATTATTCCTTCGTTCCATCCTCCTGGACCCCAAATAAAGAAGGAAGTCCATCAGCTAAGGTGTACTTACTGTCACAAACCTAATCATTGCAATAACGAGTGTAGAACTCGTATCTGCGACGAAAGAAATCGCAGGCAAGGCCAATATGCGCCCGCTCAATACCAGCAGCAAGCACTTCCTGCTCCGCTCTCAGTCTATCCAACTTCAGCCAGGCAAGTAAAATGGAACACGTTAACAAGAGACAGTTCGGAAAACGATCTCATGCGGATGGAGTACAACGGTACCTCCACCCGTGTAACAGGAGCCGTAACTCATCAGGGTCCGGAACATCAATCCGAGTACCAATAAAAATATCACAAAACGCAGTAACTTTAATAATTCCCCTAAATATTTCCAAAAAGAAAAACCCCACATTGTTAATCGACCCCGGTGCTGAAGGTAGTCTTTATAAGTTAAATTCAGTAAAAGATGAAACCCCAGTGTACGAAGATCTTAAGTGCGATATCACTACACTCTCAGGAGATAATCTCACTTCGGTGGGAACCTCCTATGGTAATATGAAAATCCAAGACTTCTCTATACAACACCAATTCCATTTCATAAAAGAAAATGTTTCAGTCGCTCACGATGGCTTACTTGGTAACGATTTTTTAAATAAATACAAATGCATAATAAATTATCCAGAGAGTTATCTACAATTGAATTTAAACGCTCAAATTCAAAGGTCAATTTAAAGCTCCATAGTGGCACAATGAAGCCCCGTAGTGGCACTAATATACACAGAAATAACTTTAAAACTTCCCGGGAGGGCAATTCGGTGTGTAGTAGTTCAATGAGTAATAATTCTCGTGGAATAAATCAGAACTCCACTACCTATGTGAATTATGAGCCTCTACTACCCCAAACCCAGATAAATAAAACGGACAGTACATATATCCTTCTACCACCAAGGTCCGAAAAAATAGTAGAAATCCCAGTCAAACGGAAAATAAATTCTCTCTGCATACATAAGGAGGTTAAACCAGGAGTGTATCTGGGCAATGTCATAACAAGGCCCAATGAAGAACGAACAGGAGTTCTGTTACTAAACTGTAATTAAAAGGAAGTAAAAATAGTCTCGAGTGGACTGAATCCCGAATGGGATGATCCCTTGAACTATGATATTTTCTCAATAGGTCCAGACGAAGTCGTGGGCCACAATCGTCTCGAAAAATTAGGAAAAATTCTTCACCTAGAGAATTGTAATAAGGAGGAAAATCAATCAGTTTTAGATATATGTCGACGTTATAACGAATTATTCCTTTTAGAAGACGATAAACTATCATGCACAAATGAAGCCAGCCACAATATACCCACTATAGCTGACAAACCCCCTGTATATATCAAGCCATATAGGCTTCCCGAGTCACAGAGACAGGAAATAAATTGTCAGTTTGATAACATGCTAGAGGAAGGAATAAGCACCCCCAGTAAGAACCCCTGGAATTCCCCGCTACTGATAGTTCCCAAAAAACCTGACAGTGAAGGTAACAAGAAGTGGAGAGTAGTAGTGGATTTCCGAAGGCTAAATGACATAACTCTGGGAGATGCTTACCCCTTGCCCAACATCACTGACATTTTAGATTAATTGGGCAGATCCAAATATTTCAGTACCCTGGATCTGGCCAATGGTTTCCACCAGATACCTATGGATAAGGAAAGTTGTAGAAAAGACTGCATTTAGTACTCCTTATGGCCATTATCAGTTCAATCGAATGCCGTTTGGCTTAAAAGGAGCCCCGGCTACTTTCCAAAGACTAATGAACTCGGTACTAACAGGAGTGCAGGGCTTGCACTGCTTTGTGTACCTAGATGATATAGTCATCTACGGATACAGCTTGAAGGATCATAACGAAAGATTAATCGAAGTCTTCGAAAGACTCCGAAACAGTAACTTCAAGTTGCAGCCCGATAAATGTCACTTCCTTAAAAAGGAAATAGGATATTTGGGCCATGTCGTTAGTGCTGATGGAATATATCCTGACCCAACTAAGATAGAAGCCGTTAAAACATACCCCACCCCAAAGAAGGCAAAAGACAAAAGCTTTCCTGGGATTTGTCGATTAATACAGACGCTTCATTCACAATTTTGCAAAAATTGCGCGGCCCCTTACCAGTTGTTAAAGAAAGACATCGTCTTCAAGTGGGATTTCTTCTGCGAAGAATCCTTTATAGTATTGAAAAAGAGGCCTCATAACTGCACCAGTTCTCGCCTACCCACAGTTCGACAAAGAATTCTGCATTACTACGGACGCTAGCGATGTAACGCTTGGAGCCGTTCTTTCGCAACAACATACTGACGGAGAGCATCCCATCTGCTATGCCAGTAGATATTCCACAATAGAGAAGGAATTACTCGCTATCGTATATGCTGTGTTCAGTTAAGACCATACGTCTACGGAAGGAGATTCATTATAACAATTGACCATAAACCTTTAGAATGGCTGATGAACCTGAAGGACTGTTCCTCACGGCTTATGCGGTGGAGAATACGATTAGAGGAATACGACTATAGTATCCTGTATAAATCAGGAAAGCTCAACGGGAATGCAGATGCACTAAGTCGGATTGTCCCAGAGAACCCAGAGGATATTATGGGCAAAACAATCAACGTAATTACGCGAAACCAAGCAAAAAATGCTAAAACTGGTACAGAAACCGCCGAAATGGAGAAACTGTATAACGAATACTTATCTGCGATTCACACAGATGCCAACACCCTCTTTATCATAAACCGAAGCCCTTTAACAGGAATTAAAGGTATAACGTGCAAATACTTCATTATCTCCGAAGAAGATAGCCCCGAAGAAGAAGCTCTACTCAAAAAAATTCCTAACTTAAGAGAAAGAGTAAAACAACCAACTTTAGTTATTGAACCCTTAAAGATATGTACGTATATAATAGCTAAAATAAAGTTACCCCTTAAAACCAAGCCCGATTTTCTAATCCTATTAAAAACCCTTCGAGAGTTCTATGAGTATCAGGCAAAGCAAAGAGTCAAAGAGTTGAAAATATCACTTCCACGCGCAGATCCGCCCAATATTGCTGAGATCAAAAATGCAACTCAATACTTATTTAAGGCAACTCCAGTGACCATATACTCATCCAAGATAGTAACTTTGAGCGAAGATAAGAAAACTTCGAACAACACCTTACCACCCTCAAACCATTGAAGCCCTGGAACGATCCTACAGAACACTGGCAGAATACCTTCGTCACTATGTCAATAGAGACACGGCAACTTGGGATTCCTGGATACCCTACTCCAGTATTACACAACAACACATTCAAGTACGAATTATACTCCTTATGAACTACTTTACGGATTTCTGGCAAATATCCCTTCGCCACTTGGAGCAGAGCCGCAGGTGTGCTACAATTATGAAAACATTCTGTGTTGGAGAAAAAGTTCTTCTGAAGAACCACGCTAGAAAAAATAAATTCGCCCCCCTATGGTCAGGCCCCTATGAAATAACCCAAATAAACTCTAGCGAAAACTCGACTATCAAGACAGCAAATCAGCATAAGACCATACACAACAATAATCTTAAACTTTTTACAGAATAAATAAGAACTGGAAAAATTACTATTCTAGGCTAACAATCTGCATCTGCCTTCTAATTGGAAGTGTACCTATCAACAACGCAATGGAGCAAGTTGAAGTTACGGAATTTCATGCACATACAGGTATTTATTTTGAGCAATTGGGACACGTTGAATTATACAGCGACGAATGGAAAGCTATCACTTATTTTGATCTGCGTAACATACGCACACTTTGTTGTGCATTGTTCACGAGCTTTTGTGGGTCAACCCGTTTACGCAAGTAAACATAAAATACGCGGGCGATGACCGCTACGTAAATAAGTGCGGTGAAATTTTCCCCTATTAAGCTATGTATGAAGCTAGAACTAATGCAATGGTGCGCGCTTGTTGCTGCATATGGTGTAAATAATAAGAATAGGCGTTTCCCATCTTTTGAGGTTCCCCTCCTAAAATGTATGATGATCGATATGCTTCGATCAAGAAAAAAATAAATGAAAATGGATAAAAAGCCGGTGGTTCGTGAGTTCAGGTGGTTAATTAAGAGTTATAGCTGTGAATAGGAGGGTCCCTCGACCAACGGTAAGGCCTCTTATTCCGGATTTAAAAGAAAGTTTATATAAAGGGTTTTTATAAAAAGAATAAAAATTTAAATAAAGAAGGTCAATTTAAAGAAAATTAAAAGACTTTCAAAGTAAAAAAACAAAAAACGTTTGATCAGGGCAGGTGAACTTCTAAAAAAGAAAAGCACTCCCTGTCCTTTGTTGCAAATAAATAAGAAGATTGGCAACAGTAGGCAGCAGCTTGCTCTCTAGTAGCCAGGACAGCCTGTTTGCCAATAGCTTTTCTAGGATTTTGGATGTTGTCGATAGGAGTAAGATAGGTCTAGTTTCGGATGGGAGTGGGGTATGATTTCCTGCCGTTGGTATGGGATGAATCTCGGCAAGTTTCCAAGCTCGTGGAAATCTGCCCTGATTGAGGACTTGGTTGAAAAGTACTGCTGCTCTGTTTTGCTAGGCTCTAGGCGCTTGCATGGTAATGCCAAAGGAGATATTGTCTAGACCTGGAGTGGAACCATGGAACGAATTAAGAGTTTTGATTTCCAGGATGGAAAATGGATTTTCTAGGGGTGTAGGAGGGTGAGGCTCTCGGCTTCTGGAACATGTACTCCCACACCGCCCCAAAAGGTTTCTGTAAGTTGGTACTTGTTGATTATTGCTCGAGTGTTGTGCAAAATGTGAGGCAAAGTGATTGGCCACTAGCGCAGGATCCAGAAACACTGCATCTCCTATTCTAAGGCCTGTGATGCCTGCCCTGGAAGGTCGCCTACAGATGGCCCTAACCTTGCGCCAGTTTTCACTCATTGGGGTGTCTGCATTTATGCTGCCGGCAAAGTCTTGCCAGGCCTGTTTCTTCGCCCCTGCGCCTGAGGGCGTTTGCTTTCCTGTATTTTATTGCGTTTTCTCTACTTGGCAGTCTTTTATACTTCTTCCATGCGGCGTCCTTACGCTCCACGAGCTGTGCAGTTAGCCACGGAGGCTGACTTTTCGTGGCTCTTTTAGTGATAGGGATTGCGTCGTTAGCTGCATAGCGTACAGCTTTTGTAAGCGCTGCTGCCTCTTTGTCTATTGTCAGGCTTACTGGGTGCGAGTTTAGATATTCATTCACTTTAAGTTGGAACAATTCCCAGTCTGCACGACGTTCCGCATATCTCGCAATGTGAAACCCGCATGGAAGAGCTCTTGTCATGCTAAGAATGATGGGAAAATGATCGTTCCCTTGGGGTTGTCCAAAGTTTGCCATTGAATTATTGGGGCGAGGGATGGTGCGGAAAAGGAGAGGTCAATGTGGGTGAGGGTGTTCCGGGTGTTCAGGATTGTAGGAGATTCATTATTGAGCAGTACTAAGTCCGAACCCAGCAACCAGTTCGCGATCTCGTTTCCCCTGGGGCAACATCGTCGCGATCCCCATGACGGGTGATGCGTGTTAAAGTCGCCCAAGAGGAAAGTGGGACCGGAGATCTGCTCCACAATGGAGTTTAGGATCCTGGCACTGATTCCGTCTCCACTCCCAACATAGATGGAAATCACGTTTATTTCTGGATTAGTTTTAATATTTGCTACAACTGCAGCAAGGTGGGAATTTATGTAGATTTGAGCAGAGGGGATGTCCTTGCTTACTAGCACGACAACACCTCCTCTGCGAGTCGGGTGGATGTTGTTAAGGTAGACGTTATAATCTTTGAATTGGATGGGTGGGGAGGTGGATGGGGATAGAAGGTGAGTCTCGTGAATCGCCATGAGTAGCTGAAGGCTACCCAGGTTATTGTAGAATCCGCAACGTTCCATTGTAGGATCTTTAGATCCTTAAAATGGTGCTGCGATCCTTTGTTTACATTGCTCATGGGGAGGGGAGGGGAGAATTTTTCGCCCTAGTTAGTGCTTCTTCTGAGGAAAAGAACATCTGTTTAAGAGGAGATGATCAAGGCATCTGTCATGTCTGAGTCAGCATCAGACATCTGTAGCGCTGTCGATTCTTGTGAGAGAGGCGATTTCCGGTTGACGGACAGCACTTTTGTCTCCAACGATTTCTTTAATCTCTTCCAGAGAGAGAGAGAGAGAGAGTGGACGACTGGCATATTCTGGGGAGCCGGTCCCCGAATGAGTTTCGAGGTTTTGTCGTGAAGGCTATTTTTTCCATGAAGTGGCTTGAATCGGCCACAGTGTTTTGTGTTTTATTTTGGTTATGTATTTGTGCTGTAGTGCGTGTGGTTGTTGTGGTTTCTGGTATATTATTGGGCTGTATTGGGTTTTGTGTTTTGCAGTAAGTTTTTTTTTGTACTGTATTGGTATTTGTAAGAGTTGTGGGTTTGTTTTCAGAATTGTTGTTTGTTTGTAGGCTGATGTTTTTTTGTTGGGTGATGCTGTTTGATGTAGTTTGGGTGTTTTCCTGAATTTTCGTGATGTTTGTTGAGGTGTTTTTAGCTGCGTCTGCAAAAGTCAGACCTGGTGTGATCCTACTCTGGCTTTTGAAGACCGGAGCAAGGTCACCGTACATTGAGTACCACTTTTTTCTGGCTTCGTAGCGTGTGATGTGCTGTTCTACTTGAATCTTGACTATGGCTCTTTCACGTAAAGAAGCTTGGACAATTGCGGTCGAGGGTGGAGTGACCTCCTACCTTGTTGCATCCAATGCAGAAGATTCTGTCACAGACGTGATCAGGTTCTTCCTTTGCCTTGGATTTGCCGCAATCTTCACATTTTGGAGTGTTTTTGCAAGTGGAGTCGTGATGTCGAAATTCGAGGCATTTCCTACACCTCAAAGGCGCGGGATACCACCTCTGAACCGGCAAGTGCTCGAAACCGAAACAGCATACAATAGTGGATGGGGGGGGGGGGGGCGAAACAGTTAGCTGTAGCGCTCCTGTGGGAATCCTTTCGGTTTGGGAGTTTCCAGGACGTGTCATTTTTTGTACTTCCGTTATTCATTCATTTTTTTCTTGAAGTTCTTCTAGGATCTTCAGTGAGGTGTTTTAAGTTCGGGGCAAAAGCAGTACCTTTGGAGGAGTTTAGTCTACCGTGGTACTCTACCTTAACGTCATGTTCGTTGATTTGTTCAAGCTTTTTACCATTTTCTCTGCTTCAGCTTTGGATGGGAGGAAGACAAGATAGCTTCCCTCTCGAAGAGCATTGAATGGTCTCGCTTTCGGGGCTGCATGTTCGATGAATTGCAGACCACGAATGGATTGAGGTGAGTGATGTTTTTGTTTGGATCGACCAAACATACAGTAACGTATTTCGGGTCCGGTCCAGCAAAAGCACCGGCATATGTGTCGGCAATGGACGGAAAGTCGAGCAGCCGAGTTCCCCTTTTTTTTCTTGGCATGTCATCCATGTCTAATATGGCATAAGGGTTTTGCGGCCCGTCGGCCGGAGCCATGGTTTAGCGTTCTCCTGGGGCGTTATCGTTTTTTGTCTTCAGTCTCAAAATAAGTAAACAGTCCGTTTGTGACAGCGTAAGCATAAAGTAATTCTAAACTCTTATTGCTAAAAAAATCTAGTGCTGAAAAAAGTTTTATATAATTTTGAGAAGAGCCTAAAACTATGTTAGTCTGTTATTTGTTATCTGGAAATTTTTGCTTCTTTGGAGCATGTAGTGTTGACAATTATCTCTCAAAAGTGGTGTGTGTCTTTGCTGAAGTTTTAGTACTTGGATGGCGCCACTCTTGGGAAAGCTTCTCGTGGCTGTTTTTCAGATCGCTCTCAAAATTCGGAGTCCTCTCAGCTTTTTCGGGAAATTCTCACTTTAGTACTTCCAATCGCTATAACAGCGATTTCAATTGACTTTTGGCATCAGCTCAGCATTTGCCAGGGCCAATGAGGTAATTGCTTTCTAGGGCTGACAGTGCATTTAATCGATGGTGTTGATTTGATATCCGGTACTTTAGGAGTAGTACAACTAGAGGAGAGGCACACGTCACAGTACTTAGCAAATAAACTAACAAAAATATGTGAAATGTGGCAAATTAAAAAAGAAAATATATGTGCTGTTGCGACTGATAGTGGAGCAAATATTTAAAAAGCCGTTGATCTTGCATTTGGTAAGAAATTCAGTATAGCTTGTTTTGCGCACACAATAAATTTAGTTGCAGAAAAATCAATTGATAAAGTTACTAAAATCAAAACTATAGTAACTTGGTTTAAACAAAGTGTTATAGCTAGCGATGAGCTTAGGAAGGCAACATCTTCTGGCACCAAATTGATACAGGAAGTTAGTACTAGATGGAATTCAAAGTTTTATATGATACTGCGGTTTTTAGAGTTGAGGGCACATATAAATGATTCGTTATACATCTGCCCCTCCGATGATAACTGCTGCAGAAATAGAGCAAATGACTGAAATTTTGGATCTACTTCATCCTTTAGAAGCGGCTACGCGAGAATTGTGTGGTGAAAAGTACGTTACAAGTAGTAAAGTTATACCGATGATTCATTGCTTATCAAAAAAAAATTGAAGATGTGAATGCAAAATTCCAAATAGGGATTCAACTAAAGAACTCTTTAGAGAATGAAATTGATAGACGTTTTGGGGCAATTGAAAATATTCTGAAACTCGCACTATCCACGCTACTCGATCCGAGGTTTAAGAACATTCATTTTAAAAATGCTCTTTCTTGCTCAAAGTATTTGCGGGAAACAGTAAAAGCTCTTCCGTCTGCGCCATCATACTCACAGAGGACTGACAACCCAGAATAAAATGAAATTTTACAAGGTAACAAAACAATATTATCTCACACAATTTTACTTTTACTTATTTCGCTACTTTATACACTGAGAGAAATATTTGCTTTCAAAACAAATTTACAGGACATTTGACTCTACGTTTTTAGATTTAGCGTTTGATTCAAATTTTTTTTACTTCAATCAAATGAAAACTCGATTGGATTGAATTCAAACTTGAACAAGACTTCATTTGAAAAACACATTTAAAAAATCAAAAATTTCGCACTTTTGATCCAAATACCATTCCATTTGAAGCAAAAGCTTCAACTTTTAAGAATTGTAACCGTTTTTCAATCAAATAGGAAACCCGTTTAAATCAAATGAAAACGCATTCAATTCGAATGTTAACACGTTTGATTATATCAACGTTAAACATTTGTACATTCAATTTGAATGTTGGTGCGTTTGATGCAAATTCACAATTGTTTGATCGGCCAATACCAAGCATTTAAGCAAAGCAATTTTGGGAATTAAAATGTATTAACATATAGATCAAGCATGTATCTGTGTGTAACTTTTAGCATGAACTTATCTGAATAATGAAGAACCTCATTTTTAAGTATGGTCTGTAACAGGTTGGTCGGCTGTTGCAATATTGCAACGTGTAATTCGAGTGCTATTCAAAGTAATTTCTATTTGTTAGTTAATATCGAAGTGATTGTGAAATGGAAGCTAATGAGAATCAACAAGAAGGTTTGAACTCATTAAAAGTGATTTACGTTGAAAGTTCTATAAACAGTAACAGTGAAAAGGATGCCGAATTACTTCAGCTATTGAAATCGTGGAAAGTGGAAGAGGCGTTTTTTCAGTTAAAAGGTTTTTATCCGAGTTGTGTAAGTGGTATGCAATTGAAATTTTGTTAAATATAGAAGCTGGTGTGGGACTTCAAGAGCTTCAATATATAACTGAGGGCGATATACAACAAATTTTTCCTTCATTTCAACTGATTGGTGTTAAAGCAAAATTCCGCGCAAAATTAGAAGCCTGGCGACAAGAAAAGGTGAGAATACATGATGTTTATGTACATATTACCGCATAGCTATTTTGATACCATGTCATGTAATTTTATTTTGACCAAATTGTTATTCTATCATGTCCTTGCAAGTGCATTGAAGATTATAAATCATTACTAATTAATTACAAATATTTTTGAAAAATAAAAGTGCTAGCTTTCATATATTGAGTCAGCTTTAATCGAAGTAAAGAATGACATAGACAGGGCTAAATGAATATAAATAAATAAATAAATTTCCACGAAGCATTCACAGAAGAAAACTACGTAGCAAAATCAGTTTTGACTTACATTTTAATGCGAAATCTATTTATTTTCGATCTTTTACTGTATATATATGCACTTGCGCTTAAATAGATTTCGCATTAAAAATGCAAGTCAAAACTGGTTTTGCTACGTAGTTTTTTTTATAACTAACTGCTCATCTCTTGTAAATAAATACATGGTCGTGTCTAATAACAATGTGCAGTGGCGCACGATATTACTGAATATTTGACTCAACATATTGATATGAAAATTTAGTGGTCGTAATTTGCCCTTTGTTTTCTTTAAAATCAAACTTTAATTTCTGTAAACAGTACATTCATTGAGCGAAATTCCTTTAAACGTACTTAAAATTCTCTAACTATAGTCAAGAGTATTATACTCTTTAATTAAATATTTCTAGAGAGCTTTGGCAAATGACGATACAAAATCAATTGGATCTGAAGTTCTTGATTGGGTAAAAGGCTTACCAAACACACCAACTTCTTTTTCCTCTGAAAGCAGAGATACCGCTTTTCTTGACGTATGAAAATTTGTATAATTTAATAAATCAGCGCTTATTGAACATTTCTTCAAAAGATAAACGTGGAAGATATTTTAGAGCACACAATCAAGGGTAGTGCAGTACTGGAGAGCTTCAAAACAAAAAAGAGTCTAACACCAGCTCATCAACAGGACTTGACTAACTGTATTATAGACGCCCTCACTGCAAAGCAAAGAAAACTGACAACAAGCGATTTCAAATGTATCAGCGAAAAAATCGTTAAGACGTTTCCTGGAGAAAACTCTGTAAGTAATTTTTGTAAAATGCATAGTTACTTGAATACTTATCCTATTTTTGTTAGAATACATATTATATACCGCGGAGTCGTATAACTAAACGGCCTAGTGGAAAACTTCATGATCGTTACTTCAACGTGAGAAATAAAGTACGTAAGAAGACTAGTATTGATGAAGCATTTAGTTCTCGAAGCAACCCATCAATTGCGGACAGTAGTGAAACGGACGAAATAATAAATAAAGGTTTGAAATCCTGGCTTAAATATAATGATATTCCCGCGGAAGATGTTATGCATAAATGGCGTCAAAGCTGTAGTTATCGGAGAGGATCAATAATTAAATCAGGAGAAGTAGTGGCGACTGTTATTCAAGATTGGCCACTATACAAACATGGCGCACTTGGTCCAAAACTTGTAAGTATACATACAGTTAATAAAAGCCATCATATGCATGTATTATATTGTATTAACAAAATTTTTGGGATTTCAGATAAACGAAGATTTCGAATATATCTATCCATCAAAGGCCAATTTTATTTTTGAAAACTGGGACGAATTCGTGAAAAAAATCATTCCTTATCTTCATGAGAGAGTGCGTGAGAAGGATTCCTTAGATTTACTCTCCGTTTTGGAAAAAAACATAGGAGATGGTAAATTTATATATTTATATATGTATATATATATATTTTTTCATGATTTAATTTCTGCAGATTCCAGAGATTGCATAATAGCTTTATTACTAAACGCAGTAATAATTCCATCGAACAGGCTAGCAAAACAAAGTGATAAAAGCCAACAAAAAAGGAGGAAGACAACTATAAAAGAAGCAAAGGATTCTCTCATACTTCATGTAAAAGATTTGACAGACTTTGAGCCAGCACTTAATACCTTGAGAGAGCGATTTTATCAGGTAAAAGTTACCATCCAACCACTGATTATAGTGGTGGGTCAGAATTTGGAAAACTTACAAGAGTTTTATGTGTACTTCGACGGAGTTAAATTTAAGTTTTCGTCTTTTCTTTCAAGTCTAGATACTTGCTTTAAGGTTTTTCAAGTTTTCAATTTGAAGTATCCCGATTACTGTGCTGGAGTGTGGTTGTTTTTTCAGAGATTTCTTTTCAAGATCTTCCTTGAAGGTGAAAAATCTTTTCCACAAGTATCTGGCCTAATTTCATACTTAGAAAATAGCAATTAATAATATTGCCAGTTGTTCGTTATTAAAAAAAAATCGTTATATATTTTACTTCCACAATGTATGTATGTTTAGTTTGCGAATCAGTATTCAAGGAAGTATCTATTCTCATCAACCATTTGAAAGATGTACATGAATTAGGAACTTTTGGTACCTATACATGTGGTCAAGACAAATGTTTTCAGAAATTTTCTAACCGGAAGGCTTTCAAAAAACACTTACTAAAAACACATAAGGTTATTAGAAAAGAAGCCATAGATTATAACAATAAACCAATAAATTATTTAAAGACCCATAATGATAAATTAAATATTCCGGATCAACCAGATGATTCCGTGCATTCGTCGCCTTTGGCAGAAGAAGGTATATTTAACGATTATCCGCAAACATCACGTAGTATAGACAAATCTTTAGAACAGTTAAAAAATGTATCTATAAGCTTTGCAGCGGAGTTGTACTCTAAGTACAATATTTGCAGGAAAGATGCAATTAATATTCAAAATAGAGTTACAGATATTACCAAATGTTTAATAGAAACATTAAAAGATAATAATTTTTCAAATGGACAGTCAAATAGCCAAGAAATCCTGGACGCTTGTTCCGATCCTTTCAAAGATATAAGAACTGAATATCGGTATATTCAGTTTATGCTCAAGAGAGACTTATTTGCTTTTCCTATGAGTCATACAATTAACAACGAAATTCAAGAGGTTAGAATTCATGGTGTACCTACTTTGGATACAGTTGCTTCAAAAGGTTATTTTTTGCCACTAAAATTTCAGTTCAAAAAATTTTTCGAACTACCTGGAGTATTCGAAGCAACCATGAGCAACATGGAAAAAATAAGAGAAAGTGACGGAATCTGTAATTTCATTGACGGAGAAAATTTTATCAAACGTAAGACCAGTATCGATCCTGAAAACATAATTATTCCTTACTTTATTTATACAGATGACTTCGAGGTCAACAACCCCTTAGGTAGTCATTCTGTTCAAGATTCTCTCTGTGCTCTTTACTACGCATTTCCTACAATACCAGTTCATTATTTATCTAGTTTGGACTACATTTTTGTTGCAGGCCTTATAAGAAGCAAATATTTATCAGAATATGGAAATAATTCATCTCTTTATTTTCTTATTGAACAAATAAAATCCTTAGAGAGAGATGGCATTGAAATTCGTATTTTTAACAAAACATTTAAGGTGTTCTTTATTTTAGGATTGGTACTGGGGGATAATCTAGGCATGAAATCTGCGTTAGGTTTTGGAAAATCCTTTAATTCCAATAAGTATTGTCGCCTTTGTATTCGTAGTAAATGTAATTTAAGGGTAGATACAATAGAACATGAAGACTTTTTGAGGACTGAAAACCAATACAATAACGATCTGGTTAAAAATGACTTCAAATTAACTGGAGTGAAAGAGAACAGTATATTTAATAAGATTACGTCTTTTCATGTGGTAGATAATTTCGCACTAGACGCAATGCACGATTTATTTGAAGGACTATGTCAGTATGAAGTATGTCAAGTTTTATTTAAATTGATTGAGAGTGACTTTTTTTCTCTGGATACTTTAAATTATAGGAAACAAATGTTTCCATACGGAATAACTGAACAAGGAAATTTATCAGTTCCTCTTCAAATGCATCGGCTTAAAAATAATAATTTGAAAATGTCAGCTCGAGAGACTTGGAATTTTATACATTTTCTGCCGCTCATAATAGGAGATCTGATACCATCGGATAATAAATACTGGCGGTTAATTTGCATGTTAATTACCATAATTGATATGATTTTGTCCAGTAGCTTCTTACTGCCTGATGTTGATGTTTTACGAGAAGTCATCCACATGCATCATGAACTTTATTTAGAATTATTCGGACCTCTAAAACCAAAACATCATTTTTTAGTTCATTACCCTACCACTATTTTAAAAAGTGGTCCACCGAAATATCTATGGAGCTTCCGTTTCGAAGCGAAACATAAAAATTTGAAGAAGTATGCAAATGTGATTACATCAAGGAAGAATATAGCATATTCTTTAGCTTTTAAATCGTCATTGAATTTTACAGCTTTTATTAGAGAAAATTCCGGATTTCCTTCAGAAATAAAATACAATAAAGTGCCATCTGTAAATCTACACTCAATGCCTGTATATTTCAATATGGAACCAATTGAATCGTGTAACTTTTCCTCAGTCTATATGCCAGAAACTGTTACATATAAGGGAACGGAGTTTCGAAAACATTTGTACTTGACCAAATTAAATTTAAGTAAGTTAAGTTTATACAAGATCGTAGATCTGGTTGTGTGTAAGAATAATGAATTCTTTATTATATGTACTGAAATAAATCTGAAAGGGTTTGATCAGCACTATCAAAGTTATGAAGTCACACAAAATGAAAACAAATTATTAATTTTTCATATAAGTTATTTTACAAGTACTCCGATGCATTTATATACCTTAATAAACGGGAAAACCTTCATAAGAAATAAAAAAATTTAGGCTAAGGCTCTGCACACACATATACTACATAGTATATATTAGGTACTAAAGAACATTATGTAATATATATTATAATAATATTAATAAATTTTTTAAAAAATAACCATCTCCTAGTTTTTTTCATAAGACAATTCTGAGTAATACAAAAAACACTTTAAGCTTATGGCATTCTGAAATCTCAAATCAAATAATACAAGATTTGACTAGAAGAAACTCAAACCACTAAGTTAGAGTGAATAAAATTGCGTTTAAGTTTTGAACATTCAAAGCGTTTAATTGAAATCCAAAAGTTATTTAAATCAACCACTAAACAAATTCAACACAAAAATGTACGTCGTTCATTTCAAATGTCACAATCATTTTGTTTTAACTGTATTTTATTATTGGGATGAAAGTCTTTCATTTCATTTCCAAAGTCAAGAGCAATTGGATCAAACGATAATGTTATTTGATATTCAAATACATTTTCTGTTTAAATCAAATGGTAATACGTTCTATATGACTGCAGAGGCATTTAAAACAGAATACATTCAAACTGAAAACTGTGCGCGTTTAAATTCAAAAACTTTCACGTTTGGCGCATTTTCAAATGTGAAAATGTTTGATCGGAACAGTGTTTTTGTTGATTTAACTAGTGTTTTTCTCTCAGTGTACGCAAGGAACAATTCGATCTGTGGAGTGATCATCGCCGAATTGTTAAAAACGTTTTACTTTCGCGGGAAGAAGAAGCGGAGGCGCAAAATCGAAGATATCTCGGTATCTTAAAAGTCCAATCACTGGAAACCTGGCATATAATCCTCTAGTTTTGTGGCAAAATTTGAAGGAATCTTATCCTAATATGGCAAAAATAGCACCAAAATATTTGCCCATCGTAGCAACCTCCGTTCCATCAGAAAGACTCTTCTCAAGGGCGGGCCAAATACTTTGTCAGCAGAGAAAGCGCCTAAAGGGAAAGAAGTTGTCCAAAATTCTATTTATCAACAGTCTCGATGAAAATTATTGGGATATTTGAAGTATTTTTCCCTAGGATCAACATACTGTTTGATTTTTTCTTCTTCTAAAATTATAAAAAATCTTAAATTAATTTAGAGTTTTATTTGCAGCAGTTGTAACATTATTTCACCTGAACTTTGCTTTGTCGGAAGGTTTTTATTCTTAAATAAATTTATTTGGGAAGCGTTTTCGCAATTCTGTTGTTGATTAGGAATTATATATTATATATGTCTGCAGAAGTGAAATATTTTCTCATTTTCGAAAATTTTTACTTTCGTTCCATCGACGTATGAAAACATCGATGTTTTAACGACATCGAGGTTTTCCTTTCAATGTATCATTTGATTACTACATCGATGTTTTCAAAGTTTTGTGCATCCCTAAGTCAATTGAAGCTAAAATTATTCTAGGTAGGATTGGAATTATATATTATATATATGTCTGCAGAAGTGAAATATTTTCTCATTTTCGAAAATTTTTACTTTCGTTCCATCGACGTATGAAAACATCGATGTTTTAACGACATCGAGGTTTTCCTTTCAATGTATCATTTGATTACTACATCGATGTTTTCAAAGTTTTGTGCATCCCTAAGTCAATTGAAGCTAAAATTATTCTAGGTAGGATTAGAGACTTAAAACTTGAGTTATTACTTTTATCATAGTTAAACTTAAAATTACATAACTAACATCTAGTACTAAAATCAGGTGAACAAGACTATAAGGTTGAAGGAACCACCTCTAACGACTCCATTTCAACTTGAAATCCATAAATGAGACAATTACACGGGGCAAACAGTTATTAGGGTTACACTTTTTATACCCTAGATGGAATCTATAGGGTATACTAAGTTTGTCATTCCGTTTGTAACAGCTCGAAATAATGATGGTAGAGGAAAATGGATTAAACACCCAAGCATAATAATAAAAGTTATTTTGATTTTTGCATGTCCGTCCGTCCGTCCGTCCGTCTGTGCGCACGATAACTCCAGAACGCGTATACTTAGAGAGCTGAAATTTTGTACACAGACTTTAAAACAAAAAGTAAAATTTGGTTCGAAAATGAGACAAATCGGGCAACTCCTTCGTGGGTTTGCCATACAAAACGTTTGTTATGGTCGTAGCGTATTGCATATAACAATATGCTACACGAGAGACTGCAGCGTGTATGCCGGTGACATGTTGATGATAAAAGGAAAAGAAGAAGAAGACAATCTTCTCTGTCATTTGTGATCCATCGAGCAGCTATATCAGTGAATGAACAAGAATTAAACTTCCGCAATCATCTGCTAGTAAACACAGCCTGTAAGTAAATTTAAAATATTTTTCAGTTCTTAGACTAACCTATTTTCCAATAATCTAGTTATTTTCGTTTACCCCGCACAAAATCCGCCACTTTTTCGGGCAGGAAAAATTACTTGGCTGGAAGAACAGTCAACTCTTCTTTATTCAAAAAGTGCCTAAGGATATTCTAATGTATCAATTACACCAACGCTATAATAATTAGTGGCAGCCACTGTACCTTATTGCAGAAAGTGCGTGAGTTTTCTTTCAATTAATAAACAGAAATAAAAGTCGAGCTGTAAACTATCTAATATCTCCCAAAATTGCAGAAAGAAATCTGAACAATATTAACTGGATAGTTTATATATACGGAGAAAACTTGTACCAGTGTAGCACTTTGCTTGATTTATAGTTCCAGACTTTATGGTTGTAACGTCGGAACGTGTAGAGTATTACTTTGTAAAAGTGCTGAAAATAAGGCTCCGAGATTTGTTCAATTTTCTGTGGACCATAATGTACTAAACAACGATGAAATGCTACGGCTAAGGCGAATTGCTTGGGATATACAAAAATATGACACAATCAGGATGAACAAAATAGTTAAAATTCATCAAGACATGTTTGAGACATTGGAGAACTTTCCCCCAGCAGAGATGAGGTTACCTTAATTTTGAGAAATTGTAATACTTCTATCAAGAATGTTCAACCAACAAAAAAAAGTTTAACCAAGTAAGAGGGTTTTTCCAGTATATGTTAAATTAAATTGAATTGTTTAGAATTAATGCATGCTTTCTATTTTATTCGCTAAGCAAACGTATTTCCATGCCGAATTTTTGAAACAGAAATTCTTCATTATCGTTAAATTCCAAACTTTATGGCATAAATCTTAAATTCATTTCTAAGCGATCTAGATTCCAGTTTGATTCCTCAAATTTAATTAGGTAATCTATTCTGAAACAATACTTAGCTGTTATAAGAGCGCTTTATCTAGTAATAATTTTTCGTAGAAATTATTTGTTTCTTTGTACATATATATATACGTATACATATATCAATATTATTATTAGTATTATTATTTCTTTTATCACTGGAATGAATTCAAACAACAATCGCGGAATATATTACGTCTTTGAAAGTGTTAGCATTTAGGAATGTTGTACTTTAAGACATATTTAAGGCAATGAACTATTATAACGTAATTATGCTCTAAATACTGTTATTTCTCCTATCACTGTTCCGGAGCCCTCTCGCATGAAGGTCGCCTAGGTCCGCCTAGTCTCTCTTTCCAAGTCAACAAGGGACTCTGAAAACATCTGCCCTCAGAGTCAGAGCTGGGGCACGCACAGAAGGCAAACCATCTGCGTCTTCGCTGATGGATATTGGTAAGTAACGTAAGGGTCCCGGTCAGGACCGAATGTGTGCCGGCTTTTAGTTAATTGGCACGAAATTTTTTTTTGATTATGGCAGACGGCAGCGGCAGTTTTTTCGTGGAACCTCCCCACACTCTCCGCCAATAGCTGAGGCGAACTAGCGTGCCGCCCTGCAGTCGACGCTGTCCGTCGAGTGATCTGTCAGCTCATGCTGGCAGTCTGGACTTTACGTCCAAGGCAATCACTCTGCATACATATATAACACTTTCGTCTTTTGGTACATGGCGTTTTCATTGTACTAGCAAATAAAACTCCAAAAATGGACTAAATCGGGCAACTCCTTCTTAGTGTTGCCACATAAAAATTTTGTTTTTTTACGTATACTGTGAAAACCATCAGTCGAATACATTTTTATTATACTAAAAACTTCTTCAGAATATGAAATCCAATAAAAATGGTTATAATCATTTTTTCTGTCCGATAAACCGTTCTAGAAATATATGCGAAAAACCACTTCAAAAATCAAACTTGCACAGAAGGGCGACTATACGAAATTTCATACGGGCATTCATCTAGGGTATCATAAGAATTGGTCTTAGACCAATTCTAGCTTTTTTACTTGTTTTACTTTTCAATTGTCAAATTCACGATTCAGTTAAACCTTGAACAATTGTTCACATGATGTATTTTAGTTAGGTATAAGAGCCTTATCGATTGTAGCTGAATGATAGTCAGATGAACGCTGGCTCCTCTTTTGATAACGGCGAATAAACGGGGTTTTTATAACGATATGAGTCATTAAGGTTTTGATCTCCCTTCATTACTCCGCTCATTTCAGGACAATAAAGAAACACTGAATAAAATAACGGCTGCCCTCAATGTCATTGGGTGGATATGGGGCAATGCAACTGAAGGCCTAGCATCTGCGCCTTCACGAAGGTAATGGTAAGTGGTGTAAGATTCCCGTCAGGACCGGGTGTGTGCTTCTTTTTTGTATGAAAGGCACGAATTATTTTTTGTATATGGCCGGTGACAGCAGCAGGTATGCGTAGAACCCCCTACACTCTCCGCCAATAGCTGAGGCGAACTAGCGTGCCGCCCTACACTTCAAAGCTGTCCACTGAGTGATCTGTCAGCTCATGCAGGCGGTTAGGACTTAATGTCCAATTCAATCACTCACCAATAGTTCCATAACAAAATGGCGCCCAACATGGGGCAACCTCAGTTAGACTTCGGCGTCTAAGTGTGACTATGCTGGGGACTGAGATTGCTTGGAGATATGAACATTTGGCTTTTAACTAATTGTCTGACTCGGTAGTCTCATATTTAGTAGAAGTTACAGGAGACTGGGACTTGTAGTGAGAAGATTATTTAGCATTTTGCTAATTGATTAACCTCAAGTCTCACATCCAATGGAAGTTACATGCTGGGTCTAACTGATTTGAGTAAAGTTAAAGTTTTGTAAGTATTGAGTAAAAAAAAGTTTAAAGTTTTTGAGATTAAAGTAAAGCTTTTCGAGTTTTATAGGGAAGTTTTCGCGAGGTTTTGAGTTTTTGAAAGTTGAAAATTTTGCTATTTTTGTTTTATCTGAACTACGCGTTCGAACAGGGTTGAAAAGCTTATGATCTTAGATCGAAGCCTGTCAGTTTTAGAATTGGTCAAGAGCTATATAGGAGAAACTTTATACAGAGCAATTTCCAGCAACAGATTAGTGCGAAATTGGGAGGAAAATTCTTAAAGTGTCGTATTAGATCAAAGTAAGGAAACTCCCTTTATGACCATGAGGATCTGCAGGCGAAGGCAATAGGCATTTACCATACAAAATATATTAAGCCCTAATTGCTTATATGGGCTGAAAGATTGTCATACCTACCTGTTGCGTCTTTTTCATTCCTGGTAGCCCTAAGGAGGTATCCAGCCAGCTTAACTGGTAAACCACAGGATGCCAATGTGCCGCTTAGGACCTTACTAGTCTAGCGGCCGGTATATAGATTCACTTTTCCACACGTCCTCGCCTGACAATGCGTCAAAACCCCTCCCACATGATACCCTACGGAGGTTATGTCGCCGTAGGAATCCCACTTGCACAACGTCTTCGAAAAATTGATATCTGTTATGTCCATACCTTTACGATGCCTTGGAGACACACCCTTGAACGAGTGGTGGTTTGCTATCAGAGGGAGATATTAGGGGCTTCCTCAACTAATTTCGGTCAGGAAAGGCAGAGGGGTACTGGCCGACTGGATTTTTTGGGTTACTAGCTTGTTGATGCACCTCTGATTTTCAGTACGGCGTCTGATATCGAACTCTAGTCAAAGACTGACGTGACTTCAGGGATGTGCCTCCGATGCATCACTTAGAGCAGATTGGACCAAGCCTTGGACAATCCTCCTCATCAGCATGACCTTATTGTTGGAAAAATGCTTTCATGGGTCGTGGGTCGAGTCATACATTAGGCGCCCGCAGCGATGAGGCCTATGTTTTAGACCGTCTAGCTCAGTCGACCATTTTCAGTGTCGTGTGGACCACAGGTGACCTAGACAATAATGCCCTGTTATGGTCGTTACATACTATATACAGCAGTATGCTACACTGAAGCTAGCAACAGCCTGCTACATGTAAGCTATTGCCTATGTGGACGGTGCGACTTGATTCGGCTAACCGAATGCCACCTAATTGACACAGAGGAACGCGCTTCCATATAGCTAAGTTTGGTGACAGTCGAAAAAAAAGGGGAAGAAGAAGACTTTTTCCGTCTGTCATATTTTTTTTTTGTGCTGTATTAGGAGGAAAAAGAGTGATGGTAGAAGTTTGGCCAGAAAAAGTTTCCCTAAGAATAAATCCGGAAATTAATGTAAAGTTGCGCAAAAGTAAAACATAAATTTGAACGCAGAGAAGGCCTCAGAAGGGGATTCAGTTGTATGTGTGTATATGTGTGTTTATGTGGGTGGGTATAGATGTGGGTGTCGCAGGTGTGGGTGTGTGTGTCGCAGGTCTGGGTGCGACCTTCCCCTTCACCACTCATCTCCCTCTCCTAGTATTTGGTTAGTCGGGTGGTATTACACTATCGGCGTAATGGCCTTTAGCATTACACGAATTGACCAAAAATTTCAGACACATAGTGTAAAAAGTAGCTAAGTCAAAACCGGTACACTATCTGCCTACTTTTCATGAAGTGTCTAGACTTTTTGTGAGGTGCTGAGTTACGTCAAATGTCTACGACATATACATACCTATTGTCATACAAGTATTCCCTGCGAATTATCTATAAAAAATTATGTAACACTTTCTTCTTCAAAGCCATTAACCATTTCTCTCTGAAGAATACTCGAATTACAAAACACTAAAACATTTTCTTTTTCAAGTAACAATGACTTGACCTTTTCCTTTCCTATCGATTGACAATAACTCCATCAGAATTATTGCCAACTCAACATTTTTAATTTTTTAATATAATAGCGACAACGCGCTACATTATTTACATGAAAAAAACCCCTTAGTACGAGACCAATTCACGCCATGTAGCGGCACTGGGCTGTCCCTGACGTACCATACAATCAGTGCGCGTGATGGGAAATATGCGCAATGTGCCTAGCGTTTGACCCACAAATTGGGTTCTGTTGTTCTTCGTTTTTTTTGTTTTGTCACTCGCTTGCTCATATGTATATAGGAAATACTTTGAGCAATGTGTATGATGAAAAAACAATACTATGTGTAATATGCATGATGTTTGACCCCCTTAATGGCACTACATGAATTTCCTGGTTATTGGTCATGTATATAATACTAGCCAATAGCGCCTTTAAAATTTCTTATACGCAGGGGAATCGTTTAAAAATATTGTTTAGCCATGCTATATTGATTTTCGTCGTTATGTATCGATACAATATCGGTAGGCGTACCCAAAATTTCCTCATAATATAACTGGGGAAATAGTTAGAATATTGCTAATATTGCTGAGATTTTCCCAATACTTGCTATATACTAACTCTACTTTAGCCCCACTACCAATAATTCACACTTTAGCTGATTATTCAAAATTTGGAACCAAATTTCCAAATAAAGAGCCGATGCGTCGCTAGCCCGAGGCAGTAATTTTGTAAAAGGAACCAAGTTACCCCCGACCCACGATAAGGTCTCTTGTTCCCTCTAAATGAACAGTCTAAATTCAAATCTAAACTTAGAAAAAAGAAAAGAAAAGTGTAACGACAATGTTAAATTAAACAAGTGAAATCCTAAAAGTTTATAATAAAAGTGAGTTTTATTAAAAACAAAAAGAGATCATTTGTCGGGGCTGTGAACTTCTTCTTTTAAAGCATTCCCAGTCTTTGCTGTAACGATTGCACAGCAGCAGTTCATTGGGAAAACTGCATTTCTGAGTGGGGCCGTTTTTTGGAGCCTTATAGTCCTAGAGCTAACAACGTCACGAAAAAAAGAACTTTAGTTCGGCTGATTCTTTGCTATCTCCCCTCTTTCACTATCTCAATGGGCATGCGGACCATCTGGCTGGTGTGAGGCGTTGCGTGTACTTGTGCGCATTCCGTTCCACAGGTAAAAAAAAGCTGTTTTCAAAATGATTTTAGTTCGACTTTTGTTTTTTCATCTGTTTTCAGAAGCGTCGGACAATATGGGAATAGCGAATCCCAGACGAGCTAGTTTAATTATCGAACCACATGAAATTAATTTTCCAGGCGATAATTCGGTTGATTATCAATAGCCAGATCGATTCGAGTGTGATAGGGAATGGGTCATCCCACACGAGTATTCTTGATACAGCATGCAAGCCGGTTTTCTAGGGAATAGGTAAAAGACGCAAAGAAATATCTCTCCAAAATGTAGAGATATTACTTTACTTCTTTTACCTCTTCCCGAGCAAACCTGTTTGTAGGGGAGTAAATGTAGCGGCTATTCATAATTATGCATTGAAATGTTAAACAGAAATATTTACGGAAAGCTTTGAAAATAAATTATATTTCAACTGAAAGCAACCCGCATTGATGTTTTACACCATTAATCAAAGATGGTGAACGTAAACGTCGAGATGAATCGGCTAGCCAGGTTTCAATCGGACCAAATCAAGTTCGTCCTCATAATTTTACTGCTCAACTGAAAAATGTTCAGTTCAATTAAGCATTAGTTAAATTTTTTATCAACCACTGGTCGACTGATATATGGCGTCTTATATTGGTGATAAAATAATTCACTTAAAATTCAACGAATGCTTCTCTTATCTGGTTGAAAATAATAAAGTCATTAAAGCAACGGAAGAGTCATTATCATGTGAAGAACATGAAGAAGCAGATTCCAGGATTATCTACCATATTTGCCAAATTGATATTGACGCTGAAATTTTAATAAGATGTTCAGAGTCTGATATTCTCATTATACTCCAATTTTAATGCTTTCTTAAAACTTTGGATCTACATGGCCGTGAATAACCATGAACGCTACATCAACGTCAATGAACTGTACAAAACTCTGGGTCGTTCTGTCTGTATTTAGAGATTTACAGGTTTCCACGCCATGACAGATTGTGATTACACTCCAGCTTTTTTTCGCAAAGGAAAATTGAGGCCTCAAATTTCTAGAAGAATCGGAAGATTATCAGCTTTCATTTCAAAATATTGCCACCGATGATAAAGAATTACTGAAGAGTGCCTTCGTTACCTTGAAAAGATTACTTTGTCATATGTATGGAGTTCGGCAGATTAACAACGCCAGCGATGTCAGATTTGATTTATTTCCTAATACGTAAGAGTCAAAAAATTTCAATGAAAGTTTTGGGTAAAAATGCAGAAATTTCAATCCCTCAAACTTACAACCGTGCAGAGATGAATTACGGCAGCATTTAATGCAGTCCAATACGTGACCACATTTTGGAGAAATGGTCACTTTAAACAGAAGTCAATGTATTCAAAATAAAACTTGTCATTTTTTATATCCTAAATAATTGCTTTTATTTATTTTCCCATGCAAATCTTTCCAAGTTCTAACTCAATAGCGGAGCTAATAATAATAATAATAAGAGTGATTTATTAGTTCATGTAACTATAAAGCATACTAAAAATATGCTTATTTAACAAATTCACAGTTTACGTCATTAATTACATACATAATATTAAAATTTTCTATATCTATATTTCAAGGAACATTTTCCAAAATATATTGAACTAGTTTTCTTTTAAAACAATTTAGCACTCTTTCATTTTTAACTTTATCAGGCAAACCATTAAAAATTTTAAGACCCTTGTACAATAAACAATTCTGCGTACTAGCTCTATTCCATTTCTGCAACCTGAAACAGTGATTTCCTCGCAGGTTGTATGGCTGAACGTCCCCACATATACAATATTTCTGTATAAATACTCAGGCACTTCAGTATTCTCCATCTTAAACACAAGAATCATTGAATTATACGTCAAGCGTTGATTAATATCCACTGAAGAATCTCTAGCATGTATCGCGTGAGTGTATCCCCTTTACATCTCAGTATACTGCGCATTGCTCTGTTTTGCAGAAGTTGAAGCCTGTGTTTCATTAATGCAGTACCAGCGAATAACAGCAAAGAACAATAATTAAAATGTGGAAGTACAAGAGAATTGAATAACATGATAGCAGTATCCACACTTAAATATCGCCTAATTCTTCTTAAAAAACCAATTTTCCTTGCGATTTTTCCACATATGTAGTCTGCATGCTCATGAAATTTCAATTTGTTATCCACTATCACACCAAGGTATTTAAATTTTGCTACATATTCAATTTTTTCATTGCAAGGTACAGATCTTCTGGATCAATGACATTAAAGCACATTGCCTTAGTTTTTTCAACATTCAATTTCAGTTTATTCATTTTAAGCCAATTGTCAATGCTCTCAAGGTCTTCCTTTATGTTACGAATACATTCGTCTGCTTGATCACAACAGATATATATTAAGGTGACATCTGCAAATAACGCCAATTGACTATATTTTATTACTGATTTTATATCATTTATGTACAGAAGAAACAATGTGACGCCCAGCACTGAACCTTGGGGAACTCCCAATTCCACATCTATTCGATCAGACATTATACCATTTACCCTAGTTTTTGTGTTCTGATAGAGAGATATGAGTTGAACCACTTTTGTTCAGTTCCTCTTATTCCGTATGTCTTAAGTTTCTTTAGTAAAATATCCCCATCTATAGTTTCAAACGTTCGCTTGAAGTTTAGGAAAACTGCCATTATTTTCTTACCAGTATCCAATTCCTTTTTCCATTCAAATATTAACCAATTTAATGCTGTTTCGCATGAATGTTTATTTCTGAAGCCAGACTGCTCTTCTAATAATACATAGCTTATTCTTTTCTACATATTCTCCCAGCTGATCTGCTACTATTCTTTCTAGAATCTTTTCATAGATAGGCAACATGTTAATTGGACGGCATTCTTCACATTTCGTTGTATTGGGAATCTTTTGGATCGGAGATAGTTTCTTTCCAGCAAGGAAATGTTCCATTTTGGAGGTTTAGACTTATTACTTTCATTAATATATGTATGCCCTATTGTTTCTATGGATTGAACAATCATATCGCAGTTCAGGTCAATGACGTCCTTTTTTTTTTATTGCACCTCTTTAATGTGTCATACAGTGTTTTTTCACTACAAAAACTAAATTTGAATGTACTCTCTGTTGCAAAGATCACTTGAAGAAAGTCCACCACTGGGATAGAGAGGTTTATATGTTTAATGCTTTCGACAAAGTACGTATTAAAGTTATGTGCAATTTCACTCGAATGCATTATATCATGGTCTCCAAACTGTACTACATTGAGGTTATTACTCCCTCGATTCTTTGGTCCAATGACAAGCCTTCCATACGTTTCTTTGGCTTTCCCTTTTCTTTAATACTAATAATTTTATGTATTCATTCTTTGCTTTATTAATTGCAGCTTATAATTATTTCGAATATACCTTTGTAACGATTCCATGCATCCCTTTCATCACCGTAAGCTGCTCTTATATGCTGCGATTTGTTCTCTTCTCATTCTATCTAGGTCTACTGAGTACCAGCTGCATCAACCATCTCTAATAGTTTTTCCCTGTCTCAGCCTTTTTACGCATGTTGTTAGCTTTTCCTCAAATTCAGATGAAAGAGTTTCTACATCATCGATGTAATATAGTGAGTCAAAATTTGCTTGTCTCAAAAGGTCATCGAAATGCTCTTTGGTATATCTTAATTTATTTATAGTTTTACTTTGTTTATTTCCTTGTACACTGTCTTTGATTATAACCTGTATAGTTTCATGATCAGAGATTTTACTTTCATTATCTATTTTAACGCTAACATTATTAGTAGTTATTCCTGTCATAACATAATCTATTAAGGAGCATGAACCTTCATTAACCCGAGTTGGTTGGTCAACTAATTGCTTTAAGCCTTGATCCTTCATACTATTGTACATAAATTGTTGACTAGCATCATTTCTCAGTAAATTTACGTTGAAATCGCCGATTATAATGACATTATTCTCGTTTTCTAAATACTAAATTTGGAGACCGGTATACTGCAGCAACTGACTATTTCTTTTTACTTATCCAGACCTGCATAGTTACAATCTAAACTCCCTGTGATTTTACTAAGAAAATAGTTTTATATTGCAATCCTTTCTTAATGTAAATTATAACTCCCCCTGTATGTCTAGAACTAGATCTGCAGCATACATACGATTTCACTTTCTTCAATAGAATCCGTTATATGAGTCTCCGTTAAGACCAATAATTCCGGCTTATACTTTTATGCAAGGATCTCTAACTCGCTCATATTTGTTGACAAACCCTGAATATTCAAATAATAAATTAATACGCCTTTGCTATGAAATCTTTTTCTTTACTATTGCAAGCTTTCTTTTAAACACTTCACAATTATTATTATCAAAGGCACGATGATTCAAATTCAAATTAAGTTTTAGGTCATTATTAATCTTCTCACAATTCATGCATCGATATGTAAGTACTGTGCAATCTATGCCTTTATGATCACCACCACATTTAAAACAAACTATTTTTTCTCTTAGATCACAATCTTCACTTTTATGATTAAAGCCAAGGCATTTGTAACATCTTCTCACATAGGTCCCATCCATTACAATGCACTTATCCCATCCTAAACTAATTTTACCCATTTTCATTATAACATTGTAGCTATCCACATCAATTTCTACCACTGCACAATACTCTTCAATTTTTTTCTTTTTATTACTCAAAAAAAAAACTTCTTTATTAGTCAAATATAAGACTCTTACAATAACAGCTCCAAATAAATTCTTGATATATAATAAATATTACATATTAAAAGTTTGGCTAATTTCAATTCATACAATTCATTAAACTTTACTTTTTACATACTCGCATAATTTTCTCTTAAATATGTCAATTCTTCTTTCATTTCTTAATTCGCTGGGTAAACCATTAAAAAATTGCAAACCCTTATACATAACCGAATTTTGCGTGCTCGTTCGATTCCACCTCTCCAGTCTAAAGTTACTGCCATGACGAAGGTTATAAGGCTGTGACTCAGCAACATAACGTAAGTTTTCTCTTAAGTATACAGGTGATATACCGGGATGCATTTTAAATGTGAAAATCATCGCGCCGTATGTAAGTCTTTGTTGAACATTCATCCATTTTAGAGTGTTTAGCATACTCAAGACTGGTGTGTATACACTGCACCTCAAAATTACTCGCATAGCTCTATTTTGAAATATTTGTAGCCTTACCTTAATTTCACTTGAACACGCATACAGCATACAGCATACAGCATACAGTGTTGAACAATTGAATAATGTGATAAAATCAATGCATTGTAGAGCAATATTGCAGTTTTTAGAGTTAAGTACTGTCTTATCCTTTTCAGAAAACCTATCTTTTTAGACAGTTTCTTACATGTTATTTGCATGGTCCTTAAATTTTAGCTTATTGTCTAACAACACTCCAAGATATTTAAAATTTTTAACACATTCCAGTTCTGTTCCATCAACCATCAATACTATATCATCACTTATATTATCACTTATATTAAACTTCATAAACTTGATAGGACATTGTTTACTTTGGTTCTTTGCTGTCTACCATCGAGATATGATTCAAACCACGTATGTTCCACTCCCTGAATTCCAAATAACCATAATTTTTTCTTCAGTATTGTTCTGTCCAACGTTTCAAAAGCTCGTTTAAGGTCAAGAAAAACCGCAATCACTGTCTTACCTGCATATTTGACTATCAGAACCAGCTTAACCAAGCTCGCTGCGGACACGTTTAATAAAATAAACGGTCAACAATACATGCGTTTCATCACTTAGTCGGTGTTAGTATTAGTATGTTAAACTAAATATAGCCCAAACACCGAATGAGATGACATGCAATGCGACATGGAAATAGAAAATTAAGTATTAAATAGACGTTTTTTAAAACATGCTTGGATATGCCAACGTCAAAATGCTCAGCCTTCCTTCCCTTTTCCAGTCAAACACAATCTTGTTTAGTGCTGCCTCACACGAGTGCCCTTGCCTGAATCCTGATTGTTCTTTTGTAAGAAATTGATTTGATTCAAGATAAAGCTGCAATTGGTCTGCTACATATTCTCCAAAATTTTCTCCATTAGCGGAAGCATATTAATTGGTCTGAATTCCTCGCATTTCGTAGTATTACAAATCTTCTCCGCTGGAACCACAATTGATTCTTTCCAAATATCAGGAAATTTTCCATCTCTCAATGATAGATTTATTATTTTCATCAGGATAGGGCCAATAACCTCTATGGAGTTATAAACTTGATCACAACACAAACCATTTAAATCTTTTTTATTCTTATACCTATTCATTACATCACATTACTACCGATAACACTTTTTTTACCACATTTGCATAGGAATCTTTAACTGAAGAATCAAAGACTTTTCTTATTTCAGTAATCACTTCATTTTTGTCACCTACATTTGGATTATAAATCACTTTGTCAATTTTTTCACCGAAATTATGCAAGATTCTTTTGATTTCGTCTACACTTTCCTTTATGTGATCTAAAGATTTCAGTTTAATTTGGCAGCTATCACACAACACAACCACATATTTTTTGTCGCCACAACATTAATATCATAATCAGCGAGGCCCAAACATTTTGTATGAAATAAACTACCGCAACCGCCTTGGCACAATACAGAGTCCATTGCTCTTGCCGACTTGTTACATTCACCACAAAAGCAATTACGGTTCATGTTTATCCGATTTAATTTTTATCCGATTATTTTATACAAAAAACTGTATTTTACATATGTGCAGATAAAGATAAATAAATTTTAAGTTCACGATAAGAAATCTTAATAATTTTCAATATATTCAACAATATCCAAATTTTATTCAAACTTAGAAAATCACGACTTGCCTCTCCGACGGTCAACGACAGCTGTATAACAGTGGATTTTTTCTTCCAGTATTTTATCAAATCTGAGCCAGATAACTCAATTTTGCACAGAAGCTTTTCTGTAGCTCCTGAAATTCTCTGCAAAAAAAGAATAGGACAAAGTTGTCCTATCTCGCTGAGTTCATGAAATATTCTCAAAACATCATCGTGAGAAAAAACATCCACTTTACAATGCTCAAATCGGTCCGGTACCTAATGGGCAACCGAATTATCGCCTGGAAAATTAATTTCATGTGGTTCGATAATTAAGATAGCTCGAATAAAATCTACAGCCGTAATAAATTTTTTTTTAACGCAAAAAAAAATACATCTAGCACGGTGGTAGCAACGGGGAAATTGTCTGGGAATAGCGAATTTATTTATTTTTATTTATTTATTTATTTATTCAATTTTTTAAAAAAGCACAGTTGAGATACAAAGCTCATAGAAGTGTGCATACTCCTGATGAAAAAAAAAAAAAAATTACATGATAAATAAAAGTATTATGGCAAAGCAAAAATAAACTATCAAATAGAAGAGAGTGTATATATCTAGTACTAAACTACAAATGATATGAAAAAAAAAAAACTGAAAAAGAAAAAAAAAAACAACAAATTATGCATCTATAGATATTATAAAAAATAGTGAACCTAATTATTGTCAGCATTGAGCAAAATAATCCAAAGCCCCTATCCTGAAATCCCTCAAGCTCCGTGCGGTGCGCACACCCAAAGGAAGAGTATTCCAAATTCTTACGCCACGAGTGCTAAACAGTTTATAAAACCTTGGTAATAGTAATAATTGGGTTCGTCGAGATGACAGAAGTTCAACGTAATCCTTGAGATAGTCAGGAGCCATATTATTTAAAATTTTATATATCATTATGCATATCCTTAGATTAAGATAACTATTCAAATCACAACCCAAAACTTGTCGAGAAAAGACAGATATGTGATCATACCTCCGTAGACCGAATATATACCGTGCACAAGCATTAAATGCGACATTGAGCTTTCTCCTACATGAGGAATCCAAATTGCAATATACACAGTCACCATATGTAATTATTGGAACAAGCAACACTCGGACCAGACGTTGACGGAGTTGGCGTGGTGTGTACCTTGCATGACGCCAAAGTGTTCTTAATCCTTGGTAAACTTTTGAAACCGTAATATCAATATGCTTATGCCAGGATAACCTAGAGTCAACATGCATCCCCAAATTTTTCACTACTTCCGTGTATTCAATGGGGATGTTATCTAAAAATAACAACGGCAAAGAGGACGTGTCAACGTATCGATTATAAAGAACAATACTCTGGGACTTAGAAGGGTTTAACGAAAGTTTGTTCTCAGCCGCCCAAGCACTGATTCGAGCTAAGTCTTGATTAAATTTAAAAATATTGATAGCCATGCTATCAGCAGGAGAGGAGAGAAATAGTTGCACATCATCGGCATAAAGTAAAATCGAACAATGTGTAGGGATCAGAACTATATCATTGATGTATAGCACGAACAACAAAGGTCCTAATATTGATCCTTGTGGTACACCTGAATAAGTTCTTAATACTGCTGAGCTGCGAGTTCAGCATACAGTGACTTGAGTACGATCTATTAAATACGAAATGATGAGATTAGCTGCAGAGCTACTAAAGTTAAACTGATTTATCAGTTTCTGGGTTAGAATACAATGATCGACTGAGTCAAAAGCTTTTGAAAAGTCAAGTAAGCATAGTATCGTGGAATTATGTTGTTCAATATTACGACGAACAGCCTCAATGAGATACAAGAGCAACGAAATTGTATTATGCTTAGATCTAAAACCAGATTGTTGTTTAGCAATCATACTATGAGTGTCAATATAAGTTTTAATTTGATTATAAAGAAGACGCTCCATTATTTTCGATAAGACAGGAAGAACACTAATAGGCCTGTAATCTTGTGGACTTGTCGGTTTTCGATTTTTTTTAATTGGAACTATTTTAGAACTCTTACATTGTAAGGGGAAACAAGAAGTAGTAATAGCAGTGTTAAAAATATGCAATATTGGTCTTATTATGAATGGTAGAATTAGTTTAAGAAAACGTAAATCTATATTGTCTATTCCAATGGCATTTGATTTAAGAGATTTAATAGCAAGAATAACTTCATCAATAGAAACGTTTCTAAATGTGAATTGATCATCGTCGTTGGGATTAAATATCGAAAGGTCATTCAAATTAAAACGGGAAACATTGGGAATACTATTAACAAAATAGGTGTTGAGCTCGTCAGGATTAATATTTGCTGTTTCATTAGATTTTGAAATGATACCCGTTTGTTTAATGTTTTTCCAAAGTATTTTCGATGGTTGAGACGTGTCAAGTTTATTCTGATAAAAGTTATATTTGGCACTCCGAATAGCCCCTGTAGTTAAGTTACGAAGTCTTTTGAAATTGTTTCTTAGTTCCAATCCACCATATCGTTTCCAAGTATTATAAGCGAAGTCGCGCTCCATAATCAGTTCTCTAATTCTATTATTAAACCAAGGAGAATAAAAACGGCTTGCACAAGAACGAACTGGAACGTATTCATTATTTATAATATTTTAATTTATATTGCACGCAACGCCTCTCACCAGCCTGATGGGCCGCATGAGTATTGATATACTGTTAGGGAAGGCATATAAAAAAAACTATCCGAAATAAAGTCATTTCTCGAAAACATTGCTAGCTCTTAGACTATTATGTCAGATGAGGCTGGACGCAGTGCCTCACTAAACTCTTTCTAGTCTGAAGCTCTGGACTTCTTGACAGCAGCTATCTAATAGCCTTCGGCCTTCTGTCTTGGCAATGATCTTTGCCCCAATATTGTCTTCGGTTTTCCATCATTTTTGCTCCAGTTGCCTTACAAACGCCTGTTCCGGGCTTAGATATGTTACCTGTTATCTATCATTCAGAAGCTTTTTTTTTATCTATATTCAAACTATCTGCACGTAACCTCATATTAATCAAACTAATCTAATACTAAAACTCGATGTACTATATTTCTAAACTTGTATTGTTTTTGTGAAAAGTACGTTTAGTGCAAAAAAATTATTATTAATAATAATAATAATAATAATACTTTATTAGTTTAAAAACTCTTCATGTACATAATATTGACTTATTTTATATTTTAAAGTTAGATTACATATTACTCTTAATATATTGCAAACTTCCTCTTTTAAAATTATTAAATCTTGTTTCTTGTTTTAAATCTGTTGGTAACGCGTTAAACCTTTGTAATCCCTTATATAATAGAGAATTCTGCGCCATGGTACTTCTTCGTAGATTCAAACGAAAGTTAACTTCAGCTCCTCTCAAATTATATGGTTGTATGTCTGTTACTAGGTTTAGTTTACTGCGCAAATATTCAGGTAGACGACCAGATTTTACCTTGAATATGAACAGCAATACACTCAGTTCAATTCGCTCTTTTAACCTCATCCACTTTAGTGCTTCTAGCATCCATCTTATTGGTGTATACCTGTTGCATCGTAATATACACCTCATCGCTTTGTTTTGTAGCTTCTGCATCCTCTCGATCGCTCCTTGCGTGCATAAGAATAATATTGTTGAACAATATTCGAAGTGTGGTCTAACGATACTATTGTAAACATGTATAGCTGTCATTATTGATAATTTTTTCCTTATTCTTTTAAAAAAGCCTAACTTTTTTCCAATTTTCTTGCATACGTAATCCACATGTGCATTGAAATTCAAATTTCTGTCTAATATTACTCCTAAATATTTCATCTCGTTTACATTTTCTATCAGTTCACCATCAATTTCAATTTCGATATCACAGTTTGTCTTTAGTGCCATAAATTTTGTTTTTTGCAAATTCAGCAATAATTTATTCATTTTAAGCCATTTACTTAAAGCCTTTAAATCCTGATCTAATTGCCATTTGACTTGAGGTAAGTTACTTCCAGTTATATATATTAGTGTGTCATCCGCAAATAAAACAGGCTTTGCTATCTTAATCACATTTTCCATATCGTTGATATATATAAGAAACAATAATGTTCCAAGTACCGATCCCTGTGGAACTCCCAGAGATATTTCCTTTTCTCCTGAAATTAATCCGTTTACTTTTGTTCTTTGTGTTCTCTCTTTTAGGTAACTTTCAAACCATTGAGATTCTTTACCCAAAATTCCACATTTACGTAATTTTTTCAAAAGAATTAGCCTATCAATCGTTTCAAATGCTCTTTTGAAATCCAAAAATACAGCTATTACAAACTTGTTTTTATTCATTTCCTCTTTCCATTCCTCTATAACTAGATTTAATGCTGTTTCACAATTATGTCTTTTCCTGAAACCTGACTGCTCTCTCATAATAAGGTTAAGCTCCTCTAGATACTTTTCAAGCTGAAGCTGAACAACCTTTTCTAAAATTTTTTCAAATAGGCTTAATGTATTTATTGGCCTAAATTCTTCACATTTGTTTGTATTTATCACCTTTGGCACTGGAACTACAACTGATTCCTTCCAGGTGCTTGGACATTTTCCTTCATTTAAACTCCTATTTACAATATTGACTAGCTGTTCACCAATAACGCTCCAATTGTCCAATACAATTCCCGTATTTATTCCATAGCAATCTTTCTTCTTATTCATAGATTTACAGATTTCCTTAAGCGATTGGATATTAACATTTTCGAATTCAAATCTGCTTGAGCACTGTTGTATATTGCTCTCAAATTCGACTACTGGTATAGAACTATTGAGTTCGTTTATGCTTTCAATAAAGTAATCATTCAGTTTATCCGCAATTTGTTGGGAATCTTTTACCTTATCTCCTCCAAATACCATTTCCTGTATTTCGGACTTCGTTTCTTTTAACACATTCTTTTTCAGATGTTGCCATTTCCTCTTTTGCGTACATGCGTTATCTATATTTGTTCTTATATAACTATCTTTGGTTTCTTGAATTTTGCTCTTATATTTATTTCTTACCTCTTTGTATATGTTCCAATCAACTAGTTCATTACTAATTTTTGCTTTTGCATACGCATTCTCTTTTTCTCGTTTTATCACTCTTAGTTCCTGCGTGAACCATTCATTCTCATTATTATTTACAATTTTTGTAACTTTAAACTTTTCCACGACGCTTCTCATATTTGTAATTAGACTCTCCGCGCACAAATCTAAGTCATTTATTCTGTTTAAATTTGCAATTCCAATGTTTTTAAGTTCATCACTGAAACGTTCTCTATCATAGCGCACATACTCGATTTTCTCACCACTCTTACTTCTTATTTTATGATTATTAATTTCAATATCAAGGGTTTCATGATCACTTATCTTGTTACAGTTTATCTTGACACTTATATTTTTTGAATTTGCAAACACATAGTCAATTAATGTCTTAGAAGTCTTTGAAATTCGTGTAAACTCACCCACTTTTTGGCTTAGCCCATTATCTTGAGCAATTCGCTGAATTTCATTTCTATAAATATAATTATTGTACCAATTTATGTTAAAATCTCCCACAACCAATATATCATCCGTCCACTCATCAAACACACTCATCCATTCATTGAAACGTTCACAAAATTCACGTTCCGAGTAACTCGGTGATCTATACGTAAGAGCGATCATTAGTCTTTTATTATTTAAAGAACACTTTATAACCATCCACCAAATACCTGTGTTTGTTTCTATGTTTTCTATTATCTCAAATTGCCACTCTTTCCTCAGATATATAACCACGCCTCCCGTACGGTTTGATTTTGAGTCACAACGAATCAGTCTATATTTGTCCAAAATCACTTCACCATCTTCAATCTCCCTTTTTAAATGGGTTTCCGTTAGCATTATGATTTCATATTCCCCTTCATTTATAAAATGTTCAAGTTCCGTCATGTTATTAATTAAACCCTGAATATTTAAATACACACATTTAATTTTCCGTAATTGCTAAAAACCTAATCGTTTTTTCTCCATTTTTAGTTTGTTTATATATACCGGACATTTTTTGCTCATCACATTATGATTACTCTCTAAGTTAAGCTTCAATCTTTCATTAGCTTTTTCACAGTTTATACATTTTTCAATAATTACATCACTTTTGCATTTCCTTGTATCGTGTTCTCCTGTACATTTTGCACACACTTCAGTTTTTTTGCATTCTCCCGATTTGTGATTGAAACCCAGGCATTTAAAACATCGTTTAACATTAATTCCATCATACACATTGCACCTATCCCATCCGATATTAATTTTTCCAATTTCCAGAGCTTTTTTAAAACCGTCATGATCAACTTCAATTATTGCACTATAAGAATTCCTTGTTTTTTTTGTAATTCAATGAGTTTCACTAATTTAAGTTCATTTTTCTTTAAGTGATCATTTTGACTTCTAATTTGCTGAATTAATTCATCTTCACCCCATTTATGCTGTATTCCTGGTATATATATTTTTGGTTTACGTAATACTGGAAGTTTAACTTCATATGCATTACCTAATTTCTGCTCTACTATTGTCTTTATTTTAAGGGTTTCCTCTTTTGAGTCACTTTCTATTGTTACCACACCATTATGATTACTTGACATCCCAGTAAATTTGAAATTTGTGGGGTCAACGCTCTTTTGCAAATCATCTTTTGTTTTCATTGCATTTTGTTTAACCTTTGGTTTTATAATCAATGGGGGTTCACGTTTTAATGTATCCGCATATGTTGGCTTGTGATTTGGTGTTTTTTCGTCTTTGGATAATTGTTTTAACTCATTTAAAATTTTTTTAATTTCGCACTCTTGAACGGTTAATTTTTTTTTATTTTCCGTAACTTCACTTAACACACACTCAAATTTCTCCAGTACTGTTTTCCTATAATCGATACATGTATCGCACATATACAGAATATTTTTCTTTGTTAACACACTTTTTATATCATAATCCGATAAATTTACACATTTAGCACAAAATTCTTTTCCACAAATTCCTTTGCATCTAACATTTTGGCCATCTCTAATTATCCTATCACATTTGGTGGCATTTTTTAAATGAAATATTTACGCCGTGCCATTCACCGTTCGTGCTCAAACCGTTGAAATTAGAAAACCCAATTTTCAGGGCAAATAAGTAAACGCCGTAACTTATTTTTTAAATCGATATATATGTTATGATTACGAATCCGAATTTTAAATTTTTGCTTTTCTTTACTTTTAATATTTATCAAATTTTCACAATATAACCAAGAGCTTTCTACTAACGACTTGCCAGTGGCTGTCACACACACACTATTATTAAAAAAAAAACAAAAAAATATCATATTCACTTCTAATTCTAAGGACTTCCTATATTTGTACCTGTAAATCTATGCACTGTGCACTGCGTACTGATATGTTGTATTGTACTATGCTCTATATTCTATTTTATTATATTTTATACTGTACTATTTCTTTTCATTATATTTTATACTGTACTATACCTTAAGCCTAATGTTATTCTCATTCTTTTATTTGTTCTGCTACAATGTAATCTACCATGTAACTTTTGTTCGGTCGTGGGTTCGAATCCCACCTCGTCTTGGTTGTTTTCCTTCAAACAATTTTCTTACCATTCGTTAAAAATGACATGTATCATATATCTCTATATCTTTAGTTGGTTTGCTATTAATATAAATGCTATAATAAAATTTCTATTTACTTTCGTAGTGTGCCCAACGTATGTACGAAACTTATAGCTGCGGTTACCAAAAATTAATTTCTTAGTCAAATAAAATCAAATCAAATCAGCATTTATTAATAAACCCCTACACAAAGCAACTATCTCTTAATCCCACTAAAACACAAGCCATTATCTACTCCATTCGTCCCTCGAATGGGTCCAATTCTTCAGACTTTCCAGCATTGAATTTATTAGGACACAATATCGAGTTATCTGCAAATGCGGTGATCAACCTGGGCCTGCTCATGGATCCTGGTCTGACATGGGAACCACAGAGTAATAAAATCTGTGCTAGTGTATTACGGTTTGCGCTCACTTTATGCAGCGTCACAACACCTTGACGGGGCCACTCGTACTAGACTCTTCTCTGCTCTGATCCTACCACATTTCTTCTATGCAGACGTGGTACTGTTTCCTATCTCCTGCGGCAACCTCGATAAACTGGGCCGTGCTTTCATGGCTTGCGCCAGATATGTTTTCGGCTTTAAGCGTGGCTCACGTGTGCCTGCTTGTCTCCTTGAAATGCTCATCCCATGCCAGCTTGCCAAGATGTACGAGCTCAGTGTCTTGAAATTGATTTTCAAGGCTAGACATGGTCTATTGCCTGGCTACCTGATGCGTCGGATAAAATGGAGCACTTTGAACGGCTTGAGAGTTGTACTCCCAAGAGTGCTGTCGCAGTATGGTGGAAGAAACATTTTTCTGCGTGGGGCGACCATCTGGAATCAGATGACTGATGAAGCCAGGGGCAGTGACTCACTAAACTCATTTAGGTCAGCGGCTATCGACTTTCTAAATGCAGGTTAGAATTTGCAAACTCCTATAATACCTTCTATAACACCATCTCCCTCACGTCACTCATCAACCAACCCCCCTTTAGTACTAATTCTATTTTATTCATCAGAACCGTATAAAACTAAATTTACTCTGAGGGGCCTCTCTCTATATTGTTTATTGTCTCTGCCCGATATGTTTAACTGCATAACCAAACTAAATCAAATCAAATCAAGTCAAATAAAGACAAGTCTGTCTTACAACTAATGTAAAGCAGCAAAAGCCGTGGGGATGGTTCATTTTGTTCATTTTGTTCTATATATAAAGTCGATGTACATATTTAAGTTAAATCTGAATCTGAAGCTAAAGTTAAATGTTCAGGTGTTACCTCTACCAAGGGATGATTCTTGTCGTTTGGTGTATATAGTTAGTATTACTTTTAAGTTCAACCTTAAGTTGTCATTAGTTACCTATACTATAGGTATAACCTAGTTGCTAATATACTCTAAATGCTAATTCAAGCTAAATGTGCTGTGTTTACCTCTAATAAGAGATGATTCATGTCATCTGATGTATATAGTTAAGCTTATTTTTAAGTTCAGCATTAAGTAGTCATTAGTTACCTTTACTATAGGTATTGCTTAGATGCTATAATCCCCTACTACTTGTCGCTGGTCTGTTCAGTCTTTCTATTTTGTTATTATATTGTAATCTTGTTATATCAAACTATAAATCACACTACAATTATTATATTTTGCTGTAATTTTTAATATTGTTTATTCTTAATGAATTAGCTACTATGAACGCTCTAGCCTCCACTGCTCTTACTTGTTTATGTTTCGTTTTGCTGTAATGTGTATCTACTAATGTAACTTGCTATGATGTGCCCAGCGCTCTGCGTGCCTTTGGCATGGGTGCTCAAATAAATGGATGTTTATGTTTATGTTTATGTTTACGTATCACGCTGGGTACTACGACATTAGATAGTTAATAAGCGTAATTATAAAAGTAGCAAAATAAACAATAAAACATTGGTAGCAGAAATAATATAGATTCTAGATTGCCGAGATGGGGAAGAGATGGAAACCTATTAAACAAAATTACATATGCTTGTAGTTCGTATTCTATTCTGTACTCTCTTGAACCCAGTTCAGAGTACTTAGCTCTTGCTTAGAGTTCTTGTAATTCAGTTTGTCAATTGTCTTAAAATCACTGAGGTATTAAAGCTTCATAAGTAGAAATTTGTAATTTCTTATAGTACCTTATTCAAATTCAAAGAAGATATCTCACCTTCGAATCCGTTAATCTTCCACTGCTGTATAATATTGGTAATATCATCCTGTCCTTTTTCTTCCATTAAACTAGAAATTGAAAACATTTAGAATGATAACACAAGTCTCCGATTGTACACACCAGAAAAAATCATCCTTTAACATTTCTTCAATATCGACGATATCCATTTTTTCCGAACAGCTGAATTTTTAAAAAGCTCTACGAACCAAAGCAAAGAGTAGTTCCTTTTCGACCCAAAAGAGATCTATTTTGATTTAGTTAACAATTTGATTTACTTTGTTAAGCAATAAATTCCCTTCCACCAATTAAGAATTGACAATGACATACTAAAGTTAACCACGGTAGAAAAGAAAGAATACAATGTATAATTGTATTCCCATTAGTAACCACGTACCACCATTGAGGCTAAAGCCTGAGTTACAATGTGACGCTACCAAGAGAAGCGGTTGCGAATGATGTTACTGATGCTGACGCGAACGCAGTGCCTGTTGCTTACCCGGGGGTTACACCTGCAAGTACAGCTTGCATGCAACTTGCACTGCCATCTCTCTTGCACGTGTAATCCAACTGCCATGCAACTTTCAGCGAACTTGCATGATGAAAAATCATGGAAGCTGGGAGATAGTAATTTGACATTTATACAGTTTTCAAAATGGCGGAAACGAAATGCTTGAGAGAATTCATAAATTTATAACTGGAAAATGAAATTTCCTGTGATTATTTGCAATACATCATTTACCCCACGGTTACACCTGCAAGTACAGCTTGCATGCAAGCCTCCCTTCCAACACGATTTTTAACTTGACAGCGGAAGGCAGTTCGGTTGATGATTTATCAGGTTGCATGCAAGTTCATTTAAAAAATGGCATTGAGACGTAAACTCTTGCGTATATTGGAAAATTATGGAAGCATCACAATGATAAAAACCCAAGAAAAAAGGAAAATGAAGGTGTTGGTAAATGATGTATTGCAAATAATCCCAGAAAATTTCATTTTCCCGGTATAAATTTATGAATTTCTCTCAAGCATTTCGTTTCCGCCATTTTGAAAACTGTATAAATGTCAAATTACTATCTCCCAGCTGCCATGGTTTTTCAGCATGCAAGTTCGCTGAAAGCTGTACTGCCAGCATGGCAGTAGAGGTTACACGTGCAAGAAGTATGGCAGTGTAGCTTCCATGCAAGCTGTACTTGCAGGTGTAACCCCCGGGTTACCAACACCTTCATTTTCCTTTTTTCTTGGGTTTTTATCATTGTGATACTTCCTTTATTGCCATAATTTTCCAATATACGCAAGAGTTTACGTCTTAATGCCATTTTTTAAATGAACTTGCATGCAAGCTGATAAGACATCAACCGAACTGCCTTCCGCTGTCAAAGTAAAAATCGTGTTGGAAGGGAGGCTTGCATGCAAGCTGTACTTGCAGGTGTAACCGTGGGGTTAGCTTGGAACAGACATCGGTGCACACACTACGGTCTGGTAGCGTCGTGTCTCGGTGCGCTTAGTAGATTTGACGTTTAGCGTACTTTTATTCTTAAAGACCTTTCAAAAATGTCATTTCGTATCGAAGTGCACACCAGGTGCTATCCCTACTTTTTCAATGATGTGATGTGCCGTAACCTCCGCAAGATACAAGCCATGAACAAAGTCGAAAAAAGAGAGCAGCGGGCCGGTCAGCAGGCGACATCCACAGTCTTCTTGCCTTGTCTGACTGAAGGAGTTTTTCATATAAAAGTTGCTTGTATTTTGTTCAAACGCTATAATTTCCGTAAATTTGGTCTACATGCTATTGTTTTTTTAAACTATTAGAAAGAAAACATATTTGGCTGCAATTTGTTTTAACTTCATTTTGCTGTGGGAGCGAGAGTTTTGGGCTTTAGGACGTGTTCAAGATGAAAGTTTAGTTTTTCCTCCATGACGAGTATACAAAAAGCAGTGAGAGTGAGCTCTTACTGCATGCTGTACCCGGCACGTTAATGCCTTTTAATGTGTCGGTGCCTTCGGCGACTTCATGGCTTGTGTTATATTCCGGGGGTTACGGATGTGCGCACCGATGTGCTTTTCAACGAGCTGCACTGCCATACTTCTAGCACGTGTAATAACCTCTACTGCCGTGCTGGCAGTACAGCTTTCAGCGAACTTGCATGATTAAAACCATGGCGGCTGAGGTGATAGTAATTTGACATTATGCCGTTTTCAAGATGGCGGAAATGAAATGCTTAAGAGAATTTGTTAAATTTATTCTGGAAAAATGATATTTTCTGGGATCGTTTGTATTACAACATTTATCAACACCTTCCTCTTAACTTTGGCCAGGGGATCACTGTGTGGAATAGGCTGCCTGCACCAGTTCGAGGTGCGACAGCGCTAAAAATCTTTAAAACTCTGGCACTGGAGTATTTCTCCACACTAACTGACTAGCAATGTCAGCCCCTACTAAACAAATTAGTCGCATATTCCCGCAACTTAGCCCGTCAACATCTCATATTCAACCAAATGGACTCTTGCTAGAGTCATCTACATCTACGACACACTATGTCAAGAGATCCGAATTCCGAATAAAGATAGAGGTGTAGCCAGGTTCCATAAAATATTCTCACTAGGATATTTGGCCTTGGTTATCTAAAATATTTGGATGTACACACTGCCTATTTTACAACAGTGTTAGTTTTAAGCTATAAGGGATAGTCAATTTATGTTGTTTTTTGTTATTTTATTTTATTTATCTTATTCTGTTTTAAGCTCCTATTGTTACACCGAATCAGTAGATTCATTGCAATATTGTTAAACAGTTATAGCTTTATTTCAATACTAATTTTAATCTAGTCTATAACATTGCCAGTTATAAGCTGGTCATGGCCAAGTGATAATCAATGCTTTATTTATACCGAATCAGAAGATTCCTTGCAACAGTCATAGCTTTACCTTCAGTATTTGTTATGTACACGGTTCTCCACCTCATAATTTTTAATGTATATTTATAAGGATCAATAGTATTAAGCTATAAGGTGTTAGCCTTGTTATTAATACCCACTACTAGAGACCTGAATTTCGGAGTATCGTTGCTCTACCATATTTTTCCTAATACTTAGCTTGTAATTATCTAATAAGAAATTGGTAATCTAAACTTAAATTTGAGACTCTAAGAATTCTAACTTGAGTTTGAGTAACCATACCGCATATATTATATAGACATAAGCAATCTAACATTACATACTTGTACTCATTCTAATTACAACAATCTTATTAATCGCTGTTATACTACTTAGAACCTACACTACTCTGTAAACATGTCTTATTACCTAGTCGCTATACCCAACGCTAGTTTGCGTGGCGCATATGCCGGGGTTTGTAATAAATAAACTTTGAATTTGAATTTGAATTTGAACTTTATCTTGGGTTTTATCATTCTGTTACTTCCTTTATTGCTATAATTTTCCAATATACGCATGAATTTACGCCTCAATGCCATTTTTTAAGTGAACTTGCAGCCTGGTATTGTCTTCATTTCGCGGATAAATTTTGTATGGAAATTTAGCGGTGAAATTTAGTTGCGAAATATTTAGCCAAATCGCTGAAGAAAGTGGGATTGTGCTTTATCAGCTAAAAGTTTGTTTAGTTTTGACAAGTAGATGGCAGTAATTTCCACAAACATATATGCATCAGATTTATCCGCTCAATACCTTTTTTCCACGCTAAAATTTTGACGCTGGAAGTTGAAAGAAATTGGAATACAAGAGTGTCATTGTATTTTTATTATGTTTTTCTGATAAAAAAATTGCGCCTTCATTTAGACAATTCTTTTTCCTTGCAAAAGAACACAAAATAATATCACAAAACGACAACTGATTGACAAAAGCAGCCACCTATAGTTCAAAACAATGAACTATTTTAGTCGATTTCTGCTAAATATTGTTGCGGGCGTTATTTAAAACACAATATTAAATATTTAATATACAAGTTCTAATCTTATACAATTCACAAACTTTCAATTAATCAACTACACTATAATTATCGCTTAATACTGTACTTTCAATTATCGCAATCTAATTACACTTTCGCACGTTTATTACTTTCGCTTGTTAACACTGCAACGTCTAAGACAAGACTCTTGTCACAGATTAGATATATATTATATTATTATTATTATTATATATACAGATATCCAGCTCCCTTAAATTACCCAGTCATGGTATTAAAAATCCTCGCTCTGGCACCACTACTCCATAAAGGTTTTAGATGCGTGACCTTATTAAAATGAATGTGTGTGAAGAGTGCAATTAGATATGCATACTTCATTATTGCTGTCAAAAATCCACTGCTCCTGTCAAATATCCACTGCTCCTGTCAAACTTCCACTGCTCCTGTCAAAATTAAAAAATGTTTTTCTGTCAGTTTTGCCGCAAATTTATTCTGACAAATGAGGAGTGACAGTTCAAGCTGATCGAGACGAGGCTTCACTTTATGCTGCTATGGCTGCTCAGGTATGTATAGGATAATTGACATTAAGTGCTTTAATCGATAAATGTTAACATTTTAATTTTCAGAATGTCGCCGAGAAATGTAAAACTCTTGAATTACTGCCCTTCATATAAAGCTTCGTGCTACTGGAGGTAACAAAACAAAAACTCCTGGACAAGGAGCTCAACAGGCATTGAGAGCCTTGGCTCGCTCCTCAATGAAAATTGGCGGAATTGAGGATGTTACCCCAATTTCATCTGATTCCACTCGCAGGAAAGGAGGTCGTCGGACGTAGATTGTAAACTTTATACACAAAAAATACTTTATTTTCACTATTTTTTAATAAAAGTGATGTAGGGTTACATTTGTGTTTATAATTATGTCTTACTGATTCCAAGTTGCGATTTCTTGATTAGTAATTGCAGGTATTCTAATGTGCAGTTAACAATAAACTAAACATTTACGGCAGTGCAGTCTTAAAAATTCAGGTTGTGCCTAGGGATTTTAATTGTTAAGAGAAAACTACAAATTTTAGTTAGTTTAACATGTGGAAGATTTTCCGCATTAGGTAATGTACCACTAGGTAATCTAAATTTATCTCCATTTCTTATATTATATGGTTGACAATCCCTTACATAATTTATATATTTACTTAAATAGCCAGGAACTAAGTTATTCTTAGTTTTAAAAACGAAAACTAGTACATTCATCGTAATTCTTTGTTTAATGTTCAACCATCTTAATTCACTAAACATAAAATCTATTCTAGTATATCTATCACATTCCAATATCACTCTCATTGCTTTTTGCAATTGATCCTGCTATCCGCTATATATACATATAAGGAAGTAAGCAAACAATATTATTGTAATTCAAATATTAATTCATTAGTCAAATTCAGAAAATGTAAACCTTTGTGGTTTTTTAATTGTTCTTCCATATTTAGTTGTAATTCCATCATTACTTTCAACTTCTTCCTGTTGTCGAGTGTCCACGATTTCAGCATTGTCTTCATCTTTACTTGTTGAAGGTTTAGGTTTCGGTGACTTCATTAAATGTTGCCTGTTGCGACAATATACGCCGCCATTTTCATCACGAATTATGTATGAACGAGGTAGTTCACATTTTTCAATAATAGCAGCAGGAGACCAAGTGGATGTTGGAGTTTTCTGATAGTATATATCTTCTCCCTTTATAAACGGTTTTAGTTTTTTAGCCGATCAATTGTAATATGACGATATATTTGATTTATTCTTCTCTATATGGTCACTATATTTCTGATAATCAATTATTGACGGGCGAAGTGAAGATACTGACGTTGGAAGTTTTGTCCTTAATTCCCTGGACATAAGCAATTTCGCAGGGGAGTAGGTTGAACCTTTGGGTGTTGTTCTGTATTGTAACATTGCTAGATATGGATCTGATTTTGATTCTTCACATTATTTAAGAATTTTCTTAATTGTACCAATAGTACGTTCGGCAAGACCGTTCGATCGAGGTAAGTTTGGACTTGATGTTTTGTGTTCTATTCCCCAATCATTGTTGAATTTTTTGAAAGCTAACGAATTGAATGGTGGACCATTGTCTGAAATTATAATGGCAGGAATGTTACGACGGGAAAAGATTGATTTTAGATGTACTATGACTGTGTCGCTCTTGTGGTTGGAGTTTAGTAGAGCTTTTTCGATATATTTTGAGAAATAGTCGACAACGAGTAAATAATTCTTTTTGTTATATTCAAATAGATCTAATCCGACTTTGTGCCACGGAATGTTTTTTGTATCATGAAATTGAATTGGTTCTTTAAGATTTGAATTTCGGTATTTTATACAAATTTCACAGTTTAATATCATATTTGAGATATCTCTGTTCATCCCGGGCCAAAAAACTTTTCCCCTAACTAGTGACTTTGATCGTTCTATACCCATGTGACCTTCATGTAATGTGTGTAATATTTCTTTACGAAGTGAGTATGGAATAACCAAACTTTCTCTTTTATAAATTAGATCGTCTATAGTTTGAAATACGAATAAGGTTTTGTGTCATTATGGATGGATTTAGAATCATTTGGCCACCCATTTTTGACCACCTTTACTCCGCTAAGTCTATACTTCGAAACTTGAATCTGGATCCTACCTCCTCAATTAAATTTCTGTACTGTACCAGTTGAATGTTATCATTTATCTTTTTTATGCTATCAATAAAATAGTCATTAAACTTTTCTGCAAGCTGTTGATCCTCTTTTGTTACCGTCCCCTTAAAGCATATATTACTTATATTGTCTTTTTTCACTGTCATAACCATCGTCTTTAATACCCTCCACATCGATTTCTGGTCTGTACACGAGTTTATATTATTCTGTATGTAAATGTTTCTTGGCTGTTCTAGTCACCGTTTATATACGTTTCTCAAAATACGGTAGTTGCTCCAATCTTCGTCCTTATTCGTTAATATTGCTTTGGATCTTTTTTTATTTTCTCATGTTTATTTTACCAGTAAAAGCCATTATACAGTCAAGGCAAAAGGCAAACTTTAAAGAGATACAAAGTAAACAAAACAAATAAAATTAAAGTAAAGCTCTGTCATATGAGGAAAAAACTGTGCTTTGAGAACGTACCTAAATAACTAGACAAAAGCAGGAACCAAACTATGAGGAAAACTGTACCCGCCACAATTGCACCACAGCCGCTCCCACAGACCACATGAAAACAGTATTCACGCCAGCAAAGCAGGTACACAAAAACAATGGGACTATCATACCTCCAGCGACCAAGTGGCGTCCTCAAATAGGAATTGGATAAGCAGCATAAGAAAAACCAAAATATATACAGTAAAATGCCGTGAGTTGCAGTGAATGCGAAAACTAGGTTAACAAAAATTTCTTTATTTTTTCATGAATAGTGGTAGTGTCGGAGTAGTCCTGATATCCTCCGGCAGAGCATTAAAGATTTGTGCAGCTGTGGTTAACAGCCCCTGTCGTCTTCTTTCAGTTCTTTGCCTGCCTAGTGTTATATTATTCCTATTTCTCGTGAGGTGTTCTTTGCCTGCCTAGTGTTATATTATTCCTATTTCACCTGAGGTGTTCATGAATATCCTGATGTTTTACCACTACTAGATTTGACCGTATAGTCCTATTTACCAACGCTATATAAAATTCGCCTTTTCAATTTGAATTACTTGCTTCAAGGTAAATTGGCATGCAAACAGAGAACTAGTCTCCCACGGCAGCCGGTATAGCGCTTTTAAGGCTCTATTCATTAATATCCTTATATCATCTTTCAAGCCTATTGCACAATGCGACCAATTTATAATGCCATAACGAATGCGCGACAAAAAGTGTGCATTGTAAATTAATCTCGCAACATGCCTCTGCAGGTTAACATTTCTTCTAAAAATTCCAATTAAGGGTGTTAGCTTTCTAACTAAGTTCCCTATATGCTGCGACCAGCATAGTTTATCGTCAATCAATAGTCACAGATAATTAATTTCTGCGGTTCTCTGCAAATATTCCGTGCCAATTCTAAGGCAAATATTAATATCTGTTTTGTTTTTCTGTCTGAATATTATATATTTGGTCTTTCTCTCATTAATCATTAACGTGTTCCCATCAAATCTGTACATAAATAGACAATAAACAGCCATGGGTATAAAGTAGAGATGTGCAGTTCCGAGAAATTTTCGGAACCGGATCCGGATCATTTAATTTAGACCCGATTCCGCGAACCCGTTCCATCGTTCCTTTCGTAATTCAATTCAAAGAAAGATTTGAGTTCAGCTGATTTTTTATTATAGAATTACGAACAATCAACATAGCTTCCAATTAAAAATATAAGTAAATATATAAAATTGTCGATTACTTTAAGTACTTGCCAGAAGTCGTTTTAACCTTATGCCTCAGCTCCTCATATTCCAACGAGTTGAAATATGGCGAACTAACGTCAACTTCCGGGCCAGGATCTTCGATTTTGTTCAGGCTGTCACAATGAATGCGTGACAGCGCATCAGGGACGACGTTCAGGCTTCCTTTTCTGTTCTCAATAGTGAAGCCCTGAAGCTTCAGACTATACCGTGCAAGTCTACCGCTGAGGTCCTTTTGAGACATCAGTCATTTCAAGCTCGCATGATCCGTCACTATCCTAAACGGCATAAGTTCTATGAAGGGTTTATGTAGATCAAGAGACGTCTGGGCTTCTGGAGTCCATTTGAACTGACTGGGGTTTTTCAAGGTGGCTGTAATGGAGGCAGTTAAATCAGCACAGTTCGGAATAAACCGTCTGTACCATCCCGCCATACCTAGTAGGCGTCGAGCCTGCCGCACAGTTTTAGGTGGCGGATAGTCAACTATGGCTGAAATTTTCTCAGGGTCAGTTCGCATATCTCCCCTTCCGACAATGAATCCCAAGTATTTGGTCTCTTTGATAAAAAACTTACTCTTCTCGACATTGATAGTGAGGCCAGCTTTCCTCAAACAATCCGCTAGACGGGCTAGCAGTGTAAGATGAGTGTCGAAGTCTGATGACAAAATTAATAAATCGTCTAGATAGACGAGAACGTTCTCACGAAGATCGAAAGGAATGACTTTATCCATGAGGCGGCACATAGTTTGTGGAGCGTTGCATAGGCCGAATGGCATCACTGTGTACTGATAGAGAGGATGACCAGGTACTTTGAAAGCGGTCTTTTCTCTGGAATCAGCGTCCAGTGGGATCTGCCAGAATACGTCTTTCAGGTCCAGGCTCGTTATGTAGTTTGCCGGAGGAAGTCGACTCAAAAGTGCGTCTATCTGCGGAAGCGGATAGGCATCCTTCTTCGTAACAGTTGAGTTGACCTTCCTGGCGTCAAAACAAAGCCGGACTTTTCCAGGCTTCCTTACCAGAACAATTGGAGAGCTCCAGGACTCTGGCTCTCCTCTATCACACCCAGCGAAAGCATTCGCTCTAATTCAGCATCCATCAAACTTTGTACTGCCGGCGAAATCGGATAAAAACGCTGTTTTATCGGGACGGCGTCATTCGTTTCAATCTTGTGAGTGACCAACAATGTTTTCCCAAGGCCTAAAGAGGCGAAAGAGGGGAAAAGCTGTTTTGTGGCTTCTAAGCGTTATTGATCGAGGCTAGAAAGAATATGGCAGACGGTGTCAAAGGTAGCTATTACACTTGGATTCACTTCGGCGACTATACCCAGGACATCTGGAGCCAACCTAAATAGACGCCAGAAGTCTATTCCCAGATATAGTGTCTGTGTGAGCCCAGAAACCACGTAAAACGCACGTTTTGTGTCTTATCACGGAAAATGACATCAAAGTTCACATGACCATGCACAGTCGTAATGGCACCATTTGCTACTTGAACCTGTGTCCGGTACTTCTTCCATTCGACATCTGCTCCTGCAAGCTTCTCTAGAGCTCCCTGACCTAGAATACTGACATTTGCACCACTATCAAGTAATCCAATCTCAGTTCGCCCGAGCAGCTTTACTTCGGCGTACGGTCGAATGTCGTCTGGCATCGACACGAAAATCTGTGCCAATTTTTCTCTTTCCAGCATATCCGTCGGCACTATTCCCGCCAACGAACGGTAGATTTTCTCATATCCCAGTCAGGAAACATTATTTCGGCTAACTCCGCCACCGAGGAGAAGATTCGGTTTCTTGCTGCGTTGTATTTCTGCAGCCGCGTATGATACGGCATCAGCGGATGTAAAACAGGCTCACGCCAACTCGTCATAACAGAGCTTGGTGGCCGTTTTAGTACAGAAATGACATGAGGGAAAACCTCCTACTCAATAACTATGTCAGCTAAAAGTGCTGTCGGTCTTATCGGGACATCGAAAATTAAAGACTCTTCCAAAGAAGTGTCTAATAATGTCATGGGCTCCCCAGAAGTGGAAATGGGTGCTTGAAGATCTGCGGAGAAGTCTATCAGATTCTCCGTCTCCCTCAATGAAATGTTCGTACTATCAGGTGTTTTACTGATCTCATCAGAATCACTGAATGATATCAGTGGACAATTCTGGGATTCGTCATTGTGGTCTGCTAATGGAACGGACCTTCCTCCTTGTTCGATGCATTGATTGCTCGAGGTGTCGACGTTGGTCGGAAAGAGGTGGTGGTATTCCCGACCTGTCTGAAGTTTTTCTGTTGACATTGACTGCAATCTGGGGGCCTATTCTTGAATAACGAATGGTTTTAACGTATTCGTTATATAACGAATGGTTGATAACGAATCGTATACACCGTTCGTATTCTTGAACCTCTTCGTTATAAAGTCGAAGTGGTGAAAAAGTATTTCAACATAACGAGTGTGGTAAGATTAAATCTGTCAATTTACAAATTGGATATCGTCAGCTGTTTCATATTTTAAAATATAATTTGTAAAAAATGGCAAGCTTCAGTGAATTGTCATTATTGTTTGGTCCTGAAATCGTTAAAGAATCTATGGACTATCAATTACGTCAATAGTTAATCAAATCCTGCACCCTTAATTCAACGCTGGATAGAAAAAAAGGTTGCAGGAGGACCTCCACCAGTGCCATGCAAATGTTTTTTATGCCGCCGCAGATTTTCCTTTTACCACACATTTTTATCCTGCCAAATCTGGACTGGAAATTTTCTATTACCTTTGTTTCAAATATACTATCATAAAAAAAACTTTTCTAGTTCTTTTGTGCTTCGGGTATGGAAATTAATACTGATTTTATTTTGCCACAATTCCGTGGCATCTTTTGAACTGAAAGAGTTCTCATATTTACCAAATCTCAGTTTCTGGTTTTCCTTTAAAAACTCAATTAGTTTAGTTTTTTGAGCATATGATATTTTCGCACATCTTTTATCTCCCATTATCACCCATAAAGTAGCAGCTGATTCACCCTTCGTTTGGGATAACGAATGGTTGAACCCACTCGTTAAATAACGAAGGGTTTGCGTTCGGTATATAACGAATGCGGATTTCAAGAATACGATTCCGAATGGTTTTGACAGTATAACGAATACGGAATCTGTCTTCGTTATTCAAGAATAGGGCCCCTGGTTTGAAGGTGTTCTTGCGTCCACATCCATAGCAAAACACAACTTGTCGTTCCTGCCGGCAGTCTTGGTAAAAGTGACCGGGCTGGTCACAGTTCCAGCAGGTTACATTTTTAGGGGTTGAAATGGCAGATAGTAAAGCTTCCTCACAGCGTTCAGATGACATGTTCAATACAGCCTCCGTCGAATGATATCCATCCACCTCACTGACTCTTTGTACGCGATAAGCGTTCCAGCTACTTGCCGTCGCGATGCGCTGCTGCGTAGCTTGGATACGCGTAACAAGCGATCTCAGCTATCCTATCGTTTCAGTGGGATGTAAACATATTTTTTCCTGAATCTCCGGTAAGAGATTCGACTTGACAATCTCCAGAATTTCTTGGTCTGGTATAGAGTTCTATAGCTGATCGCGTAGCAACCCTAAATGATGGTGATACATAGCGGACAATTCACCAGGATTTCGCTTTCTGGACATCAGTTGAAATCTAATTTTTAGATCGTCCTTGGGCGTTCCCCATTCAGTGTACAATCCCGTCTTGATGACTTCCCAAGTCGGAAATGGATTATGCCGTAATAGCGACCAGTACCAGCCCTTCGCTGATCCTATCCTCCATTTGCAGGGACACGAATTGATGGTGGAGGGGGTTTTGAGGTGGTTGAGGTGGTATAAAGTTCGGTCTGGGCTGAGTGGTAGGCTGACCAAAAGGCTGACCAAAAGGCTGACCAAAAGGCTCACCAAAAGGTGGTGATGGTCTTGGAAACGATTGCCTGCTCCGATTGGGGAAATCGTACGATGGCCTCTGATTGCTCCTAGACGAAGGAGGTCGTGCGAAATCCACTGGCGGCATTGCTGCCACTACTTGTTGTCGGATACTATCTCCTATCTTAAACCGCAAAACATTTAATTCCTGGTTGAGACCTTTGTTTATCAGGTCCTCCATTCTTATGCTCAAGCCTGCTATCAGCGCATCAGTAGCAGCTGAAGTGTTGTGGTCTTGAGCTGTACGCCTCGGACTGTCTTTTCTAGTACCCGGGTTCAAAAAGGTCCTTGAATGCACGTCAGGCATTCCCGGAGACAAGGATCGTCGATTCGAAGGTGATAATTCAAAGTTAGGCAGTTCAAAGGTCGGCAATGAGTCGCGCCTGGCCGGCTTCATCTTTTTCGGTTTTTTTTGGTAACGCCCCAGTATAACCCGTGAGGTCCTGCTCGCCTAACCAGGTCTGGATACATGCTTCATGAAAGACATGTCCACACGTGGTCATGACTGGTTTCTGTTCAGCTGACCAACTTATGTCTCTACAGATCGTGCATGGCTCACGCAACATAGTCACACCGTTCTGCCTAGGAGGTGGTGTGCTCTGTGTAGCCATTATGCATTTAGACGTAAATCAAGAAAAAAAATTCAAATCAGGGTTTGGAATAGTTATCCCAAAAAAATTCAAGAAATTTGAAAGTTCGGAAGAGACCCGCTCTTCACAATGTGATGATGGCTAAATACTATTTTAAAGTCGAAGGTTTGGGCGAAATACTAAAATTCACACAAAAGTTTTCCTAAACGTTCGAAGAAGTTGAGATTAAAAACAACCAAGGACTTGAAAAGTTAATCAAGGCTCCTCAAATCGAGACAATGTAAATACTGATTACAAAAATCCAAAGTTCGGAAGCAATAGCAACTTTTCGAAAGAAATTTTCTTCTAAGAGTTCAGGAAAAGCGAAAATCCAAAGAGATTACGAAAATCAAATCAAGCGTTGCAAAAAAAGTTTTAAAAAAAATCATACAATTTCTCCTTCACTTCCCGAAGCTAATTCCCACCATACGAAGTCTTCAGGTCGCTCTCTCTCTTTAAAGGTCAGAAACAGGATACAGGCAAGTGACGTGAGTAGTTCATGAAAATTTGGTTGGGTTCTCACAGAACTCTGGGAAAGGTCAAGTTGGATGTGTCAAAGGCTGAGAATGCTACTGGAGATTCTTTAGCCAGGCAGTTAGCAGTATGCCAACTCCTGATTACTGAGGATCTCCAGCATCACTTCCATCCTCCGAGAACTCTTACTCTCCTATTCACCGCATCATCATGTCCGGCTAGTCCGCCAACCGGGCAGAGTTATGAACCTGGTCAACCATTTAGCTGGAAGCCAAAAAGTCGTCTCACAGACTCATACTCTGTCCAGCGAGCCGGCCAACAGAACAGTTGTCCGTGAGAACACAATCAAGAAAATTTTTTTGTGGAGCCACCTACCATTTCCATGGCAGAAGGCCAGCGGGAAAGATCAAATTCAAAAACATGTCAAAAACTTAAAAAAAAAAAAAAATTCAACAAACTGTTCAGGCTTGAGGCTTGACCAAAGTCAAACCTAAAGCTGAACTTCAACTTTCAAAAAAAAGTTCAGAAAAACTTTACTTTACTTTAATCAAAAACATTCAAAAACTTTCAAAAACTTTACAACGTTACGTTACTCTACAAAAATCAACTAATACAAACAATTAAACTCCGGTCTGCATATAGCTTCCACTGATTATGCGCTTACCGAGTCAGGCTATTTAGCTGACAACTAAATGCCCATCTCTCGAAGTAATCACAATCCTCAGTAAAAGTCATACTTTGACCACCGAAGTCTAATTGAGGTGGCCCCACGTTGGGCGCCATTTTTGTTATGGTAGTTTAAAAGAAGAGTGACTAGCTTTGGGACGTGAAGTTCAGACTGCCAGCATGAGCTGACAGATCGCTCGGTTAACAGCGTTGATACAGGGCGGCATGCTAGCACCTCGGCTATGTGGCGGAGAGTGTGGGGGGGTTCCCAACAAAAACCTGCCGCTGTCATCAACCATAGTACAAAAAAAAATCCTCATGCCTACATACAAAAACCTGGCACTCACTCAGTCCTGAAGGGACCTTTACGTCACTTACCTACATTCCAATGAAGGCGCAGATGGTCTGCCTTCCTTGCCAAGTCCCATCCTCCCATTGACTTCGGGTGGCACAATTGTCCAAAGTCCCTTAGTTGACCTCTAAAGAGAGAGAGGGAGACTAGGCGAACCTAGCTGACCTTCATACTAGACGAGAGAGGGCGCCGGGAACGTGAAAGGAGAAATAAAAGCTCTCAGTACTTCATTTTGATGTTATAATTTAAACACGTAATTTTAAAGGTTACACCGAAGCATGTACTTATTCTAAATGCCTAGACCTAAGTTAATTCTAATGAAGGTAATATAAATTGTATATATATATACAGCTTAATAATTAAAGAAAATCAATACTAAAATTGTGTTTGACATGATGAAATTCGCAGAAGAAAAATAATGTACAAAAACGAATAGATAAAACCAGGTAAGTGCTATTTTAATAAAAAGTTCGATAATCACGATTGAAACGTACTAAGCCGTTGATCTATTATGTGGAACCCTGATATCGCGATCTATTTGCTGAAAGTTTCAATTTGATTCCCTCTGTTTTCTTTTAATTTTTTTTTTGTTTTTTTTTTTGTTGATTTGATCTTTTGTGTGAAGTTATTTTATATTTGGAATATACTTTAGTGTACTTTTTGACTTAGAGTTGGTGAGAGAGCTTTATGTTCTGGTATTAGTTTCATTAATTCGTACCCATGGTAATGATTATTTTCAGGCCTCCAATGTTTTATCATGTTAAAGTTTATTATTTTGATTTTATTTGTAGTTCCTTTTTAGTTTTCAGGTATACGTGTAAGAAGGTTACTGTACATCATCGAACTTTTTATAAGACCGCTCTAATGCTAATGCATCTTGTCTTAATCTTTATCCTAAAGGTTTTGTTTTTCTTTTACATATCTATTAATATATCACTAATACAATGGTAATTGAAAAGGCCAAACAAAGAGAACGCTTACGCTAAATGGAAAATGAGAAATGTACAAACTGGTAGTCGTTGGAGTACTCGACAAAATATAATCGGTATTACTATAAAGCGTCACTCAGTCAATAATCTGGCAATGCAACTAACTAAGAAAAATGGAACATGTGAGCACAAGTAAATAATTGCTTAACTGATCGAAGACAACAACGATCTCTTAACCCATTCAATAAGACTAGTAAGGACCTGCGGAGTAATATTCAAAGAAAATAAATGTATCCGCTTCACTATGTTAATGAATATCAGGATTGGAAATTTAACTCGAAAAATTTTTAATTAAAAGGACTAGAGCTTTGGTAAAATTCAATTTTGTATTTCTATGTACACTCTAGGAGCCGTCGAGCTTTGGGTGTGTGGGGGGGGGGGGGGAGCAAACTAATTGTACGTGAGGTACCAACACTAGTTTCCCTGATTTACTTCACTACTGAGATGTGACAATTATAGACATTCTCCTAATATAAATTCTTTCTTAAGACTAAATCTAAGTTTTTAATAAGTTTTCTTGACTACATGTGACGTGTAATCTATGTCCATACATTCTCCGTTCTCTCAGATATAGGCCATCAGGTCAATACCTAGTTGCTTACATGTACATATCTCCCTAATAATAATGTTTTAATGCCGAATATTTCTCAAATTATTTGAATCGTAAAGGAAGGTTATGAGTCTCGCCGCACTATGGAACAATCTCTTGTCTAATTTCTAATCTGCCATTGTACTGTGTAACCTGGGTTCTCATCCACTGGCAGTAATTTGTTAAAAAGTAGCTATTTTCATGAAGACCCGCTATGACCTACGTGCTAATTCCGCAGGATTTAATGAAGGTGATCTTGTTTGGCTCTACAATCCGAGACGACGTAAGGGACGTTCTCCAAAATTGCAACAACACCGTATTCAGTAGTAACTAGAATTAATGACGTGGTATACAGGATTCAGCGTGGCACAAGAGGCAAGCATAAAATTGTTCACTTGGACCGCTTGTGTCAATACAACGAGCATCAAGACCGTGGACCACCTGTTGTTCGGGACGAACAAATTTAAGAAGGGGGCAGTGTTACGTGCAATAGAAAGAGACAACTGGTGACATCTACTGGCAATGGAGAAGTAAACGACTTTAGGTTCGGAGAATTGATTATGGTATCTACAGGAATGTTCAGGAATAGAATGAATAGAACAGTCAAGAAGCTTCTGGAAAATAGAACACTCGAGAATAATCTGGAGAGTTTCTAGGGTATAAATATAACAGTTGTCATAGCCAGAAAAAGAGTCTTGTCTTAAGCCTGGTATTGTGTTCATTTCGCGGATAAATTTTGTATGGAAATTTAGCGGTGAAATTTATTATTATTATTATTCATGAATTCATATAAAGGTACAACAAGAGATACATATCTTATACTAGTACCAATAGATAATTTTAGAAAAAATTTTCTGGTTGCGAAATATTTAGCCAAATCGCTAGGGAAAGTGGTATTGTGTTTTATCAGCTAAAAGTTTGTTTAGTTTTGACAAGTAGATGGCAGTAATATCCACAATCACATATTTAACATCAGATTTATCCGCTCAATACCTTTTTTCACGCTAAAATTTTGACATTGGAAGTTGAAAGAAATTGGAATGCAAGTGTTATTGTATTTTTATTATTTTTTTCTGATAAAAAAATTCCGTCTTCATTTAGACAATTCTTTTTATTTTCCTTACTATTTCGAGATTGGGTAATTGCAATAGCAATCTAAAAGAACACGAAATAATATCACAAATTCACGACAGCTGATTGTCAAAAGCAGCCACCTATAGTTCAAAACAACGAACAATTTTAGCCGTAAAAAGGTCCCTGTTCGATTGCTGCTAAATATTTATCCGCTAAATGAACACAATACCGGGCCCAGTAGAACAGCTCTGTCAAAATGTCAAAACGGCTTGATCCACCGGCAGGAGACATGCCATCGAAGAAAAAGTCCTCAACTAACACAAAGATGTGTATTTAAATAATAAGTGGGAAAAAGAGATTTTCAATATGCAAAATCTCTTGTGAACAAGAAAGAGAGAACTGGATGAGTGATCAACGTCAATATGACAATTCGAAACGTCATCTTTTACCCACTAGAAGTGTTGTGTGTTGTGTTTAAGTTAATTAATATTATAATTTATAGTTAGCGTGGCTTAAATTTTTCAAGAAATAATTTTTGTAAAAAGTTGAAATGTGATCGTCAATGATTAACGTAAATTCATTGAGAAAATGCGTAAGTTAAACTATTTTAAGAAGCTGCCTGGTTGGAACTCTCAGTTGATATTGACATTTGCATAATTTTAATTATTGTTTAAAATTTACATAACATAATAATATTCGAAATTTTTCAGAATTCTTGATTGTTGATTAGGAGAAATTCTATTGGCGGCTTGTATTATAATCTACAAAGTCACCTTAGGTTTTTTTCTACTTTTCAATCAATATCATCTTATTTCACTTACATATATGATTTATTGAAAGTTTTGATCATCCTTCAATATGTTAAAATTTTAAAATAGACGTATGCAGTGTCATAGTGTGGTCATAGTTACCACAAGTGGGGAATAATTTTGGCGCCCTTAAAAATTTTGGGCGCAATAACAGTCACTTCTTTGAAGACCGTGAATGGCAGTGTATAACCAAAAACAATAACGAGTAAGTAATTCAACGTTTATTGCTTTTTTATGCACAATATTTTCATTTTCAGTGTACCAAGGCAGACACAGGAAATGCATTAAAGGATGCGATGTGGGATCCTATTCGAGGGTATATCCCTTGCCGAAGAACGAAGAAAGGTAAGTAATTTATTTTTATTAAACTGAAAATATAATTAAATCAGACCTAAAGCATGTTTTGATATGTCCCAGCTTAAGCTACGTAATATAATACAACGTTAGACAACTCGTTAACTCAAGTAGAATTAGTATAATAGGAATACATTGTAGCAAAGAAATAGAATAGAATAGAAAAATCATTTATTAAAGAACCTCAGCTAGCTAATAGCTAGTTGGTATAATCGATAAAATACAAAGTTGTTTAGCAAACCAAAAAAGGAGCAATGAACAGACTCATTGCGGCAGAAAGCAATTACAGTAATATAGTCAAATAATGAAGTCAAACAATAGAGAGCCTAAAGCACTTAAAGTAAAATGGCAAACACCAATTAACAAATGAAAAAGTAAAAAAGTAAAGGTAAAGTAGAAGCTGACAGTAGATAACAAGATTTCAAACTTAAAAGAACAAATAAAAATACAACTCATCAACTGATAATCCATTTTTTTTTATAATAAAGTTATATAAAACCAGTCTCTAATACTAGTCTAAGTCTAAGTCAAAGTCAATGCATTTATTTCTGAGTCCCCTGCTTAAAGCAACGTAGAACGTTGGGCTCTACGACAATCAACAGTTTGGTTCTTAGATTAGTTATTACACAGCAAAATAAACAAAAATCAAATTAAATCTAGTAAACAGATTTTATAACATTATAGATTTGGATACAACATTGTAAAGATATAAAAATAAAAATAGTTAGGTTTACGGAGACAGTTGAATATATCGAGTATACAGATTAACTAACGGATACGTCCTGGATATATACCCTTGTTGTTTTATGGGATGTGGCAATGTATCCGCTGAATTGTACAGCCTTAGTAAAGCTAGAACGTGCGTTCAAGGCCTGCCTGCGCTATGCTTTTAGACTAAGACGCCAGTCTCACATATCTTCACCCACTAATTTGTTACTGCCGGGACCAATGGACCAGGTATATGAGATATCAATACAATACAATCAATACACTTTGATTTGATTTGATTTGATTTGATATCAGATTATACAGATTAATCAGATGAAACAGATCCGACCTATTATATAGCTTATAAGGTCATCTTGAATTATTACCAGCGTTAAAATTGGATTAGATTTCACGGGAATAATATACATCTGTTACACAGTCCGTGTACAGTATTAAGGCCAGATAGTAGATGTCGAAGCAGACCCACTGACTTATAACAATGGACTGAGCGTATTGTCATTTTCCTATAGGAAAGCATGGCACAAGTTTTATAGTTCTCTCTTTCGCCCTATGGCAAAGTTGGAGCTACCAACACAAAATATTGCATTCTGAACGTTTGCTTATGCCATTTCAGGTTTTTATGTTGGCTATAGATGCAATCACGGCAGAAAGAATAAGGTAAAGATAGTGTTTACCATGCTCCGTCTCTCTTGCCCATACGCAGGATTCAGTTAAGAATAACTTTTGAAAATTAAAGTCGGAATTAGTTTAATTTCTTACAAAAGTGCATATAAGCGATTAAAATATCACTTGGACACAAGAAAATATATTTTTTTAAATTTATTTCGATTTTTGGATGTAAAATTTCACTGATTGGTTGAGTTTTACATGTTTTTATGTAGTAAACGTTTTAAAGGGTGCTCTAACGGTGATATACAGAAACACAATATTTTTTGTGCCACATGAAATAGCAAATCGCTAAGTCCATTGTTATAAGTCAGTGAGCAGACCAGACTGGATCCATTCAAACTTCCCCCAGTATCACACTCAGAACCGGAACCCGATCTACATAGCACACACATACACATCATGAAAATCATGAAAATATAAAGGTATAAAGAAACAATGAATGAAGAGGTAAGGCATTATACACCAAAACCAAACAGTCAATTGATTAGTGGTTTGTCCATTGTTGCTAGAGGTTATCAGTGTCATAACCACCCGTAACTGTTCCTGGAACGTTTACCGAGATGATTATTTGAGATGTGTATAACGTGGCTGGGTTAGTTATGCGATGATTTCAGTGTCTTCCTTGAGTTCCACTGAGGTGTTTTTGAAGTTTTGATATGTTGACCGATTTAACTCGTTCGTGGTTCCAGATGCAGCATCCAAGTTGTCACTCACTCAGATGATTTCCCTAATTTCACCCAGCAGTCGGTTCCAACATGTTACGATACGTGGGAAAATATTCCTACTACTGAATTGTGTATTTACGCGCGGGTAAATCATTCGTTTGTTGTCCCTTATGCTCCACAAGAACCGGTTTCGCACATAACCAGGTAGAAGACCCAGTCTAGCCTTATGTATGAAAGATAGAGCGTTCACTTCATACATGCACTGCAGCGACCCTGGTATCAGAATGTCCAGCAATGGGCCAACATGTGCAATTCGTCGAAGATTGAGATACTGGATATATGACAATATCCACATAAAGAAAGTGTGGCAGAATCAAGGCTGTAAACAACCTCCTTCTAGTGGTTTCGTCAAAATGCGGCGAAGCAGCGTAGAGAGATCGTAGCCCATGATACACTCACGAACACATCAGGTTTATATGTGCCTTCCATGTGAGGTTAGGATCCATGTTGAGATCCAGATTTTTGACTGCTTTTGTTGTGATGGGGATATTATGACCCATACTGCTTATTGTAGTTATCTGTGATGACAGAAGAGAGCTTCTGTCTGGTCTTATGGCATAACCAATCGCTTGAGTTTTAGATGAATTCAACACCAGCTCGTTCCAGGTGGCCCATCTTACAACTCCGTCTAGGACCCCATTGATGGTTGACACTAATTCTTACAATCCTTCTGCCGACCCACCTGCATAGATCTGGATGTCATCGGCATATATATGAAAACCTACGCCGTTCAAGGAATCGTTGACGTCCTTAATGTGCAATGAGAATAGTAGGGGAGTCAGAAGAGCACCCTGGGGTACTGCCGCTCTCAGTGATCTAAACGATGATTGATTCCCACCAGACCTGAGCATAAACAGTCTTTCAGACAAGTAGCTGCCAATAATCCTGCAAGCAGTTTGGGAGAAGCCAAAATGAGATCTCGGCTTGGATATTAAATGAGGTAAAAATGACAATGACCAATTGTAACTTGTTTAAATACATAATTTAAAATAGTTCCTTTGGTGAAGAATATAGCTTTTAGGATTTAATTTTGTTTTAGCCTGTGTGTATCGGCTAATTTTATTTATTGATTTATTTATTTATACATTCAACCTTTAACAATATGTCATTTTAAACTGGAAAGGCTCTGTTTACTACATATAAAACTCCAGCTTAAATGCTATGTTACAAACGTTAAATGCAGCGAGTTATTGTATTAAGTAACTTACTTGATTAAGTTATCAAATCGAATAAAGCTTACGATTCGACATTACACAACAATAAGATTACATCCCAAGAATAGTATATTTACATTAGTGCATGAATTCAAAGAAAAGAAATATCAAAATAAAAGCTAAAAACTTGGACTAAAGACATAAAATAGTTAAACATGTCGCAGCTTCTAGTTGGTTCCTGTAGACTGCATAGACAGCATACCTCTTTTAAATTGAAAACAATATTGTCTTCAAAGAAGTTTTATTTTGCTTTTTAGTGCTTTCTTATGGCTTGAAAGGTCCGGTAGAGCCGACTTAAAGAAGATTTGGAGCCACTTAGGTACCGTCGTCCTTTGCGAGAAGCATTTCTCAAAAGATATGCTTACCAGGACTGGTATGTTAAAAAAACATGCCGTGCCAAAATTGGAAGAGGTATTTTTTTACCTACCTAAAATTGTTTTGAGATTTAAATATTATTATTATTATTATATTTTAAATTATCATACCCTAGATGAAATTATGTCCGTCCGTATGTTTATCCGTCCCTCTGTCTATCTGCTTGTCCTCGATAACTCGAGAACGCGTTCACTTAGAGAGCTGAAGTTTTGTACACGGGATTTTGGTCGCCGTGGATATAAGTCCTTTTCTGATTCTGTTTATTTTAGGTTGCGGTACTCTTAGTTTTTTACTATTCCTGGTCCGATGGTTATGTATATGTGCGTGTCTATTCGTATATTTGTTTTGATGAGTCCACGTGCAACATAAGCTATGTTCTTTTGTGTACCTTGTTTTAGTTCTAAAGGGTTTTCCAATAAGAGGTGTTTTTTTAATTTGCCCGCTATTTCGGTAGATGTCACTTTTGGAGCGATACACGATTCAACAACGCATTGAAATTATTAAAATTCACTATATTCCTATATTCACTATTCCATAGAAAACTCATCTTGAGTGATGAGGCCCATTTCCACCTCGATGGCTTCGTCAACAAGCAAAATTGTCGCATCTGGGGCTCGGAAAACCCAAGAGTTATTGTTGAAAAGCCTCTCTATCCTCAACGTGTGACTGTTTGGTGCGGTTTATGGTCCCGCGGGGTCATTGGACCTTACTTTTTCGAAAATGAGGTTGGAGCAACAGTTACGGTGAATGGATTGCGCTATCGACAGATGATTAATGATTTTTTATGGCCGGAATTGGATGGTATTGATCTGGACAACGTTTACTTTCAACAAGACGGCGCTATGTGCCATACAAGCAACGAAACCATTAATCTTTTACGGGAAAAGTTTCCGGACCGTGTTATCTCTCGAAGAGGTGATCACAATTGGCCACCGAGATCTTGTGACTTAACACCTTGCGACTTCTTCCTTTGGGGCCACGTGAAAGAGAAGGTCTACGCCAACAGCCCAGCGTCGATTCAAGACCTCAAAGATGGAATTCGTGAGGCTATCGAGGACATAGGGCAGCCACTTTGCGATTTGGTTATGGAAAATTTCATGAAAAGGATATGGTCCTGTAGGCGTGGTCGTGGTGGTCATTTGGCTGATGTTATTTTCCATTATTAACGGCATACCTTCCTCTTTATAATGAAATAAAGATCCGATCATTTATCTCAAAAAATGGCATTTTTCTTTGAATATCAAAATAACACCTCTTATTGGAAAACCCTGTATTTGTAGTTTGTTTTCCAACTCAGATCAGTCCGAGACATTTTTATTGTACTGAAAAATTCTTCAGATTATGAAATCCTATGAAATTGCCTGTAATCATTTTTAATCATGACGAACCATACGAAATTATGTACGGGCATTCATCTAGGGTATCATAAGATTTGGTCTTAGACAAATTCTAGCTTTTTACTTGTTCTTTCTATTTTTCTTTTATTCTCTTCATTTCTAATTCCTAATTTATTATTTTCTTTTCTTCTTTTCTTTCCTTTTCAATTATTTTTTTATTTTATCCGCAACCTTTTCCTTATTTTTGTTGCCCCTTTTATATCATAATGTAGGACTTTGAATGGACTCAAGTGGGGAAAGTTGTTGAGCCATCATTATCTTGCGAAGAAATAGGAGGTATTGAGGGTCTAGAATCATCTCCTGAAGCGCCATCGCAAGATGCTGTCGATGTAGATCTTGCCGGCACTCAGGCTCATGATCATACTTGCTTCATCGGTTCGGCGATTTCACTTGCATACAGTGCAAAGAAATCCCAAGAATATAACGGATGCCTTGAGGGTTTAGAATCATCCCGTGAAGCACCCGCGCACAATGCTGTCGATTCAGATGTTGCTGGTATTCACGGTCATGATCATACATACTGTTTCACCGATCCCGGAATTTCGCTTGCGCGCCATGCAGAGAAATCCCGGGAAGACAGAGGATGCTTTGAGGGTCTAGAATCATCTCCTGAAGCGCCCTCGCAAGATGCTGTCGGCTCAGATCTTGCAGGTATTCAGGCTCATGATCATACGTATTGCTTCATCGATTCAGGAATTTCATTTGATTGTAGTGCAGAGAAATCCCAGGAAGAAGCTACTGTTTCGCCAGTGCAGACATATAGTCGTCATTTGAATCAGTACATATCTCCAGATTATATGCTTCAAGATGGTATTGATAAAGTGACTGAAGTTGATCGCACTAAGGAAGGGTCATCTTCGGCAGGACAGCGAAAATTCATATGTCCCCAAAGCACGCCAAAAAGAAGGCCTCGTAAACTATTATTCGCTTATGCGAATTCTACTTTTGGTTGTGAAGCCTCTGTTCAAACGAACAAAACCCTTTCTCTTAATACACCAAGAAAAAGAAAAGTTCATGAACAAATGTCAGTACTGCGCGAAGAGAATAAAAAACTTAAAAAGGAAAATAAAAAATTGAGGGTTCGACAGTACCCTAAAAAAATTCTAAATGCCGTTACACAACAGTTACCAAAAGACCTTGCAGTTTTAGTAAGAAATTACTTGAAAAACAAAAACAGAAAGTCACAAGGAAGAAGATATCCAAAAGAAATAAAATTGTTCACCCTTGAAATATTCTGCCGTGCTCCGAAGATATATAAACGCTTGTCAAAGACTATGAATTTGCCCAGCAAAACTTCTCTGAGGAAATATATGGAAACGTGGCCTGATAAGCCAGGCCTTAGCGACAAGCATTTATTATCACTTAAATTAAAGGCACAAAATATTGCACAATAACTTTTGATGAAATGTCTCTGAAATGTAACCTATTTTATGACTCCAAAAATAGTGTTATCATAGGGTTAGAGGATAACGGCACCATGAGAAGGAACCGTATTGCCAAGAACGTTTTGGTTTTAATGGCCCACGGGATAACAGAAAATTGGAAGCACCCGCTGGGCTACATATTCGTGCAATCTACTAGTTCTGCTTTTGAAGTGAAGCGTTTAATATTTAATGCAGTGATTCGCCTTCGTGACATGGAGTTCCAGCCGATTGCTGTTATTTGTGACCAAGGATCCAATTTCCAAGCTTTGGCAAGTCTGCTGGAGATAAAGAAAGCTAATACAGCATTCTTAGTAGACTCTAAGCCAATCTTCTTCATGTTCGACCCTTGCCACCTCATAAAAAGCTTGCGAAATAATTTCATAAAATATGATATTATTTATGAACACAAGACAGCAAGCTGGAGGGATGTGAAAATGTTTTATGAACGAGATAAAGAGAGACATTTCCGTAAAGCTCCAAAGTTGACTGACGCGCACGTGTATCCAAACAACTTCCAGAAAATGAAAGTTAAGTTTACTACACAGACTTTCAGTCACACTGTTTCCACAGGTATTCTCTCCGAAACGAAAGAAAGTGCATGGAGCACAACGGCTGTGAATACCGCAGAATTAGTTGGTATTTTCGACAAGCTGTTTGATATCTTCAATTCATCTTCTGCCTCTGAGCTAAACGATTCAAAGAGGCCTTTTGTAGGCGATGAGAGACAGTTGCTCTTTTTAGATGATATATATAGAATATTAAGTAATCTAAAATATATTACTAAAGACGGAAAAGATGTAACTGGTGGAATAAAATGCCTCAACGGCTGGTTGATTACCATACAAAGCTTAAAAGAGATATGGTCTACCATTAAAGTTCAGGGAAATATCAAATATTTGTTAACCAGACGGTTAAATCAAGACTGCTTAGAGAATTTCTTTGGATGGATACGCCAGCAATTTGGGAATTGTGTACGTCCTACTCCCAACCAATTTATAATGGGCTATAAAAAATTATTTGGGATCCAATTTATGGAACTTCTACAAACTGGTAACTGTGAACAAGAGGAAGAGTTTCATTTCCCTGTCATGAGTTCGAACCATTTGGTTGAGAAAATAATGGACACAGCGAAATCTTCTGGTTCTCAAAACATTACAATGTTTCCAGGCGATTACAAACAATTAAGTTTTGATGAAGAAAATGGACTTTTTTATGTTTGCGGGTACCTATACAAAAAAAGTCGCGGATTTCATCAGTGTACTCGTATTGATGAAAATACTGACTATAATCCATTAGGAACATATCTTCAATTAAGACAATTCGAAAATTGTCATTTGGAGGTTCCTCCGGAAGGATTTTATTCTTACATTAAACGTCTTGATGAGAAGTTATCCAGCATTTTCGATGAAATAATCGCCAAACGGGGTATAAATGGCATTTTGCTTAAAACCCTTAATGAAGTTCCTGCATATGAATGTTGCGTTAATTTCTCGAAGGAAAAATTAATTTTATTTTTTATTCGAATCCGTATTTTTTATATATTAAAGTTTTTTAATCGAACAATAAAAACTACTGATAAACGCAACAAAATTTTGTCACTAACGCATTGTTGAGTTTACTATTGCGTAAAATGCATTTTTGCACATAATTCCGGCTATCACATCAATTAAGTTCTCAAATAAGCAGACTTCTTCCTTGTGTACTCATTATCATTATCTCATTTAAACTCCTAATGGGTCGTTGGGATAGGCCACTGACTTGTATAACATGGACCGCTGACACTACTGGAATTCCTTACATTATCATGGGATCACTTTTCTATAGTTGTCTCTTTGGTTTAACACTTTATTCCGGTGAACTTCAAGTAATAAGTTCTATACAAAATCCACCAAGTCCAGTTTCAGTCAACGGATTCTCCAAGTGAATATATAGAATAGAAATGGATGGCAATACTGATTTGAGATCTCTTCTGTCCCCCATACCTACTTCTAGGGATAAGCAAACAAAAATTGCACAATTTTATTTCCTGAAAAATCTTTAATGAATATTTGATATTATAGGAGATCAAGCAGTTAATCAGTACGATTACATGAATACTTGAGTACTTGACTTGAAACTCAAGTAAGGATTTTGGTGGAATTAATTTCAATTACCTCACTTGAAATTTTCTTGAAATTTAACAAAAATCACAACCTGAATTGTCAACGATAATCTTTTGTTTCTCTTTAACAGTTTCATAACTCGCAGAAATGAAAATGTACTGCAGTTGCGTTTACATGAATTTTTTCAAGTAAATTGAATAACAATTTTGTGATTTACTTGACGTCAATGCGCGTTCACATGATATTTTGATTACTTGATCTGTAATTGTTATATGTAAACGTACTGCATGTTATACATGTCAGTGGGATAGGCGGAAAAAATTAAATGTTGCAAGTTTTAGGTGTGTTGAGGAACTGTGCATAGATAGCCAATTCCATTAAATTAAATTAAGCTAAGCAAGATAATGATGCATATCAGCAATTTCATAATAAACTTTCACCCATCATCATCACAGACATGTATGCAGTTTTAGTCAACTTGAAGAAAGCGATAAATCAAGCGAAAAACAACGGGCCTCACTCCCTTGAGGTAGGCCAAGCCAAAACATGAAGACTCTACAAGTTAGGAAGCAGAGGAGATTTCAGACTGTTTTCAACTAGAAAAGGAAAGAAAGAAAAAAAAGTAACAAAAACATCAAACTCTTTAAAAAATTTACAAATAAAGACAAGCGCAAATTACATGCAACGAATCAGAGTAACAAATGATTCATTTTCGTAAATAAATGAGAAGGGGTGGGCGTAATTTTCAGATTTTACTCTTATGTAATGTGCCCGCGTTTTTGTCAAAGCACGTTTTTTCTGAAATTTTGAGATGCCAACCAAAGTTGGTCCCAAACTTGTTGCTGTAATCCTATGATATTTGAACACAACGTTCCCAGAAGCGACAAAATTCAGAGGAAATCCAGAAAAGATACTCGCGCGTGCGAATATCTTTCCTAGATTTACTCTTAGTTTGAATTCTTCATGATGGTTAGTACATTGGAATTTGGCGATGGTAGATTTACATCTTATGGGAACGTGTATCTTTATATGCATATAACCTGGGCACAGTTGGGTTGCACCAGAACTTCATCCTGGATGACAGATTTCCATCAGATGTAAATCTACCATCATAAAATCACATGTACCAAACAGTACATATATTTAACAATTTGTAAATTTTATATAATTTATATATTTGTAGAATATCATTATAAACATTTTTACAATTTCCGGATTTTGGCATTTATGTATTTTGTCGTTTCTGAATTTTGTCATGTTCTTATTTTTTTATATATATAATGTCTGTAGTAAAATCGTACGCCGTTATACCTTATTACTCAAAGAAACCAATATTGGTTTGTAGGGACCCAAACAAATTCAATTAAAATTTTTCGACGGAAAGAAATAAGGACTTGCAATAATTCTAAATTATAAACAAAAGAAGGAGCTACCGCGCATCCATATCGGGACGTTTTGCGGTGGTGTTTTTCTTCTGTTTGTAATTCAGAATGATAACAACTGTTAAGTTCTTTCCATTGAAAATATTAGTTTATTATATTTTCTTTCTGTCTTCTCAAGTAATATGCAATAAAATACCAAATACTTTTTCTTCTCATTCAATTGGTGCTAGGGCAAACAAAAGCCTTTATTAAGTTTAGACTGATGGTGGATATGCCTCTTGGGGAAACCAGCCATCGAAAATAAATGGTTAACGATCCATATGCAGTACCTCAAAAGGTGGATTGGAAATTTGCAAATATATTTTTTAAAATACCATAATTTTCCGACCGTCGATTTTCAGCAAACCTATAGGATTTAATCCAGTCATAATTATTTCGTAGAAGTCTCTTATTCACTTTTTACGTCGTACATTGACTGAATTTTGGTGAACGAAAGAACATAAAAAAACTTCCTTTACTTTTTTTTTTTAAATCTATTTTCATACACACATTTTTCTATTATAAATATTTAGATCAAAACTACTATTTAGATAGATTTCTAATAAACTTCGAAATCCACAGCTTCAATTTTACACTTAGTCAATTCGTGGATTGGTGTTCCCAAAAGTTTTTTGTATGTGACGGTATCAGTATATGTATATATATTCTGTAGATTTAATAGACAAAATTAAAGACGTAGAGATTCCAAAAAATGTCAAACTAGTCTCATTTGATTTTACTAATCTTTTACAAACAGTCTCTGTGTGAAGTGTAAAGATATTAGTAAGAAGATTATTAATCCGTCTGGTTTAACCAAGTCAACCAAAATTATTTTACATTTAATAACAAATTATATTAACAGAGAGAAAGAAATTTCTCTTTGACCAGAGTATTAGACAAAGAATCTTGGCAAGCCGCAAAGGTAGCAAAGATTTCTGGTCTCTCGTCAAAACCATTAGGAACAACTTCACCCCTTCCTCAATACCTTTACTACTTAACAATGGTGAAGTCGTAGTTGACTCCCTGGATAAGGCTAATATTCTGCCTGCTAGATTCGCTGCAAATTCTCGACTTCTACCCACTTCACAGACACCTGTTTTGCAACCTCCATGTGGATGTGTACAAGAGCTGATACACATTCGTACGAGAGATGTGTTCAAGGTACTTAAGGGATCGACGTATCGAAAGCTGCGGAACCTGATGGTTTCTAGCCCCTCTTAATTAAAAGCTGCGCCTCATCCTTGGCTAAACCTCAGCGCAAGCTATTCTTATTCGACAGGAATCTTTCCAACAGTTTGAAAACTAGCTCAAGTTCAGCCTATTCCCAAAAAAAGAGAGAGTAGCGATCCCTCAAATTATCGACCAATTGCAATTACTTCGCTTCTCTCGAAGGTTTTTGAATCTATCATTAACTTCAAATTAATGAAGTATCTAGAAACTCATCAACTCACAAACGATCGCAAATATGGCTTCCGGACTTTTCTTAGGGAACGTTGGAACCGTAGTCTCCACAATTTTGGTGAATTCAAAATGGTTGATTTGGATATTTCAAAGACCTTCTTCTATTATGGATAGAAAGTTTTCTATCTGGTCGCTAAATACGTGTTGTATTAGATGGCAATACATCTGAACCTCACCCTATAAATGCCGCTGTGCCTCAGGGTTCTGTTATCTTTTTCTTCCTAATTTACATTAATGATCTGCTTTGCATTTCCGAAAAGGTGTAAGAAATACAAATCCTACAAATCCTATATCAGACCTAGAATGGAATACAATTCTCACAGCTGGGCTGGGGCTGGTCGTACAGCCTTAGCTTCATTGGATATTGTCTAAAAGAGAGCCATTAAGCTCATTGGTGATTTAGCAATAACTTGTCACATCGATTAACTCGAACACCGCCACAATGTTGGATGTCTTTCTAGTCTAATCCCTTGTAGATTAATTCCTGCACGCAATACTGGCGCATATTCTCTTACCCTTAAAAATACTTTCGGACGTACACTAAAATTCCGTGATGCTTTCTTATCCCGAACTGTGCGAATGAGGAACAGTCTACTATCTTCAGCGAAGATTCAAGAGTGACATACATTGGCATCTCCGCCACTTTCCTCATGTCCCCTAATCCTTTCCCTATCTCTTTCCTGCCATGCTGTGCTTTGCATCATAGGGTATCTCCTGAGCTTGGCAATAAAAAAAATAGCCCCCGTAATAGCGTTATAGTCCCAATCTGATCAGATATCTGAAATTATCGAGATATCGCAATACACACATGTGCCCAAAATTATTAACTTAGAGGTACATAATTATTGCCTGCTTAAGTGCAACGTAAACAAGTCATGTTACACGTGAAATACGTAAGTTATGAGGTTCATGGTCAGACGACGGTGGGAGTGTTTATAGCTGTAACAACAAAAAAGAAGACTTGCAATAACAAAATTCAATTGTTAAAATTAAAAGTATAAATCAGTTACAAGGTTTGGGAATTGTGTGCATCCTACTCCCAACCAGTTTATAATAGGATATAATTCATGTGACTTCTCCAAACTGGTAACTGTGAACCAGAGGAAGAAGTTCATTTTTGCAATGAGCTCGAGCCTTTAGGTTGAGAAAATAATAGAAACAGCGGGACCTTCTAGTTTCCAAGCGATTACAAACAATTAAGTTTTGATGACGAAAATGGACTTTTTATGTTTGCTAGTATCTATATACAAAAGTCGCTGATGAAAATACTGACTATAATCTATTAGGGACATATCATCAGTTACGACAAGTCGAAAATTATCATTTCGGAGGTTCCTCCGGAAGGCTTTTATTTGTACATATTAAACGTCTTGATGATCCAGTATTTTCGAGGCCATAATTGCCGAACGTGGTATAAATGGATTTTTGTTTGAAATCCTTTATGAGGTTCCTGCATATAAATGTCGCGTCAATATCCCGAAAGAAAAATTAATTTTATTTTTTATTCTAGTCCGTTTTTTTTTATATATTGAAGTTTTTAATTAGAAAATAAAATGTACTGATAAACGCAACAAAATTTTGTCAGTAACACATTGGTGAGTCTTACTATTGAGTAAAATGCATTTTTTGCACATAATTCCGGCTTTCACATTAATTAAATTCTCAAATAAGTAGACTTCTTGTGTTCATTATTACAATATCATTTAAACTTCTAATGGGTCGATCGGATAGGCGGACAAATTAAAATGTTGCAAGTTTAGTTTTAGTTTGGCATAGAATGCTAATTCCATCAAATTAACTTATTTTAAATTATTTATTTTTAGAAATGCTACACTTTCATATAAGTAAGATAATAATATGCATGTAATGAACAATTTCACATTAAACTTTATCCATCATCATCACAGACATGCATGCAGTTTTAGCCAACTAGCCAAACAACAAGCCTCATTCCCTTTAATATATTTTAATATGTTTAATTGATAGATCAATAGAACAAATATTTTAACATAAATAAGTAGCAAAGTGCTTAGTTTCACTAGTTTAGTATCTATTTAAAAGTAGAGGACAATAAATGTAATAATAGTGAAAATTAAGGTCTCTACAAGACTTATAAAATAAATTTCAATTTTTTAAAAGAAGAAATCATGAAATTTGTGATGAGAATATTAGAAGAAAATAAATTTAGAAGAGTAGGAAACCACATTTGGACAGTTTGACAGCTTTGATAGTGGACCTCGATCAGATCTTTCAGTAAAAGCAGAACTCAGAGTTCATGATGCCGACCAAATTGCTGCCTTGAATTGTGAAGTTCACAGTAAACACAGGTCACGACTAATATACCATTGTACAATTATATATTTTGATAAGAAGTCTTATTTTATTGATGAAAACCAAATCTAAAAATAAATTGGAAAACAAAATAAATTCTGACAAGACGGGAGAAATTAATCAAACACCAAATGCTACTCTCGCAATGTTCTTGACTATTACCACAAGGATGAAGATCTATTGTTAAGGCCATGATATGAAAGACAGCTTCGTCTTAATATTGATTCTTCGAGTCTAATTCGAACAGAGCTGTATCTGCGAAACATTACACCGGTATAGCCATCGAATGATTGAAAAAATTCCTAAAAAATGGTAACTGAATTTTAATATGTATGTCGATTGTGATCACCTTACCTTGAAATATGAGATGTTTGACCGAATTTCTAATTTGAATGATTGCAATTCAATAAAATACTGAAAATAGCTTGGGTAACACAAGCGTTTCTATCACTTTTTACGCAAAAAATATTTTACCGAGACGATTGTCTTGAACAACGAAGCCAGCAGGATGAACCTGTATGTACCCACTTAAAAAGAAATATTAGGTCGTGATAACAAAATAATAATTATTCATTACCCATAATTCTTCCACTTGAACTCTTTCACATCCTATATACATTCAATTCTCGTAAGTTTGTTGAAAACATCTGGATCACTTTCAATAAAACACAAACTTCCAGGACTTTCAGTCATATTTATTCCTTATTTCGTGTCTCAAAAATAATAATCGTAAAACAACCATTAAATAAGTATCTAATAAATAACTTTTTGGAAAGGTTTTATTCAATGAGAACAATAAAACGACATTTGACATTTCTCCGAGCTACACTATCAAAAGATTTCAAACTTTTATATAGTTTACGAGCGAGGTCGCAAGCATGTATTGTTCACTTTATTGGTTTACGAGGGAGGTCGCAAGCATGTATTGTTTTATTTTCGAGAGCATGCTATCTACTTTTGGCACATCTGTTTCCCTATGGTACTTTTCACTTCCTCTTATGTGAAAAAAAATATTTGAGGTTATGTGAAAAAGTTTTAGGTTATGTTTGTTTTCATTGCCAATGAGGGGTTTTCAGTTGCTTGTTCTAAGTTGGGCTACTGTAGAATATATATACTGTGACCGGGCTTTAGACGTTGCAGTGTTAACAAGCGAAAGTAATAAACGTGCGAAAGTGTTGTAATTAGATTGCGATAATTGAATGTACAGTCTTAGGGATAATTAAAGTTGAGTTGATTAATTGAAGGTTTATGAATTGTATAAGATTAGAGCGAAATAAAGAATGTGTATATTAAACATTTAATATTGTGTTTTAAATAACTAACCAAAAAGGCACGCTCGCAACATAATTCTTAAGTGAATCCTGCGTATGGGCAAGAAATACGGCACATAGTAAACACTATCTTTACCTTATTCTTTCTGCGGTGATTGCATCTACAGCCAACATAAAAACATCAAATGGCATAAGTAAACGTTCAGTAAGTAATATTTTGTGTTGGTGGCTCCAACTCTGCCATAGGGCGAAAGAGAGAACTATAAAACTTGTGCCATGTTTTCCTATAGGAAAATGGCAATACGCTGAGACCATTGTTATAAGTCAGTGAATAGTTTACACAAGCGAAGTTATTGTCCCAAGTAACCTCGATTTCAGTCCCTCACCTCCTCTCGACAAACCAACCGGTTTACTTGCGCCAGTACGAAAACGAGTACGACTCACTTCAACTTTTTTGCGAAATGGAACCTGCAATTGGTACACGCTTTGATGAGTATAGTCATTTATAATATTGTTACGTCCAATAGAAAGAGACAACTGGTGACATCTACTGGCAATGGAGAGTAAACGACTTCAGGTTCGGAGAATTGATTATGGTATCTACAGGAAGGTTCAGGAATAGAATGAATAGAACAGTCAAGAAGCTTCTGGAAAATAGAACACTCGAGAATAATCTGGAGAGCTTCTAGGGTATAAATACAACAGTTGTCATAGCCAGAGAAAGAGAGTCTTGTCTTAGACGTTGCAGTGTGTTATGGTCGTAGCATATTGCATATAGCAATATGCCACCACGGACTGAAGCGTGTATGCCCGGCTTGTTGTCGACTACAGCATGAAACCAAAACGCGCCCCGACCGAGAGAAATGCTTCCTCAAGCTCGGTGTGATGTTCAGTGACAGAAAGAAGAAGAAGCTTCTCGAATTTTTTTTGAAGTCTCGACTTTGAGAAGGTGTGTGGTAAAACGAAAAATAAAATCGAAAAGGATCGCGATAAACAAATCAAGAAAAAAGGTTCATATTTGAGTACGGAGTTGGTAAGCGCAAATCTTGTGATTGGAGAAGGAACATTTATCCATTAGATCCGCTCCGAAAATCAAAAGGAGAAAACGCATGTGGAAGTCGCTAAAGAAGGTTCCATCAATCGAGAAGAATCTACTCGGGTCTGAAAAGGCAGTAATTTAGCCATCAATTGGTTCCCGACATTCCTTCCGCCCACCTAAAAGGAATTTTCCGAGACATCTAATTGCAGGTCGTTTGGCAGTATCCGAGGCCAATAGCACTGTCGGCTAAATTCTAGCCTTATCTAGTATATACGTACATAGCTTGTCACGTAGTACCCTAATAACAGAACAAGCAATAACCTCAAGGCATCTATAGTCCAGATAACACGCTGAACCACCTAAGGTATTGAAAGTGATACGTAGCAACTCGGAATGAAGAAACCCCTCTTAAATTGTGCAAAAGTTCGCTGAGGAAATGCAGGCTGACGAAATCAACTAATCAACTCATCCAGTCAATTGTTTTGTTTTATGCAGATTAAGTTACAAGCAATGTGCAGTAGTTCGGTGTCAATAGGTAACCCTGTACAGATATATGTAAATGTGACATGTAGATAGAGTATAATACCTTGCATGCATTTAAATTTCTTTTCTTTTGCGTTAGCCTCAATAAGTACACGAAAAAGATTGAATCCAGTGACATGGTGAAACCTCTTGGGGCGCCTCAGCGAGGGAGCATCATCAACAGGAAAAATTGTAAGTTGTCGTCACCTAATCATTTTACACCACCAAATCTTATTATTGCATTGATTAAGAGAATGAGTTTAAAATCTTAATAGTATATACTGGATATGGTGTAGTCATATTTATTTCGTTTTATATTTATGTTGATAGGCAAGAACTAAGCCTCCTATCGTGGCGTATACATGTACATAGTCAAAAATTTTATTACTGCCTTGGCTAAACCAATGAATTCAAAATTTTAATAATACATAACATATATATAGCTCTGGTCATAATTTTTCTTCTTATACGTATGTTGATATGCAAGAGTTACGCGTCTCATTATACAATCTACATGTACATAATCAAATTAATTTTAGTATTGCATGGCCTAACTAAGTGAATTTAAACTTTAACAATACATTTTAGATATAGTTTTGATCAAATATTTTTTTCTCCTTATTATATCTATGTTGATATGTAATAATTAAGCCTCTTATTCAATATACATGTACCTACTCAGACCTTATTATTGTATGGTCTACGCAAATGAAGTTAGAACTTTAATAATACATATTAGATATAGTTTTGATCACACATTTTTCCTCTTATTATTTTTATTTTGATGAGCGATAGCTAAGCTTCCTGTTATACAAAGTATACGTATATAATCAGACTTCATCATTGCAATGACTGAACTAATGAATTTAAAATCCTAGTAATACATACTCGATATAGCTGATCGTATCTTTTTCTTCCGCATTACAATTATACTGATAAGCAATAAATTAGCGGACTATTATACCTTTGAATTTATGTAGTAAGATCACATTACCTGAACAGATGAACTTAAAATTTTCATCGTATGTACTCGATATAGAGATAGAGAACTATAGAATCTTAGCCCAAGATATGTAGACCGATAGGCGTTAGGAAAGCTTACTATCATATACTTTAACTGCCGTACTCGTTTCATAATAGTACACATTGCTTGAATATATACAGTTTATAACGTAGTATGAATTGGTAAATAATTTTATTTCTCCTCTCACTTCCCGGAGCCCTATCACATGAAGGTCGCATAGGTCCGCTCTAATTTCTTCTACAGGTCAGCCAAAGGGACTTTGCAGATCGTGCCGAGCAGAGTCATAGGGAGGATGGGGCAAGGCCATGAAGGCAGAACATCTGCGCCTTCCACAGTAAGTAGGTAAGTGACGTAAGGGTCCCTTCAGGACCGAGTGTGTGTCGGCTCTTTTGTATGCAGGCATGAAATTTTTTGATTATGGATGATGACAGCGGCAGGTATTTTCGGGAACTCCCCCACACTCTCCGCCACCCTTAGCCGAGGTGCTAGCATGCCGCCCTGTGCTATCGTTGTCATCAGGCGATCTGTCAGCTCATGCTGGCAGTTTGGACTTAACGTCCTGGTCAAGTCGCTTCAACATACTTCCATAACAAAATGGCGCCCAACGGTGGGGCCACCTCAGTTAGACTTCGGTGGTCTAAATATAAATTTTACTGGGGACTGAGACTTTGAGAGAGATGATCATCTGGTGTCTGCCAGTTGATTGACCTCAGGTCTCACATCCAGTAGAAGATATGGGTGGACCTGAGTCTAATTGGTTTTGTTGAAAATTTTTTTTGTAAAGTAACGTAATATTTTGAAAGTTTTATTGGAAGTCTTTGATATTTTGAATTTTTGGATTAAAGTAAAGTAACGTTTTTTGAATTTAATGAAAGTTTTTTGGAAGTTGAAATCCGGCTTTAGGTTTGACTTCGGTCAAGCCTCAAGCCTGAACAGTTGTTGATTTTTTTTTGAAAGTTTTTGGAAATGTTTTTGGATGATCTTTCCCGCTGGCCTTCTGCCATGGAAATGGTAGGTGGCCTCACGAAATTTTCGTTTGAGCTCTTGTGGGGACATGTCTCTGTTGGGCAACTGGCTGGACAGAGTTATGAATCTGCGAGACAACTTCTTGGCTTCCAGCTAATTAGTTGACCAGACTCATGACTCTGCCCAGCTAGCGAACTAGCTGGACACGACGATTCGGTGAGGAGAAGAGAACGAGTTCTCGGAGGATGGGATTGATGCTGGAGATCTTCAGTGATCAGGAGTTGGCATACTGCTAACTGCCTGGCTGAAGAATCTCTGGCAGCATTCTCAGTCTTTGATACCTCCGACTTTACTCTTCCCAGATTTCTGCAAGAGCTCTGACTTTTTCAATGCACACACTCACGTCACTTGCCTGTATCCTGTTTTTGACCTTGGGGGAGAGAGAGCGACCTGACCTCTTATGTGGGAGTTAGCTTCGGGAGGTGAGGGAGAAATGTTTTGATCGAATTGTTCTTATTTCGTTTTTTTCAATTGTGAAACGCTATAATTGTTTTGCGTTATTACATTTTTTTTTTTTTTTTTTTTGCAAATTCTTTGGACGTTTGGAAAGATATTTTTCTGAGTGACAGATCTTGTCCCAACTTGCAAACTTTTAATTTAGTAAATGTATGAGATAGAGCGAAAGTCTCTTTATGGTATGTAGAAGTTTCCTCTTCTATTTATGGTAATTATCTAAAGGATAAAGACTATATATTTATGAGAATATTTTGAATTTTGGTAGTTAATGAAAAATTTTTCTAGTATTTATAGATCCAGTAGTTCGTTTTTGTAGGAATATACAATATCTTCCTACATCCGAAGGCTTTTTGTTGCTTATCGCATATACACCTGTTATATACCAAGGATTTTTATATTACGAGTATGTAACTGGTGTATATAATGTTTTAGTGATAATAATTATCCACTGGAATTTAGTTAGCTACTTTTGGTTATTTTTATTTACATAGTACGCGCTAATAAATTTAGTAGCTCGTTAGCTTCGATCTTGTTTGAGCCTGTTGATTTCGATTGTTGACTTTTTAAATTTCTCTGACATTCTTCTTCGAACTTTTGGTTTGCAAAACGTTTTCAATTTTGCTACTCACTATGGCTACAGTAAGAACGCCACCACCTGCTACAAATAGTATGTCAATGCTACCTGAACCATGCTCCATCTGTCGTGATGCAAGCTGGTCGGCCGAAAGGAAGCCTGTAATAACCGTATGTGAGCACATTTTTCACCAAGCATGCCTGCAGCATTGGATAGGTGAACATGCTAGTTGTCCTAACTGCCGATGTCATATTACACAACAGGACTTCAGAGAATATAATGGTGCAATACCGAAGAAGGTGAAGCCGGTGAAGTCTACTAAGCACGATGTGCCGAACTTAGATTTGCCTAGGTTCGACCTACCACCACCTAATAGACGCTCGTTATCTCCAGGAATGGGCGATTTGCATTCCCGGACGTTCACTAATCACAACTCACGGCAAGACAGTTCATTACCCCCAGCTCAAGGCCATACCTCAGCTGCTACGGATGCGCTGTTGGCAGGCTTACGCTTACAAATGCAGGACCTGGTACGTGAAGGTCTCGAACACAGCCTCAGTACATTACGGTCTGAGTTAGTAGATAGTGTCCGTCAGCAAGTAGCAGCCATGGTGCCACCAATAGATTTTTCACGTCCTCCTCCGGCTATGGGAAATCCCAGACCATCTGACGATTTTCCCAATGTGCATAGACAATCCTTTAATCGACCTCCATCCGCGTTTGGTCAGCCTCTAAATCAGCCCGCACCAAACCCTGTACCACCACCACCTATTCGTGTTCCTGCAGGCATAGGACAGCGACGTTCTGGCAGCCCTATCCGCAGGTGGAATATCTCTTACAGCGGTGACAGTTCTCGGCTCACAGTCGATGAATTTGTATTCCGAGTAGAAGCCTTGACTTATTCGGCTTTGGAGGGAGACTTCGACTTACTGGTGCGTCACATGACTACTCTGCTTTCTGGACCAGCAATGGACTGGTACTGGTCTCTCCTGAGGCAAAATTCCACGCCGTCATGGGAGTATGTGAAAGCAGCTCTATTAGCTGAATGGGGAGTACCCAAAGACGACCTTAAGGTCAAAGTCCAGCTCATGCTGCGCAAGCAGAAAGGAGGAGAGTCATTTGCCACTTACTACCAGCATCTAGTACAGTTACGAGACCAACTGCAGAACCCGTTGCCAGACGTTGAATTTCTGGAAATAGTCAAGTCAAACTTACTGCCGGAAATACAAAATAAAATTTGCTTGCATCCTACCAACACCATCCACCAGCTCAGGATTCTGGTAAATCAAATCCAAGCGACGCAGCTGCGCATCGCAACAGCAAGTAGTTGGAACGCTTATCGCGGACAAAGAGTTAGTGAGGTGGATGGATATCATTTGACCGAGGCTGACTTGAATATATCACCTGGACGTAGCGACGAAGTCTCACTATCTGCCATTTCAACCCCTAAAAATGTAACCTGCTGGAATTGTGACCAGTCTGGACACTTTTACCAAGATTGCCGGCAGGAACGACAAACTGTATTCTGTTACGGATGTGGACGGAAGAACACCTTCAAGCCAGATTGCATTCAATGTCAACAGAAAAACTTCAGACGGGTCGGGAATACCAACACCTCTTTCCGACCAGCGTCGACATCACGAGCAATCAATGCATCGAACACTCCAGTGCAAGCTTTGAACAAGGAGGAAGGTCCGCTCCATTAACAGACACTATCGAAAACTCCCTGATATGTCCTCTGATATCATTCAGTGACTCTGATGATATCAGCAAAACACCTGATAGTACGATTACGTCTTTGATAGAGGCGGAGAACTTGATGGATTTCTCTGCAGATCTCCAAGCTCCCATTTCCACTTCTGGGGAGCCCGTGACATTGCTAGACACTTCATTAGAAGAGTCTTTAATCTTCGATGTCCCGTTGACACCTATAGCACGTGTAGCCGACAAGGTTACTGAGCAGGAGATTTGGCCTCCTGCCATTTCTATCTTAAAACGGCCACCAAGCTCTGATATGACGAGTGGGCGTGAGCCAGTTTTACATCCGCTGACGCCGTATCATACGCGTCTGCAGAGATACAGAGCAGCAAGAGACCGAATTTTCTCCTCAGTAGCGGAGTTAGCGGAGATTATGTTTCCCGACCGGGATATGAGACCGAAAAGGAAAAGATCAACCGTTCGTTGGCGAGGATACTGTCGACGAATGAAACTGGAAAGGAAAAAACTAGCACAGATTTCCGTGTCGATGCCAGACGACATTCGACCGTACGCAGAAGTAAAGCTGCTCGGGCGAACTGAGACTGGATTACTTGATAGTGGTGCCACTGTCAGTATTCTAGGCCAGGGAGCTCTCGAGAAGCTTGCTGAAGCAGAGGTTGAATGGAAGAAGTATCGGACACAGGTCCAAGTAGCTAATGGTGCCATGACGACTGTTCATGGTCATGTGAACTTGGACGTCACTTTCCGTGATAAGACCCAAAACGTGCGTTTTTACGTGGTTCCTGGGCTCACACAGGCACTATATCTGGGAATAGACTTCTGGCGCCTCTTTGGGTTAGCTCCGGATGTCCTAGGTATAGTCGCAGAAGTGAATCCAAGTGGAATAGCTACCTCTGACACCGATGGGCATATCCTTTCTAGTTTAGAACACCAACGCTTAGAGAGCACAAAACAGCTTTTCCCCTCTTTCGCCTCTTTAGGCCTGGGAAAAACATCATTGGTCACTCACAAGATTGATACGAATGACGCCGCCCCGATAAAACAGCGCTTTTATCCGATTTCCCCGGCAGTGCAAAGTTTGATGGATGCAGAATTAGAGCGAATGCTATCACTGGGTGTGATAGAGGAGAGCCAGAGTCCTTGGAGCTCTCCAGTCGTTCTGGTAAGGAAGCCTGGAAAGGTCCGGCTTTGTTTTGACGCCAGGAAGGTCAACTCGGTTACGAAGAAGGACGCCTATCCGCTACCGCAGATAGACGCACTTCTGAGTCGACTTCCTCCGGCAAACTACATAACGAGCCTGGACCTGAAAGATGCATTCTGGCAGATCCCACTGGACACTGATTCCAGAGAGAAGACCGCTTTCACAGTACCTGGTCATCCTCTCTATCAGTACACAGTGATGCCATTCGGCCTATGCAACGCTCCCCAAACGATGTGCCGCCTCATGGATAAAGTCATTCCTTTCGATCTTCGTGAGAACGTTCTCGTCTATTTAGACGATTTATTAATTCTATCATCTGACTTTGACACTCATCTCATGCTGCTAGCCAGGGTAGCGGATTGTTTGAGGAAAGCTGGCCTTACTATAAACGTCGAGAAGAGCAAGTTTTGTATCAAGGAGACTAAATACCTGGAATTCATTGTAGGAAGGGGAGGTATGAGAACTGACCCTGACAAAATATCAGCCATAGTTGACTATCCGTCACCTAAAACTGTTCGGCAAGCCCGACGCCTACTAGGTATGGCAGGATGGTACAGACGGTTTATTCCGAACTATCCTGATTTGACTGCATCCATTACAGACACTTTGAAAAACCCGAGTCAGTTCAAATGGACATCTGAAGCCCAGACGTCTCTTGATCTACTCAAACAAAAACTTACTTCTGCTCCGTTGCTAGTGAGTCCAGACTTCACCAAACCGTTCGTCATTCAGTGCGATGCGAGCCAACAAGGTATTGGAGGAGTGTTGCTTCAGCTAGATGACGATGGCCACGAGAAGCCAATAGCCTACGTCTCGAAAAAGTTGAACTCCGCTCAACGAAATTACACCGTCACAGAGCAAGAATGCCTAGCTGCAGTCTTGAGCGTACAGAAGTTCCGGCCCTTCATAGAGCTTATGCCGTTCAAGATAGTGACGGATCACGCGAGCTTGAAATGGCTGATGTCTCAAAAGGACCTCAGCGGAAGACTTGCTCGGTGGAGTTTGAAGCTTCAGGGCTTCGACTTCACTATTGAACACAGGAAAGGAAGCCTGAACGTAGTCCCTGATGCGCTGTCACGCATTCATTGTGACAGCATGAACACAAACGAAGATCCTGGCCCGGAAGTTGACCTTAGTTCGCCATGTTTCAATTCGTTGGAATATGAAGAACTGAGGCATAAGGTTAAAACGACTTCTGGCAAACTACCAGATCTTTGCGTCAGGGATGGCTTCGTTTATATTCGGACTGTTCCGAGAACAGGCGATCCGATCCAGGAGGAAGAAGCGTGGAAGCTTTGGATTCCACGTGGGCTTGTCACCGACGTCATTTCGAGAGCGCATGATCCGCCGCTAGCTTCACACGGAGGAATAGGGAAAACCCTAGAACGTCTGCGAAGACATCTGTACTGGCCACGAATGACAGTTGATGTCAGAAATTACGTAGCCGCCTGTGACGTGTGTAAAGAAACGAAGGCTCCTAATACTATTTTGCGACCACCGATGAAAGTCCAGTCTGTGATAGAACGACCATGGCAAAAGCTGTACGTCGATTTCTTAGGTCCATATCCTCGGTCAGTTAAAGGAAACGTCTGCATTCTGATAGTTCTTGACCACTTTTCTAAATTCCCACTTCTCAAACCTATGAGAAAAGCGTCTACGCTCAATGTATGCCAATTCATTGAGACTGAAGTGTTTCACGTGTTCGGAGTTCCGGAGACCATAGTCTCTGACAATGGAGTCCAGTTTTGCTCGGCTCAGTTCGCCAGACTACTGGAAAAGTATGGGGTAAAGCATATGCGAACGGCAGTTTACTCGCCGCAAGCAAACGCCTCAGAGCGAGTAAACCGGTCTCTGTTGTCAGGGATTAGGGCCTATATCCAGAAGGAACACACCAGATGGGATGAGAAACTGAGCCAAATAGCTAGTTCCCTCCGGAGCTCTTTCCATCAAGCTACTGGTTTCTCTCCCTATCGAACACTCTTCGGTCAACAAATGATAGAACATGGCAGCTCCTATTCCATCTTGAGGAGCATTGGAACTCTTAATGAGCCACTGAGAGTGGACGCAGAAGATAAAATGAGATTGATCCGTGCGAGAGTGCAGGAAAATTTACAACACGCATTCGAACAGGGTTCAAAAGCCTACAATCTCAGGGCAAAACCCGTCGAGTTCAAAGTTGGTCAGGAGGTATTTAGAAGGACTTTTGCCCAAAGCAATTTCCAACAGCAGACTAGTGCTAAACTGGGACGAAAATTTGTTAAATGTCGGGTTAGAGCCAAGAAAGGAAACTCACTATACGAACTTGAAGATCTGCGGGGAAAACTGTTAGGTGTCTATCACGCTAAAGACATCAAGCAGTGATCATCAGTATGAAAACATCGTCGATACTTATTGTCGTTTATTCCTGGTAGCCCTAAGAAGGCATCCAGCCAGCTTAACTGGTAAACTATAGGATATCACGAAGCCCTCCTATTGCCCCGTCAATGGTGGGTGATATACCTGTTGAAAGTCAATCTCATTATAGCACCCCTACCGCTTGTGAGTAGATAACCTTTTATAGTCCCTTCCGGATCGGCCTCATTAGGAGGAAAATTTTTCCTTGTCTGTCCAGCTGCAACATTTCGTTAATCGTCGGACATAGTAGTACTAGATCTATACCTGGTAGCCCTAAGAAGGCATCCAGCCAGCTTAACTGGTAAACTATAGGATATCACGAAGCCCTCCTATTGCCCCGTCAATGGTGGGTGATATACCTGTTGGAATCCATTCCCACATTCGGCTGTCAACATGTCACTACTTCGACGACGCCTTGGAGACACACCCTTGAACAATCGCAGTCTGAGATCAGGGTGAGAGGTTGCGCCGGGAAAGCTTAGCGATCAGTTCTTTAGGTTACTGATCGCGGGGCTTCCTCAGCATCTCGGTGAAGGAAGGCAGAGAGGCATCGACCGGCTGGATTTTTTGGGTTACCAGCTTGTCGATGTAGCTTTGGCTTCCCCACACGGAGAAGGATGTCGAAGTCTGATCGAAGACTGACGAGACTTCAAGGATGTGTCCTCGACGTGTCATCGGAAGTGGAGTCTGAGGATGAGGAAAGCATAGGGTCGTGGGTCGTGACACACATTGAGCGCCCGCAGTGATGAGGCCTATGTGTAAGACCGGCTAGCTCAGTCGACCATTTTTCAGCGTCGTCTGAACCACGGGTGGCGCAGACCACTCTGCCCTGTTATGGTCGTAGCATATTGCATATAGCAATATGCCACCACGGACTGAAGCGTGTATGCCCGGCTTGTTGTCGACTACAGCATGAAACCAAAACGCGCCCCGACCGAGAGAAATGCTTCCTCAAGCTCGGTGTGATGTTCAGTGACAGAAAGAAGAAGAAGCTTCTCGAATTTTTTTTGAAGTCTCGACTTTGAGAAGGTGTGTGGTAAAACGAAAAATAAAATCGAAAAGGATCGCGATAAACAAATCAAGAAAAAAGGTTCATATTTGAGTACGGAGTTGGTAAGCGCAAATCTTGTGATTGGAGAAGGAACATTTATCCATTAGATCCGCTCCGAAAATCAAAAGGAGAAAACGCATGTGGAAGTCGCTAAAGAAGGTTCCATCAATCGAGAAGAATCTACTCGGGTCTGAAAAGGCAGTAATTTAGCCATCAATTGGTTCCCGACATTCCTTCCGCCCACCTAAAAGGAATTTTCCGAGACATCTAATTGCAGGTCGTTTGGCAGTATCCGAGGCCAATAGCACTGTCGGCTAAATTCTAGCCTTATCTAGTATATACGTACATAGCTTGTCACGTAGTACCCTAATAACAGAACAAGCAATAACCTCAAGGCATCTATAGTCCAGATAACACGCTGAACCACCTAAGGTATTGAAAGTGATACGTAGCAACTCGGAATGAAGAAACCCCTCTTAAATTGTGCAAAAGTTCGCTGAGGAAATGCAGGCTGACGAAATCAACTAATCAACTCATCCAGTCAATTGTTTTGTTTTATGCAGATTAAGTTACAAGCAATGTGCAGTAGTTCGGTGTCAATAGGTAACCCTGTACAGATATATGTAAATGTGACATGTAGATAGAGTATAATACCTTGCATGCATTTAAATTTCTTTTCTTTTGCGTTAGCCTCAATAAGTACACGAAAAAGATTGAATCCAGTGACATGGTGAAACCTCTTGGGGCGCCTCAGCGAGGGAGCATCATCAACAGGAAAAATTGTAAGTTGTCGTCACCTAATCATTTTACACCACCAAATCTTATTATTGCATTGATTAAGAGAATGAGTTTAAAATCTTAATAGTATATACTGGATATGGTGTAGTCATATTTATTTCGTTTTATATTTATGTTGATAGGCAAGAACTAAGCCTCCTATCGTGGCGTATACATGTACATAGTCAAAAATTTTATTACTGCCTTGGCTAAACCAATGAATTCAAAATTTTAATAATACATAACATATATATAGCTCTGGTCATAATTTTTCTTCTTATACGTATGTTGATATGCAAGAGTTACGCGTCTCATTATACAATCTACATGTACATAATCAAATTAATTTTAGTATTGCATGGCCTAACTAAGTGAATTTAAACTTTAACAATACATTTTAGATATAGTTTTGATCAAATATTTTTTTCTCCTTATTATATCTATGTTGATATGTAATAATTAAGCCTCTTATTCAATATACATGTACCTACTCAGACCTTATTATTGTATGGTCTACGCAAATGAAGTTAGAACTTTAATAATACATATTAGATATAGTTTTGATCACACATTTTTCCTCTTATTATTTTTATTTTGATGAGCGATAGCTAAGCTTCCTGTTATACAAAGTATACGTATATAATCAGACTTCATCATTGCAATGACTGAACTAATGAATTTAAAATCCTAGTAATACATACTCGATATAGCTGATCGTATCTTTTTCTTCCGCATTACAATTATACTGATAAGCAATAAATTAGCGGACTATTATACCTTTGAATTTATGTAGTAAGATCACATTACCTGAACAGATGAACTTAAAATTTTCATCGTATGTACTCGATATAGAGATAGAGAACTATAGAATCTTAGCCCAAGATATGTAGACCGATAGGCGTTAGGAAAGCTTACTATCATATACTTTAACTGCCGTACTCGTTTCATAATAGTACACATTGCTTGAATATATACAGTTTATAACGTAGTATGAATTGGTAAATAATTTTATTTCTCCTCTCACTTCCCGGAGCCCTATCACATGAAGGTCGCATAGGTCCGCTCTAATTTCTTCTACAGGTCAGCCAAAGGGACTTTGCAGATCGTGCCGAGCAGAGTCATAGGGAGGATGGGGCAAGGCCATGAAGGCAGAACATCTGCGCCTTCCACAGTAAGTAGGTAAGTGACGTAAGGGTCCCTTCAGGACCGAGTGTGTGTCGGCTCTTTTGTATGCAGGCATGAAATTTTTTGATTATGGATGATGACAGCGGCAGGTATTTTCGGGAACTCCCCCACACTCTCCGCCACCCTTAGCCGAGGTGCTAGCATGCCGCCCTGTGCTATCGTTGTCATCAGGCGATCTGTCAGCTCATGCTGGCAGTTTGGACTTAACGTCCTGGTCAAGTCGCTTCAACATACTTCCATAACAAGTGTTAACAAGCGAAAGTAATAAACGTGCGAAAGTGTTGTAATTAGATTGCGATAATTGAAAGTACAGTATTAAGCGATAATTAAAGTGTAGTTGATTAATTGAAAGTTTGTGAATTGTATAAGATTAGAGTGAAATAAAGAACTTGTATATTAAATATTTACTATTGTGTTTTAAATAACGATCAAAAGGCCACGCTCGCAACAATATCATCTGGCGTGGAACTTGTGAAATGTGTAGATATTTATTTTTGAGAGGAAATGGTTTCAAGTGAAAAATTACATATTGAAAAGGTCATTAATTGTGCAGCAATGTAATTAAGGGCAATTTCGGAGGAAAAATTCTAAGAAAAAAGAATGTGCGTGTACGTTCTTGGCATATTGAATGCTACGGAAAAATATTTTTGCTTACGTAATTATTTTTAAAATTTACGAAATGTCTTACTGGAAAATAAAAACAAGTAGTTGTTCTATGGCGTTTCTGGACCACTGTTTTAGCTTCCAGGATTTCGTCACAGATGGCGCCACCGTCGCTAGGTGGCTTAAGTCCATACTAAATGTGGGATTGTGTCTTGACTATATTCGTTTGTGTCTTGGATGTTGGGGATACGAAATCACTTTGGGGATACGAGATCACTTTCAGCAGGAAAATAGCATAGGATTTCGATTTTGTTTCTGGAGTTCGCTTATTTTTCATCTCGGACTCGTAGCCATTGACATTAAGTTTTTCATCTACAGTTTTGTGGATACGAGATCAGTTTGGGGATACGAGATCACTCTTAGCACTCTCCAGCATAAGAAAATAGCATAGGTGTTTGATTTTGTTTCGGGAGCTCGCTTATTTTTCATCTCGGAGATCGTAGCTCTAAATATTTGTGAAGTGGTGGGAATCTTTATTGGTGGAGGTTGCTGGTTAAGTTTGATCTGGTCTTGGAGGCTACAATTTGACCTTGAGGTGCCCCCTCCTGTGTCTGGGTACTGGAGGTTGGATGAAAGCCTTAGTGGCAATATCTGATACTATGTCTAGGACTGCCTGAGGTGTCTTGGACTGGGCTATGTTACCTGTACCAAGTCTTGAGTAGAATGTCTAACCGAATTTATATCCGGGCTGTATACTTGTCAGCTTGAGTTTGGTTTTAGTTATTTACTTTAGAATGAGTGCCTGTGCTATGTTGGGCTGAGCTACTCGGTGGTTGAGGAAACGTTATCTAAGGCGTGGGTGGATGTGTGCAGCTGTGTATTTATGTAGATAATAAATGTGAAATTCCATAAGAAAATTATAATAAGTATTAATACTAATTCATATTTTTGTTCATGTCAATAGTATTAGTACTAGGGGTAAAATTTTCATCACAAATACTCTACGCGGTATGGTTCGAGATATGAGCGATCTCACCTTCTCAGGTATAATTAATATTAGTAGCTGAAAAACAAAAATAACAACAACTGTAATCGAAGTTGTGGATTTGATGATCTTAATCTGTAGGAGTCTTTTATAAACATTGCACTATGTGATGATATATCCAAAAATAGATCAGGCAAAGCTGATTGGAGCGAATGTTGGTAGATATGTTCACTTAGATAAGTAATGGAAATTAGTAAATGCCTAATTTTGCTCTTCAGGTGGAATGCTTCTAATTTGATTCCTTGCATAAACAAATTCGCACAGTTCAGTAAAGTAAACAAATTCGCACAGCAGCCAAGTAAAGTAAACAAATTAAGCGATTTATGTTTTTTAATGTAAGATTCCCAATTTCTTTAGCTGAAAACAACAACTGATATTAATCTGTAGGATATGATGTCTTGGATGAGTAGTGGAAGTTATAATTGAAAATTTCTTTTGCTGAAAAAAAAATAACAACAACAACTATAACGTCAGTTGTGGTCTGTAGGTGTCTTTTATATGACCATGTTATGATATTCGATGTGTAAAAAGAGATCACGGCTGCTTGGGATGGTACGACATATAAAATCATTAGAAGTAATGGAAATTAAAGCATTACAAAAGGTGGCCAGGCGGCTGGTAATTTGATATCTTGAGTAAACAAATACGTCCGAGTAAAGCAGACAAATTGAGCGATTAATGTTGTTTTGTATCTAGGAGTTTGTATTGAAAAGTCTTACATTTTATGACGAATTGTTTTTTATTTTCAATAAAATTTCTGAATCAGTCCCGCTGTTATTAGATTTGATTGACCCCGATATCATAGTTCACATGAAGCTGATAAGAATATGATAATTTTATCTTCATACTATTGGGGTGATCACATTATTTTCTTACCATTAGGTTGAGAGTGGGTTTAATTAAATGTTTTGATGAAAGAAGGTGGTGTTATGATATCAATGAGTATGATATCTTGTCTTAGATGAGTAATGGAAGTTGTTTGGGAGCTGTGAGTAAGGAATAAAAACCTTATCAGCAAGGTCGCTTCATATTTATCTCCCTAAATTATCATCCAAATGGTGTTGTATGAAGGAACAAAAAATTGATAATAGTGAAGATCGTGGTGGAAGTTGAGAGGGGGTGCTGTTAGTTGTGGATTAAATTGAAAGTTTTCATGGATCTCAAGGTTTAAACTTTTTAGCCTCCAGCAGGAATGTCTTCTTTTAGTTGACTCGGTGGCTAGATAAGAACTTGTTAATTTCATGTTCATAATATGATCTTGTGGTAAGCATATGAAGGTAGCAGAGTTTTTTTTATAAATCAAGCAGTTACGCTGTTATGAGATTTGATTGACTCCTATATCTAAAAAAATATTCCACATGAAGCTGATATAGTTACTATTAGGGTAGGTACATTCTTTACTTACCATTAAGTTGAGAGTGGGTTAAATTAAAAGCTTTGATAGAACAACGCTGTGTTATGATATTAATGTAGTATGATATCTTCTTAGATGAGTAATGGAAGTTGTGTGGGAGCTGTGAGTAAGGAATAAAAACCTTATCAGCAAGGTCGCTTAATATTTATCTGTCTAAAGTATCATCCAAATGGTGTTGTATGAAGGAAGAAAAACTGATAATTCATCAAGCCCATAGTGAAGACCGTGGTGGAGGTTGAGAGTGGGTGCTGTAAGTTGTGGATTAAATTGAAAGTTTTGTGGATGGTTTTTGACATAATATTAATCTAGTAGGATATGAAAGCTTTAGTGAAGAGCGTGGAAGAGGAGAGTGTTATTTGTTTACCTTTAAATCTTAAGGTTTATACTTTTAGCCTCAAGCAAGAATGTTTTCTTTCAGTTGACTCGGTGACTAGATAAGAACGCGTTGATTTCATGTTTATAATTTCATCTTGTGGTGAGCATATGAAGGTAGCAGAGTTTTTTATATATCAAGCAGGTATGCTATTATGAGATTTGATTGATTGTTATTGTTGTTTACTTACTTATTATTATTGTTTACTTACCATTAAGTTGAGAGTGGGTTAAATTAAAAGCTTTGATAGAAGAACGCTGTGTTATGATATTAATTTAGTATGATATGTTGTCTGAGGCGAGTAGTGGAAGTTGTATGGGAGCTATGAATAAGCAGTAAAATTCTAATCTCGCTTGATATTTATCCCCTCTAAAGTATCGCCCGAATGGTGGAGTATAAAGGAAGAAATAATTGATAATTCTCCAAGTCCATAGTGAAGATCGTAGTAGGGGGTTTAGAGTAGGTATTGTAAGTTATGTATTAAGTTAAAAGTGTTGATGGATGGTATTTGGTATTTATCTCCTCGAAATGGTGTTGTACGAGTATCAGAAAGGTCGGAAAAAAGTTGATAATGCTTCAAGTTCAATAGTGAAGACCTCGATGTTGAGAGTGGGTATTTGGAATGATATAATTCTAGTAGGATATGGAAGTATTATTTATTCATCTTTAAATCTTACCATGAAAGTAGGTTGAGAGTTGATTAAATTAAAAGTTTTAATGAAAGAAGGTTGAGTTATTATATTAACATAGTATAATATGTTGCCTTAGACGAGTACTTGAGAGCTGTGAGTAATATGTGGAATATGTTGTAGATGAGTAGTTGAAAATGTAAGATTCCCAATTTCTTTACTGGAAAACAACAACAACTGTAAATAATATATACCAAATCAATTTTTCACACAATATTTATCCACATCAAATTCATTATTTATTTTTATATCTTAAGTTATAAACTTTTTTCTCTGTATATCACATCCAAAAAGCGATCCAGAGCAAATGTCTCCTATGATCCTTTTCTGTGTTAGGTTATGAGAGTTCGGCAGAAAAATCCCATGTTATTTCTTATCATCTGTCTTGCTCTAACACAATAGGAAGCTTTAGTGAATATCTCACTCGGGACTTGGTCATATGCCGGCTGTGGATATGTATGTATGTAACACTGAGATGAATTAATGTAATGTTGTGTAGTGTAAAAGAAAAACTTTCATGGGTGATATGGGGATTGTATCGATGTATGTTATGCATTAGATTGGTGGTATATGTCCTTATTTGATTGAAGCAAATAGTTTCACGACTACCTTACCAAGACTTAAATATAGTTGAAATTCATAAAAATGTTGAATCGATGTCAAGAACATGTTAATACTTGTTTTGAGCATGAGCAGTGGAAATCGTGATCATTACAGCATGTTATGAAATTCAATATCTAAAAATAGACCACATGAAGGTTATTGGGGTGGTAAAAAAAAAAACATGGAAGCATTAGGTTGAGAGTGGGTTCAATTTAAGGCTTCGGTGAAAGAAGGCGATAGGTCAAAAAAATTTCAACCGCGCTAATAAATGAAAGTTTTTTAATAAAAAGAGTGGTACAAAACGGCATATGGAGAGTTGTATTGGACAGACTAAATCGCCGAGAGTGTTATTGAAAGCCACCAGTCGAGGTGGAGGAAATTCTCAGCGTGTAAAAAAAAGTGATTTTGTAAAGTGGGAGGAAAAAAAATCAGTATTCACAGACAGAATTAGAGCTGGAATTATTGTAAATATAAACAGATCCTAAGCTATTTATACAGCATGCTGGTGATTTATTTATACGCCGTATTAAGAATATTTTAAAACGCCATCTCAATATTAAAGTTATACAAAGTTGTGTGCTGATTTTGTTAAGGATATCGGTGACAATGAAGTTATAAAAGATATAAAGTATTTACAAGCAAGAACTGCTCCAATCAATGTGGACGATAATATAAATGAGTGGTATAAAGTTAACATTTTGGATTCAATACTCACTCAGCTGGATGAGTTTCGAGAAAAAAATAGCGGCTGGACATTGGACTCCATTATACATTTAGCAGTACATATCAACAAATTTGAACAGCACCGAGGTTCTTCGTACATACCTCTACCGAAGGAGATTGTTTTAAAGCAAGCTTGCATTAATGTAAAAAATATTGATAAAGAATGCTTCGCTTGGGCCGTGACATCAGCACTATACCCTGGAAATATTAACTCCTCTAGGACATCATCATATCCATATTATTCGTCTGTGCTAAATTTAACTAGAATAACATTTCCTATGACGCTTAAACAGATTAAACAATTTGAAGACCAGAACGATATATCAATAAACGTATTCATCTTAAAGAAAGAGCATTCCATGAAGGAGATTTCTCGTCTAACAGACTGAAATTTATTGAAAATAATTTCAATAAATTTACAAAATGCATTTTAAGTGCAAAAAAATTATTGAACTTTTCGACCCAGCGATCAGAGAGGTCTCAACGGTATGGTTGTCTCTGATCGCCTACCTTCACCACTGTTCTAGTTAGACCAACGAAACACAAGATGAAGCGACATGTGAATCTATTAATGATACAAAATAACTATCAGCAGGATGATGATGATGATAATGATAATAATGATAATGATGATGATGATGATGATGAAAGTAATAAGAGGTTTCATTTCTGCTGGATTAAAAATCTTTCACGGCTTGCATGGAAACAAACTTCAAAACATAAGGCTTGATTGTATATATGCGATAGATGTTTGCTCTATTTTTATTCTGCTAAAGAATTAGTATCACATATTCCTGAATGTGAGAAAGAAAAAAATAATATTGAATTAAGGAAGCCCAACCATAGAATTAAATGTTAATAGCACAACGGATACTCTATCATTGGGAAACATTATTTAATTCCATCAGAGCAACAAGTAGCAGCCGCAGAAAACATATTGTTGCGAGCGTGGCTTTTTGGTTCGTTATTTAAAACACAATATTAAATATTTAATATACAAGTTCTTTATTTCACTCTAATCTTATACAATTCATAAACCTTCAATTAATCAACTCAACTTTAATTATCCCTAATACTGTACTTTCAATTATTGCAATCTAATTACAACACTTTCACACGTTTATTACTTTCGCTTGTTAACACTGCAACGTCTAAGACAAGACTCTTGCTCTGGCGGTGACATCTGTTATATTTATACCCTAGAAACTCTCCAGATTATTCTGGAGTGTTCTATTCCAGAACCTTCTTGTCTATTATATTCATTCTATCCCTGAACATTCTCGAAGATTCCTTCACCGATTCTCCAAACCTTAAGTTGTTTACTCTCCATTGCCAGTAGATGTCACCAGTTGTCTCTTTCCATTGCACGTAACACTGCCCCCTTCTTAAATTTGTTCGTCCCGAACAACAGGTGGTCCACGGTCTTGATGCTCGTAGTATTGACACAAGCGGTCCAAATGAACAATTTTACGCTTGCCTCTTGTGCCACGCTAAATCCGGTATACCACGTCATTAATTCTAGTTACTACTGAATACGCTCCCTCCCACTGTTGTTGTAGTTTTGGAGAACGTCCCTTATGTCGTTTCGGGTTGTACAGCCAAACAAGATCACCTTCGTTAAATCCTGCGGAATTAGCACGTAAATCATAGCGGGTCTTCATCCGATCAGTATTTGCTGCTAATTTCGTTCTCGTGGCCTCGTGTACATCAGCTAATTGTTGTCTAAGCTCCGATACGTAGTCTTCTGGTAACTTTTGTTCACTTCTGGGGGTACCAAATTTGAGGTCGCTAGGTAGACGCATCTCTCTTCCAAATATGACCTTAGCTGGGGTTTGTCCGGTAGTGTTATGAATGGCTGATCTATAAGCTATTAGGAATATAGGAATATGTCGATCCCAGTCGCGTTGATGATATTCAACTACTTTCTTTAGATGCTTGATCAATGTTCTGTTGAAGCGCTCTACCATGCCATCAGATTGTGGGTGTAGAGGAGTTGTTCTGGTTTTTCTTATTCCCAATATTTTACACATCTCCTGGAAAGTTCGCGATTCAAAGTTCCGTCCTTGGTCCGAATGAAATTCGTGAGGCACTCCAAACCTACTGACCCAATTCGTTATTATTTGTTCCGCAACTGTGGTTGCCTCTTGATTAGGGATTGCATAAGCTTCATTTACTGAAATAGTCAATGTTGAATATCACATACCATATAAATCAGTAATAGAAATAAAAGTATTAAAATTCCATAAAATTTAGCAAACAGATGAATGTATGTATATAACATTCATCATTATTGCTAAATTTTACAGCTCTTACAGTAAATTTGTTGACTAGACATTTCCCACAATGAAACTAGAATCCGACAAAGGTATTGCAATGTAATTAGAATCCGACAAAAATATTTTGTGGTGATAAGGTGTGGGAAAATATGAAATGATAAAATTTTATGTTGCTTAGATTTTAGGGTTTACGAAAATGTCAAATAAGCATCTTTTTATTATAAAAACGTAATTTTGTGTAAAATAAAATATAGTACAGTTTTCACTTTTATCGAAGCAGGCGTTCATTCATTTCTTACCCAGTTCTCCACGAATCGTTGCACTAGTTTTGTACTAGGGTAACACGCAAGGTTGCATAGGTAATGTACTTAGGCAACGTTCGACTAAACGAGCGGCAATTATAACAATTGAATTGTCGCGGTACAAAAAAACATTTGGTGACCCCGACGTGATTCTCTATTAAGAGAATTGCACTACACTGCTTCCATAGCGAGGAAGGCCGCAGACACCAGCATCGAAGGTGAATTTATAGCAGAACCCTATTACTGCTGCACATCATAGAGGATCATTACAAAGGCTAAAATCAAGAAGTTTTATCCGGATTCGAACCATGGCTGATGAAGAAGTTGCATGGATGCTGCAAGAACAGGATGATATTGGTAGTAAACTAGAAAGGCTACTAATAAATTTCGGCAAGGATTCATTAGACCGTAAAACTGAAGATTACATCGCAAAGAGAATACAGTTATTAGACAAATACTGGCGTATAATTCAATCAAACTGTTGTGTTTATGAAGCACTTGGGAGGTAGTCGTCCTCAAGTACTCTCATAGGTTCACCTTATGAAGATATTCCAGGTCGAATGTTGATGAATGAAGCCGCAGTAGGTTGAAGGGAGCCGCTTATTAGCTTTACTTCCCTTGGTTCGAAGATGGGAGCCGCTTATTAGCTTTACTTCCCTCGGATATTATATGGGAGCCGCTTATTAGCTTTACTTCCCTTAGTAAGAACAACTTGAGTTGCTTTGAATGTTACTCGAACACCCCGCTTTATTGCAAATCAACATCATATTTATACAAAAAATCTTACATATAAAATTAACCTTACCTATGCTTCCGTAATATTTCTGGCCTAACATTTGCTTACCAAAAGTGTAATTTGTATAGGCCAGGTGTATTTTCTTAATTTCCTATTTTGTAATATACAACCTGCGGAAACTACTCGCAGCTTGTTATTCTTACATCACGACACTCGTTGCTTTATGCGTATATACATATTTCCCAGCTTCATTGTTTCCATCATTCATACGTACCTACATACATATCAATTCACCAAATGCTTGTAGCTTATCATATTACATCATGTCAATTTGGTCACCTATGCTTTACCGCTGGCGCAAGGTTATCGTATTGCAATGTGCGAATTCTTGCGCGCAGGGGTATTGCGTCACTCGGTCAACCTTTACTGGTTTCCTCAAATGGAAATTGGCGTAGGTCAGTGATGAGTGCAATGACAATAAAATGATGTAGTTAGGTATGTATGTACATGCAATGCATTATTTTTTCTTGATATGAATTATAATGCAATATAGGTATGTATGTACATACAATGCATTATCTTTTCTTGATAGGAATTATAATGCAATGTAGGTATGTACGTATATGCATTGCATTATTTTTTTCTTGATATGAATTATAATGCAATATAGGTATGTATGTACATACAATGCATTATTTTTTCTTCATAGGAATTATAATGCAATGTAGGTATGTACGTATATGCAATACTTTATCTTTTTATTGATATGAATTGTAATGTAGGTATGTATATTCAATACTTCATCTTACATACATTATAGATGATATGATCTTAATGAATGCATTATAGATGATATGATCTTAATGAATGCATTATAGATGAGTTTATGATATGTAACAAATCTCCCCCTTCTTAAAAAATGTGTTATTCTTGGAAGAGGAATAACGCATTAAAAAAAATTGGGTTTGGGAATTTACAAAAAAAAAAAAATGTTTACTGTTTTACTTGTTTTTATACTTGTATACGCATAATGCCGAGTGCTGAGATGAGTAGTAATATTAGGAAGAGAGATCAATGGTATATGGTGGTTTGGCTTAATACTAGGTTATTCTAACAATATTTTCTTTAGTTGTATGTTAAATAATAATAATACATTGTAGGTACAGCTAGGTATGTTTAATTTTTAACTTTGGGTTTATTAACTTATTTTAACAGCGGTTCATACATTTAATTCTAGTTTTATTTATAATATACATATGTGTATGTACATATTTTTATTCGTATTAAACCTTGTTTTTTTTTTTTTTTTATTTGAATTTTGACACATTTGTATGTTTATTTTTAATCGTACAACTCTGTATAATATAATAATATATGTGTATACATATTTTTTCTATACATATATATTTTTTTTTTTTATTACAATGTTAATTTTTCATGAACCTATAATAATATATGTGTATATACACGAGTAGTAAAATTAGAGTATTAATATTAGAAGAAAAAAAATCTTATCTATGCCTATAATAATTTTTATCAAGATTATGCATATAATATAAATATTCTTATTTTATTACTATTTTTAATGTTTTTTGGTATAATAGTCTATGTGTATGTATATATTTTTTTCTCTTCTAAACATATTTGTTTTGTTCCTTCTACTATTTTTTTTTGTAAAATAGGTAGCTATCTCTTGCTGTCTCTGGTTATTTAGGTACTTAATACTGGAGAATAATTAAACTACCTGTAATTGTCGTGGACTGGTAATTGAATCTGGCTTAGGTTGATTTAATGAAGGTGGAAGAGGTGGTGGTGTTGGGGGTTGTATTGACATATTTTGTCGGTTACTTGCCTGTGTAGGCTGGGCAGATCGGGAGTTGATTGATTCTTTTAATCCTGTCCGTTTGGTTTGATAAAGAGTTCTCTCTTTGATCGCTGACGCTATTTCTTGGGTAGGGGGTTGTGAGATCATTCGGGGTGTGTTTGCTTTCGCAATTTCTGATTGGAAATTTTGGGTGATTTGTTTGACTTTGTTTGTCATCACCGTTTCCTGTGGTAGGGTGAAATTACTAAATTTTACATCCGCTTTAGGCTCATGAGTTAAGGTTTCTGTAGTTTCTATGCGAAGTTGAGGGTTTGCCTCAGTGTCTAACTGAACCTTTTGGTTATTGACGGTAATTATTTTGGGTGTTTTGACTATGATATTCTTTTTCTTGTTCCTGATAAACTTACATAGTTTCAATATTCCGATTATGCTGAGTAATAATATTACTACGGAGCTCAGTGATAGGGAGCTTATTTGAACCATTTCTGTTTTATTTCGCTCTTTTCTTTGTTTGTCTAGCATATCTATCTGCTCTTCCAGCTGATCCAAAGAGTATGAATTTTCGTTTAGAATATTATTGGCATCCTCTGCTTTTAGCATGATTATGTGTTTTTGGGTATTCTGAGTGATATTATTAAGGAATTTATGAATGGTTTCATTCATATTAGATTTTAGTGGATGCGGATATTCTGGTTGTGAAATTTTAATATTCTGATGGTCTTCATCTTCGAAATATATAATTTGGTCAGCTATTTGGAAGTGACAAGGTTCGTTTAATATTAGTACTCCGCTGCCGAATAAGTTGGAACTATGTAAATTTTTCCTGCATGAAATTGTAATTTTCTGCGTGGTGGGAAACGAGAAGAGCCAGGAATTTTTCCTTGTTAACTTGATTAACAATTGCGGAGCTTGAGTTTGTACTAAATAATCGCAAGTACCAGTTTCGTTATAAGGATTGAATAAGAAATTTATAGGACATTGTAGCGCATCAAATACCAATCAATCAAATATTTTCAATAAAATATTTTCATCAAATTCACACGCTCTAAAAACAACAAAAAACTTTGAAATCAAAAGAATGAGAACAAGCATGCAAAAACATAATCACATTTATTATGATTCATGCATAATTTCCATTCATGAAAATTATTGTAATGGCAAGGGCAATGCACCTCAGTGCGACACACGCCAGTTTGCTGACACGGCATTTCACACCATTCATGCATTACACTGACCTCAGTGAACTCGAATGTGGGAAATGTTGTGAATGTGCAACATGGCCAAATTTTAATTTGGAAATATTGATTGCGCTACTCCGGGTGAATAATCTATATTGCAATAAATTAACTAATTGGTAGATTTATACACTAGGAAGGGGTAGCGATTAAATATATATATATATAGAACTTGATTCGAAATAAAGACAGTACGTTTTAGAGAAGAAAAGTGTTTTGATATCAATTCCTCTCTCTAATAACTTCGGCAGTCTTTGACGCCATAAATCGTGCGAATATCGGCTGAGCTTTCTCGCCTGCACTCCAGAATTAATTTCGGCTGAGCAATCTCGCCCACTACGAAAGGCAGTCTCTGACACCAATAGCCACTCATAGACAAGGAGAAACGTTGCACCACATCCATCCACGGGATAATCATTACATGGCGACCCTGCACCACGAACCAAGAAGCATACGAGACCAACTGAAAGAAGAATTGGAAAGAAACCCTAAGGCTGGACCAAAACCGCTAACAATCGAGGAATACAGAGCAAGAAGAGCCAAGCAGCAGGAGAAGCAAAATCAGCAAGAAGAACAAGAAAGACAACAGCGAAAACAGCGACCAAAGAGAACGAGGGCAGGAAAAGCAGTCAAACATAGACGGAATATCGCGGACCTATATCGGCTGGCAAGCCTGTCAGTAACAAAAAAGGAAAAAAATTACTTCCTCGAGACGATACGCTTGAACAATCAAGAATACAAGAAGATAAATAATGGGAGGAAAGGAGTCCAAACCAACGAATATCGTGGCAAACAACGCAGCAACAGCAACGACCACAAATTTATTTGTCAGCACCTTTGAGGACCACATCTCAGACATCAAATACTTATTAAGTACCATTATTTCAATTATTGTTGTAGTCATTATTTACAATTATATGAAAAAGAAAATTAATTCAATAATAAATAAAAAGGTCAGCAAAACAATACAGGTATAAGATGATATGTACATAAATAAATAAATAAATAAACAAGTATAATGCACATTAAGTCGTAGTTGTATAATGAATAAATTGAAAACCACAATAAAAGAATTAGAAAGAATATTAGACAATTTTAAGAAAACTCCATACAGAGAATATAGTGCAGAAAATCTGTTAATGAAAAGAAATAAAACAGATGAGCTAAAAGTTGAATTCAGAGAGATATACGGTGGACTGTCAAAAGAAGATAAACAGATCAGCCAACCAATAAAAGATAAATTTCAGGTGATATACGAAGAAGTAGAGACACATATCAAGAACAAGACAAAAGAAATCTTAACAGAAGAAGGAGACAACGACGAGAGAAACACTAGTGATTTAAGGGATAAAAATACAAAAAACTCTGAAAGTGCAAAATTTGACAAAATGGCTTTGTTTGACATGCCATTAACAATGAAAGTGGTAACTGAGTTCGATGGAGATCCAAAGAATCTAACAAACTTCATTAATCTCATAGAATTCCTTCATGATTCAATAGAAAGTGCAGATGAAAAGAAAAAGCTAATCAACTTCGTGATTAAAACAAAAATTTCACAAAAGGTACGTAACAAAATCTGCAACGAACCGACACCAACATCACTGTCAGAACTTAAAACATTGTTCCAAAAGATATGCAGAACTAACAGGAATCCTCTCAAAATTCAAACTGAACTAGCCAAGAGCTACCAAGGTGAAAGACCAGTGCAAGACTTTGCTAACAAGATTGAATCGCTGGCAGCAGAACTAAACAACATCCAAATAATCGAACAAGGAGAAGAGAACCGGCAAATAATTGCTAAATTAAATGATCAGCTAGCACTAAATGCTTTTAAGTCAGGCTTAAGAGAACCATTTAAAACCACAGTATTTGCCGCACAACCCAAAACCTTATCAGCCGCTGTACAACTTGCGACAGAGATTGACACTGAGAACAGACAATCAGGAAACATCCTAAGATTCTCTTCACACCCAACACGATTCACAGACTACAATCGCAATCGAAACTTTCACCAGAACAACAACAGAAGAGGACACAACTTCCAAGCATACAGAAACACGCAAGGGAACCAATACAGTGATAGATATAATCACCAAAATCAAGCAAGAAGGAACATCTACATCCCATCAAGACAAAACCACAATCAAAATACAACACATTTTAACAATGTACGCACACAAAATAGAATTCCAGAAACACGGAATCAGAATCGTCCATTTTTTAGACGAATAAATGTATTGAATTCGGGAAACGGACAAGGAGTCCCCGAAACACAGCTTTCAGGGGACAACGAATATCAAACGAACAATGCATAAAGATGCATAAATTCATGGTCAAAAACCTGACCAACTATGTAAATATAAAAGGCGATGCAACATCAAGGAATGCATCATGGTTCATAGATACGGGAGCGGATATATCAGTAATTAAGAAAAATAGCTTAATAGATCACTTAGAATTAAGAGAAGAATCCTGCAGAATAACAGGAGTAACAGAAGGTGAAATTAAAACAATTGGAACATTAAACATGAAATTTGAGGTCGAAGGAGACATAATAGAACACAAATTACATGTCGTAGAAGATAATTTCCCAATCTCTACGGATGGATTAATTGGACTAGACTTTTTGACCAAATTCGGATGCAAACTCGACTATGAACAATTCATTCTAACAATTTGCACAGAAAATAACAACATTGAGATACCAATCATGACTAGGACCCCAGAAGTAAAAACCATCACAATTCCAGCAAGATCGCAAATATATCAAGCAATGGATATAAAAGTAAACGAAGACAGCATAGTTTTGAGCCAAGAACTCCAGCATGGAATTTTTATTGCAAATGCCATTATACCAACAAAAGGGATCGTTCACGTTAAACTGCTCAATACACTGGAGCAGGACATCAGTATCGAACCACCACAACTGAAAATTGTGCCTCTAACAGAATACCATTTCATAAGGAAGGTGAAATCAATAGAAAACGACAACGAGACACGTTTCGAAAAATTAAAAAAGGAATTGAATATAAATAACCTAGATGAAAGAGCAAAAGACTCACTGTTTGAAATATGCAGAAACTATTCAGATATATTCCATCTAACGGGTGATACACTAACAATGAATAATTTCTACACGCAAAGGATAAGTATGACAGATCACATCCCAATCTACATAAAGAAGTACCGCTTGCCACAAGTGCAGAGCGATGAAATAAACAAACAGGTAGATCAGTTACTGGAAGAGGACATCATAGAACCCTCGACAAGCCCATACAACGCCCCTTTACTAGTAGTTCCAAAAAAGGGAACTAAAGATGAAAATAAATGGAGGATGGTAGTCGATTTTCGACAATTAAACCAAAAGATAATGGATGACAAATTCCCGTTAACCAGACTCGCAGACATCCTAGACAATCTGGGGAGAGCGAAATACTTCTCAACCCTAGACCTAACAAGTTCTTTTCACCAGATCGGATTACACCCACAATCACGACCTGTAACTGCCTTTTCGACCAACAAAGGTCACTATCAATTCAAAAGATTACCTTTTGGATTAAAGATCTCCACTAACAGCTTCCAAAGAATGCTTACAGTAGCTCTAGCAGGTTTAGATGCCGAGACATTTTTATATGTCGACGACATAATAATCTTTGGATGCAGCTTGCAACACCACAACAGAAACTTATGCAGAACTTTCGACCGATTGCGTCAATATAACCTAAAATTAAACCCACAAAAATGCAACTTCTTGCAAACAGAAGTGATTTACTTAGGCCACCTAATCACTAACATGGGAGTAAAAACAGACCCCGCAAAATTCGATACGGTGACCAATTATCCAAAACCCACAAATGCAGATGAAGCAAAAAGATTTACGGCCTTCTGTAACTACTACAGAAGATTCGTACCAAACTTTGCATCCATAGCCAAACCCTTAAATCTTTTAGCCCGCAAGGACACACCCTTCATCTGGACAGAGGAATGTCAAAAAGCTTTTGACACCTTGAAACAGAAATTAACCAACCCACCCATATTACAATATCCAGACTTTTCAAAACAATTTGTCTTAACGACAGACGCATCAAATTTTGCATTAGGCGCAATTTTATCTCAAGGAGAAATAGGCAAAGACCTACCCATTTCCTACGCAAGCAGAACCCTAGATAAACACGAACTTAAGAAACCAATCATAGAAAAAGAACTTCTCGGAATCTACTGGGCAATAAAACACTTCAGACCATACCTTTATGGAAGAAGATTCACAGTCGTGACTGATCACAGACCTCTAGTAAGTTTGTTTACACACAAAGATCCATCATCAAAGATGACAAGAATCCGTTTAGAACTATCTGAATATGACTTCGACATAATATACAAAAAGGGTTTACTGAATACAAATGCAGACGCACTATCCAGGATAAAGCTTAACTCGGATATGCTTAAAGAAATGATACCAACAGCGCAAATTAAAATAACAACGAGGAATAGATCAAAGGAAGCAAAAGAATCAGAAGCATGCGAAAAACTTGGAGATATTAAAAGTGTCGATGAATCGTCAGGCCAACTTTTCATCTACGAATGCACTTCAATCTCCGAAATAAGAAACGTAAAACAATTAAAATTCATAAAGATAAAGGAGGACGTCCAAAGAAGAAAGTATAATAAAAAGAAGAGTATACTCATATCAAAAAATGAAGTTGCGATCGAGTACTGCGATAATCTGAATCTGAACTTAGGATCGATATTGGAGAAGCTTACTCACGCGATGATTGACAACGGAATTCAAACGCTAGCAATCTCAAAAGAAGAAGAAATATTTAAAAAAGTCGACATAGAAGAAGTTTAATGATCTGCAGAAGGGAATTAAAATAAAAGAAAAGAAAAGTTTGCGCATGATAATATTTAAACCACCAAGAAGGATACTAAACAAGGAAGAACAATTAAGCATAATCAAACAATTTCATGACACTCCATACACAGGTGGACATTCAGGAGTCAAACGCACAATTAATAAGATTAAACAAAGATTCTGTTGGAAAAATCTCAGCAAAATGGTCAAAACTTACGTAAATAACTGTGAGAAATGTAAGTGCAATAAAATAATAAGGAACACCAAAGAAAGAATGATAGAAACTAACACACCAAGTCAAAGTTTCGAAATATTAGAAGTTGACACAGTAGGACCCATTAAACAAAGTAAATTCTACAGATACATCCTGACATGTCAATGTCAACTAACAAAATATGTAGAAGCATTCCCCATGGAGAATAAAGAGGCCAAAACAGTCGCAAAGATATTAGTCGAAAGAATAATCTTGAAATATGGAACCTTCAAAATCCTAAAAACGGACCTAGGCACCGAATTTGTCAACCAATTAATCTCAGAGGTATGCAAAATTTTCAAAATAGACCAAGTCACCTCAACTCCGTTTCACCACGAAACTCTGGGTGCAATTGAAAGGAATCATCGTGTACTGAACGAATACATATTATCAATAGCTCAGAATGGCGAATGGGATGAATGGTTACCCTATTACACATTCTGCTACAATATCACACCTCACTCCGAAACCAAAATTTCACCACACGAACTAATATTCGGCAAATTAGCATCGCTTCCAGACACATTAGATCAAAACAGGACAGATCCGATCTACAATCTAGAAGACTATTCAAAAGAACTAAAGTTCCGACTACAAGAAAGTCAAAGAATAGCCAAAGCACTATTGGAGAATTCTAAAAAGAAAAGAAGCGAAAATCTTAGCATAATTACTAACCCACTAAAAATTAAGATAGGAGATAAAGTATTGTTAAAAGTAGGAAATAAGAGAAAGAATGAACCCCCATATAAAGGGCCATACATTGTAATTGATACGAATAACGTTAACACTAAGATAAAGATAGATAAAATAATAAAAGAAGTACATAATAATCGGCTAAAAAAAATTTAAGGTTCACCATAAGTAGCATGTAACAATCGAATTGGCTGTATAGATAAGAATTAGATAAAATATACGAATCATTTCATTAGGAGTATTAGATAGAAAACTACACTATAAGATTAAAACAAAAATTTTCCTTTAATAAAGCAAAATTTTTTTTTCCATAAGAGGAGGGATGTAGCGCATCAAATACCAATCAATCAAATATTTTCAATAAAATATTTTCATCAAATTCACACGCTCTAAAAACAACAAAAAACTTTGAAATCAAAAGAATGAGAACAAGCATGCAAAAACATAATCACATTTATTATGATTCATGCATAATTTCCATTCATGAAAATTATTGTAATGGCAAGGGCAATGCACCTCAGTGCGACACACGCCAGTTTGCTGACACGGCATTTCACACCATTCATGCATTACACTGACCTCAGTGAACTCGAATGTGGGAAATGTTGTGAATGTGCAACATGGCCAAATTTTAATTTGGAAATATTGATTGCGCTACTCCGGGTGAATAATCTATATTGCAATAAATTAACTAATTGGTAGATTTATACACTAGGAAGGGGTAGCGATTAAATATATATATATATAGAACTTGATTCGAAATAAAGACAGTACGTTTTAGAGAAGAAAAGTGTTTTGATATCAATTCCTCTCTCTAATAACTTCGGCAGTCTTTGACGCCATAAATCGTGCGAATATCGGCTGAGCTTTCTCGCCTGCACTCCAGAATTAATTTCGGCTGAGCAATCTCGCCCACTACGAAAGGCAGTCTCTGACACCAATAGCCACTCATAGACAAGGAGAAACGTTGCACCACATCCATCCACGGGATAATCATTACAACATTCTTTTACGTAATGCCCCTGAAGTATGAGGTTTAGCAAAGGACCTATGTAGGTGCTTTCATTAAGGCTACTAGACACTTTTTTGTATACTCGGAATTCAGATTGCTTGAATGTCACGAACTCTTGTGTGGATATGTGACTTGCAATGTAGGCATCCTTAATATCCAGGACCAAAGAGTGGTTGTCCGGGGTTTTGAAAGGGAATAAATGAATCTGCTGCAGTTTAAAAGGAGACATGTTAAGGATAGGGAACGTGATTCTTATTACGAGTAGATTGTTTAGGAGTCCAGATTTTACTTCAATTGCCTGAGTTAGAATCGCTAGATCCTGAAAACTGTTAGAATCCTTTGGGTGAGCTTTATGATAGGTTTCCAGTAGTGTAGATGGTGATAATAGTAAGGGATGTACTTGGTTATTTTTCAGAGCTGTTAAAATTTGTATGAACGTTTGTTGCCTTAGCTCTATATCTAATACTTGTAGGCTAATCGTAGCTACTACTTCCTGAAGGCGTTGACGTGTGTTCAATTCACCATTAACCATGTCCAGTAGATCATTAACGGTTTTAGTTAAATCCCTTTGGTTAGTCTCAAGTTGATTTATAGGTTTTCTCAGTTTTTCGAAAGATGACTTGAAAAGCGTTATCTGGTGTTTTTCTAGTTCTAATAGCGCTTGGGTATCCGTTTCCAAGTTGGCAATTTTACTGTAGATTTGCTTTTCATTAGAGGCATCCATCGTACCAAAAAGGTAATGTAAGCCACTACATATTCCATCGAACAGGGATCTTCGATGTCGAGTGGTTATCATCTCTCTAATGGTCGTTGTTCTCTTTCTGATCGACTCTATCAAACTATGTATGTATGAGTTTTGCTCCGCACATGCGCTAGTTGTAGCATTATGTACTCTGCATAGTTGACTAATGAGAAAACCTGTATGTTCTATTAGTGTAGTTTCAGCTTCCAAGTCGCTTATGTTTATTTGAGTGAATAGATTCCATGTGTCGTGGAATAATAAAATTTTTCCCAAATCCTCAAACATAATTCCCGTGTTGTTTAGGGTCTGAACTTCATAGGGTTCCGTAGCAGCATCTATTATTATCATGAGGCTTGGCAAAACGGAAAAGAACGGGGCTGAGCTGTCAGGATAAGCAGGAGAGTCCAGTAAAACCTCTACCAACTCGAGGTGGTAAACGCGCCAGGGTGGCCAGGGAGTTGCAGTATTTTAGACTGAGGGCTAGTCTAGCAGCGACAAAGGAGGAACGCTCGAGATATGAAGGACTGGCTAAGGAGAAATTAAAAGAGCTGAATATTATTAAAAGGGCGAAAAAGAATAAAAAAAAATGAAGTTCGTAATTAAATTTTTTTTTGTTAAATTTAAATAAAATATATTATTCAGTTGTATATGTATTTTTGTTTTTTTTTGTTTTTTTTTTTTGATCAAGGTATACTTCTCATTTTTTTTGAATAGGCATGTTGGGCTGCCTTTATTGTTGTTTGGGGAAATGTCGTCTCTTTTCTATCTTCTGGTTGTGGTTTCTTGAGTACTTGCGTGTGAAGCGCTACTCGAGTGTTCACATACGAGCATCCCCTTCTTGATATTTTGGCGTTTCGCAGAGAGTTTAAATAAAACTAAATCGGCAAGTAGTAGGTAGGCGTGTCAAGTTAGACCGAGATTTGCATTACTTTAGGTTGAGGGCTATTTTGGCCAATGTAAAAGAGGAGCGTGTAAAGTTTGAATGGCTGGCGAAGGAGATAATGAAGAAAATTAATGCTTTAAAAAGGATGAAAATAAAAATATTCTTAAGTAGTTAAGCGTGTAAAATTTGAATGGCTGGCGAAGGAGATAATGAAGAAAATTAATGCTTTAAAAAGGATGAAAATAAAAATATTCTTAAGTAGTTCTATTCTGAGTAAAAAAAAAATTTTTTTTTTTTTTTAAAAAAAAATAAAATAAAAGTAAATTATCCAAAGTATGTTTCTCTTTCTCTCCCTTGTCTGGTTTTCAAAGATTAGCCATTATTCGTGAAATGGTTTTAATCTGTTGTTATGTACTGTTACTCTTCGTTTACCAATTTGAATAACAGTATTAACAGGGGTAAAAGCTTGTACCACGAGATATGGACCTAGCCATATCTGGGAAAGCTTGTGTTTCTTCGCCGGATTTTTCAGTAGAACTTTTTCACCTGGCTGGAATGTAACCGGACGTGAATGCTTATCATAGTATAGTTTTGACTTTTCCTTAGCCTTAAACAGATTTTTTCGGGCGATAGCATACGTTTTTTGTAATTTGTATTTAAGGATGTGATAGTAACTTTCGTGGTTGTAAATGGGTTCTGGTTCTCTTCTTAGATTTGATGGTACATCCGCTGTAAACCCAAACAAACAATCCATTGGAGTGAGTTTAGTGCCATCATGTGGACTATTATTGTATACGAAAGCCGCGGTTCTCAGGAATCGATCCCAAGCCTTTGGATTTTCAGACACAATAGCTCTTAAATACTCCACTAGAGGTCTGTGGGTACGTTCAAGTGCGCCGTTGGATTGTGGATGATAAGCGGAAGTCTGTAATTTTTTTGTTTTCAGGAGTTTACAGACGCGTTTAAAAAGATCGCTTAAGAAGTTAGAACCCTGATCAGTTACTACCTTTTTAGGAATGCGGTAACGAGTAATTATCTCGTCGAAAAATATTCCTGCTACCGTTTGTGCTTCGCCATTCGGCATGGCATAACAATCTACGAATTTCGTCAGATTGTCTTGGAATGTCTAAAAATATTTGTTGCCTGAGTGTGTTTCTTCAAGAAGACCTACTATATCTAAATAGACTTTCTCGAAGGGCATTTAGGCCGTATCTGTTATGATCATTGGCATACGGTATTCCGGGCTAGCCTTCATTTTTTGGCATTTGGAACATTTCCGAATATATCTCTTAATAGAACTAAGCATATTCTTCCATTTATATTTTCTTTTTATTTTTTTGTACGTTTTAATGACTCCTTGGTGACTACCAAATGCCGAGTCATGATAGTCCTTTAGAATTATTTGAATTTCCTCGGGGTCTGTGATAATCTCAGGTAATTTACTTTGAGAATTTATATAATTATTGCTCGGAGATAATTCGCCGTGTTCAGATGTACTACTTCCAGATTGGTTGTTTGTAGTTGATTTGTGTTTCATTGAGTCATTTTGGGGACTCCCTGAACGTTCTTGAATTCTCTGAGGAGTTTTGTGAATTATGTCCTCAATTTCTGTTTCCCTAGCTTGAGCTCGTGTAACAGCATGGCAATGTGCTGGTTTGGACTTCGGTGTAGGCGAAGAACTAGTATCTTCATCGTCTATGTCGGAATCGACACGGTGATGTACCTGGGCTTCTACCATGATCGAATTGGGGCTTGTCTGTTTCAGCTGGGCAGGTATTCGACTAAGCGCGTCTGCATTAGTGTTATATTTGCCAGGCTTATATTCAATCTTGTAGTCAAATTCCGAGAGTTTGTGGTGAAACCTTACTAATCTCGAAGTCGGATCTTTTACATTGAATACGCCTTTTAAGGGCTTATGATCTGTGTAAACCGTGAAGGTTCTACCCTGTAAATAACACCTGAAGTTCCTGGCGGCCCATACAATACCGAGCAACTCTTTTTCTATTGTGGAGTATTTTTGTTCCGCCTTATTTAAACTTCTACTTGCATACGCTATTGGCTTGTCTTTGCCTATTATCCCTTGAGATAAAACAGGTCCCAATGCTTCGTTGCTAGCGTCTGTCGTTAGATTGAAAGGTTTGGTGAAATCTGGGTAGGTGAGTAGAGGAGGATTAACAAGAGAAGTTTTAATTTCATTGAAAGCGTCTTGGCATTTTTGTGTCCAATTAAATTTGACGTCTTTCCGTAAGAGATTTGTTAGTGGCCTGACTATTTTTGAAAAGTTTGGAATGAACTTGCGATAGCAGTTGGCCAGTCCAAGAAATGATTGAGTTTGTCTCACCGTTCGGGGTTGAGGAAAATTTTGAACGCAACTTGTTTTACTGGGATCTGGAAGTGCTCCTTCGTTTGAGCATTTGTGTCCAAGGTAGATCACTTCTCTGCGAAGGAACTGACACTTTTCGGGTTGTAATTTAAGATTATGGGCTCGAAGTCTGTCGAATACCTTAGCCAATTTCTCGTTGTGATCTTGTAAATTTTTTCCATATATTACAATGTCATCGAGATAGACAAAGCACTCTAATCCTTGGAGACCCGTTAGAATGTAATTCATTAAGCGCTGAAAGGTCGCAGGTGCGCCTTTCAGTCCAAATGGCATTCTCTTAAATTCATAATGCCCGTAAGCAGTACTAAACGCAGTTTTCGGTCTATCCCTTGGGTCAACCAGTACTTGATGGTATCCACTTGCAAGATCAAGTGTGGTAAAATACCGTGAATGCCCAAGTTGATCCAGTATATCCTCTATCCTGGGTAGTGGAAAGGCATCCCCTATAGATTTCTGGTTGACTTTACGGAAATCTACTACTACGCGCCAACGTTTATTGCCGTCAGGCCCAGCTTTCTTGGGGACTACAAGTAACGGAGAATTCCATGGGCTTTTGCTTATTTGAATGATGTCATTCTCTAGCATCTCTTTTATTTGTTCGTTAATAACAGCCCGATGTGTTTCTGGAAGTCTGTACATTTTTTGATTTATTGGTGGTTGATTATGCAATATAGGTATGGTGTGTTTTATAGTACTAGTGCACGTTAGTTTATCTCCCTTTAAGTAGAAGAGGTCATTATACTTATAACATAGCTCAAGAATTGACTTTTCTTCTTCGTGATTTAAATTTTCTTGCAACAGTAATTCTTTACGTAAAGCCGCAAGTCTGTCTTGATTAGAGCTTTTAGTATGGTTTACGTTTACTGAATATGGATTGGAAATGAAATTTGTCTTATCACTTTTGAAGTTGTAGTAGCTATTGTTTTGTGCACGAGGGAAAGGTGGACCACCTTTATTCTGAAAACTTTGGGAATTACTGTCGTCCAAAGGTAAATAGAGCGGCTGTAGGTTATAGTAATTAAGTGGAACTAGCGTAAGCGTTAAGCTCTTCAGGAATACTGGTTCTGTGTTTACGTTCAGAACGGATAACGGTATAAAACTTTTATTCGAACTAACTAAGCAATTTGCGACAAATACTCCTTCTCCTATCTCCTGGGACATACAGATCATTTCTTGATCCAATTGTAATGGTATGGTCAGTACGATTTGAGATCGTGGAGGTATTTTATTAGGTCGCTGAAGCACTACTTCAAATTGCCTACTTTCGTCTTCATTCTTGTTTTTCAAGGTACTCGAAATTTCTTCTATTTGAGGTAAGGAATTTTTGCTATTGGGTGCCATTGAACCGTGAACTCAATAGGGTTGGTTTCCGTGCGAGGAAACCGGAGTAATTTGTTAGGGCCTTCTATATTGCAATTTTTTGCAAGAAAGTCATTACCTAACAGCCCATCGTGAGAGAGTTGGGCGTTATCTTCTACAACCTGTAGATGGCATGGGATACTGCGGCTTAGTAAAAAGTTGCCTTGGCAGCTACCCAATGTTTCTCCATCTCCAAATGGAGTTTTCAGAGTGACCTTTTGACTCTGTTCTATACGTTCTGGCGTATCAAGTGCTTCCTGTTTTATAAGACTTACTTCAGCTCCAGTGTCCACTATCAGCCGAACGGCTGCGTTTTTGCTTATATCTAATGGCAAATCTACTATTGAAATGTTTTCCCTTTTTCGGGGGTTTTTCTTTTGAGAGGACCCTGAAGTAGTATGATAAGTTTTCTTTAATGTCGAGCCGGGGACTTTTCGGTCGACAGTGTGCCGTTTCCCGAATTTGCAGTTTCCCATCGTTGTTTCTGCCGACAGGTGGACACGGTATGGCCCCTTCTGCTACAAAAACTACACATCTCTTGTCCATAATTAATTCTAGGTTCGCGATCTGAAGTGCCCCATTGAAAACTGTTTTTTGTATTTGCTCGCTCAGGTGGTGCCTTAACATTTTGTCGACAGTATTGGACATCATGTCCTTTCGCTCTGCAGTTTATACAGAAAGGGGTGTTTTTGCGTTTTATGCACCCGTCATACGTGTGCCCCTTGTAGTTGCAATAGCTGCAGGTAATCTTGTTGTGTGAGGCTGTGTTGTAATCGTTCCATGTCTAGTGCCTTTTGGATGAGTTGGTCTACCGAATCTTCATTTAAAGTGAGTAAATAGGCACTTAGATGCGGATTATTAGCACCACTCTTCACTGAAGCCATAGCAAAATCTTCTATTTGTCGCTTCACCATATTGAAATTTTCAGCACCATATTTACTCTGTGCTGCCTCATTACATTGTAACAATAGGCCTTTTAGCCTAGTTGTGAAGGAGTTAAATGACTCGTGCGGGTATTGTCGGCAAGTGATTAATCTATTTATCAGCTCATGGTAAGTCGCACGAGGTAAGTAATTACGATAAAGTAATTGTTCAACCTCTACAAATGTTGTGAGTGAGCTAGATGCGATTAGCTGGTATGCATTTCCTCTCAATCTAGTGGGAAATATCTGCATCTCTTCTAGGCACTGTTGTACTTGTTTGCAACAGCCTATAAAGGTTTGCAATTCTGTGAGAATTTGGGGACTAAATTCTCCAGAAAACAAGGGCACCATTTGTGCTGTCAGTTTAACTACTTTTTCATAATTTACTGGCATTTTGGCTGATTGGTTTGGTTGCTTTCTCTGGGGAATATCTGGAGTATCGTTATTAGAAGTAGGCGAGGTTAATGATTTTTCTGTGATTAGGGCGTTTAAGCTATTTCTTCTTACTAGAAAATTAATTAGGCTGTGCCTTCTGAAACGTTTACCTGAGCGATGCTCACGATACCAGTTTACGGAAGGTCGACTTTGGGATGAATTACACTCTACTCTTGGGCTATCTGGAGGACTGGTATTATCAAATGATAATGAATTTATTACCGTCTCAAAGGTAGAGCATGAAGAACTACGGCCAGTTTTAGGCATGAAAGCAAAACCTGCGGATGCTTTTACTCAATGTTAGTGAGAGAGATGGAACGAGAGAATAGGTAATTTAACGAGCTTCGATCAATAACCAGAGAAATCAGATTAATTATTTGAAATTTGTTCAATCTTTTTTTTTATATATATATATATATACCGCAGTGACTATTATATATTGTTTTTTTTTTTTTTTTTTATGATTAACAATTTTTATTACTTTAATTTATTTTACTTTAACTTGAACTTCGCTCAATAACCAGAGAAAGAGAAATCAGAATAATTATTGGAAATATACTATATGCCGCAGTGACTACTATATATTTTTTGATTAACTATTTTTTATTAACTTACTTTACCTTACTTTAACTTGAAGAGACGAATGGAAGAAAATAAAATTTGTTGCCTTTATCCGCTACGCAGATATGAAGTTGTATATCCAAGCTGGTGGCTTCTTTATTGTTATTGAAGAGAGAAAAGAATGGATATCCTCTGTTGTTGAAAATAAGGTGTTCCTATGCACTCGTAGGTTCGAAGATCAAGGTTTTTCAAGGGTTTGAATTTATGTACCTTCCTTGATCCTACCGGCTGCGCCAAATTATTGTTGTGTTTATGAAGCACTTGGGAGGTAGTCGTCCTCAAGTACTCTCATAGGTTCACCTTATGAAGATATTCCAGGTCGAATGTTGATGAATGAAGCCGCAGTAGGTTGAAGGGAGCCGCTTATTAGCTTTACTTCCCTTGGTTCGAAGATGGGAGCCGCTTATTAGCTTTACTTCCCTCGGATATTATATGGGAGCCGCTTATTAGCTTTACTTCCCTTAGTAAGAACAACTTGAGTTGCTTTGAATGTTACTCGAACACCCCGCTTTATTGCAAATCAACATCATATTTATACAAAAAATCTTACATATAAAATTAACCTTACCTATGCTTCCGTAAGATTTCTGGCCTAACATTTGCTTACCAAAAGTGTAATTTGTATAGGCCAGGTGTATTTTCTTAATTTCCTATTTTGTAATATACAAGCTGCGGAAACTACTCGCAGCTTGTTATTCTTACATCACGACACTCGTTGCTTTATGCGTATATACATATTTCCCAGCTTCATTGTTTCCATCATTCATACGTACCTACATACATATCAATTCACCAAATGCTTGTAGCTTATCATATTACATCATGTCAATTTGGTCACCTATGCTTTACCGCCGGCGCAAGGTTATCGTATTGCAATGTGCGAATTCTTGCGCGCAGGGGTATTGCGTCACTCGGTCAACCTTTACTGGTTTCCTCAAATGGAAATTGGCGTAGGTCAGTGATGATTGCAATGACAATAAAATGATGTAGTTAGGTATGTATGTACATGCAATGCATTATTTTTTCTTGATATGAATTATAATGCAATATAGGTATGTATGTACATACAATGCATTATTTTTTCTTGATAGGAATTATAATGCAATGTAGGTATGTACGTATATGCAATGCATTATTTTTTTCTTGATATGAATTATAATGCAATATAGGTATGTATGTACATACAATGCATTATTTTTTCTTCATAGGAATTATAATGCAATGTAGGTATGTACGTATATGCAATACTTTATCTTTTTATTGATATGAATTGTAATGTAGGTATGTATATTCAATACTTCATCTTACATGCATTATAGATGATATGATCTTAATGAATGCATTATAGATGATATGATCTTAATGAATGCATTATAGATGAGTTTATGATATGTAACAAAACCACAAAAGACTCACTCCATTCCAGGATCGGCTTGCCAGTTCACACTACTTCAAAAACGAGTATTTCAAAAAGCTAGAACAGGTGTACCTTACACTAAACAGTTTATTATTGGAACATCAAGCTACGTGCGAGCCCACGGCTACTACTAAAGAAGGCAATCATGGAGCGACAAGCTCAGCAGGCGCTGCATCCAGCAGCAACAATAAGCAGGCTGATGAGAACAGTGGTAATTTAGATGATGAGGAAGGTAGCAGCGACGACGACTGCGATGACAATGTTAAACAAAATGACAACGGACGCAAACCTTCGTTAATTTCAGAACTATATGAAGGCAGAACTATGGATGTGGACGCTTGCAAGCTAATACGCAAGCAAAAGGCCCTAATGCGGCTCACAACACACCAAATAAGAGATATTGAGTCAAGGCAGGATCAACAGCATCCAAGCCAATATTTCAAACTAAAAATTGATATACTCAAACAATATCAGAGAGAGATGGTTGACAATGACCAACAAATTTGGGAAATTGCCAATGAAGACAATCCATTGGGCTATAAATCAGATCTGTTCTATAACCTTGATGGCTGGACGCAAGATACTATCATTTCACTCCAACAGAAAGTATCAATTCTTGAAGATAAATCCACCGAACAGCCTGCACCTTCAAGACCTCAAGAAAGCTTGATTAAATTGCCAAAGATTTCTCTGCCCATATTTGATGGCAACTATTTACAGTGGACACAGTTCCATGATTTGTATGTCCAGCTAATACACAACCAAACTATAAGCAACACTCAGAAGATGTTCTATCTAAAAACCAATCTGAGCGGAGAAGCAAGGGCGTTAATTCAACATCTGCAAATTTCTAATGAGAACTACGACGATGCGTGGGGTATCCTGAATAACCGATATAATAATAAGCGGTTACTTGTTACGGCGATATTGAGTCGACTACTGTCACAACCAACAATTCAAGCTGAATCGGCTGCAGCTATTAAGAGCCTGCACGACACAACCAATGAATGTCTGTATGGACTGAAAAATTTAGGATTGCACACAGAAACATGGGATCCATTGATAATACATATAGTAATCAAAAAATTAGACAAAACTACACATGGCTTATACGAGCAATCACTAGATGCACCAAGAGAACTAGACACAATTGGGAACTTCCTGAAATTTCTAGAAACTCGATTTCAGTCCCTAGAAGCTCTTGGAGGCCGAACTTTATGCAACGTAAGAAATAGCCCGAAACTTACAAATCAGTCGAAATCTTCCGCATTCATGGCAACTTCAATGAAGAGCAAATGTATTATTTGCAAGCAGAGTCATCCATTATATTCTTGCAAGGACTTCCTTTTCAAGAGCCCATCAAGCAGGCTTGACATGGTTAGAAAACATAATCTATGTGTAAACTGCATGAAGGGGGGCCATTCCGTTAAGAATTGCTCTCTTAGAGGTTGTAAAACGTGTTCATCAAAACATAACACCTTATTACATCTTGAAAGAGAAGGTAAAATTCAGTACAACACAAGAGAAGAAACTCTACAGAAGACACAGGAATCAAACAAGGTATACCCACCATCGGGTCAACAAAACTCACACCTTTCGCCCATCTTCTCAAAAACCAACCACTTTAGCTGCACAAGTAACGAAGTCGCAAAGGAGTTATGTTTTGTTGAGCACTGTGATTGTAAGGTTACGAAATAACGAGGGATTGGAAGTGGAGTGCAGGGCAATACTAGATTCCGGTTCTCAGTTGAATTTTATAACAGAGCAGCTGGCGAAGAAACTGTCACTAAGAGAAACATTTGACCCATTACAAATTCAAGGCATTGGTCAACGTCCGCAGAAGGCCCACAAGAGGATCAATGTAGAGCTGCGATCAAGAACATGCAACTTCTCAACCAGAATCGAAGCGCACATTCTGCCAGAAATAGCAACACATCAACCATCTCAGTCTTTGGATATCACAAACTGGTCCATTCCACGGAATATTGAATTAGCAGACCCGGGATTCAATTGTCCAGGCAGAATCGACTTGCTTATAGGAGCAGACACCTTTTTCCAACTACTCCTAGCTGCACAGATTAAACTAGAAGATACCCTTCCCATCCTGCAAAACACTAAATTAGGTTGGATAGTCAGCGGAAAAACGTCGAACACATCCGCTACCCATGTCTTGTGTGGTATTTGCTCCAAAGAAGAAGAAGCCAAACTAAATGAACAAGTTGAACGATTTTGGAAACAAGAAGAAGTTGACTTTACTAACCCAACCTTGTCGGCATCAGAAATCAAGTGTGAATCACACTTCAATCAATCCGTGAGAAGGGATGATACAGGTCGTTTTGTGGTAAGGCTGCCCTTCGCAAATGAAGCAACGAATCTAGGAGAGTCGAAAGACATCGCGCTTAATAGATTTTATACGTTAGAACGAAAGCTGACTAGAAACCCAGATATAAGGGCGCAGTATATTGACTTCCTTAACGAATATAAAAATCTTGGGCATATGGAAGAGATCAGCTTAAAAGAAATCTCAGGACCATACTTCTTCCTTCCACATCACTGCGTGACTAAGCCAGATAGTACCACCACGAAGCTTCGTGTAGTTTTCGATGCATCGATGAAAACGTCATCGAACGTTTCATTGAACGACATCTTATATACTGGGCCCACTATTCAAGATGAGCTCTTCTCCATATTACTACGCTTTCATCTACCACGGTATGTGTTCACAGCGGACATAGAAAAAATGTACCGTCAAGTAATACTGGACAAGGATGACAGGAAATATCAATTAATCCTTTGGAGAGATGATCCATCCAAGAAGTTGAAATGTTATCAATTATCTACGGTTACCTACGGTGTAAGAACGGCTCCGTACTTGGCGACGAAATGTCTCCAACGACTGGTGGGCCAAATGGCAGAGCAACGCCCTATGGGAGCCTCGACACTCATGCAAGATTTCTACGTCGACGATGTTATGACTAGTTGCAATAGTCTCAGTGAAGCCATGGAAACACAAGAACAACTAACTCAAATTCTCCAATCTGGAGGATTCAAATTACGTAAGTGGTGCGCGAACCACACTGCATTATTGGAAAATATCGCTTCAGAAGACAGGGCACCGCAGCTAGAACTCCATGACGATAATGACTGCCACGTAAAAACTTTGGGAATAACATGGCTACCACGTTCTGATGAGTTTGCTATCAAAACTCAATGGACAGATGAACAAACTATTACCAAGAGAAGTGTTTTGTCAGACATAGCTCATCTATTTGATCCTCTTGGTTTCATGAGTCCGGTTATTGTAAAGATGAAGATTTTCTTACGAGAATTGTGGGCACTTAACCTTGGCTGGGACGATAAACTACCAGACGAACATAGCTCTATCTGGATCAACTTTCGTCAGAGTTTTGGTGTCTTAAATGACATAAAAATACAGAGACATGTTAGTTCAGGAAATGTGCCGTGCTCTATGCAATTACATGCTTTCTCAGATGCATCTGAACAAGCAATAGGGGCTGTAATATATATACGATCTATTCTTCAGAATGGACTTATAATAGTGAGATTGCTATGTGCCAAATCTAAAGCAGCACCAAAGAAAAACGTAACAATACCCAGATTAGAGTTGTGCGCTGCAAAGTTAACAGCCAACTTAATGCATCGAGTTAAAAGGGATTTGAAATGGAATCACCCCTGTTATTGTTGGTCCGATTCAGAAATAGTGCTAGCCTGGCTAAATTCATCATCATCTTCACATTACACATTTGTAGCGAATCGCATAGCTGCAATCCAAGAAGTAAGTACAGCCGATCAGTGGCTCCATGTACCATCAAAACACAACCCTGCGGATCTAGCTTCACGGGGAACTACGCCAGAGCGCCTAAAGAGCAATTCTCTATGGTGGTATGGGCCACTCTTCCTACATGGGCATCAATCCTCATGGCCGCTGAAACCATCAAATTTGACGACAGACTTGGAAAAGAGACAGGCAAAGGTGGTGCTATCAACAATCACGAGGAGGATTTCTATATTAGAAGGTATTGAGCACAGAAATTCGTTCAAATATTTACAAAGCACGTTGGCATACATCCTGAGATTTATTAAAAACATCGGTCAACTGCCGAAGGAACGTAAAAACGATCAGCTTAGCGTACAAGAATTAGATAGTGCATTAATGGTGATCCTAAAGGAAGTTCAACAGCAAGGTTTCGAAGAAGACATAGCACATCTTCAAGGAAGTAAGCACGTTAATGCAAACAGCGACTTATGCAGTCTTAGCCCATTCTTAGATGAAACGGGAATTATAAGAGTTGGAGGAAGGCTTCAAGAATCCGAACTGCCTTACGACGCTAAACATCCGATTCTTCTACCATATGGTCACCACGTAACCAAATTATTACTGACTCATATTCATGAAACAAACTCACACGTAGGCGCCCAAGCACTACTGGCAATAACAAGACAAAAATTTTGGCCCATCAAAGGAAAAACTATTGCCAGGTCAATAATTCAAAATTGCGTCCGTTGCTGCAAATTTAAGCCGAAACTCTTTGGGCAGTTTATGGGAAATCTTCCTGCTCACAGAGTTCAGCCGTCAAGACCATTTATCAACGTGGGAATTGACTTCTGTGGACCGTTTGCCATTAATTTCAAGCTGAGAGGTAAGAGACCTCAAAAATGTTACGTGGCCATATTTTGTTGCTTTTCCACCAAAGCAGTCCATATAGAAGTGGTAAGCGATCTTAGTACCGATGCATTTGTTGGAGCCCTGAAGCGATTTGTGAGTAGGCGAGGTAACTGTAGAAATATTTACTGTGACAATGCAACTAACTTCGTGGGAGCCAGCAACCAGTTAAAGGAGATTCAACAAGCAGTGTATACCCAAAATGCAGAAGGAAAAATAACACAGTTCTGCACAAATAGAGGCATTGACTTCCATTTTATCCCACCAAGAGCTCCTCATTTCGGTGGCTTATGGGAAGCTGCAGTAAAGTCAGCTAAGCATTTATTTAAAAAGAGTGTAGCTTCAGCTTCCCTGACTTTTGAAGAATTAACGACAATAATGACAGAGATTGAGGCAATTTTGAACTCAAGGCCTTTAACACCAATGTCAAGCAATCCAAATGATCTTTGTGCGCTAACACCAGGTCATTTTCTAATTGGCGAACCACTAACAAGTGCTGTTGATCCCAATGCACATTCTTCAAAGACGTCTCTGCTCAAAAGTTGGAAACAAATATCAGAGTTAAAAACCAGTTCTGGCAGCGATGGACAAGGGAGTACTTATGTGAGTTGCAGCATCGCTATACAAATGGAAGCAGCGCTGCGAAAACGTGCAACTAGGGACTATGGTCGTGATAAAGGATGACAATCTCCCTCCATTAAGTTGGCAATTAGGACGAATAGTTAACACTATTAAGGGACCAGATGGCTTGGTTCGAGTGGCTGATGTCAAAACAATATCCGGAATGTTAAAACGGCCGATACATAAATTAGCTCCATTACCTATAGAACAAGAACTAAACATTTCCGCTGGAGTCGAGCCTTCAGCAGATCCTAATATCCAGAGCACTCTTCCTTCAGGCAACAAGAGAGATGAAGAGAGAGAACCGCAACATGGGACTCCTGCCAAAAAATCCCAACGTGCAATCTCACCTATAAGTGTGGTTCTTCTGGCATGCCTGATTGTACCGATATTAGCGAACAGTCCAATACAGTTATCTCCTTTTAAAACTCAACCAGGATTGTACTTTGAAAGCATGGGATCCACTCACCTCGTGACCAACGAATGGAAACTGATTATATACTACAACTTGGAATCATACTGGAAGGAGCTTGAAAACATCAAGAATGGGATAAACAATCTAAGGAAGATTTGTGATTCAACAAGCAGTACTCAAGCATGCACACAAACAGTTGTTCAATTTTCTAACACAGTAACAGAACTCGAAAACAACAATGCGTTGCTCACCCGTGACTCGAGTTCAAGACATAGAAGGGCCTCATTAGATATTGTGGGAAATCTTGCACATTCCTTATTTGGAGTATTGGATTCGACCTATGCCGAGAAAATGTCTCAAATAATAAATAATCTTGAGGGAAATCAGCAACATTTACTGGAATTACTAAAAAACCAAACTTCTATAGTGGACTCAACGGTAAATGTAATCAAAAAATCTAGTGAGATAATGGCAGGTCGACTACAAGAGTTTGAAGACAATATAAATCGAACCATTCTCCAACTAAAAGGGATAACTAAGGAAGTTCAAGAACAAAGAATCTTAGAAATCTTCAACGCCTTGGCAGTGCGTTTAATTTTGGCAACCACAAACTATCAACGAATGCAGACAATGTTGCTGGATGTCATTATAGACACTCACCACGGAAAGATGAATCCCACACTACTAACACCGAAGCAGTTTCGAAATCAATTAATTATTATCAAAGAAAATCTACCACCGACCTTGCGGTTACCAGCAAATCAAGGTAATTTATTAGAACTCTACAGCCTCATGACCGTTGAAGTGCGTGTAGCAAAAACACAGTTGATCTTCAGAGTGAAACTACCACTACTTTCTTACGAACCATTCGAATTACTACGAATTGTTCCGGTTCCAGTTTTGGTTAACGACTCATTTGTGATCACCGAGCCGTCATCTCAATTCCTCATGATCAATCTACATCGTGATCAATACTATCCGTTGTCAGAACAAGAAATGGCAATATGTTCTACAGTTGGCCACTTCAATCATTTGTGCAAGCAGCATCATCCTCTATTTAGAAAGGGAGCCAACACCAGCGCTTGTGAAATTGGATTTCTCACAAACTCTCCATCATTACCTACCTGCAAGATTAACAAATCTTATAATACACCCCGATGGATACAACTTGTCAGTTCGAACCATTGGATCTACATCATGAAGGAAGAAACAACAATAAACATTGTATGCGGAAACACAGTTGTACAAAAATCCCTATCAGGATCAGGAGTACTCAATATCAGCAATGGCTGCACCATCAAGGATGAATCAACTACTATCCAAGCACATAACCTATACCCTTCTACATTAAGAACATCGTTTATTCCTACCAAGAATCTAACTGAACTTTTAGGTCCAGTTGAGATTGCAGAGCTCTATTATAAACCCTCAGAACATCAAAATATCTCCAATGACATTATTGAACTTAAGGATAAACTACAACAACTACGTGTTGCAGAAGAATCCACCAAGGTTATCACTCATCAAGATGCCCATCAGTTTGCCATCGGATACATTGGGCTGCTCATAACTCTAATCATCTGTAGTTATCTCCTCTGGAAGCATCTCACAAGACAACACCCAGCAAGACGACCATTGCCTCCAACCCCGGCAGCTAGAGTAACACGGCCCAACAATGCAGGCTCTCAATTCAGCCTCCGACCTGAAACGGTAGAAATGGTTGAACTTAATGTTCAACGCGGGGGAGGATGTTGAATATCACATACCATATAAATCAGTAATAGAAATAAAAGTATTAAAATTCCATAAAATTTAGCAAACAGATGAATGTATGTATATAACATTCATCATTATTGCTAAATTTTACAGCTCTTACAGCAAATTTGTTGACTAGACATTTCCCACATTCTTGTCGCCACAAAATCGTCTGGCAATGAAACTAGAATCCGACAAAGGTATTGCAATGTAATTAGAATCCGACAAAAATATTTTGTAGTGATAAGGTGTGGGAAAATATGAAATGATAAAATTTTATGTTGCTTAGATTTTAGGGTTTACGAAAATGTCAAATAAGCATCTTTTTATTATAAAAACGTAATTTTGTGTAAAATAAAATATAGTACAGTTTTCACTTTTATCGAAGCAGGCGTTCATTCATTTCTTACCCAGTTCTCCACGAATCGTTGCACTAGTTTTGTACTAGGGTAACACGCAAGGTTGCATAGGTATTGTACTTAGGCAACGTTCGACTAAACGAGCGGCAATTAAAATAATTGAATTGTCGCGGTACAAAAAAACAGTCAATATCAGCTAATATATAACGGTTACCGCCATCCGTTTCTGGAAAAGGTCCAGCGATGTCTACAACTATCCTTTTAAAAGGGGCTCCGACATTATACTTATTCATTTCTCCTCTGCTTCTGTGTTGTGGCCCTTTGCAAGCAGCACAGACAGTGCATCTGCGGCACCACTCCTCCACATCTTCTTGCATATGTAGCCAATAAAACCTTTCCCGTATTTTGGAAATTGTTTTGTTCACTCCCAAATGTCCTCCAGAGGTTCCACCGTGCATTTCTTCTAGAACATCTTTGAAGTTTGATGCTGGCACGACTATCTGCTTTCGGAATGATTCGCCGTTAGGTGCTTCCCATTTGCGTTTTAAAATACCACATTCAACATGAAGAGAGTTCCATTGAGCCCAGTAACTTTTCAGCTTCTCGCTCCTTTCCGAAATATCCTTCCAGTCTGGTCTTTCTATGTCTTCTTTCCAAGCGAGAATAGGTGAAATGTCCGGATCTTCTCGTTGTGCTGTTCTCAGACTCTCGTTGTCTCAACCTGTAGATGGTTCCACGGTTACCAACTGTATAGTTGCTGTTGTTTCTTTTTCTTCCACCCGGGCGCAATGTTTGCATTCAAGTTTGCATGGACTTCGTGAAAGGGCATCTGCATTTCTATGGATACGACCTCTTCGGTGTTGGATTTTAAAATAATAGGACTGGAGTCGCTCTATCCATCTCGCCACTTGTCCCTCAGGACTCTTAACCGGTAGAAGCCATTTGAGTGCTGCATGGTCTGTGCGAAGGATGAATTTCTGCCCGTAGAGATATTTATGAAAATGTTTTGTTGAACTTACAATGGCAAGTAGCTCTTTTCTTGTAGCACAATAATTTTTCTCTGGCTTTGAAAGTGCCTTGCTATAGTAAGCTACTGGAACTTCGTGACCATTCTCCTCCTGCGAAAGCACTGCACCAATACCTTCATTGCTGGCATCCGTATCTAATATAAATATTTTTCCCAGCTTTGGATAGTGAAGTACTGGAGCTTCACAGAGCTGTTGCTTCAAATTTTCAAAACTTTCGTTGCATTTATCCGACCATATGAACGGCCTTCCCTTTTCTGTAAGTTGATGTAGGCTTCTCGCTATATCTGCAAAACTTTCACGAATCGCCTGTAGTAGGTAGCTAAACCAAAAAAACTCCGTAATTGATGTTTGTCCTTTGGAACTGGCCAATTTTTGACGGCTTCTATCTTCTCTGGATCGGTTCTTACTCCTTGTGATGAAACTATGTGCCATAAATATTTAACTTCATTTTTGAATAGAGCACATTTACTCGCACTGAGCTTCAATTTTGCATCTTTGAGTCTTTGAAGTACGTCCCGTAAGTTGTTTTTATGTTCCTTGAATGTCCTTCCGATTACTATTATGTCATCCAAGTAGACAAGACATGTTTTACAGGTTAAAACCACGTAAAACACATTCTATTAGTCGTTCGAATGTGGCTGGAGCATTACATAACCCGAATGGCATTACATTGAATTGCCACAAGCCACTGCTAACTGAGAATGCAGTTTTCTCTCGGTCGTCGGGATGTATTTCCACTTGCCAGTAACCACTCTTTAAATCCAGCGTGGAAAACCATTGCGCTCCGGAAAGGGTATCCAACGTGTCATCAATCCTTGGTAATGGATAGCTATCTTTTCTCGTCACGTTATTTAGTTGGCGGTAGTCTACATAGAATCGGGTGCTGCCATCCTTTTTCCTAACCAGAACAACCGGCGATGTCCAAGGGCTGTTAGATTCCTCTATTATTCCTTGTTTCTTCATGGAGTTCATCATGTCTGACACTTCTGGTTGTTTGGCTAATGGCAATCTTCGTGGTGTCTGTCGAATGGGCCTGGAGTCTCCTGTATCGATCCGATGCTGGACAAGATTTGTTTTACCATAGTCATCATCATTCATTGCAAATAATTCCGAAAATTCATCGATCACCTCTTTGGCATCGTTGTGTTGTTGTTCACTTAAGGCACTGGACGAAAGAAGTTTCTGAACCTGTTGGGGAGTAGCTGGTATAGTTTTTGTCTCCTTGACATTATTACCATTATCCAAATTGACGATTTGGTAAACGGGTTCACAATTTCCAATTATAGCACCTTCTTTTAGTTGTACTTCATTTTCGGATGTGTTAAGCACTCTGACTGGTATTAATGTTGCACCTTCTCCCTTCACTAAAGTCTTGCCAACAAGGATGCTCGATGTAACTTTTGTGGGGTTAGGCTCCATCAGATAGAATCGGCAGGTCCCGATGTCATCAGTAAGCTTTGTCCATATTAGTGTCACGGAGCACGGCGAAAGAGTAATATTTTCGCAGACCATCGTCCTTACTTTTGCAGGATGATCTGCTCCTTCTCCTAGTTTCATAGGAATTTCTATGTTCCCATATTTGAGAATCCACTCTCCGACATCCAGATTTATTTTGTATGTGGTCATGAAGTCTATTCCAAGAATGCATTCATCCGTTATCTCTGAAACCAGGAAAGTGTGAGAAAAGAGTAGCTCACCTAGTTGAACATCTAAAGTTATTTCTTCAAACACCTGTGCTGCTGCTCCAGTTGCTGTTCTTAGTAGATATTTGGTGGTGTTGTGCAGCCATTTGTTCTTAACAAGATCTGCTCTAAAAATTGATCTTGAAGCTCCAGTATCGATAGTGACTGCGCAGTCATTTTTTCCTACATTTCCATATATAACAAGGCTGCTATTATTTCTCTGTAACTGACCTACTTGAATGATGACTTCAGGGCTGTCGATTCCACCAACCAACTTCTGCCCCACAAAGTTGGTTTTTACTAGTTTTCCGACTGCTCAACAGGAGAGCTGATGCGACTAGTCGCTGCTTGATATCTAGTCTCTCCACGAATAGCTTGTTCCCTGGCTCGACATCTTCGGCATTCTTCTTTCCCCTCTTCTTCCGGCAATTCCACTCGGCGACGTTTTCTGCAGTCTCTTTGAAGGTGCCCTGGTCGATTACAATTCCAGCATCGAAGGACATCACGTGAAGGCGTGCTCTGTGATGATTGCACTCTGTTACAAGTACATTCTTCCACTGAAATTTCTCTTACTCGTACTGCACTCCGTGAAGCTTGTCTGGCGGATTCATACGCTAATGCATAGGCTTGTGCTTCTGCTGTTGATTTCTTTCCTGCTAGCCTTAACGCTTGTTGTAAATTTTGATCTGCAATAGCGTTCACAAATGCCTCCGTCGCCACTTCATTGAGAAAATCCGCATTCACGCTGGAGTTTGAAAGATGAGCTAATCTTTCTACATCTGCCTGCAGTTGTTGTAGTGATTCGCCATGTTTTTGAATCCTGTTGCGTAACTGTAGGCGATATACTTGCTGCATGTGTTCATCTCCGTAACGTAATTCTATCGCCTGTACTAATGAAGTGTATTCACGTTGCTTTTCAATCGGTACAGTTTGTAAGAGTTCTGACACAGGACCTCGAAGTGCTAACACCAGAGCTATAGCTTTGTCTGCATTATTCCATCCATTTACCTCTGAAGCTGCCTCAAATTGTCTCTTGAAGATATGCCACGAATTTTGTCCATCAAATATTGGAGGTTTCATTCTACCTGCACCGGATATTTCAGCTGCTACGTTTAGAGGCTGACGATGCTTTAATCTTTCCAGATCTGCTTTAACGTTGTCAAGCTGTTCCGTGACATTTTGTTGTACTCCCGACACTTGTTATCGAACTTCCAACACTTTCTGTTGGATTTCTTCAATCTTCACATTTTGTTCGTCTAATGAACCTTTCAGAAAGTTCTTCTGTTCCTCCAAACAAGTTTCTAGACAATTCTGCAGAGAATTCTTTTGTTCCTCAAAAACATTCTTTTGCTCGTCCAGACGGGTTTCCATAGATTTCTTTTGTTCATCTAAACGGTATTCCAGAGAATTCTTTTGTTCCTCTAGAGAATTCTTTTGTTCCTCAAAAGCATTCTTTTGTTCATCTAAACGGAATTCCAGAGAATTCTTTTGTTCCTCGAGAGAATTCTTTTGTTCTTCATTGGAATTCTTCTGTTCATCAAACGAGCTTCCATAGATTTCTTTTGTTCCTCGAGAGAATTCTTTTGTTCATCAAAACGGGCTTCCATTTTGCTCATTAAAGCACTCAAAAGCTGTTCCATTTTCATTGTAGGCTCTTCTTCAACTTCGGTTTCTTCCAAGTTCTCTTCAAAAACAAATGTTTCAGGATCCTTTCCTTCCTCTATCAAAGCTTGTCTGAGTCGCTCGACTAGCACTTTCTTTGCACCTGTCGTTTGTAATGACCGGCACCCTAGCTCTACTTTTAAATCCGGTGTTCGAAGCTCCTCGACTTTGCGCCCCATTACTTTAGTAATTCACTTATTGTTGAATATAAATTATTTTCCAGATCTACCAAAATTTAACACAATTTCACAAAACTGATCACACTTTGAATTTTTAAGTCAATTGCCACCACTTATTTCGCGAATTTATTTCACTTCTGACGAAGTTGTTATGAAACTATGTCAGAGTGACTGGCTTAGACCTAAAGTCCAGACTGTCAGCATGAGCAGACAGATCACTCGGCGGACAGCGCTGACTGCAGGGCGGCACGCTAGCTCGCCTCGGTTATTGGCGGAGAGTGTGGGGAGGTTCCACGAAAAACCTGCCGCTGCCGCCTGCCATAATCAAAAAAAAATATTCGTGCCTATTTACCAAAACGCCGGCACACATTCAGTCCTGAAGGGTCCCTTACATCACTTAGCTACATCCATTGGGAAGGCGCAGATGTTTGGTGATCTCTGCTTGCCTCAACCACCCAACTGACTCTGAGGGCAGATAATTTTCAGAGTTCCTGTGTTACCCTGAAAAGAGAAGAGTAGCGGACCTGGACGACCTCCACACTAAGAGGGCTCCGGGAGAGTGAAAGGAAAGAAAAAGTTAAGTTGTTAACTCCTATCTTACTTGGTATACGTTTCGAAAATGCAGTCTCGAGAAGGCCTTCTGGAGCGCTATGGCTGTCATGCTGAATTTAAATTAGGCACGAACTCGATCTACTCCCCTTGGATGGGGCTCTTGAAAATCTTAATATTAGCCGGTAAGAAAACTAAAATATGCTTATCTTCATGTATATGCGAGTAACCTACGTACTACTATATGGAAAGAGTTCAATCCCAAGTGTATTTAATACAATCCTACCATTTATCTGACTCTTTTAATAAATTTTTAAATGTAATAAGCGTATCTATACCTAAGTGCATGAATATATAAAAAATATAGAGAAATTAAAAATTCTTACATGATAAAAGTATCTATACTTAATATGCAATCCTGGATGTGAATTTAGTAAGTAATAGAAATTTCAGAAAAAATCATGTGCGATTAGCGCATCTATACTTAAATATACAAATCGAAATGTGAGTATAATAACTACAATAAAGAAATTATCAATAACTATTCACATAAGATATGATTCGCGAGTCGATACTTAAATATGCAACTAAGAATGTGACTTTAGTGAGTAATGTAGAAAAATTATTATTGAAAGTTCATATGTGATTGATGTATATGCACGTAAATGTGCAAATATATGGACGTAAATATAATAATAATATAAAAGAATGATCAACATGCAATTTCAAATAATTTTAACTCATCAGCTGAATGTAGAGGACGAGCATCTTCTCAGCGGGGCTCATACGCCCAACATAAATATATTTAATAAGTAAAAACTTGATAAGTATATGCTTCCTGCATTTCCGTTAATAGTAGCCTTTTCGACAAGCTTGATTTGGATTCCCCTCGATTCTCAACATCTCTAACTTGCATAAGGGAAGTGATCTCAGAGCCTTAGAGATTTTATTTATAGTCCTTGAGGATTCGTAGGATAGTCAGCTGCTGCCGTTTGCTGAAACAGTGTGTACTAGCCACTTGTAGGTGAATTGATTGTACCCTAGTTGAGGTCATATGGTCTTTGTTGTTTCTAATGTACTTGTTTCTCTATACTACGACTAATAAATATATGCACGTATGTCAACTCCAGAAAATTTTTATTTTCGTTTTGTAAAGGCGATTTGTTGTCAAGCGGTTATCCTTACCTCGTGGTCGTCGTGGTGTATGTATAGAGGGTAAAGCTCAACATACTGCACGTGATGGCTCCGTTATACCCCGAATATCGAATATAATGATTAAATAAAATACTCTTATCGTAGCACATACCTAATGTCTATGTAAACCTAATCTTACTGCCTGTAACCAGTGAAGGCTGTTTTCCGACAAAAATCACACTCCAAATTCCACATGAAGGTGATTGGTGTCTGTCTGATGGCAACGTTAATGTGCTCGATTCACCGACATAAAAATTCTCTTTTTCGTTTGAAAAAATGTTCTTCGCTTAAATACCTCTTCCGTTCAATATACTGGACTTTTCTCACTTTTTGTGTTAACTTTTTGTATCTGTTTATTCGTCCACAGCCAGCAGTCTGTTCGCTTCAATCAAGACTCTATTACCGCCAAAAACTCTCCTTGTCGGATGCTTCTTATTCTTTTTGCTATGAAGTGCGTTCAGCTCGTATGGCCCTTCATCCATATAGGACACTGTCTGCACACACCTTATGCTGCTACGGGTCGCGTAGACGTGTACCTAGCTCAGTGTAGCATATCGCTACATGCAATACTCTACGACCATAACAGGGCAGAGTGGTCTAGACCATCCGTGGTTTAGACTAAGCTGAAAAATGGTCCATTGAGCTAGCCTCATCGCTGTGTGCGCCCAATGTGTGGCTCGACCCATAACCTATGAAAGCATTTCTCATTACTCAAGCTAGGTGGCTGCTACGGATTGTCCAAGACAGTGTGATGTACTCGACAGATGACGAATTGAAGGCACATCCCTGAAGTCCAGCCAGTACTTGACCAGACCTTGACATCGTCCTCTGTGTGAGAAGCCAGAGGTGCCTTGACAAGCCAGTAACCTAAAAACTCTAGTCGGACAGTGCCCCTCTGCCTTCCTTCACCGACATGAGCCGAGGGAACCTCGCGGTCAGTAACCCAACCAACTGATCGCCGAGTTTCCCCTGCTCTAATATCTCACTCTGATCTCAGACCGACGCTTGTTCAAGGTTGTGTTTCCGAGGCGTCGTTGGAGTGCCGGTCTTCTTTCTTAAATTTGCAGGCATTAAATAAGTGGAATTTCTACGGCAAACTATCTACCGCAGGGTTGCCATATAGGATAGGTTCTGAAACATTATCAGACTATGGACTGGGGGAAAACAATCTCTATTGTTCAAAAAGTATGCCGGCCGCTAGGCTGGGAATGTCCTAAGCGGCACCTAGGCAGCCTGTAGTTTGCCAGTGAAGCTGGCTGGATACCTTATTAGGGCTACCAGGATTGAAAGTGACAATAGCCGGGTGACGTGTCCGAGAATATGGGTATCACGGCCTGATGTCTTTGGCGTGATAGATTCCTATCCAGTTTAGCACTAGTCTGCTGTTGGAAGTTGCTTTGGGCAAAATTGCGTCTGAATACTGCTTGACCCACTTTGAAATTAACAGGCCTCGCTCTGAGATTATAAGCTTTTGAACCCTGTTCGAACGCGTGGTGTAAGTACTCCTGCACTCTCGCATGGATCAATCTCAATTTATCTTCAGCATCCACCCTCAGAGGCTCATTACGAGTTCCAAGGCTCCTTAACATGGAATAAGAGCTCGCATGCTCAACCATTTGCTGGCCAAAGAGTGTTCGGTAGGGAGAGAAGCCAGTTTCTTGGTGGAAAGAGCTCCTCAAGGAACTAGCTATCTATCTCATCTTCTCATCCCACGTTGTGTGTTCCTTCCGGATGTATGACAATAGAGACCTGTTCACTCGCTCTGAGGCGTTTGCTTGTGGCGAGTAAACTGCCGTTCGCAAGTGCTTCACCCCATACTTATCCAGGAATCTGGCGAACTGAGCCGAGCATAACTGTGTTAGGATTCCTCATATACTTATTCACTTACTCCTAGAGTGTCTCAGAAGAATTTTCCTGGGAACGTCTCAGTCGTTGATTGGTCTGTATGGATTTCTATACAATAGTCCGTCTTGGAGTAGCTAGAATAAGCTTGGCTCCCTTTACAAATAAAACCACTTGGCTTCTGTTGACTCTTCACCACTTAAAACACGACTTTCGACTCGCTTTATTCTAAAAATACAAGTATATTTATACAAAATTGCTCACTTACTTTTCTTAAACTGACATTGGTTACATTTCTTAAATCTATTTCCTGATGGCACTCGCTGCTTCATGTATATACATATGTACATCAGTTTCCACATTTAAACATCTTTGTTCTGCCCAATGAGAACACTCAAAAGAAAATATCAATAATGATGTGGACTGTGAATAAGAACGCCGGGGAATATTTTATAGTCAGTGGTTTATTGGACACACGTAAAACTTATGTACAAAATTACAACTAGAACTAAAATAAACAGAATTCAATTTCACTTCAATTATTTTAACAACGACACTTAAGAACTAAACTTCAATTGATTTAATAAAGTCGTCGCTTACTCACTACACAATAATAATTTTAATTTCAACACAATACTGTCAAAGCTGAGACAACTTTGACCAATGGCATTATATATGTATATATATATAAATACACTGCTCAAAAGTGTATAAGCAAAATTTGGTTTTTCGGTTGGCAATTCCTGGAATTTGGTTTGATTTTGGTTCTGTTTTTTGTTTTTAGTAGATACATCTATTGCGCTATTCTCTTCACCTGCGATTCTGGAATAACGGTAAAACAGGTATTATATAATTATAATGGGACAAAAACCAATTTTTACAATTCAAAGATATTTTACATTTTGCTTATACACTTTTGAGCAGTGTATATTAATCAATATGAACTATAATATATGATTAACCAAAAAGTACTCACCAGTATAAAACTATGGAATCGACTTTATGGCTTTGGTAATTAAATAGTTAGTGATTATCTTGTTCTAGTCGTTCCCCGGAATAAGATACTTTACTTCAGTCGAGACCCAAAGCAAAGGTGTAATTTGGTTAGTAGAATTCTTGTTCTAGTCGTTCCCCGGAACAAGATACTTTACTTCAGTCGAGACTCAAAGCAAAGTTGTATTAGTCGTGTTTATTCTAGTCGGTACCCAGAATAAATATCTTTATCTCAGTCGAGACAGAAGATAACGTTTTGAGATTAGTGAGTGTTATTCTAGTCGCTACCCGGAATAACGATCTTTATCTCAGTCGAGAACCAAGAAAAAGGTTTGAGTTAGTCTGTGTTATTCTAGTCGCTACCCAGAATAACTATCTTTATCTCAGTCGCTACCCAAGATAAAGGTATTAAGTTAAAATTGTTATGTTAGTAGAATTTATTCCACTCGAGACCCAGAATAAATATCTTTATCTCAGTCGGTACCCAAGATAAAGTGGTTGAGTTAGTAAGATTTATTCCAGTCGAGACCCAGAATAAATATCTTTATCTCTGTCCATACCCAAGATAAAGTTGTTCTGCTAGTGGAATTTATTCCAGTCGAGACCCAGAATAAATATCTTTATCTCAGTCGTTACCCAAGATAAAGTTATTATGTTAGTAGAATTTATTCCAGTCGAGACCCAGAATAAATCGCTTTATCTCAGTTGTTACCCAAGATAAAGTTAATTTGTTAATAATTATATTTTATTACACTAGCCAAGTCGAATTCCAAATGATGCGCATTCTATGAAAGCTGGATACTAAAAGAGAGAGACTCAAGTTGGCTTGCGACTTATATTGCCTCTGAATTGCGCACGGCTTCAACAAATTATTTTATATTGCGCATAGTAACCAAAGTACGTTGACCTTAGCAGCTGTGCGTAGGTAGTAACAGAAAAGTCCGTTGACCTTAGCAGCTGTGCGTAGGTCAGAAGAGTGCATTGACCCTAGCAACTGTGCAAAGCAACTGGAATTTTGAGTATTTTTATTACCGTTCCTAATTTTGCCTAGCTAATGTTATTAGGCTTATAATTATACAATAAGTTACCTATTAAAATATTGCTAATTTGCTATTTTAACGATACATTTAAATGTACAGATTACTTAATCTAATTCCACTTGATTCGCGCACTGTTATCGAAGACAAGCTCCTTTCCTCTTATTGGATTGTGTTCCGGCTTTATTTATGTGGAATGTAGCCATTATGTGTTGATTGTTATCTCCATTAAAAACTACCTTATCGACCTGCTTGTAGGTAGGTATATATCGTTTCGTTCCCAACCTATTTTCAATAATTAAAAATACTTGGTGGTTTCCCACAGCTTATGTCAATTCCACTAATTGACAAATACGAATAGACTGCGTTCGCAAAGTACAGTTTAATGAAATCTGTCAATTCCTATAATTGACTTTCGAAAGAAAACTGCAATTACAAACGAGAATCCACGTATGCTGAAAGAAAATATTCTGGTGGAGTACAGCGGTTAAATAAAAAAGGATAATTTGTCACTCTATTATTCACTCAATTATTTATTGCAACAAATAATACTAATGACTAAACAAATATTAATCGTATGAGGAAATTAATTATTTGAACAAATTCTATCAATATGCAAAATTTACTTCCATCAACTTACACGTACAAGCTTAGAAACTTCACTTGGAATTCACTGATTCACTGTATTGTTCTATGTATTTAATAACTAAAAGAAAATTAAATGTAAAAAAGAATTATATTTTACTCGAATTTGTCTCCTTCTTTTCAATAATGACAAATTAGAAAATTATGCTACGTTACAATTTCATATATACATATATATATAGTAAAAACAAAATTTCCTTTCTGGTTCTTAACTAATATATTTACTAGTGGCTGAAAGTAAATAATAATTAGAACTCAAGGTAGATCTAGTTTCTTAATTATTATGTTGTGCAAAACTGACCTAATGGCATATGTTTCACACGATAAATAATTGTTAGAAATTTTGATTTACTTGAGTGAATTAGTTAAATGGCTGAAAGGAAGGGATTAAGAATAAAATATTCAATTGTTCTTGTTAAATTCATACATGTGTGTATAACCAACACCTGGCATGCAAACACAATGAAATTTAACACAAATTGAAGATAAATGATTAATTCACAAAGTTAAACTGAATTTAATTTAAATTTGTTGTTATTAAAATTCAACTAATAAATTCACTTGAAAATTTGTTGCGATTGCTAATTGTCCTTGAAAACAAACTTTAAAGAGTATACTAAAGTTGCTGAAATTTCTATTTCCTTTATTGATGACACTTGAGAAGATTTGCAAATGGTGGGAGGAATGCTACTGCATGTGCTCGCACCTTGACAACTTTGAAAAATATGAGGGCAGAATGAAGAATGAACCCCCTTTTTACAAAGAAATTTGTTCCGATTTCGTATCCATAAAAATGAATTATGCAATTTTTAGGCTTAATTTGACTGCAATATGTGAATTTGTTGTAGTCATTTGATGTCAAATTACAAATTGCATTTTTTGACATCTTTCCCATAGGAATCCTTTTTAATTTCACGTTATTATGATAAGTTTTCCGAATCTGTGCCATAACTTATCGATACGCCATCTTTTAGTTCAATTTACAAAATTCCTCTCCGAATTCATTTTCGTTCATCTTTATTTGTGTCCCTTTCACAACTTTGTGTCTCTTTCGCACTTATTGGTGCAAAGGGAAATTTATAAAATCGCGAATTACCCGTAATTCGTGAAAAAATATCGCGACGCGAACGCGCCCATTGTGTTCGCCATCAAATTTCTCCCTGACGTGACAGTTTAAACGTCGCGGGAACTCAAAGTTCGATGGGTAATTTTATCCGTGAAATGTCACCGCGCGCGAGTTTGTTTTTTTATTGAATTTGTGGTGAATTGTGTTTCTTGTGCTGATTGAAGGTATTCAACGTGGGATGTATACGTTTTTTTTATAATCCCCTTTCGTGTAATCACGCAAAAATTACAACTTTCCCCATCCTGTGTATATACCTGTCAAGGTGAGTTTATTTTACAAAATTCTCATCTTAGGTATTCACAGATGTGTTGAAAAGTTAATTTTGTGTTTTTACTACATACGTATTTTATGTTTTAAGTGTTTTCTGCTGAGAAAACATAAAATATATATCTTTAAAAATTTTTATTGTTTATATGCATTATGTGGTGGCTTACCTACCACCATTCAAATGGAATGTTGTTGTGGTTTTGTATGTTTAAATTTATTCAATAACATAGTTTTCTTGTTCTTTTTAATTCTTTATTTTGCTTTAATTCAATTTTTTTAATTCATTTTTGTTTATTTCAGGTCGTCGCGGGACAATTGCATCTGTGTAGTCTCCAGATGCTGGTAAGATTTTTTTATTTTATTTTATTTAATCCAGTTTCTCTTTTTCTTTTAGGTTAGTCGAACACTTGGAATTAGAATCTTTTAAACTATTTCACTTTCAGGTGGCTATTTAATGTTGGTTTGAACATACTGCCCCCTGTTGAAAGGTTGAATTTATTTATAAATTAATTTTAAAATGATGATGTTATGGTAGTTCAGAAGAAGAGTGACTAGCTTTGGGACGTGAAGTCCAGACTGCCAGCATGAGCTGACAGATCACTCGGTGAACAGCGTTGATACAGGGCGGCATGCTAGCACCTCGGCTATGTGGCGGAAAGTGTGGGGGGGTTCCCAACAAAAACCTGTCGCTGTCACCAATCATAGTACAAAAAAAATTCCTCATGCCTACATACAAAAACCTGGCACTCACTCAGTCCTGAAGGGACCTTTACGTCACTTACCTACATTCCAATGAAGGCGCAGATGGTCTGCCTTCCTTCCCAAGTCCCATCCTCCCATTAACTTTGGGTGGCACAATTGTCCAAAGTCCCTTAGTTGACCTGTAAAGAGAGAGAGGGAGACTAGGCGAACCTAGCTGACCTTCATACTAGACGAGAGAGGGCGCCGAGAACGTGAAAGGAGAAATAAAAGCTCTCAGTACTTCATTTTGACGTTATAATTCAAACACGTAATTTTAAAGGTTACACCGGAGCATGTACTTATTGTAAATGCCTAGACCTAAGTTAATTCTAATGAAGGTAATATAAATTGTATATATATATATATAGTTTAATAATTAAAGAAAATCAATACTAAAAGTGTGTTTGACATGATGAAATTCGCAGAAGAAAAATAATGTACAAAAACGAATAGGTAAATCCAGGTAAATGCTATTTTAATAAAAAGTTCGATAATCACGATTGAAACGTACTAAGCCGTTGATCTATTATGTGGAACCCTGATATCGCGATCTATTTGCTGAAAGTTTCAATTTGATTCCCTCTGTTTTCTTTTAATTGTTTTTTTGTTTTTTTTTTTTTATTTGATCTTTTGTGTGAAGTTATTTTATATTTGAAATATACTTTAGTGTACTTTTTGACTTAGAGTTGGTGAGAGAGCTTTAGGTCTTGGTATTAGTTACATTAATTCGTAACCATGGTAATGTTTATTTTCAGGCCTCCAATGTTTTTCATGTTAAAGTTTATTAGTTTGATTTTATTTGTAGTTCCTTTTTAGTTTTCAGGTATACGTGTAAGAAGGTTACTATACATCATCGAACTTATTATAAGACCGCTCTAATGCTAATGCATCTTGTCTTAATCTTTATCCTAAAGGTTTTGTTTTTCTTTTACATATCTATTAATATATCACTAATACAATGGTAATTGAAAAGGCCAAACAAAGAGAACGCTTACGCTAAATGGGAAATGTACAAACTGGTAGTCGTTGGAGTACTCGACAAAATATAATCGGTATTACTATAAAGCGTCACTCAGTCAATAATCTGGCAATGCAACTAACTAAGAAAAATGGAACATGTGAGCACAAGTAAATAATTGCTTAACTGATCGAAGACAACAACGATCTCTTAACCCATTCAATAAGACTAGTAAGGACCTGCGGAGTAATATTCAAAGAAAATAAATGTATCCGCTTCACTATGTGTATGAATATCAGGTTTGGAAATTTAACTCGAAAAATTTTTAATTAAAAGGACTAGAGCTTTGGAAAATTTCAATTTTGTATTTCTATGTAGACTCTAGGAGCAGTGGAGCTTTGTGGGGGGGGGGGGGGGCGAACTAATTGTACGTGAGGTACCAACACTAGTTTCCCTGATTTACTTCACTACTGAGATGTGACAATTATAGACATTCTCCTAATATAAATTCTTTCTTAAGACTAAATCTAAGTTTTTAATAAGTTTTCTTGACTACATGTGACGTGTAATCTATGTCCATACATTCTCCGTTCTCTCAGATATAGGCCATCAGGTCAACACCTAGTTGCTTACATGTATCTCCCTAATATTAATGTTTTAATGCCGAATATTTCTCAAATTATTTGAATCGTAAAGGAAGGTTATGAGTCTCGCCGCACTATGGAACAATCTCTTGTCTAATTTCTATTCTGCCATTGTACTGTGTAACCTGGGTTCTCATCCATTGGCAGTAATTTGTTAAAAAGTTGCTATTTTCATGCTTAAGTATATTGTCATTAATAAACATAACTTACGATATTGCTTCATATTTTATAAAATAGGTAATTTTACCGCTCAGGGAGTATCGCCTAGCATGAACACAACGTTTCCTTTGTTAGCTATTCGATTAGCGGCACCACGGAGTGTTGACAGATGTTTGGATTCCGACAGAGATACATCTGATGGTTTGCCTTTCGGATCTGTGTATACTGGAACATAATCCAATGACGGCCGCTCCACTGATTCAGATCTTACAGTAGTAGCTGGTATTATTGTATTCGATGTCGGGGAACTTGCCAAATTTAGTTGATCAGGTGGCAGATACCAGTAATTCCCTTGGATGAATCTTAATACGTTTATAGCTGTAGCAGTCGCCCTGGTTTTATGGGAAAATATACTAAAGTTGTGCGCTTGAGACTTAGTTCTCGCAATTCCCCAACTACGGCGTGTAAGCGACAACTTTGCTGCTGCTGCTGGGATTTTTGACGGGTTTTCTTGAATTTTCTCCTGATAATAGGGAGAATATATTTATTAAATGAAAGTAGGAGAATAATAGTGATAAAAAAGGAATTTAAACTTACGTGCGGGGTTAATTCCTTACTCGATGTCTTCGGAACTTTTTTCATTTCACTTTCTCGCATCCGTACTGTGTGCGAATTTTACAAGATAGCGAATATCTTCTTCTTCTTTTCTGTCTGCTGTCAATATGGCACCTGAGCGTAAGGAAATGCATTTCTCTCGGTAGGGTGCGTTCAGTTTGCGGTTTACTTTAAGGCCGGCATACATGCATCAGTATTTCAATGTAGCATATTGCTATATGCAATACGCTACGATCATAACAATGCAGAGTGGTCTACACCACCCGTGGTTCAGACGACGCTGAAAAATGGTGGACTGAGATAGCCGGTCTTAAACATAGGCCTCATCACTGCGGGCGCCCAATGTGCTATATTCGACCGATGACACATCGAGGACACATCGAGGACACATCCCTGAAGTCTCGTCAGTCTTCGACTAGACCTCGACGTCCCTCTCTGTGCGGGAAGCCAAAGCCACATCGGCTGCTAACCCAATATCTCGCTCTGATCTCAGACCGCGATTGTTCAAGGGTGTGCCTCGAAGGCGTCGTTGAAGTACTGACATGCTGACTGCCAAATATGGGAATGGATTCCAACAGGTATATCACCCACCATTGACGGGGCAATAGGAGGGCTTCGCGAAATCCTATAGTTTACCAGTGAAGCTGGCTGGATGCCTTCTTAGGGCTACCAAGAATAAACGTGACAATAGATAGATGAGACTTTGAGACTGGATATCACTGCCTGATGTCTTTGGCGTAATAGACTCCTAACAGTTTCCCCTGCAGATCTTCAAACTCGTATAGGCAGTTTCCTTTCTTGGCTCGAACCCGACATTTGACAAATTTTCGTCCCAGTTTAGCACTAGTCTGCTGTTGGAAATTGCTTTGGGCAAAATTTCGTTTAAATACCTCTTGACCAACTATGAATTCGACAGGTTTTGCCCTGAGATTGTAGGTACGTGAACCCTGTTCGAATGCATGCTGTAAATTTTCCTGCACTCTCGCATGGATCAATCTCATCTTGTCTTCTGCACCTACTCTCAATGGCTCACTAAGAGTTCCGAGACTCCTCAAGATGGAATAGGAGCTGCCATGTTCTATCATTTGCTGACCGAATAGTATTCGATAGGGAGAGAAACCAGTAGCTTGATGGAAATAGCTCCTGAGGGAACTAGCTATTTGGCTTAGTTTCTCATCCCATCTCGTGTGTTCCTTCTTGATATATGCTCTAATCCCCGACAATAGAGACCGGTTTCCTCGCTCTGAGCCGTTTGCTTGCGGCGAGTAAACTGCCGTAGCATGTGCTCCACCCCATACTTTTCCAGTAATCTGGTGAACCGAGTCGAGCAAAACTGGACTGTATTGTCCGAGACAATCATTTCCGGGACTCCGAACACATGGAACACTTCAGTCTCAATGAATTGGTACACATTGGGTGAAGACGCTTTTCTCATAGGCTTGAGAATCGGAAATTTTGAAAGGTGGTCAAGAACTATCAGAATGCAGACGTTTCCTTTTACTGACCGAGGATATGGACCTAGGAAATCGATGTACAGCTTCTGCCATGGTCGTTCTGTCACAGACTGGACTCTCATAGGTGGTCGTAAAATAGTATTGGGAGCTTGCGTTTCCTTACACACGTCACAGGTGCCTACGTTATTTCTGACATCAACTGTCATTCGTGGCCAGTACAGAAGTCTTCGCAGACGTTCCAGTGTTTTCCCTATACCTCCGTGTGAAGCTAGTGGAATCCAAAGCTTCCAAGCGTCTTCTTCCTGAATAGGATCGCCTGTTCTCGGACCAGTCTGGATATAAACGAAGTCATCCCTGACGCAAAGATCTGGTAGTTTGCCAGAAGTCGTTTTAACCTTATGCCTCAGCTCCTCATATTCCAACGAGTTGAAATATGGCGAACTAACGTCAACTTCCGGGCCAGGATCTTCGTTTTTGTTCAGGCTGTCACAATGAATGCGTGACAGCGCATCAGGGACGACGTTCAGGCTTCCTTTTCTGTTCTCAATAGTGAAGCCCTGAAGCTTCAGACTCCACCGTGCAAGTCTACCGCTGAGGTCCTTTTGAGACATCAGTCATTTCAAGCTCGCATGATCCGTCACTATCCTAAACTTCATAAGTTCTATGAAGGGTTTATGTAGATCAAGAGACGTCTGGGCTTCTGGAGTCCATTTGAACTGACTGGGGTTTTTCAAGGTGGCTGTAATGGAGGCAGTTAAATCAGCACAGTTCGGAATAAACCGTCTGTACCTTCCCGCCATACCTAGTAGGCGTCGAGCCTGCCGCACAGTTTTAGGTGGCGGATAGTCAACTATGGCTGAAATTTTCTCAAGGTCAGTTCGCATATCTCCCCTTCCGACAATGAATCCCAAGTATTTGGTCTCTTTGATAAAAAACTTACTCTTCTCGACATTGATAGTGAGGCCAGCTTTCCTCAAACAATCCGCTAGACGGGCTAGCAGTGTAAGATGAGTGTCGAAGTCTGATGACAAAATTAATAAATCGTCTAGATAGACGAGAACGTTCTCACGAAGATCGAAAGGAATGACTTTATCCATGAGGCGGCACATAGTTTGTGGAGCGTTGCATAGGCCGAATGGCATCACTGTGTACTGATAGAGAGGATGACCAGGTACTTTGAAAGCGGTCTTTTCTCTGGAATCAGCGTCCAGTGGGATCTGCCAGAATACGTCTTTCAGGTCCAGGCTCGTTATGTAGTTTGCCGGAGGAAGTCGACTCAAAAGTGCGTCTATCTGCGGAAGCGGATAGGCATCCTTCTTCGTAACAGTTGAGTTGACCTTCCTGCCGGACTTTTCGAGGCTTCCTCACCAGAACAACTGGAGAGCTCCAGGACTCTGGCTCTCCTCTATCACACCCAGCGAAAGCATTCGCTCTAATTCAGCATCCATCAAACTTTGTACTGCCGGCGAAATCGGATAAAAACGCTGTTTTATCGGGACGGCGTCATTCGTTTCAATCTTGTGAGTGACCAACGATGTTTTCCCAAGGCCTAAAGAGGCGAAAGAGGGGAAAAGCTGTTTTGTGGCTTCTAAGCGTTATTGATCGAGGCTAGAAAGAATATGGCAGACGGTGTCAAAGGTAGCTATTACACTTGGATTCACTTCGGCGACTATACCCAGGACATCTGGAGCCAACCTAAATAGACGCCAGAAGTCTATTCCCAGATATAGTGTCTGTGTGAGCCCAGAAACCACGTAAAACGCACGTTTTGTGTCTTATCACGGAAAATGACATCAAAGTTCACATGACCATGCGCAGTCGTAATGGCACCATTTGCTACTTGAACCTGTGTCCGGTACTTCTTCCATTCGACATCTGCTCCTGCAAGCTTCTCTAGAGCTCCCTGACCTAGAATACTGACATTTGCACCACTATCAAGTAATCCAGTCTCAGTTCGCCCGAGCAGCTTTACTTCGGCGTACGGTCGAATGTCGTCTGGCATCTACACGGAAATCTGTGCCAATTTTCTTCTTTCCAGCATATCCGTCGGCACTATTCCCGCCAACGAACGGTAGATTTTGTCATATCCCAGTCAGGAAACATTATTTCGGCTAACTCCGCCACCGAGGAGAAGATTCGGTCTCTTGCTGCGTTGTATTTCTGCAGCCGCGTATGATACGGCATCAGCGGATGTAAAACAGGCTCACGCCAACTCGTCATAACAGAGCTTGGTGGCCGTTTTAGTACAGAAATGACATGAGGGAAAACCTCCTACTCAATAACTATGTCAGCTAAAAGTGCTGTCGGTCTTATCGGGACATCGAAAATTAAAGACTCTTCCAAAGAAGTGTCTAATAATGTCATGGGCTACCCAGAAGTGGAAATGGGTGCTTGAAGATCTGCGGAGAAGTCTATCAGATTCTCCGTCTCCCTCAATGAAATGTTCGTACTATCAGGTGTTTTACTGATCTCATCAGAATCACTGAATGATATCAGTGGACAATTCTGGGATTCATCATTGTGGTCTGCTAATGGAACGGACCTTCCTCCTTGTTCGATGCATTGATTGCTCGAGGTGTCGACATTGGTAGGAAAGAGGTGGTGGTATTCCCGACCCGTCTGAAGTTTTTCTGTTGACATTGACTGCAATCTGGTTTGAAGGTGTTCTTGCGTCCACATCCATAGCAAAACACAACTTGTCGTTCCTGCCGGCAGTCTTGGTAAAAGTGACCGGGTTGGTCACAGTTCCAGCAGGTTACATTTTTAGGGGTTGAAATGGCAGATAGTAAAGCTTCCTCACAGCGTTCAGATTACATGTTCAATACAGCCTCCGTCGAATGATATCCATCCACCTCACTGACTCTTTGTACGCGATAAGCGTTCCAGCTACTTGCCGTCGCGATGCGCTGCTGCGTAGCTTGGATACGCGTAACAAGCGATCTCAGCTATCCTATCGTTTCAGTGCGATGTAAACATATTTTTTCCTGAATCTCCAGTAAGAGATTCGACTTGACAATCTCCAGAATTTCTTGGTCTGGTATAGAGTTCTATAGCTGATCGCGTAGCAACCCTAAATGATGGTGATACATAGCGGACAATTCACCAGGATTTCGCTTTCTGGACATCAGTTGAAATCTAATTTTTAGATCGTCCTTGGGCGTTCCCCATTCAGTGTACAATCCCGTCTTGATGACTTCCCAAGTCGGAAATGGATTATGCCGTAATAGCGACCAGTACCAGCCCTTCGCTGATCCTATCCTCCATTTGCAGGGACACGAATTGATGGTGGAGGGGGTTTTGAGGTGGTTGAGGTGGTATAAAGTTCGGTCTGGGCTGAGTGGTAGGCTGACCAAAAGGCTGACCAAAAGGCTGACCAAAAGGCTGACCAAAAGGCTCACCAAAAGGTGGTGATGGTCTTGGAAACGATTGCCTGCTCCGATTGGGGAAATCGTTCGATGGCCTCTGATTGCTCCTAGACGAAGGAGGTCGTGCGAAATCCACTGGCGGCATTGCTGCCACTACTTGTTGTCGGATACTATCTCCTATCTTAAACCGCAAAACATTTAAGTCCTGGTTGAGACCTTTGTTTATCAGGTCCTCCATTCTTATGCTCAAGCCTGCTATCAGCGCATCAGTAGCAGCTGAAGTGTTGCGGTCTTGAGCTGTACGCCTCGGACTGTCTTTTCTAGTACCCGGGTTCAAAAAGGTCCTTGAATGTTTAGTGAGATGTGTTATTGCTGGCTTGAAGTGGATACTTTAAGCGTCAGTGTATTCATTCTTCTTAATAGCCAACCCATTTAACTGATCTGCACTAATGTTGTCTTGAATGGAATACTTGGTGTGTCGGAGTATTCCTTCTTCTTGAAATGCGGTCAATTTAGGTGGTATGCACCAATGCTGACTCGCGATGAAGACTAACATGCGTTCTTCTCAATATGCCGGTCTCATAGGGTGAAGAGAAACAGTGTATATTGAGGAACGCCGAGAAATTATATTTACAGGACTTCGTGGCTGTGGTGTCAGCAACTGCTCCGTGGATTATCAGTAGTGTCGACCCTCAACGTTGGACAAACTGTCCCAATGACAATTTGGCCACAGGATCTTGAACGTGGTCGATTATAACTGCAGCTTACGGCCTTCTGCGCTGTCTTGGCTAAGCAACAAATGGTATTGCCAGTCACAGTGCTAAACTCATTTAGAAGAAGCTGGGGCTGCGCACTCATTCAACTTCTGTGCCGAAGTTGGAATAACAACTGATGGATCTAGACTTCGTTCTCTGTAACAAAAGTCTTTAAGTTAATATAGCGTAAAGGAAAGAGCCTCATCTAATTTGCTATACGCTGATCCTTTATTAATCGGACTTAATATTTTAATATTTCTTTCTTAGGTGTCCTACTCGGTTGACATGAACAATTACAAGACTTAAAGATAATTTTTGTTTTATACAAATCACAGCAAGAGCCTACCTAGCTGAGACCTTTTTTTGCGTTCAACAAAGTGTTCTGGGTGTAAAATTTTGGAATCAATTTTTGACTAGATTTCAAAGTAGTTAATCAAGCGTTCGGAAATGTGCGACATGGTAAAGACGCGTCGCCACATATACTCCCCTGCCAGCAAAACCTTAGTTTTGCGTTATCTGAAACGATGTGGTGGTCTTGTGGTTCGTCCAGTTCGCGTTGTTCGTACAGGCATGCTTGTTGAACCATCAGACGCGAATCTAACACGACTCGCCGCTGCGCCCGACGAAGACGTCAACTCGGCGTGTAATGATGTGGGTACATTGAAGTCTTCCAACACTGGTCGGAAATGTTCTTCAATGTGTACCTGGTGTACCAGAGAACTTTCAGACGCTGGCTGAACAGACTCGTCGGTCGGCAGAGTGTTTTGTGTTGTGCCGGAGCTTGATGAGCGAACCTGGCTTTCGTCGGTCATTTCAAGAGTTGAAAAGCAGGGTTTCAGACGGTCGATAGAAGCGTTAACTTCCCTATTTTTGACTCTGAGTGTAAAGAAGTGCTTCGAGCGTTTAATGATTTTAAAAGGACCTTCGTAGGGTGGTTGAAGCGCTGACCGTAAAGCATCCGTTCTTAGGAACACGTGTGAGCATTTAGCCAAATCTTTAAATATGAAAGTAGTTTGCCGAGAGTGATCTGATGCCGGAATGGGTCTGATGTCAGAGAAAATATTACTTAGTGACACAACGAATTGATTTTGCGGCTGATACCGGGAATTTAGCAGAAAATCACCAGGAATGCGTAAACCCTCGCCGTACACAAGCTCCGCAGGGGTAGCGACAAATTCCTCCCTAAAAGCAGTTTGTAAGCCTAATAATACGAAGGGTAAGGTTTTTGTCCAGGACTTCTCCTGGTATGCCATTAGACAGGCTTTAAATGTCCGATGCCATCGTTCTAGGAATCCATTAGACTGAGGGTGGTAGGCAGTGGTGCGGTTGCGATGGAAACCTAATAATTTGGAGAGTTCGGTGAATAAGGAGGATTCAAATTGTGCGCCTTGATCAGTTATAATGGTCCTAGGGACACGAAAGCGAGCTATCCACACTTGGCAGAGTGCGGTCGCGACTGTTTCGGCACTAATGTCGACTAGAGGGATGGCTTCTGGCCATCGCGTAAACCTATCGATAATTGTAAGGCAATATCTAAAATTTTGGGAAGGGGGCAGAGGACCAACGATGTCTATGTGGATGGTTTGAAAACGCCCGGAGCACTCGTAAAATGTGCCTCGGGTATTTTTGCAGTGCCTAGATACTTTACTCTGCTGGCAAGCTAAACAGGACCGCGCCCAGGAGTTAATATCCTTGTTCATGGAAGGCCAGAAGTACCTAGACGTGACCATTTTATTGGTTGTGCGAATGCTCGGGTGAGACAAATTGTGTGTGGTTCAGAACACTTGAGTTCTGAAAGCCGTGGGAATGAATGGTCGTACTTTTGATTCCGAAATTTCACAGTATAATTCTGAGTTTGAGCCGAAAATCGGGGAATTTTTCGAATTTATATCGGGAATTTTGGAGAAGCTGCTGAAATTCTGTATCTTGCGTTTGGTTTTCAGCCATAGCTTCGAAATTGATTGCACTATGAAGTTGGATTTCATCGACTCTTGACAAAGCATCAGCAACGATATTTTCCTTACCTGGCACATGCCTGATATCAGTAGTGAATTGCCCTACGTAGTCCAGATGACGTAATTGTCGTGGAGAAGCCTTCTCGGAATTTTGCAGAAAAGCGTATTGCAAAGGTTTATGGTCAGTGTAAAGTGTGAAGGTACGACCCTCAAGTAAATACTTAAAATACTTAATACCTTTGTATGCCGCCAGCAATTCTCTAGCGGTTGCCAGCCATCGTCAACTTTTTGTTGTATTGCCGCACCGATGGCAGTGTCTGACGCGTCTACCCATAGCGATAGTTCAGCGGTAGCGATGGGGAAGGTGAGAAGAGTTGTTTGTGCTAATTGCGTTTTAGCGAATTCAAAGGATTGAACTGCCTCGCTAGACCATTCAATGCGCTTAGCGCCGTCCTTTTTTGAGCCGGAGAGGTAGCTGTTTAACTTAGCATGATGTGCTGCAGCGTGTGGCAAGAAACGCCGGTAGAAGTTTATCATGCCGAGAAAGCGCCGTAATTGCTTCACAGTATCCGGAATTTTGAATTTTGCGATTGCCTCCACGCGATCTGGAGCTGGTTTGATGCCTTGTGGGGTGATTAAATGTCCTAAAAATTTTACCTGTGGTTGAAAGAAGACACATTTTTCGACATTCAAAATCAGACCGTACTCCTGAAGGCGTTTGAAAACCTGCTCGATGTGCAAATTATGTTCGACTTTAGATTTAGAAGCTATTAGTATATCATCCAGATATACAAAACAGAATGAGAACTCTTGCAAGACCGTGTGAATAAATCTCTGGAAAGATTGTGCAGAGTTGTACAGACCAAATGTCATGCGGGTGAACTCGAAAAGTCCAAAAGGTGTGCATATTGCCGTTTTTGGGATATCCTCCGGTTCGATTGGAATTTGGTGGTATGCTTTTGCTAAGTCAAGAGTTGTAAAATGTGTACAATTTTCTAAATTGTAGACGAAATCGTGTATTAATGGTACTGGGTAACGGTCGGGTACTGTACTGGAGTTTAGCCTTCTGTAGTCCCCGCATGGGCTCCACTCACCATTTTTCTTCTGAACTAAGTGTAGTGGTGATGACCAAGGACTGTTTGAGGGGCGATAGATTCCCTGTTTCAACAGGAACTCGAATTCCTTTTTGGCCACTGGCAATTTTTCAGCTGAAAGACGCCGAACTTTAGAAGAGATGGGAGCGCCTTTAGTGATTATACAATGGGTAACGGTGTGCGCTACCTGTTTAATGAATCCAGCTTCGACGGTGATGGTGTGGTATTTTTTTAGAAGCTCCTGAACTGCTGGATCGATTGAAGAACTGATGAGTACAGACAGACCAGAATTTTGGCATTTGGTACGTTGAGCAGATGCTGCTAAAGAAGTGAGTGGGTCTATAAGAGACTTCTTTTTTATATCTACTAAGAGACCATAGTGGCATAGAAAATCTGCGCCCAGTATGGGTCTAGGGATATCCGCTATAACGAACTGCCAACGTTAGCAATTTTCTGCCAAACGTGCTGATAGGCGAGGAATTTGCCGCTACCAACTGCAAATTAGAATTTGGACAACGTTGATAAGGTGTTTTTGGAATGACGGAAACGTCCGCCCCTGTGTCTATCAGGAAACTTCTTTTCGAAGACCTGTCATAAATATATAAACGGCTTTTTTGGATGCCATCTCCACCCGTCGTTAATGGCGGAGGACATATTAGTTTGGGCCTTCGTTACAGGCAATAACACCTTGCGGTGTTGAACTTAGCTTGCTTCCTTTAAATTTGCAAGGAGCGATGCATTTTCTTGCGCTGGTCCCGAATTTACGATGGTACCAGCAAAAATTTTGATTTGGATTATCTAAAGAATGTCGAGAGGATGATCGATGCTTAGACACACTCCCTCGAGTGGTTTGTCTATCTGGGTTGCGTCGCGTAAGGAACTTGTCGAACATGCTGGTAATATTATTTAATCTCCCTTCTAATTCAGTCAGAGTCGTATGGGAACTGTCTGATGAAGAAGCTATTGAGAATACCTCCGATTTTGGGCTCACCTCAGATATTTTGTCTGCGCATGCTGCTAACACTTCGAGTGTTCCTGGGTTGCAGGCTAGAATCGCCTGCATACTTGCCGGTAATCGTTGAAGCCAAAGCGACTTCAGGATCGCCTCGTTGAGTTGCCCGTTACTGAGAGCTCGCATTTCACGAAGTAGTTGTGAAGGCTGTGAGTCGCCTAGTGTCAGTTCAGTAAGAAGCTGCTTAAGCTTCTGATTTGTGCTTCCAGAGAGTCTGGAAATTAAGGTCTCTTTGACTAAATAGTATTTGTCTCTTGCTGGCGGAGTACGAAGGATGTCACTCACCAACCGAGCGACGTTCGCGTCGAGCGCCCCAACGACGTGGTAGAATTTCGTCGTGTCCTGATTAATCCCCGCCAAGTTGAACTGTGACTCTAGCTGGAGAAACCACAGATCAGGATTATTTTTCCAGAAGGGAGTTGTCTTCACAGACACTGCAAACAACGTAGCTTGTCGCGCTGTTTCCGCTGGCAAGGAAGCATTAGTTTCGTTCAGACCACTGCTGTTGGCAGAGTCCATGCCGACATTTGAATCTTCTGTTGGCTCGGTCATTTCCCAACGTAGGTTGAGCAGAACAAAATAAGTCGAACTACTTGATTTATGTAGACTTTGTGAAACAACGAAATTTCATGAACCAAAAAGAATAGACGAAGTTCGTGGAAAAGCTAAATGAATCGCCTACGTGCGAGAAAATTTATGAAACAATGCAGAAATGCAGTAAGACGTTATCAAAACAAAAACAACGAAGTGCGAAAAGTTTTGACTAATTTACCAGAACATGGTGTCGAACGCAGAAAGTTTACACAAATCTCTTAGGATATAACAGTAGATGTGACAATTTTTTTTACTGAATCATAAAGGTTGCCAATATCGAAAATTGCAAGTGTAGAAAATTGTTGAAACAGTCAAAGTGGAAATATTATAAATTCTCAATATCGTAAATTGTAATTATGGTAAATCGTGAATATTGTAAAAATGCACATATTATAAAGTGTAAATATAATAGATATTTTAAATTGTAAAGGTAAATGACGGAGAAAAGATAAAAACGAAACAAACTATTATAACCTTAAGTTATCTAACCTTTAAATTACCAATTTCTTGTAGTGATGGAGGCTGCGGTTTTCAGTCGGGGTCACCAAATTTAGTGAGATGTGTTATTGCTGGCTTGAAGTGGATACTTTAAGCGTCAGTGTATTCATTCTTCTTAATAGCCAACCCATTTAACTGATCTGCACTAATGTTGTCTTGAATGGAATACTTGGTGGGTCGGAGTATTCCTTCTTCTTGAAATGCGGTCAATTTAGGTGGTATGCACCAACGCTGACTCGCGATGAAGACTAACATGCGTTCTTCTCAATATGCCGGTCTCATAGGGTGAAGAGAAACAGTGTATATTGAGGAACGTCGAGAAATTATATTTACAGGACTTCGTGGCTGTGGTGTCAGCAACTGCTCCGTGGATTATCAGTAGTGTCGACCCTCAACGTTGGACAAACTGTCCCAATGACAATTTGGCCACAGGATCTTGAACGTGGTCGATTATAACTGCAGCTTACGGCCTTCTGCGCTGTCTTGGCTAAGCAACAAATGGTATTGCCAGTCACAGTGCTGAACTCATTTAGAAGAAGCTGGGGCTGCGCACTCATTCAACTTCTGTGCCGAAGTTGGAATAACAACTGATGGATCTAGACTTCGTTCTCTGTAACAAAAGTCTTTAAGTTAATATGGCGTAAAGGAAAGAGCCTCATCCAATTTGCTATACGCTGATCCTTTATTAATCGGACTTAATATTTTAATATTTCTTTCTTAGGTGTCCTACTCGGTTGACATGAACAATTACAAGACTTAAAGATAATTTTTGTTTTATACAAATCACAGCAAGAGCCTACCTAGCTGAGACCTTTTTTTGCGTTCAACAAAGTGTTCTGGGTGTAAAATTTTGGAATCAATTTTTGACTAGGTTTCAAAGTAGCTAATCAAGCGTTCGGAAATGTGCGACCTGGTAAAGACGCGTCGCCACAAATGCACGTCAGGCATTCCCGGAGACAAGGATCGTCGATTCGAAGGTGATAAATCAAAGTTAGGCAGTTCAAAGGTCGGCAATGAGTCGCACCTGGCCGGCTTCATCTTTTTCGGTTTTTTTTGGTAACGCCCCAGTATAACCCGTGAGGTCCTGCGGTGTAAGGCGACGTCTACAGTTAGGACAACTGGAATGCTCGCCTAACCAGGTCTGGATACATGCTTCATGAAAGACATGTCCACACGTGGTCATGACTGGTTTCTGTTCAGCTGACCAACTTATGTCTCTACAGATCGTGCATGGCTCACGCAACATAGTCACACCGTTCTGCCTAGGAGGTGGTGTCCTCTGTGTAGCCATTATGCATTTAGACGTAAATCAAGAAAAAAAAATTCAAATCAGGGTTTGAAATAGTTATCCCAAAAAAATTCAAGAAATTTGAAAGTTCGGAAGAGACCCGCTCTTCACAATGTGATGATTAAAAACAACCAAGGACTTGAAAAGTTAATCAAGGCTTCTCAAATTGAGACAATGTAAATACTGATTACAAAAATCCAAAGTTCGGAAGCAATAGCAACTTTTCGAAAGAAATTTTCTTCTAAGAGTTCAGGAAAAGCGAAAATCCAAAGAGATTACGAAAATCAAATCAAGCGTTGCAAAAAAAGTTTAAAAAAAAATCATACAATTTCTCCTTCACTTCCCGAAGCTAACTCCCACCATAAGAAGTCTTCAGGTCGCTCTCTCTCTTTAAAGGTCAGAAACAGGATACAGGCAAGTGACGTGAGTAGTGCATGAAAATTTGGTTGGGTTCTCACAGAACTCTGGGAAAGGTCAAGTTGGATGTGTCAAAGGCTGAGAATGCTACTGGAGATTCTTTAGCCAGGCAGTTAGCAGTATGCCAACTCCTGATTACTGAGGATCTCCAGCATCACTTCCATCCTCCGAGAACTCTTACTCTCCTATTCACCGCATCATCATGTCCGGCTAGTCCGCCAACCGGGCAGAGTTATGAACCTGGTCAACCATTTAGCTGGAAGCCAAAAAGTCGTCTCACAGACTCATACTCTGTCCAGCGAGCCGGCCAACAGAACAGTTGTCCGTGAGAACACAATCAAGAAAATTTTTTTGTGGAGCCACCTACCATTTCCATGGCAGAAGGCCAGCGGGAAAGATCAAATTCAAAAACATTTCAAAAACTTAAAAAAAAAAAAACAATCAACAAACTGTTCAGGCTTGAGGCTTGACCAAAGTCAAACCTAAAGCTGAACTTCAACTTTCAAAAAAAAAATTCAGAAAAACTTTACTTTACTTTAATCAAAAACATTCAAAAACTTTCAAAAACTTTACAACGTTACGTTACTCTACAAAAATCAACTAATACAAACAATTAAACTCCGGTCTGCATATAGCTTCCACTGATTATGCGCTTACCGAGTCAGGCTATTTAGCTGACAACTAAATGCCCATCTCTCGAAGTAATCACAATCCTCAGTAAAAGTCATACTTTGACCACCGAAGTCTAATTGAGGTGGCCCCACGTTGGGCGCCATTTCTGTTATGGTAGTTTAAAAGAAGAGTGACTAGCTTTGGGACGTGAAGTTCAGACTGCCAGCATGAGCTGACAGATCGCTCGGTTAACAGCGTTGATACAGGGCGGCATGCTAGCACCTCGGCTATGTGGCGGAGAGTGTGGGGGGGTTCCCAACAAAAACCTGCCGCTGTCATCAACCATAGTACAAAAAAAAAAATCCTCATGCCTACATACAAAAACCTGGCACTCACTCAGTCCTGAAGGGACCTTTACGTCACTTACCTACATTCCAATGAAGGCGCAGATGGTCTGCCTTCCTTGCCAAGTCCCATCCTCCCATTGACTTCGGGTGGCACAATTGTCCAAAGTCCCTTAGTTGACCTCTAAAGAGAGAGAGGGAGACTAGGCGAACCTAGCTGACCTTCATACTAGACGAGAGGGGGCGCCGGGAACGTGAAAGGAGAAATAAAAGCTCTCAGTACTTCATTTTGACGTTATAATTCAAACACGTAATTTTAAAGGTTACACCGAAGCATGTACTTATTCTAAATGCCTAGACCTAAGTTAATTCTAATGAAGGTAATATAAATTGTATATATATATACAGCTTAATAATTAAAGAAAATCAGTACTAAAATTGTGTTTGACATGATGAAATTCGCAGAAGAAAAATAATGTACAAAAACGAATAGATAAATCCAGGTAAGTGCTATTTTAATAAAAAGTTCGATAATCACGATTGAAACGTACTAAGCCGTTGATCTATTATGTGGAACCCTGATATCGCGATCTATTTGCTGAAAGTTTCAATTTGATTCCCTCTGTTTTCTTTTAATTGTTTTTTTGTTTTTTTTTTTTTATTTGATCTTTTGTGTGAAGTTATTTTATATTTGAAATATACTTTAGTGTACTTTTTGACTTAGAGTTGGTGAGAGAGCTTTATGTCCTGGTATTAGTTTCATTAATTCGTACCCATGGTAATGACTATTTTCAGGCCTCCAATGTTTTATCATGTTAAAGTTTATTATTTTGATTTTATTTGTAGTTCCTTTTTAGTTTTCAGGTATACGTGTAAGAAGGTTACTGTACATCATCGAACTTTTTATAAGACCGCTCTAATGCTAATGCATCTTGTCTTAATCTTTATCCTAAAGGTTTTGTTTTTCTTTTACATATCTATTAATATATCACTAATACAATGGTAATTGAAAAGGCCAAACAAAGAGAACGCTTACGCTAAATGGAAAATGAGAAATGTACAAACTGGTAGTCGTTGGAGTACTCGACAAAATATAATCGGTATTACTATAAAGCGTACTCAGTCAATAATCTGGCAATGCAACTAACTAAGAAAAATGGAACATGTGAGCACAAGTAAATAATTGCTTAACTGATCGAAGACAACAACGATCTCTTAACCCATTCAATAAGACTAGTAAGGACCTGCGGAGTAATATTCAAAGAAAATAAATGTATCCGCTTCACTATGTGTATGAATATCAGGATTGGAAATTTAGCTCAAAAAATTTTTAATTAAAAGGACAAGAGCTTTGGTAAAATTCAATTTTGTATTTCTATGTACACTCTAGGAGCCGTCGAGCTTTGGGTGTGTGGGGGGGGGGAGCAAACTAATTGTACGTGAGGTACCAACACTAGTTTCCCTGATTTACTTCACTACTGAGATGTGACAATTATAGACATTCTCCTAATATAAATTCTTTCTTAAGACTAAATCTAAGTTTTTAATAAGTTTTCTTGACTACATGTGACGTGTAATCTATGTCCATACATTCTCCGTTCTCTCAGATATAGGCCATCAGGTCTAGTTGCTTACATGTATCTCCCTAATATTAATGTTTTAATGCCAAATATTTCTCAAATTATTTGAATCGTAAAGGAAGGTTATGAGTCTCGCCGCACTATGGAACAATCTCTTGTCTAATTTCTAATCTGCCATTGTACTGTGTAACCTGGGTTCTCATCCACTGGCAGTAATTTGTTAAAAAGTTGCTATTTTCATGAAGACCCGCTATGACCTACGTGCTAATTCCGCAGGATTTAATGAAGGTGATCTTGTTTGGCTCTACAATCTGAGACGACGTAAGGGACGTTCTCCAAAATTGCAACAACACTGGGAAGGACCGTATTCAGTAGTAACTAGAATTAATGACGTGGTATACAGGATTCAGCGTGGCACAAGAGGCAAGCATAAAATTGCTCACTTGGACCGCTTGTGTCAATACTACGAGCATCAAGACCGTGGACCACCTGTTGTTCGGGACGAACAAATTTAAGAAGGGGGCAGTGTTACGTGCAATAGAAAGAGACAACTGGTGACATCTACTGGCAATGGAGAAGTAAACGACTTTAGGTTCGGAGAATTGATTATGGTATCTACAGGAATGTTCAGGAATAGAATGAATAGAACAGTCAAGAAGCTTCTGGAAAATAGAACACTCGAGAATAATCTGGAGAGTTTCTAGGGTATAAATATAACAGTTGTCATAGCCAGAAAAAGAGTCTTGTCTTAGACGTTGCAGTGTTAACAAGCGAAAGTAATAAACGTGCGAAAGTGTTGTAATTAGATTGCGATAATTGAAAGTACAGTCTTAGGGATAATTAAAGTTGAGTTGATTAATTGAAGGTTTATGAATTGTATAAGATTAGAGCGAAATCAAGAACTTGCATATTAAACATTTAATATTGTGTTTTAAATAACGAACCAAAAAGGCACGCTCGCAACATAATTCTTAAGTGAATCCTGCGTATGGGCAAGAAAGACGGCACATAGTAAACACTATCTTTACCTTATTCTTTCTGCGGTGATTGCATCTACAGCCAACATAAAAACATCAAATGGCATAAGTAAACGTTCAGCAAGTAATATTTTGTGTTGGTGGCTCCAACTCTGCCATAGGGCGAAAGAGAGAACTGTAAAACTTGTGCCATGCTTTCCTATAGGAAAATGGCAATACGCTGAGACCATTGTTATAAGTCAGTGAATAGTTTACACAAGCGAAGTTACTGTCCCAAGTAACCTCGATTTCAGTCCCTCACCTCCTCTCGACAAACCAACCGGTTTACTTGCGCCAGTACGAAAACGAGTACGACTCACTTCAACTTTTTTGCGAAATGGAACCTGCAATTGGTACACGCTTTGATGAGTATAGTCATTTATAATATTGTTACGTCCAATAGAAAGAGACAACTGGTGACATCTACTGGCAATGGAGAGTAAACGACTTCAGGTTCGGAGAATTGATTATGGTATCTACAGGAAGGTTCAGGAATAGAATGAATAGAATGAATAGAACAGTCAAGAAGCTTCTGGAAAATAGAATACTCGAGAATAATCTGGAGAGTTTCTAGGGTATAAATACAACAGTTGTCATAGCCAGAGAAAGAGAGTCTTGTCTTAGACGTTGCAGTGTTAACAAGCGAAAGTAATAAACGTGCGAAAGTGTTGTAATTAGATTGCGATAATTGAAAGTACAGAATTAAGCGATAATTAAAGTGTAGTTGATTAATTGAAAGTTTGTGAATTGTATAATATTAGAGTAAAATAAAGAACTTGTATATTAAATATTGTGTTTTAAATAACGATCAAAAGGTCATATATCATCTGGCGTGGAACTTGTGAAATGTGTAGATATTTATTTTTGAGAGGAAATGGTTTCAAGTGAAAAATTACATATTGAAAATGTCATTAATTGTGCAGCAATGTAATTAAGGGAAATTTCGGAGGAAAAATTCTAAGAAAAAAGAATGTTCGAGTACGTTCTTGGCATATTGAATGCTAAGGAAAAATATTTTTGCTTACGTAATTATCTTTAAAATTTACGAAATGTCTTACTGGAAAATAAAAACAAGTAGTTGTTCTATGGCGTTTCTGGACCACTGTTTTAGCTTCCAGGATTTCGTCACAGATGGTGCCACCGTCGCTAGGTGGCTTAAGTCCATACTAAATGTGGGATTGTGTCTTGAATATATTCGTTTGTGTCTTGGATGTTGGGGATACGAAATCACTTTGGGGATACGAGATCACTTTCAGCAGGAAAATAGCATAGGATTTCGATTTTGTTTCTGGAGTTCGCTTATTTTTCATCTCGGACTCGTAGCCATTGACATTAAGTTTTTCATCTACAGTTTTGTGGATACGAGATCAATTTGGGGATACGAGATCACTCTTAGCACTCTCCAGCATAAGAAAATAGCATAGGTGTTTGATTTTGTTTCGGGAGCTCGCTTATTTTTCATCTCGGAGATCGTAGCTCTAAATATTTGTGAAGTGGTGGGAATCTTTATTGGTGGAGGTTGCTGGTTAAGTTTGATCTGGTCTTGGAGGCTACAATTTGACCTTGAGGTGCCCCCTCCTGTGTCTGGGTACTGGAGGTTGGCTGAAAGCCTTAGTGGCAATATCTGATACTATGTCTAGGACTGCCTGAGATGTCTTGGACTGGGCTATGTTACCTGTACCAAGTCTTGAGTAGAATGTCTAACCGAATTTATATCCGGGCTGTATACTTGTCAGCTTGAGTTTGGTTTTAGTTATTTACTTTAGAATGAGTGCTGTGGTGGTTGAGGAAACGTTATCTAAGGCGTGGGTGGATGTGTGCAGCTGTGTATTTATGTAGATAATAAATGTGAAATTCCATAAGAAAATTATAATAACTATTAATACTAATTCATATTTTTGTTCATGTCAATAGTATTAGTACTAGGGTTAAATTAAAAGCTTTGATAGAAGAACGCTGTGTTATGATATTAATGTAGTATGATATGTTGTCTGAGGCGAGTAGTGGAAGTTGTATGGGAGCTATGAATAAGCAGTAAAATTCTAATCTCGGTTGATATTTATCCCCTCTAAAGTATCGCCCGAATGGTGGAGTATAAAGGAAGAAATAATTGATAATTCTCCAAGTCCATAGTGAAGATCGTAGTAGGGGGTTTAGAGTAGGTATTGTAAGTTATGTATTAAGATAAAAGTTTTGATGGATGGTATTTGGTATTTATCTCCTCGAAATGGTGTTGTACGAGTATCAGAAAGGTCGGAAATAAGTTGATAATGCTTCAAGTTCAATAGTGAAGACCTCGATGTTGAGAGTGGGTATTTGGAATGATATAATTCTAGTAGGATATGGAAGTATTATTTATTCATCTTTAAATCTTACCATGAAAGTAGGTTGAGAGTTGATTAAATTAAAAGTTTTAATGAAAGAAGGTTGAGTTATTATATTAACATAGTATAATATGTTGCCTTAGACGAGTACTTGAGAGCTGTGAGTAATATGTGGAATATGTTGTAGATGAGTAGTTGAAAATGTAAGATTCCCAATTTCTTTACTGGAAAACAACAACAACTGTAAATAATATATACCAAATCAATTTTTCACACAATATTTATCCACATCAAATTCATTATTTATTTTTATATCTTAAGTTATAAACTTTTTTCTCTGTATATCACATCCAAAAAGCGATCGAGAGCAAATGTCTCCTATGATCCTTTTCTGTGTTAGGTTATGAGAGTTCGGCAGTAAAATCCCATGTTATTTCTTATCATCTGTCTTGCTCTAACACAATAGGAAGCTTTAATGAATATCTCACTCGGGACTTGGTCATATGCCGGCTGTGGATATGTATGTATGTAACACTGAGATGAATTAATGTAATGTTGTGTAGTGTAAAAGAAAAACTTTCATGGGTGATATGGGGATTGTATCGTGTATGTTATGCATTAGATTGGTGGTATATGTCCTTATTTGATTGAAGCAAATAGTTTCACGACTACCTTACCAAGACTTAAATATAGTTGAAATTCATAAAAATGTTGAATCGATGTCAAGAACATGTTAATACTTGTTTTGAGCATGAGCAGTGGAAATCGTGATCATTACAGCATGTTATGAAATTCAATATCTAAAAATAGACCACATGAAGGTTATTGGGGTGGTAAAAAAAAACATGAAAGCATTAGGTTGAGAGTGGGTTCAATTTAAGGCTTCGGTGAAAGAAGGCGATAGGTCAAAAAAATTTCAACCGCGCTAATAAATGAAAGTTTTTTAATAAAAAGAGTGGTACAAAACGGCATATGGAGAGTTGTATTGGACAGACTAAATCGCCGAGAGTGTTATTGAAAGCCACCAGTCGAGGTGGAGGAAATTCTCAGCGTGTAAAAAAAAGTGATTTTGTAAAGTGGGAGGAAAAAAAATCAGTATTCACAGACAAAATTAGAGCTGGAATTATTGTAAATATAAACAGATCCTAAGCTATTTATACAGCATGCTGGTGATTTATTTATACGCCGTATTAAGAATATTTTAAAACGCCATCTCAATATTAAAGTTATACAAAGTTGTGTGCTGATTTTGTTAAGGATATCGGTGACAATGAAGTTATAAAAGATATTAAATATTTACAAGCAAGAACTGCTCCAATCAATGTGGACGATAATATAAATGAGTGGTATAAAGTTAACATTTTGGATTCAATACTCACTCAGCTGGATGAGTTTCGAGAAAAAAATAGCGGCTGGACATTGGACTCCATTATACATTTAGCAGTACATATCAACAAATTTGAACAGCACCGAGGTTCTTCGTACATACCTCTACCGAAGGCGATTGTTTTAAAGCAAGCTTGCATTAATGTAAAAAATATTGATAAAGAATGCTTCGCTTGGGCCGTGACATCAGCACTATACCCTGGAAATATTAACTCCTCTAGGACATCATCATATCCATATTATTCGTTTGTGCTAAATTTAACTAGAATAACATTTCCTATGACGCTTAAACAGATTAAACAATTTGAAGACCAGAACGATATATCAATAAACGTATCTTAAAGAAAGAGCATTCCATGAAGGAGATTTCTCGTCTAACAGACTGAAATTTATTGAAAATAATTTCAATAAATTTACAAAATGCATCTTAAGTGCAAAAAAATTATTGAACTTTTCGACCCAGCGATCAGAGAGGTCTCAACGGTATGGTTGTCTCTGATCGCCTACCTTCACCACTGTTCTAGTTAGACCAACGAAACACAAGATGAAGCGACATGTGAATCTATTAATGATACAAAATAACTATCAGCAGGATGATGATGATGATAATGATAATAATGATAATGATGATGATGATGATGATGAAAGTAATAAGAGGTTTCATTTCTGCTGGATTAAAAATCTTTCACGGCTTGCATGGAAACAAACTTCAAAACATAAGGCTTGATTGTATATATGCGATAGATGTTTGCTCTATTTTTATTCTGCTAAAGAATTAGTATCACATATTCCTGAATGTGAGAAAGAAAAAAATAATATTGAATTAAGGAAGCCCAACCATAGAATTAAATGTTAATAGCACAACGGATACTCTACCATTGGGAAACATTATTTAATTCCATCAGAGCAACAAGTAGCAGCCGCAGAAAACATATTGTTGCGAGCGTGGCTTTTTGGTTCGTTATTTAAAACACAATATTAAATATTTAATATACAAGTTCTTTATTTCACTCTAATCTTATACAATTCATAAACCTTCAATTAATCTACTCAACTTTAATTATCCCTAATACTGTACTTTCAATTATTGCAATCTAATTACAACACTTTCACACGTTTATTACTTTCGCTTGTTAACACTGCAACGTCTAAGACAAGACTCTTGCTCTGGCGGTGACATCTGTTATATTTATACCCTAGAAACTCTCCAGATTATTCTGGAGTGTTCTATTCCAGAACCTTCTTGTCTATTATATTCATTCTATCCCTGAACATTCTCGAAGATTCCTTCACCGATTCTCCAAACCTTAAGTTGTTTACTCTCCATTGCCAGTAGATGTCACCAGTTGTCTCTTTCCATTGCACGTAACACTGCCCCCTTCTTAAATTTGTTCGTCCCGAACAACAGGTGGTCCACGGTCTTGATGCTCGTAGTATTGACACAAGCGGTCCAAATGAACAATTTTACGCTTGCCTCTTGTGCCACGCTAAATCCGGTAAACCACGTCATTAATTCTAGTTACTACTGAATACGCTCCCTCCCACTGTTGTTGTAGTTTTGGAGAACGTCCCTTATGTCGTTTCGGGTTGTACAGCCAAACAAGATCACCTTCGTTAAATCCTGCGGAATAGCACGTAAATCATAGCGGGTCTTCATCCGATCAGTATTTGCTGCTAATTTCGTTCTCGTGGCCTCGTGTACATCAGCTAATTGTTGTCTAAGCTCCGATACGTAGTCTTCTGGTAACTTTTGTTCACTTCTGGGGGTACCAAATTTGAGGTCGCTAGGTAGACGCATCTCTCTTCCAAATATGACCTTAGCTGGGGTTTGTCCGGTAGTGTTATGAATGGCTGATCTATAAGCTATTAGGAATATAGGAATATGTCGATCCCAGTCGCGTTGATGATATTCAACTACTTTCTTAAGATGCTCGATCAATGTTCTGTTGAAGCGCTCTACCATGCCATCAGATTGTGGGTGTAGAGGAGTTGTTCTGGTTTTTCTTATTCCCAACATTTTACACATCTCCTGGAAAGTTCGCGATTCGAAGTTCCGTCCTTAGTCCGAATGAAGTTCGTGAGGCACTCCAAACCTACTGACCCAATTCGTTATTATTTGTTCCGCAACTGTGGTTGGCTCTTGATTAGGGATTGCATAAGCTTCATTTACTGAAATAGTCAATGTCAGCTAATATATAACGGTTACCGCCATCCGTTTCTGGAAAAGGTCCAGCGATGTCTACAACTATCCTTTCAAAAGGAGCTCCGACATTATACTTATTCATTTCTCCTCTGCTTCTGTGTTGTGGCCCTTTGCAAGCAGCACAGACAGTGCATCTGCGGCACCACTCCTCCACATCTTCTTGCATATGTAGCCAATAAAACCTTTCCCGTATTTTGGAAATTGTTTTGTTCACTCCCAAATGTCCTCCAGAGGTTCCACCGTGCATTTCTTCTAGAACATCTTTGACGTTTGATGCTGGCAAGACTATCTGCTTTCGGAATGATTCGCCGTTAGGTTCTTCCCATTTGCGTTTTAAAATACCACATTCAACATGAAGAGAGTTCCATTGAGCCCAGTAACTTTTCAGCTTCTCGCTCCTTTCCGAAATATCCTTCCAGTCTGGTCTTTCTATGTCTTCTTTCCAAGCGAGAATAGGTGAAATGTCCGGATCTTCTCGTTGTGCTGTTCTCAGACTCTCGTTGTCTCAACCTGTAGATGGTTCCACGGTTACCAACTGTATAGTTGCTGTTGTTTCTTTTTCTTCCACCCGGGCGCAATGTTTGCATTCAAGTTTGCATGGACGTCGTGAAAGGGCATCTGCATTTCCATGGATACGACCTCTTCGGTGTTGGATTTTAAAATAATAAGACTGGAGTCGCTCTATCCATCTCGCCACTTGTCCCTCAGGACTCTTAAACTGTAGAAGCCATGTGAGTGCTGCATGGTCGGTGCGAAGGATGAATTTCTGCCCGCAGAGATATTTATGAAAATGTTTTGTTGAACTTACAATGGCAAGTAGCTCTTTTCTTGTAGCACAATAATTTTTCTCTGGCTTTGAAAGTGCTTTTCTATAGTAATCTACTGGAACTTCGTGACCATTCTCCTCCTGCGAAAGCACTGCACCAATACCTTCATTGCTGGCATCCGTATCTAATATAAATATTTTTCCCAGCTTTGGATAGTGAAGTACTGGAGCTTCACAGAGCTGTTGCTTCAAATTTTCAAAACTTTCGTTGCATTTATCCGACCATATGAACGGCCTTCCCTTTTCTGTAAGTTGATGTAGGCTTCTTGCTATATCTGCAAAACCTTTCACGAATCGCCTGTAGTAGGTAGCTAAACCAAAAAAACTCCGTAATTGATGTTTGTCCTTTGGAACTGGCCAATTTTTGACGGCTTCTATCTTCTCTGGATCGGTTCTTACTCCTTGTGATGAAACTATGTGCCATAAATATTTAACTTCATTTTTGAATAGAGCACATTTACTCGCACTGAGCTTCAATTTTGCATCTTTGAGTCTTTGAAGTACGTCCCGTAAGTTGTTTTTATGTTCCTTGAATGTCCTTCCGATTACTATTATGTCATCCAAGTAGACAAGACATGTTTTACAGGTTAAAACCACGTAGAACACATTCTATTAGTCGTTCGAATGTGGCTGGAGCATTACATAACCCGAATGGCATTACATTGAATTGCCACAAGCCACTGCTAACTGAGAATGCAGTTTTCTCTCGGTCCTCGGGATGTATTTCCACTTGCCAGTAACCACTCTTTAAATCCAGCGTGGAAAACCATTGCGCTCCGGAAAGGGTATCCAACGTGTCATCAATCCTTGGTAATGGATAGCTATCTTTTCTCGTCACGTTATTTAGTTGGCGGTAGTCTACACAGAATCGGGTGCTGCCATCCTTTTTCCTAACCAGAACAACCGGTGATGTTCAAGGGCTGTTAGATTCCTCTATTATTCTTCTTCTTTTAGTTGTAGGCTGGGGATGTCCTAAGCGGCACCTAGGCAGCCTGTAGTTTGCCATTGAAGCTGGCTGGATACCTTATTAGGGCTACCAGGATTGAAAGTGACAATAGCCGGGTGACGTGTCCGAGGATATGGGTATCACGGCCTGATGTCTTTGGCGTGATAAATTCCTATCGTTTTTCCCTGCAGATCTTCAAGTTCGTATAAGGAGTTTCTTTTCTTTTACTTTACACTTTACAAATTTACGTCCTAGTTTAGTACTAGTCTGCTGTTGGAAATTGATTTAGAAAAAATTCCGTCTGAATGCTGCTTAACCCACTTTGAAATTAACAGGCCTCGCTCTGAGATTATAAGCTTTTGAACCCTGTTCGAACGCGTGGTGTAAGTACTCCTGCACTCTCGCACGGATCAATCTCAATTTATCTTCAGCATCCACCCTCAGAGGCTCATTACGAGTTCCAAGGCTCCTTAACATGGAATAAGAGCTCGCATGCTCAATCATTTGCTGGCCAAAGAGTGTTCGGTAGGGAGAGAAGCCAGTTTCTTGGTGGAAAGAGCCCCTCAAGGAACTAGCTATCTATCTCATCTTCTCATCCCACGTTGTGTGTTCCTTCCGGATGTATGACAATAGAGACCTGTTCACTCGCTCTGAGGCGTTTGCTTGTGGCGAGTAAACTGCCGTTCGCAAGTGCTTCACCCCATACTTATCCAGGAATCTGGCGAACTGAGCCGAGCATAACTGTGTTAGGATTCCTCATATACTTATTCACTTACTCCTAGAGTGTCTCAGAAGAATTTTCCTGGGAACGTCTCAGTCGTTGATTGGTCTGTATGGATTTCAATACAATAGTCCGTCTTGGAGTAGCTAGAATAAGCTTGGCTCCCTTTACAAATAAAACCACTTGGCTTCTGTTGACTCTTCACCACTTAAAACACGGCTTTCGACTCGCTTTATTCTAAAAATACAAGTATATTTATACAAAATTGCTCACTTACTTTTCTTAAACTGACATTGGTTACATTTCTTAAATCTATTTCCTGATAGCACTCGCTGCTTCATGTATATACATATGTACATCAGTTTCCACATTTAAACATCTTTGTTCTGCCCAATGAGAACACTCAAAAGAAAATATCAATAATGATGTGGACTGTGAATAAGAACGCCGGGGAATATTTTATAGTCAGTGGTTTATTGGACACACGTAAAACTTATGTACAAAATTACAACTAGAACTAAAATAAACAGAATTCAATTTCACTTCAATTATTTTAACAACGACACTTAAGAACTAAACTTCAATTGATTTAATAAAGTCGTCGCTTACTCACTACACAATAATAATTTTAATTTCAACACAATACTGTCAAAGCTGAGACAACTTTGACCAATGGCATTATATATGTATATATATATAAATACACTGCTCAAAAGTGTATAAGCAAAATTTGGTTTTTCGGTTGGCAATTCCTGGAATTTGGTTTGATTTTGGTTCTGTTTTTTGTTTTTAGTAGATACATCTATTGCGCTATTCTCTTCACCTGCGATTCTGGAATAACGGTAAAAACAGGTATTATATAATTATAATGGGACAAAAACCAATTTTTACAATTCAAAGATATTTTACATTTTGCTTATACACTTTTGAGCTGTGTATATTAATCAATATGAACTATAATATATGATTAACCAAAAAATGTACTCACCAGTATAAAACTATGGAATCGACTTTATGGCTTTGGTAATTAAATAGTTAGTGATTATCTTGTTCTAGTCATTCCCCGGAACAAGATACTTTACTTCAGTCGAGACCCAAAGCAAAGGTGTAATTTGGTTAGTAGAATTCTTGTTCTAGTCGTTCCCCGGAACAAGATACTTTACTTCAGTCGAGACTCAAAGCAAAGTTGTATTAGTCGTGTTTATTCTAGTCGGTACCCAGAATAAATATCTTTATCTCAGTCGAGACAGAAGATAACGTTTTGAGATTAGTGAGTGTTATTCTAGTCGCTACCCGGAATAACGATCTTTATCTCAGTCGAGACCCAAGAAAAAGGTTTGAGTTAGTCTGTGTTATTCTAGTCGCTACCCAGAATAACTATCTTTATCTCAGTCGCTACCCAAGATAAAGGTATTAAGTTAGTAAAATCTATTCCAGTCGAGACCCAGAATATGTATCTTTATCTCAGTCGGGACCCAAGATAAAATTGTTATGTTAGTAGAATTTATTCCACTCGAGACCCAGAATAAATATCTTTATCTCAGTCGGTACCCAAGATAAAGTGGTTGAGTTAGTAAGATTTATTCCAGTCGAGACCCAGAATAAATATCTTTATCTCTGTCCGTACCCAAGATAAAGTTGTTCTGCTAGTGGAATTTATTCCAGTCGAGACCCAGAATAAATATCTTTATCTCAGTCGTCACCCAAGATAAAGTTATTATGTTAGTAGAATTTATTCCAGCCGAGAGCCAGAATAAATCGCTTTATCTCAGTTGTTACCCAAGATAAAGTTAATTTGTTAATAATTATATTTTATTACACTAGCCAAGTCGAATTCCAAATGATGCGCATTCTATAAAAGCTGGATACTAAAAGAGAGAGACTCAAGTTGGCTTGCGACTTATATTGCCTCTGAATTGCGCACGGCTTCAACAAATTATTTTATATTGCGCATAGTAACCAAAGTACGTTGATCTTAGCAGCTGTGCGTAGGTAGTAACAGAAAAGTCCGTTGACCTTAGCAGCTGTGCGTAGGTCAGAAGAGTGCATTGACCCTAGCAACTGTGCAAAGCAACTGGAATTTTGAGTATTTTTATTACCGTTCCTAATTTTGCCTAGCTAATGTTATTAGGCTTATAATTATACAATAAGTTACCTATTAAAATATTGCTAATTTGCTATTTTAACGATACATTTAAATGTACAGATTACTTAATCTAATTCCATTTGATTCGCGCACTGTTATCGAAGACAAGTTCCTTTCCTCTTATTGGATTGTGTTCCGGCTTTATTTATGTGGAATGTAGCCATTATGTGTTGATTGTTATCTCCATTAAAAACTACCTTATCGACCTGCTTGTAGGTAGGTATATATCGTTTCGTTCCCAACCTATTTTCAATAATTAAAAATACTTGGTGGTTTCCCACAGCTTATGTCAATTCCACTAATTGACAAATACGAATGGACTGCGTTCGCAAAGTACAGTTTAATGAAATCTGTCAATTCCTATAATTGACTTTCGAAAGAAAACTGCAATTACAAACGAGAATCCACGTATGCTGAAAGAAAATATTCTGGTGGAGTACAGCGGTTAAATAAAAAAGGATAATTTGTCACTCTATTATTCACTCAATTATTTATTGCAACAAATAATACTAATGACTAAACAAATATTAATCGTATGAGGAAATTAATTATTTGAACAAATTCTATCAATATGCAAAATTTACTTCCATCAACTTACACGTACAAGCTTAGAAACTTCACTTGGAATTCACTGATTCACTGTATTGTTCTATGTATTTAATAACTAAAAGAAAATTAAATGTAAAAAAGAATTATATTTTACTCGAATTTGTCTCCTTCTTTTCAATAATGACAAATTAGAAAATTATGCTACGTTACAATTTCATATATACATATATATATAGTAAAAACAAAATTTCCTTTCTGGTTCTTAACTAATATATTTACTAGTGGCTGAAAGTAAATAATAATTAGAACTCAAGGTAGATCTAGTTTCTTAATTATTATGTTGTGCAAAACTGACCTAATGGCATATGTTTCACACGATAAATAATTGTTAGAAATTTTGATTTACTTGAGTGAATTAGTTAAATGGCTGAAAGGAAGGGATTAAGAATAAAATATTCAATTGTTCTTGTTAAATTCATACATGTGTGTATAACCAACACCTGGCATGCAAACACAATGAAATTTAACACAAATTGAAGATAAATGATTAATTCACAAAGTTAAACTGAATTTAATTTAAATTTGTTGTTATTAAAATTCAACTAATAAATTCACTTGAAAATTTGTTGCGATTGCTAATTGTCCTTGAAAACAAACTTTAAAGAGTATACTAAAGTTGCTGAAATTTCTATTTCCTTTATTGATGACACTTGAGAAGATTTGCAAATGGTGGGAGGAATGCTACTGCATGTGCTCGCACCTTGACAACTTTGAAAAATATGAGGGCAGAATGAAGAATGAACCCCCTTTTTACAAAGAAATTTGTTCCGATTTCGTATCCATAAAAATGAATTATGCAATTTTTAGGCTTAATTTGACTGCAATATGTGAATTTGTTGTAGTCATTTGATGTCAAATTACAAATTGCATTTTTTGACATCTTTCCCATAGGAATCCTTTTTAATTTCACGTTATTATGATAAGTTTTCCGAATCTGTGCCATAACTTATCGATACGCCATCTTTTAGTTCAATTTACAAAATTCCTCTCCGAATTCATTTTCGTTCATCTTTATTTGTGTCCCTTTCACAACTTTGTGTCTCTTTCGCACTTATTGGTGCAAAGGGAAATTTATAAAATCGCGAATTACCCGTAATTCGTGAAAAAATATCGCGACGCGAACGCGCCCATTGTGTTCGCCATCAAATTTCTCCCTGACGTGACAGTTTAAACGTCGCGGGAACTCAAAGTTCGATGGGTAATTTTATCCGTGAAATGTCACCGCGCGCGAGTTTGTTTTTTTATTGAATTTGTGGTGAATTGTGTTTCTTGTGCTGATTGAAGGTATTCAACGTGGGATGTATACGTTTTTTTTATAATCCCCTTTCGTGTAATCACGCAAAAATTACAACTTTCCCCCTCCTGTGTATATACCTGTCAAGGTGAGTTTATTTTACAAAATTCTCATCTTAGGTATTCACAGATGTGTTGAAAAGTTAATTTTGTGTTTTTACTACATACGTATTTTATGTTTTAAGTGTTTTCTGCTGAGAAAACATAAAATATATATCTTTAAATTTTATTGTTTATATGCATTATGTGGTGGCTTACCTACCACCATTCAAATGGAATATTGTTGTGGTTTTGTATGTTTAAATTTATTCAATAACATAGTTTTCTTGTTCTTTTTAATTCTTTATTTTGCTTTAATTCAATTTTTTTAATTCATTTTTGTTTATTTCAGGTCGTCGGGGGACCATTGCATCTGTGTAGTCTCCAGATGCTGGTAAGATTTTTTTATTTTATTTTATTTAATCCAGTTTCTCTTTTTCTTTAAGGTTAGTCGAACACTTGGAATTAGAATCTTTTAAACTATTTCACTTTCAGGTGGCTATTTAATGTTGGTTTGAACATACTGCCCCCTGTTGAAAGGTTGAATTTTATTTGAAAATTCAATCTTTCAAGTAATTATAAATTAATTTTAAAATGATGATGTTATGGTAGTTCAGAAGAAGAGTGACTAGCATTGCGACGTGAAGTCCAGACTGCCAGCATGAGCTGACAGATCACTCGGTGAACAGCGTTGATACAGGGCGGCATGCTAGCACCTCGGCTATGTGGCGGAAAGTGTGGGGGGGTTCCCAACCTGTCGCTGTCACCAATCATAGTACAAAAAAAATTCCTCATGCCTACATACAAAAACCTGGCATTCACTCAGTCCTGAAGGGACCTTTACGTCACTTACCTACATTCCAATGAAGGCGCAGATGGTCTGCCTTCCTTGCCAAGTCCCATCCTCCCATTGACTTCGGGTGGCACAATTGTCCAAAGTCCCTTAGTTGACCTCTAAAGAGAGAGAGGGAGACTAGGCGAACCTAGCTGACCTTCATACTAGACGAGAGGGGGCGCCGGGAACGTGAAAGGAGAAATAAAAGCTCTCAGTACTTCATTTTGACGTTATAATTCAAACACGTAATTTTAAAGGTTACACCGAAGCATGTACTTATTCTAAATGCCTAGACCTAAGTTAATTCTAATGAAGGTAATATAAATTGTATATATATATACAGCTTAATAATTAAAGAAAATCAGTACTAAAATTGTGTTTGACATGATGAAATTCGCAGAAGAAAAATAATGTACAAAAACGAATAGATAAATCCAGGTAAGTGCTATTTTAATAAAAAGTTCGATAATCACGATTGAAACGTACTAAGCCGTTGATCTATTATGTGGAACCCTGATATCGCGATCTATTTGCTGAAAGTTTCAATTTGATTCCCTCTGTTTTCTTTTAATTGTTTTTTTGTTTTTTTTTTTTTATTTGATCTTTTGTGTGAAGTTATTTTATATTTGAAATATACTTTAGTGTACTTTTTGACTTAGAGTTGGTGAGAGAGCTTTATGTCCTGGTATTAGTTTCATTAATTCGTACCCATGGTAATGACTATTTTCAGGCCTCCAATGTTTTATCATATTAAAGTTTATTATTTTGATTTTATTTGTAGTTCCTTTTTAGTTTTCAGGTATACGTGTAAGAAGGTTACTGTACATCATCGAACTTTTTATAAGACCGCTCTAATGCTAATGCATCTTGTCTTAATCTTTATCCTAAAGGTTTTGTTTTTCTTTTACATATCTATTAATATATCACTAATACAATGGTAATTGAAAAGGCCAAACAAAGAGAACGCTTACGCTAAATGGAAAATGAGAAATGTACAAACTGGTAGTCGTTGGAGTACTCGACAAAATATAATCGGTATTACTATAAAGCGTACTCAGTCAATAATCTGGCAATGCAACTAACTAAGAAAAATGGAACATGTGAGCACAAGTAAATAATTGCTTAACTGATCGAAGACAACAACGATCTCTTAACCCATTCAATAAGACTAGTAAGGACCTGCGGAGTAATATTCAAAGAAAATAAATGTATCCGCTTCACTATGTGTATGAATATCAGGATTGGAAATTTAGCTCGAAAAATTTTTAATTAAAAGGACAAGAGCTTTGGTAAAATTCAATTTTGTATTTCTATGTACACTCTAGGAGCCGTCGAGCTTTGGGTGTGTGGGGGGGGGGGGGAGCAAACTAATTGTACGTGAGGTACCAACACTAGTTTCCCTGATTTACTTCACTACTGAGATGTGACAATTATAGACATTCTCCTAATATAAATTCTTTCTTAAGACTAAATCTAAGTTTTTAATAAGTTTTCTTGACTACATGTGACGTGTAATCTATGTCCATACATTCTCCGTTCTCTCAGATATAGGCCATCAGGGCTAGTTGCTTACATGTATCTCCCTAATATTAATGTTTTAATGCCAAATATTTCTCAAATTATTTGAATCGTAAAGGAAGGTTATGAGTCTCGCCGCACTATGGAACAATCTCTTGTCTAATTTCTAATCTGCCATTGTACTGTGTAACCTGGGTTCTCATCCACTGGCAGTAATTTGTTAAAAAGTTGCTATTTTCATGAAGACCCGCTATGACCTACGTGCTAATTCCGCAGGATTTAATGAAGGTGATCTTGTTTGGCTCTACAATCTGAGACGACGTAAGGGACGTTCTCCAAAATTGCAACAACACTGGGAAGGACCGTATTCAGTAGTAACTAGAATTAATGACGTGGTATACAGGATTCAGCGTGGCACAAGAGGCAAGCATAAAATTGCTCACTTGGACCGCTTGTGTCAATACTACGAGCATCAAGACCGTGGACCACCTGTTGTTCGGGACGAACAAATTTAAGAAGGGGGCAGTGTTACGTGCAATAGAAAGAGACAACTGGTGACATCTACTGGCAATGGAGAAGTAAACGACTTTAGGTTCGGAGAATTGATTATGGTATCTACAGGAATGTTCAGGAATGGAATGAATAGAACAGTCAAGAAGCTTCTGGAAAATAGAACACTCGAGAATAATCTGGAGAGTTTCTAGGGTATAAATATAACAGTTGTCATAGCCAGAAAAAGAGTCTTGTCTTAGACGTTGCAGTGTTAACAAGCGAAAGTAATAAACGTGCGAAAGTGTTGTAATTAGATTGCGATAATTGAAAGTACAGTCTTAGGGATAATTAAAGTTGAGTTGATTAATTGAAGGTTTATGAATTGTATAAGATTAGAGCGAAATAAAGAACTTGCATATTAAACATTTAATATTGTGTTTTAAATAACGAACCAAAAAGTCACGCTCGCAACATAATTCTTAAGTGAATCCTGCGTATGGGCAAGAAAGACGGCACATAGTAAACACTATCTTTACCTTATTCTTTCTGCGGTGATTGCATCTACAGCCAACATAAAAACATCAAATGGCATAAGTAAACGTTCAGCAAGTAATATTTTGTGTTGGTGGCTCCAACTCTGCCATAGGGCGAAAGAGAGAACTGTAAAACTTGTGCCATGCTTTCCTATAGGAAAATGGCAATACGCTGAGACCATTGTTATAAGTCAGTGAATAGTTTACACAAGCGAAGTTACTGTCCCAAGTAACCTCGATTTCAGTCCCTCACCTCCTCTCGACAAACCAACCGGTTTACTTGCGCCAGTACGAAAACGAGTACGACTCACTTCAACTTTTTTGCGAAATGGAACCTGCAATTGGTACACGCTTTGATGAGTATAGTCATTTATAATATTGTTACGTCCAATAGAAAGAGACAACTGGTGACATCTACTGGCAATGGAGAGTAAACGACTTCAGGTTCGGAGAATTGATTATGGTATCTACAGGAAGGTTCAGGAATAGAATGAATAGAATGAATAGAACAGTCAAGAAGCTTCTGGAAAATAGAATACTCGAGAATAATCTGGAGAGTTTCTAGGGTATAAATACAACAGTTGTCATAGCCAGAGAAAGAGAGTCTTGTCTTAGACGTTGCAGTGTTAACAAGCGAAAGTAATAAACGTGCGAAAGTGTTGTAATTAGATTGCGATAATTGAAAGTACAGAATTAAGCGATAATTAAAGTGTAGTTGATTAATTGAAAGTTTGTGAATTGTATAAGATTAGAGTAAAATAAAGAACTTGTATATTAAATATTGTGTTTTAAATAACGATCAAAAGGTCATATATCATCTGGCGTGGAACTTGTGAAATGTGTAGATATTTATTTTTGAGAGGAAATGGTTTCAAGTGAAAAATTACATATTGAAAATGTCATTAATTGTGCAGCAATGTAATTAAGGGAAATTTCGGAGGAAAAATTCTAAGAAAAAAGAATGTTCGAGTACGTTCTTGGCATATTGAATGCTAAGGAAAAATATTTTTGCTTACGTAATTATCTTTAAAATTTACGAAATGTCTTACTGGAAAATAAAAACAAGTAGTTGTTCTATGGCGTTTCTGGACCACTGTTTTAGCTTCCAGGATTTCGTCACAGATGGTGCCACCGTCGCTAGGTGGCTTAAGTCCATACTAAATGTGGGATTGTGTCTTGAATATATTCGTTTGTGTCTTGGATGTTGGGGATACGAAATCACTTTGGGGATACGAGATCACTTTCAGCAGGAAAATAGCATAGGATTTCGATTTTGTTTCTGGAGTTCGCTTATTTTTCATCTCGGACTCGTAGCCATTGACATTAAGTTTTTCATCTACAGTTTTGTGGATACGAGATCAATTTGGGGATACGAGATCACTCTTAGCACTCTCCAGCATAAGAAAATAGCATAGGTGTTTGATTTTGTTTCGGGAGCTCGCTTATTTTTCATCTCGGAGATCGTAGCTCTAAATATTTGTGAAGTGGTGGGAATCTTTATTGGTGGAGGTTGCTGGTTAAGTTTGATCTGGTCTTGGAGGCTACAATTTGACCTTGAGGTGCCCCCTCCTGTGTCTGGGTACTGGAGGTTGGCTGAAAGCCTTAGTGGCAATATCTGATACTATGTCTAGGACTGCCTGAGATGTCTTGGACTGGGCTATGTTACCTGTACCAAGTCTTGAGTAGAATGTCTAACCGAATTTATATCCGGGCTGTATACTTGTCAGCTTGAGTTTGGTTTTAGTTATTTACTTTAGAATGAGTGCCTGTGCTATGTTGGGCTGAGCTACTCGGTGGTTGAGGAAACGTTATCTAAGGCGTGGGTGGATGTGTGCAGCTGTGTATTTATGTAGATAATAAATGTGAAATTCCATAAGAAAATTATAATAACTATTAATACTAATTCATATTTTTGTTCATGTCAATAGTATTAGTACTAGGGTTAAATTAAAAGCTTTGATAGAAGAACGCTGTGTTATGATATTAATGTAGTATGATATGTTGTCTGAGGCGAGTAGTGGAAGTTGTATGGGAGCTATGAATAAGCAGTAAAATTCTAATCTCGGTTGATATTTATCCCCTCTAAAGTATCGCCCGAATGGTGGAGTATAAAGGAAGAAATAATTGATAATTCTCCAAGTCCATAGTGAAGATCGTAGTAGGGGGTTTAGAGTAGGTATTGTAAGTTATGTATTAAGATAAAAGTTTTGATGGATGGTATTTGGTATTTATCTCCTCGAAATGGTGTTGTACGAGTATCAGAAAGGTCGGAAATAAGTTGATAATGCTTCAAGTTCAATAGTGAAGACCTCGATGTTGAGAGTGGGTATTTGGAATGATATAATTCTAGTAGGATATGGAAGTATTATTTATTCATCTTTAAATCTTACCATGAAAGTAGGTTGAGAGTTGATTAAATTAAAAGTTTTAATGAAAGAAGGTTGAGTTATTATATTAACATAGTATAATATGTTGCCTTAGACGAGTACTTGAGAGCTGTGAGTAATATGTGGAATATGTTGTAGATGAGTAGTTGAAAATGTAAGATTCCCAATTTCTTTACTGGAAAACAACAACAACTGTAAATAATATATACCAAATCAATTTTTCACACAATATTTATCCACATCAAATTCATTATTTATTTTTATATCTTAAGTTATAAACTTTTTTCTCTGTATATCACATCCAAAAAGCGATCGAGAGCAAATGTCTCCTATGATCCTTTTCTGTGTTAGGTTATGAGAGTTCGGCAGCAAAATCCCATGTTATTTCTTATCATCTGTCTTGCTCTAACACAATAGGAAGCTTTAATGAATATCTCACTCGGGACTTGGTCATATGCCGGCTGTGGATATGTATGTATGTAACATTGAGATGAATTAATGTAATGTTGTGTAGTGTAAAAGAAAAACTTTCATGGGTGATATGGGGATTGTATCGTGTATGTTATGCATTAGATTGGTGGTATATGTCCTTATTTGATTGAAGCAAATAGTTTCACGACTACCTTACCAAGACTTAAATATAGTTGAAATTCATAAAAATGTTGAATCGATGTCAAGAACATGTTAATACTTGTTTTGAGCATGAGCAGTGGAAATCGTGATCATTACAGCATGTTATGAAATTCAATATCTAAAAATAGACCACATGAAGGTTATTGGGGTGGTAAAAAAAAACATGAAAGCATTAGGTTGAGAGTGGGTTCAATTTAAGGCTTCGGTGAAAGAAGGCGATAGGTCAAAAAAATTTCAACCGCGCTAATAAATGAAAGTTTTTTAATAAAAAGAGTGGTACAAAACGGCATATGGAGAGTTGTATTGGACAGACTAAATCGCCGAGAGTGTTATTGAAAGCCACCAGTCGAGGTGGAGGAAATTCTCAGCGTGTAAAAAAAAGTGATTTTGTAAAGTGGGAGGAAAAAAAATCAGTATTCACAGACAAAATTAGAGCTGGAATTATTGTAAATATAAACAGATCCTAAGCTATTTATACAGCATGCTGGTGATTTATTTATACGCCGTATTAAGAATATTTTAAAACGCCATCTCAATATTAAAGTTATACAAAGTTGTTTGCTGATTTTGTTAAGGATATCGGTGACAATGAAGTTATAAAAGATATTAAATATTTACAAGTAAGAACTGCTCCAATCAATGTGGACGATAATATAAATGAGTGGTATAAAGTTAACATTTTGGATTCAATACTCACTCAGCTGGATGAGTTTCGAGAAAAAAATAGCGGCTGGACATTGGACTCCATTATACATTTAGCAGTACATATCAACAAATTTGAACAGCACCGAGGTTCTTCGTACATACCTCTACCGAAGGAGATTGTTTTAAAGCAAGCTTGCATTAATGTAAAAAATATTGATAAAGAATGCTTCGCTTGGGCCGTGACATCAGCACTATACCCTGGAAATATTAACTCCTCTAGGACATCATCATATCCATATTATTCGTTTGTGCTAAATTTAACTAGAATAACATTTCCTATGACGCTTAAACAGATTAAACAATTTGAAGACCAGAACGATATATCAATAAACGTATCTTAAAGAAAGAGCATTCCATGAAGGAGATTTCTCGTCTAACAGACTGAAATTTATTGAAAATAATTTCAATAAATTTACAAAATGCATCTTAAGTGCAAAAAAATTATTGAACTTTTCGACCCAGCGATCAGAGAGGTCTCAACGGTATGGTTGTCTCTGATCGCCTACCTTCACCACTGTTCTAGTTAGACCAACGAAACACAAGATGAAGCGACATGTGAATCTATTAATGATACAAAATAACTATCAGCAGGATGATGATGATGATAATGATAATAATGATAATGATGATGATGATGATGATGAAAGTAATAAGAGGTTTCATTTCTGCTGGATTAAAAATCTTTCACGGCTTGCATGGAAACAAACTTCAAAACATAAGGCTTGATTGTATATATGCGATAGATGTTTGCTCTATTTTTATTCTGCTAAAGAATTAGTATCACATATTCCTGAATGTGAGAAAGAAAAAAATAATATTGAATTAAGGAAGCCCAACCATAGAATTAAATGTTAATAGCACAACGGATACTCTACCATTGGGAAACATTATTTAATTCCATCAGAGCAACAAGTAGCAGCCGCAGAAAACATATTGTTGCGAGCGTGGCTTTTTGGTTCGTTATTTAAAACACAATATTAAATATTTAATATACAAGTTCTTTATTTCACTCTAATCTTATACAATTCATAAACCTTCAATTAATCTACTCAACTTTAATTATCCCTAATACTGTACTTTCAATTATTGCAATCTAATTACAACACTTTCACACGTTTATTACTTTCGCTTGTTAACACTGCAACGTCTAAGACAAGACTCTTGCTCTGGCGGTGACATCTGTTATATTTATACCCTAGAAACTCTCCAGATTATTCTGGAGTGTTCTATTCCAGAACCTTCTTGTCTATTATATTCATTCTATCCCTGAACATTCTCGAAGATTCCTTCACCGATTCTCCAAACCTTAAGTTGTTTACTCTCCATTGCCAGTAGATGTCACCAGTTGTCTCTTTCCATTGCACGTAACACTGCCCCCTTCTTAAATTTGTTCGTCCCGAACAACAGGTGGTCCACGGTCTTGATGCTCGTAGTATTGACACAAGCGGTCCAAATGAACAATTTTACGCTTGCCTCTTGTGCCACGCTAAATCCGGTAAACCACGTCATTAATTCTAGTTACTACTGAATACGCTCCCTCCCACTGTTGTTGTAGTTTTGGAGAACGTCCCTTATGTCGTTTCGGGTTGTACAGCCAAACAAGATCACCTTCGTTAAATCCTGCGGAATAGCACGTAAATCATAGCGGGTCTTCATCCGATCAGTATTTGCTGCTAATTTCGTTCTCGTGGCCTCGTGTACATCAGCTAATTGTTGTCTAAGCTCCGATACGTAGTCTTCTGGTAACTTTTGTTCACTTCTGGGGGTACCAAATTTGAGGTCGCTAGGTAGACGCATCTCTCTTCCAAATATGACCTTAGCTGGGGTTTGTCCGGTAGTGTTATGAATGGCTGATCTATAAGCTATTAGGAATATAGGAATATGTCGATCCCAGTCGCGTTGATGATATTCAACTACTTTCTTAAGATGCTCGATCAATGTTCTGTTGAAGCGCTCTACCATGCCATCAGATTGTGGGTGTAGAGGAGTTGTTCTGGTTTTTCTTATTCCCAACATTTTACACATCTCCTGGAAAGTTCGCGATTCGAAGTTCCGTCCTTAGTCCGAATGAAGTTCGTGAGGCACTCCAAACCTACTGACCCAATTCGTTATTATTTGTTCCGCAACTGTGGTTGGCTCTTGATTAGGGATTGCATAAGCTTCATTTACTGAAATAGTCAATGTCAGCTAATATATAACGGTTACCGCCATCCGTTTCTGGAAAAGGTCCAGCGATGTCTACAACTATCCTTTCAAAAGGAGCTCCGACATTATACTTATTCATTTCTCCTCTGCTTCTGTGTTGTGGCCCTTTGCAAGCAGCACAGACAGTGCATCTGCGGCACCACTCCTCCACATCTTCTTGCATATGTAGCCAATAAAACCTTTCCCGTATTTTGGAAATTGTTTTGTTCACTCCCAAATGTCCTCCAGAGGTTCCACCGTGCATTTCTTCTAGAACATCTTTGACGTTTGATGCTGGCAAGACTATCTGCTTTCGGAATGATTCGCCGTTAGGTTCTTCCCATTTGCGTTTTAAAATACCACATTCAACATGAAGAGAGTTCCATTGAGCCCAGTAACTTTTCAGCTTCTCGCCCCGTTCCGAAATATCCTTCCAGTCTGGTCTTTCTATGTCTTCTTTCCAAGCGAGAATAGGTGAAATGTCCGGATCTTCTCGTTGTGCTGTTCTCAGACTCTCGTTGTCTCAACCTGTAGATGGTTCCACGGTTACCAACTGTATAGTTGCTGTTGTTTCTTTTTCTTCCACCCGGGCGCAATGTTTGCATTCAAGTTTGCATGGACGTCGTGAAAGGGCATCTGCATTTCCATGGATACGACCTCTTCGGTGTTGGATTTTAAAATAATAAGACTGGAGTCGCTCTATCCATCTCGCCACTTGTCCCTCAGGACTCTTAAACTGTAGAAGCCATGTGAGTGCTGCATGGTCGGTGCGAAGGATGAATTTCTGCCCGCAGAGATATTTATGAAAATGTTTTGTTGAACTTACAATGGCAAGTAGCTCTTTTCTTGTAGCACAATAATTTTTCTCTGGCTTTGAAAGTGCTTTGCTATAGTAATCTACTGGAACTTCGTGACCATTCTCCTCCTGCGAAAGCACTGCACCAATACCTTCATTGCTGGCATCCGTATCTAATATAAATATTTTTCCCAGCTTTGGATAGTGAAGTACTGGAGCTTCACAGAGCTGTTGCTTCAAATTTTCAAAACTTTCGTTGCATTTATCCGACCATATGAACGGCCTTCCCTTTTCTGTAAGTTGATGTAGGCTTCTTGCTATATCTGCAAAACCTTTCACGAATCGCCTGTAGTAGGTAGCTAAACCAAAAAAACTCCGTAATTGATGTTTGTCCTTTGGAACTGGCCAATTTTTGACGGCTCCTATCTTCTCTGGATCGGTTCTTACTCCTTGTGATGAAACTATGTGCCATAAATATTTAACTTCATTTTTGAATAGAGCACATTTACTCGCACTGAGCTTCAATTTTGCATCTTTGAGTCTTTGAAGTACGTCCCGTAAGTTGTTTTTATGTTCCTTGAATGTCCTTCCGATTACTATTATGTCATCCAAGTAGACAAGACATGTTTTACAGGTTAAAACCACGTAGAACACATTCTATTAGTCGTTCGAATGTGGCTGGAGCATTACATAACCCGAATGGCATTACATTGAATTGCCACAAGCCACTGCTAACTGAGAATGCAGTTTTCTCTCGGTCCTCGGGATGTATTTCCACTTGCCAGTAACCACTCTTTAAATCCAGCGTGGAAAACCATTCCGCTCCGGAAAGGGTATCCAACGTGTCATCAATCCTTGGTAATGGATAGCTATCTTTTCTCGTCACGTTATTTAGTTGGCGGTAGTCTACACAGAATCGGGTGCTGCCATCCTTTTTCCTAACCAGAACAACCGGTGATGTTCAAGGGCTGTTAGATTCCTCTATTATTCTTCTTCTTTTAGTTGTAGGCTGGGGATGTCCTAAGCGGCACCTAGGCAGCCTGTAGTTTGCCATTGAAGCTGGCAAGATACCTTATTAGGGCTACCAGGATTGAAAGTGACAATAGCCGGGTGACGTGTCCGAGGATATGGGTATCACGGCCTGATGTCTTTGGCGTGATAAATTCCTATCGTTTTTCCCTGCAGATCTTCAAGTTCGTATAAGGAGTTTCTTTTCTTTTACTTTACACTTTACAAATTTACGTCCTAGTTTAGTACTAGTCTGCTGTTGGAAATTGATTTAGAAAAAATTCCGTCTGAATGCTGCTTGACCCACTTTGAAATTAACAGGCCTCGCTCTGAGATTATAAGCTTTTGAACCCTGTTCGAACGCGTGGTGTAAGTACTCCTGCACTCTCGCACGGATCAATCTCAATTTATCTTCAGCATCCACCCTCAGAGGCTCATTACGAGTTCCAAGGCTCCTTAACATGGAATAAGAGCTCGCATGCTCAATCATTTGCTGGCCAAAGAGTGTTCGGTAGGGAGAGAAGCCAGTTTCTTGGTGGAAAGAGCTCCTCAAGGAGCTAGCTATCTATCTCATCTTCTCATCCCACGTTGTGTGTTCCTTCCGGATGTATGACAATAGAGACCTGTTCACTCGCTCTGAGGCGTTTGCTTGTGGCGAGTAAACTGCCGTTCGCAAGTGCTTCACCCCATACTTATCCAGGAATCTGGCGAACTGAGCCGAGCATAACTGTGTTAGGATTCCTCATATACTTATTCACTTACTCCTAGAGTGTCTCAGAAGAATTTTCCTGGGAACGTCTCAGTCGTTGATTGGTCTGTATGGATTTCAATACAATAGTCCGTCTTGGAGTAGCTAGAATAAGCTTGGCTCCCTTTACAAATAAAACCACTTGGCTTCTGTTGACTCTTCACCACTTAAAACACGGCTTTCGACTCGCTTTATTCTAAAAATACAAGTATATTTATACAAAATTGCTCACTTACTTTTCTTAAACTGACATTGGTTACATTTCTTAAATCTGTTTCCTGATAGCACTCGCTGCTTCATGTATATACATATGTACATCAGTTTCCACATTTAAACATCTTTGTTCTGCCCAATGAGAACACTCAAAAGAAAATATCAATAATGATGTGGACTGTGAATAAGAACGCCGGGGAATATTTTATAGTCAGTGGTTTATTGGACACACGTAAAACTTATGTACAAAATTACAACTAGAACTAAAATAAACAGAATTCAATTTCACTTCAATTATTTTAACAACGACACTTAAGAACTAAACTTCAATTGATTTAATAAAGTCGTCGCTTACTCACTACACAATAATAATTTTAATTTCAACACAATACTGTCAAAGCTGAGACAACTTTGACCAATGGCATTATATATGTATATATATATAAATACACTGCTCAAAAGTGTATAAGCAAAATTTGGTTTTTCGGTTGGCAATTCCTGGAATTTGGTTTGATTTTGGTTCTGTTTTTTGTTTTTAGTAGATACATCTATTGCGCTATTCTCTTCACCTGCGATTCTGGAATAACGGTAAAAACAGGTATTATATAATTATAATGGGACAAAAACCAATTTTTACAATTCAAAGATATTTTACATTTTGCTTATACACTTTTGAGCTGTGTATATTAATCAATATGAACTATAATATATGATTAACCAAAAAATGTACTCACCAGTATAAAACTATGGAATCGACTTTATGGCTTTGGTAATTAAATAGTTAGTGATTATCTTGTTCTAGTCATTCCCCGGAACAAGATACTTTACTTCAGTCGAGACCCAAAGCAAAGGTGTAATTTGGTTAGTAGAATTCTTGTTCTAGTCGTTCCCCGGAACAAGATACTTTACTTCAGTCGAGACTCAAAGCAAAGTTGTATTAGTCGTGTTTATTCTAGTCGGTACCCAGAATAAATATCTTTATCTCAGTCGAGACAGAAGATAACGTTTTGAGATTAGTGAGTGTTATTCTAGTCGCTACCCGGAATAACGATCTTTATCTCAGTCGAGACCCAAGAAAAAGGTTTGAGTTAGTCGGTGTTATTCTAGTCGCTACCCAGAATAACTATCTTTATCTCAGTCGCTACCCAAGATAAAGGTATTAAGTTAGTAAAATCTATTCCAGTCGAGACCCAGAATATGTATCTTTATCTCAGTCGGGACCCAAGATAAAATTGTTATGTTAGTAGAATTTATTCCACTCGAGACCCAGAATAAATATCTTTATCTCAGTCGGTACCCAAGATAAAGTGGTTGAGTTAGTAAGATTTATTCCAGTCGAGACCCAGAATAAATATCTTTATCTCTGTCCGTACCCAAGATAAAGTTGTTCTGCTAGTGGAATTTATTCCAGTCGAGACCCAGAATAAATATCTTTATCTCAGTCGTCACCCAAGATAAAGTTATTATGTTAGTAGAATTTATTCCAGCCGAGAGCCAGAATAAATCGCTTTATCTCAGTTGTTACCCAAGATAAAGTTAATTTGTTAATAATTATATTTTATTACACTAGCCAAGTCGAATTCCAAATGATGCGCATTCTATGAAAGCTGGATACTAAAAGAGAGAGACTCAAGTTGGCTTGCGACTTATATTGCCTCTGAATTGCGCACGGCTTCAACAAATTATTTTATATTGCGCATAGTAACCAAAGTACGTTGATCTTAGCAGCTGTGCGTAGGTAGTAACAGAAAAGTCCGTTGACCTTAGCAGCTGTGCGTAGGTCAGAAGAGTGCATTGACCCTAGCAACTGTGCAAAGCAACTGGAATTTTGAGTATTTTTATTACCGTTCCTAATTTTGCCTAGCTAATGTTATTAGGCTTATAATTATACAATAAGTTACCTATTAAAATATTGCTAATTTGCTATTTTAACGATACATTTAAATGTACAGATTACTTAATCTAATTCCATTTGATTCGCGCACTGTTATCGAAGACAAGTTCCTTTCCTCTTATTGGATTGTGTTCCGGCTTTATTTATGTGGAATGTAGCCATTATGTGTTGATTGTTATCTCCATTAAAAACTACCTTATCGACCTGCTTGTAGGTAGGTATATATCGTTTCGTTCCCAACCTATTTTCAATAATTAAAAATACTTGGTGGTTTCCCACAGCTTATGTCAATTCCACTAATTGACAAATACGAATGGACTGCGTTCGCAAAGTACAGTTTAATGAAATCTGTCAATTCCTATAATTGACTTTCGAAAGAAAACTGCAATTACAAACGAGAATCCACGTATGCTGAAAGAAAATATTCTGGTGGAGTACAGCGGTTAAATAAAAAAGGATAATTTGTCACTCTATTATTCACTCAATTATTTATTGCAACAAATAATACTAATGACTAAACAAATATTAATCGTATGAGGAAATTAATTATTTGAACAAATTCTATCAATATGCAAAATTTACTTCCCTCAACTTACACGTACAAGCTTAGAAACTTCACTTGGAATTCACTGATTCACTGTATTGTTCTATGTATTTAATAACTAAAGGAAATTTAAATGTAAAAAAGAATCATATTTTACTCGAATTTGTCTCTTTCTTTTCAATAATGACAAATTAGAAAATTATGCTACGTTACAATTTCATATATATATATATAGTAAAAACAAAATTTCCTTTCTGGTTCTTAACTAATATATTTACTAGTGGCTGAAAGTAAATAATAATTAGAACTCAAGGTAGATCTAGTTTCTTAATTATTATGTTGTGCAAAACTGACCTAATGGCATATGTTTCACACGATAAATAATTGTTAGAAATTTTGATTTACTTGAGTGAGTTAGTTAAATGGCTGAAAGGAAGGGATTAAGAATAAAATATTCAATTGTTCTTGTTAAATTCATACATGTGTGTATAACCAACACCTGGCATGCAAACACAATGAAATTTAACACAAATTGAAGATAAATGATTAATTCACAAAGTTAAACTGAATTTAATTTAAATTTGTTGTTATTAAAATTCAACTAATAAATTCACTTGAAAATTTGTTGCGATTGCTAATTGTCCTTGAAAACAAACTTTAAAGAGTATACTAAAGTTGCTGAAATTTCTATTTCCTTTATTGATGACACTTGAGAAGATTTGCAAATGGTGGGAGGAATGCTACTGCATGTGCTCGCACCTTGACAACTTTGAAAAATATGAGGGCAGAATGAAGAATGAACCCCCTTTTTACAAAGAAATTTGTTCCGATTTCGTATCCATAAAAATGAATTATGCAATTTTTAGGCTTAATTTGACTGCAATATGTGAATTTGTTGTAGTCATTTGATGTCAAATTACAAATTGCATTTTTTGACATCTTTCCCATAGGAATCCTTTTTAATTTCACGTTATTATGATAAGTTTTCCGAATCTGTGCCATAACTTATCGATACGCCATCTTTTAGTTCAATTTACAAAATTCCTCTCCGAATTCATTTTCGTTCATCTTTATTTGTGTCCCTTTCACAACTTTGTGTCTCTTTCGCACTTATTGGTGCAAAGGGAAATTTATAAAATCGCGAATTACCCGTAATTCGTGAAAAAATATCGCGACGCGAACGCGCCCATTGTGTTCGCCATCAAATTTCTCCTTGACGTGACAGTTTAAACGTCGCGGGAACTCAAAGTTCGATGGGTAATTTTATCCGTGAAATGTCACCGCGCGCGAGTTTGTTTTTTTATTGAATTTGTGGTGAATTGTGTTTCTTGTGCTGATTGAAGGTATTCAACGTGGGATGTATACGTTTTTTTTATAATCCCCTTTCGTGTAATCACGCAAAAATTACAACTTTCCCCATCCTGTGTATATACCTGTCAAGGTGAGTTTATTTTACAAAATTCTCATCTTAGGTATTCACAGATGTGTTGAAAAGTTAATTTTGTGTTTTTACTACATACGTATTTTATGTTTTAAGTGTTTTCTGCTGAGAAAACATAAAATATATATCTTTAAAAATTTTTATTGTTTATATGCATTATGTGGTGGCTTACCTACCACCATTCAAATGGAATGTTGTTGTGGTTTTGTATGTTTAAATTTATTCAATAACATAGTTTTCTTGTTCTTTTTAATTCTTTATTTTGCTTTAATTCAATTTTTTTAATTCATTTTTGTTTATTTCAGGTCGTCGCGGGACAATTGCATCTGTGTAGTCTCCAGATGCTGGTAAGATTTTTTTATTTTATTTTATTTAATCCAGTTTCTCTTTTTCTTTTAGGTTAGTCGAACACTTGGAATTAGAATCTTTTAAACTATTTCACTTTCAGGTGGCTATTTAATGTTGGTTTGAACATACTGCCCCCTGTTGAAAGGTTGAATTTTATTTGAAAATTCAATATTTCAAGTAATTATAAATTAATTTTAAAATGATGATGTTATGGTAGTTCAGAAGAAGAGTGACTAGCATTGCGACGTGAAGTCCAGACTGCCAGCATGAGCTGACAGATCACTCGGTGAACAGCGTTGATACAGGGCGGCATGCTAGCACCTCGGCTATGTGGCGGAAAGTGTGGGGGGGTTCCCAACCTGTCGCTGTCACCAATCATAGTACAAAAAAAATTCCTCATGCCTACATACAAAAACCTGGCATTCACTCAGTCCTGAAGGGACCTTTACGTCACTTACCTACATTCCAATGAAGGCGCAGATGGTCTGCCTTCCTTGCCAAGTCCCATCCTCCCATTGACTTCGGGTGGCACAATTGTCCAAAGTCCCTTAGTTGACCTCTAAAGAGAGAGAGGGAGACTAGGCGAACCTAGCTGACCTTCATACTAGACGAGAGGGGGCGCCGGGAACGTGAAAGGAGAAATAAAAGCTCTCAGTACTTCATTTTGACGTTATAATTCAAACACGTAATTTTAAAGGTTACACCGAAGCATGTACTTATTCTAAATGCCTAGACCTAAGTTAATTCTAATGAAGGTAATATAAATTGTATATATATATACAGCTTAATAATTAAAGAAAATCAGTACTAAAATTGTGTTTGACATGATGAAATTCGCAGAAGAAAAATAATGTACAAAAACGAATAGATAAATCCAGGTAAGTGCTATTTTAATAAAAAGTTCGATAATCACGATTGAAACGTACTAAGCCGTTGATCTATTATGTGGAACCCTGATATCGCGATCTATTTGCTGAAAGTTTCAATTTGATTCCCTCTGTTTTCTTTTAATTGTTTTTTTGTTTTTTTTTTTTTTATTTGATCTTTTGTGTGAAGTTATTTTATATTTGAAATATACTTTAGTGTACTTTTTGACTTAGAGTTGGTGAGAGAGCTTTATGTCCTGGTATTAGTTTCATTAATTCGTACCCATGGTAATGACTATTTTCAGGCCTCCAATGTTTTATCATGTTAAAGTTTATTATTTTGATTTTATTTGTAGTTCCTTTTTAGTTTTCAGGTATACGTGTAAGAAGGTTACTGTACATCATCGAACTTTTTATAAGACCGCTCTAATGCTAATGCATCTTGTCTTAATCTTTATCCTAAAGGTTTTGTTTTTCTTTTACATATCTATTAATATATCACTAATACAATGGTAATTGAAAAGGCCAAACAAAGAGAACGCTTACGCTAAATGGAAAATGAGAAATGTACAAACTGGTAGTCGTTGGAGTACTCGACAAAATATAATCGGTATTACTATAAAGCGTACTCAGTCAATAATCTGGCAATGCAACTAACTAAGAAAAATGGAACATGTGAGCACAAGTAAATAATTGCTTAACTGATCGAAGACAACAACGATCTCTTAACCCATTCAATAAGACTAGTAAGGACCTACGGAGTAATATTCAAAGAAAATAAATGTATCCGCTTCACTATGTGTATGAATATCAGGATTGGAAATTTAGCTCGAAAAATTTTTAATTAAAAGGACAAGAGCTTTGGTAAAATTCAATTTTGTATTTCTATGTACACTCTAGGAGCCGTCGAGCTTTGGGTGTGTGGGGGGGGGGGGGGGGGAGCAAACTAATTGTACGTGAGGTACCAACACTAGTTTCCCTGATTTACTTCACTACTGAGATGTGACAATTATAGACATTCTCCTAATATAAATTCTTTCTTAAGACTAAATCTAAGTTTTTAATAAGTTTTCTTGACTACATGTGACGTGTAATCTATGTCCATACGAAATAATGTAACTTGTGTAAGTATACGGCAACCTTAGGAATTGGTATATTCGTAACTAGTGTTTGTAACTCTATATATAATATAAGCATAGTATGTTTGTGAGACCCGCACAATAGTAAAATAAAATAAAGATAAAGAGAATTTTTCAGAAAAAATGTATAAAAACGTGAAGGTGTAATTATAAAATTATTAATTATTAATTCAATAAAAAAGAAAGAAATTAAAACATTAGATATAAAGATAAGTAAGATTATATATTAAGGTCCATGTGAATTAATTAGTCATGAAATTTTAATGAAATATGTATGAGAAGAAAAATTTTAATAAAGTATATATGAGAAGAAAATGGAGAAAGTAAAATGAAAAAGAAAAGATGTAAAAATGGAAACTTTAAGAAATGAAAAAGTAAAGATGTCAAATAAAAAAAAAAAATGTGTAAGAAATGAAACATAGAGATACATATGTATAAAATTTGTAATGGGAATGGATTTAAACAAAGATAATGGTAACAGAAAATATGGAATGTTAGAAAGAAAAGAAAAAATGTAAAGCTAGTTAGTACGTATGGAAATGAATCTGAACTGAACACGAACTAAAATAGTTTCAATTTTAAGATTGTTGCACTCTTCAGACTAGTTTCCTGCGGAAACTAGTTTTTCCAAGGGGGGAGGGATGTTATGGCCCAATATAAGGAAGATTCTTCTTCCAGCAGCCAAGGGCGCATTCTAGCGAAATAATCAGCAATTGCTATACAATAACCTCGCACGGTATTGTTCTGCTACTGTCGGTTATTTTGCTGATTAGCCCAACAGCTGGCTGCGATGAGCGCTTAGTGGAGCAATCGACGATTACAATAATAATTAACCTCGCATGGTAATTATTATGTAAGGCGATTGTTTACTACTAAGCAACTCAGGTGCTGCAACCGGTAGAACAAACGACAAGGTTGTTGTCGTTTGTTTACATCCGCGTTGTGAGCAAAGAAAGCTTACTTCCGAGTATCGGTTCATAAAAGACCAATGACTGGTCTGTCGAGTGCTGTAGTATTCTCGCCGTTCAGCGTTCAGTTTAGAGTCGCGTTTTTTCAGTTAGCGTAAAATTAAGAGTGCGGGTCGTGACTTTCTTTTTAACATTGTTGAGATAGGGCAGTTTTCAATCTTCAGTCAATAAAGAATAAGTTATCGTGAAAAACGTCTTTTAATTGCTCGAGGGGCACGACATGGTGATGGTCTTGGAAACGATTGCCTGCTCCGATTGGGGAAATCGTTCGATGGCCTCTGATTGCTCCTAGACGAAGGAGGTCGTGCGAAATCCACTGGCGGCATTGCTGCCACTACTTGTTGTCGGATACTATCTCCTATCTTAAACCGCAAAACATTTAAGTCCTGGTTGAGACCTTTGTTTATAAGGTCCTCCATTCTTATGCTCAAGCCTGCTATCAGCGCATCAGTAGCAGCTGAAGTGTTGTGGTCTTGAGCTGTACGCCTCGGACTGTCTTTTCTAGTACCCGGGTTCAAAAAGGTCCTTGAATGCACGTCAGGCATTCCCGGAGACAAGGATCGTCGATTCGAAGGTGATAAATCAAAGTTAGGCAGTTCAAAGGTCGGCAATGAGTCGCGCCTGGCCGGCTTCATCTTTTTCGGTTTTTTTTGGTAACGCCCCAGTATAACCCGTGAGGTCCTGCGGTGTGAGGCGACGTCTACAGTTAGGACAACTGGAATGCTCGCCTAACCAGGTCTGGATACATGCTTCATGAAAGACATGTCCACACGTGGTCATGACTGGTTTCTGTTCAGCTGACCAACTTATGTCTCTACAGATCGTGCATGGCTCACGCAACATAGTCACACCGTTCTGCCTAGGAGGTGGTGTCCTCTGTGTAGCCATTATGCATTTAGACGTAAATCAAGAAAAAAAAATTCAAATCAGGGTTTGGAATAGTTATCCCAAAAAAATTCAAGAAATTTGAAAGTTCGGAAGAGACCCGCTCTTCACAATGTGATGATGGCTAAATACTATTTTAAAGTCGAAGGTTTGGGCGAAATACTAAAATTCACACAAAAGTTTTCCTAAACGTTCGAAGAAGTTGAGATTAAAAACAACCAAGGACTTGAAAAGTTAATCAAGGCTTCTCAAATCGAGACAATGTAAATACTGATTACAAAAATCCAAAGTTCGGAAGCAATAGCAACTTTTCGAAAGAAATTTTCTTCTAAGAGTTAAGGAAAAGCGAAAATCCGAAGAGATTACGAAAATCAAATCAAGCGTTGCAAAAAAAGTTTTAAAAAAAATCATACAATTTCTGCTTCACTTTCCGAAGCTAACTCCCACCATACGAAGTCTTCAGGTCGCTCTCTCTCCTTAAAGGTCAGAAACAGGATACAGGCAAGTGACGTGAGTAGTGCATGAAAATTTGGTTGGGTTCTCACAGAACTCTGGGTCAAGTTGGATGTGTCAAAGGCTGAGAATGCCACTGGAGATTCCTTAGCCAGGCAGTTAGCAGTATGCCAACTCCTGATTACTGAGGATCTCCAGCATCACTTCCATCCTCCGAGAACTCTTACTCTCCTATTCACCGCATCATCATGTCTGGCTAGTCCGCCAACCGGGCAGAGTTATGAACCTGGTCAACCATTTAGCTGGAAGCCAAAAAGTCGTCTCACAGACTCATACTCTGTCCAGCGAGCCGGCCAACAGAACATGTCCGTGAGAACACAATAAAGAAAAGATTTTTGTGGAGCCACCTACCATTTCCATGGCAGAAGGCCAGCGGGAAAGATCAAATTCAAAAACATTTCAAAAACTTAAAAAAAAAAAAAAAATTCAACAAACTGTTCAGGCTTGAAGCTTGACCAAAGTCAAACCTAAAGCTGAACTTCAACTTTCAAAAAAAAAAAAAATTCAGAAAAACTTTACTTTACTTTAATCAAAAACATTCAAAAACTTTCAAAAACTTTACAACGTTACGTTACTCTACAAAAATCAACTAATACAAACAATTAAACTCCGGTCTGCATATAGCTTCCACTGATTATGCGCTTACCGAGTCAGGCTATTTAGCTGACAACTAAATGCCCATCTCTCGAAGTAATCACAATCCTCAGTAAAAGTCATACTTTGACCACCGAAGTCTAATTGAGGTGAACCACATTGGGCGCCATTTTTGTTATGGTAGTTTAAAAGAAGAGTGACTAGCTTTGGGACGTGAAGTTCAGACTGCCAGCATGAGCTGACAGATCGCTCGGTTAACAGCGTTGATACCGGGCGGCATGCTAGCACCTCGGATATGTGGCGGAGAGTGTGGGGGATTCCCAACAAAAACCTGCCGCTGTCACCAACCATAGTACAAAAAAAATCCTCATGCCTACATACAAAAACCTGGCACTCACTCAGTCCTGAAGGGACCTTTAGGTCACTTACCTACATTCCAATGAAGGCGCAGATGGTCTGCCTTCCTTGCCAAGTCCCATCCTCCCATTGACTTTGGGTGGCACAATTGTCCAAAGTCCCTTAGTTGACCTCTAAAGAGAGAGAGGGAGACTAGGCGAACCTAGCTGACCTTCATACTAGACGAGAGAGGGCGCCGGGAACGTGAAAGGAGAAATAAATGCTCTCAGTACTTCATTTTGACGTTAAAATTCAAACACGTAATTTTAAAGGTTACACCGAAGCATGTACTTATTCTAAATGACTAGACCTAAGTTAATTCTAATGAAGGTAATATAAATTGTATATATATATACAGCTTAATAATTAAAGAAAATCAGTACTAAAATTGTGTTTGACATGATGAAATTCGCAGAAGAAAAATAATGTACAAAAACGAGTAGATAAATCCAGGTAAGTGCTATTTTAATAAAAAGTTCGATAATCACGATTGAAACGTACTAAGCCGTTGATCTATTATGTGGAACCCTGATATCGCGATCTATTTGCTGAAAGTTTCAATTTGATTCCCTCTGTTTTCTTTTAATTTTTTTTGTTTTTTTTTTATTTGATCTTTTGTGTGAAGTTATTTTATATTTGAAATATACTTTAGTGTACTTTTTGACTTAGAGTTGGTGAGAGAGCTTTATGTCCTGGTATTAGTTTCATTAATTCGTACCCATGGTAATGACTATTTTCAGGCCTCCAATGTTTTATCATGTTAAAGTTTATTATTTTGATTTTATTTGTAGTTCCTTTTTAGTTTTCAGGTATACGTGTAAGAAGGTTACTGTACATCATCGAACTTTTTATAAGACCGCTCTAATGCTAATGCATCTTGTCTTAATCTTTATCCTAAAGGTTTTGTTTTTCTTTTACATATTTATTAATATATCACTAATACAATGGTAATTGAAAAGGCCAAACAAAGAGAACGCTTACGCTAAATGGAAAATGAGAAATGTACAAACTGGTAGTCGTTGGAGTACTCGACAAAATATAATCGGCATTACTATAAAGCGTCACTCAGTCAATAATCTGGCAATGCAACTAACTAAGAAAAATGGAACATGTGAGCACAAGTAAATAATTGCTTAACTGATCGAAGACAACAACGATCTCTTAACCCATTCAATAAGACTAGTAAGGACCTGCGGAGTAATATTCAAAGAAAATAAATGTATCCGCTTCACTATGTGTATGAATATCAGGATTGGAAATTTAGCTCGAAAAATTTTTAATTAAAAGGACTAGAGCTTTGGTAAAATTCAATTTTGTATTTCTAGGTAGACTCTAGGAGCCGTCGAGCTTTGTGTGGGGGGGGGGGGGGGAGCAAACTAACCAACACTAGTTTCCCTGATTTACTTCACTACTGAGATGTGACAATTATAGACATTCTCCTAATATAAATTCTTTCTTAAGACTAAATCTAAGTTTTTAATAAGTTTTCTTGACTACATGTGACGTGTAATCTATGTCCATACATTCTCCGTTCTCTCAGATATAGGCCATCAGGTCAATACCTAGTTGCTTACATGTATCTCCCTAATATTAATGTTTTAATGCCGAATATTTCTCAAATTATTTGAATCGTAAAGGAAGGTTATGAGTCTCGCCGCACTATGGAACAATCTCTTGTCTAATTTCTAATCTGCCATTGTACTGTGTAACCTGGGTTCTCATCCACTGGCAGTAATTTGTTAAAAAGTTGCTATTTTCATGCTTAAGTATATTGTCAAAAATAAACATAACTTACGATATTCCTTCATATTGTTGTCTTCTTTGCTATATACATATATATATAAATAATTATATCTTACTTTCCTAAATGTTCCAGCGATCGGAATCGGAAAAATAAATTGTCATGTCTGTTGCAATGAATTGATTAGCTGAGCCAGTGCAGCGCATTCCTTTGGTTGACGTCTGTTACATTGGCGATCACTTCGTGTTGGAAGGGTTTTAATTGACATGTAATGAAGGGGTCGAGGGTGGCGAAATAAACTACTTTTTTGTCTGAGAAAAAAAAGGAATATCTTTGTTATGAAGAAACAATAGCAAAGACCTGGACTTTGCATTATTGTAATTATGCCCCCTTCTACTAGATGAAAAGGGTTTTGTGGTTTGTAATGCAGAAATTGCAGGATTATGTGATCTTTACATGGGAGAAATTCTGTGTCTTGAAACAGATTTTTTTTTTACAATTAGATGCCGGGTGATAATCTAAAAGAAATTATAGCAATACCTGATCTTCGCATAATTGTTATTATAGCCCATGTGTAATTTTCAAACAGATTTTATTTTAATTATTGGCATGGGGGTACGGTTATACGTATGTATGTGTGTACATATTTACATACGGCTTATGAAATTAATCTAGAGTTTTAGAGTTTAGATAGATAAATTATTTTTATCTTTCATATGATTTTGTTTTGGGATTTTTTTTTGTTTTTTTTTTTTTTAAGGCGAAGAGATATTTGAAATTTGGGTAGAAAAATTATTTCAATCTTATATGCTGTTATAGGAATAATTGAGCGAATATGCTTTATTTTCCATATGATGCTCATTCAAGCGAAGATTATATAGAAAACAATACATTGAGTAAGTGCAGAGATCGAACTTCCGAAATTTCTACAAATTTTTAACCCCAGTTGAATGTTAGGAAGATAATAAAAAAAACAGATTCCAGATTAATTATTTTACGTTACGATTCGTATACGTCAATCTAAAAGTAGCTTTACTTTTATGCGTGTCCTGTCCCGAGCAGTGAAACGTTGCTTCTTTTTTTCTGGACCGCTTTAGTTTTTCATATGAGATGGTGATTTTCTCGAATGTGTTCGGTTGTTCACTGTCTGCAATAAGTAGCTGGAAGTCGTTATCCGGTCGATCTGCGTGGAGGACAATTGTATCTTTTAACAAGCATTTCTTCAACTTCAATGTAGGTTGCAATTGCTGAAGGCTTGATGTCGTCGGTGGTACTCGTTGAGCCTCAAACGACGTGGAATTTTGCTGCCCTGCTGTAGATACAGATAGAGATGGCTGCGACTGGGTAGCTGATTTTGTCAAAGTATGATGCCCTGAAGCTGGGCCTGCTGCTTGCTCAGCTATAGGAGATATTGATGCCTGCGGCATTGGAGCTAGAATTGCTGCTTGCTTTCTTGAAGCTAGTTTCATGTGTCCTAAGGCATGACACACATTTATGCAACCTTTATAATGTTTGTAAAGATCGACATTTTTAGGTGGTTTCTTCTCGAGGTTATAAAACCTGCGTAAGTCCTTATTTCGAGAATCCCCTGGTACTGGTTTTTCTTCGATGAATGGTAATCGTACATATTGGCCAGCTGCAATACGACGATGAGTGGTTAAGTAGTTCACTCTTTTGATCGGATTTTGAGAGCTTACGAATTTGAGAAGTGATTTCCTCAGGTTTGCAAAGCTTTCTCAGGATTGTATCTATAGACGCTGCTTGGTCAGCTTGCGCATTAATTGTTAAAGATGACTCTTTGGAAATATAGTCTGCTTGAGATAGATTTCCAAAGAGAATCCAACCGAGGGTGCTATTTTGAGCAGTAGGGGTTCCTGGAGGACCTTTTCTTAATCCTTCCAATAGAATTTCCCCGTATACATCTGCTCCCAGGAGAATATCGATTTTTCCAGGCTTGTAGAAAAATTGATCGGCAAGCGTTAAATCCTTTATATGATCGCACTCTTGTTTTGAATGGTAGACGGAGGCAGGAACTCAGTGATCTTGTCCACGATTAGTGCTGTCACTGAAGTTGCCTTATTTGATTTAGATTGCGGACATACTTTGAAGCATGTTTGTCGTTTAATATTTGTAGCCTGCCATTTGCCAAGCCTGTGATTTGGGTGTCCACGCGAGTGGTAGATAAGTGCAGTTTGCGTGTTGCTGCTGCTGTAATGAAGGATACTTGAGACCCCGACTCGATTAGAGCCCGCATAGTATGCATTGTTTCCTCTGTTGAGGAAATGTGAAGCAATGCTGTTGCAAGCAGTGCTTGTGTAGCGCGCTGTGGCCGATTTGTATAAAATATTCGTAAAGAACTATCTGTTATGATCTCAGATGTAGAGGGAGAATTTTGTGGCTGTGCTTGTTTGATAGACTTATTGCTTTGCTTACTTCAAAAGTGAGTACATTGATTGAATATACTACTATTCGTGTGAGGCAAAGAATTGTGTTTTCTACCGCATTGCCGACACGTAAATTTGCTTGGGCAAGATTTCGTGTTATGGTGCCTTGATAGGCAGTTTACACATAGACGGTTAGATGTAACGATCTTAAACCTTTTGTCAATGTCACGTTTGATAAATTGTGGACATTTAAACAATCTATGTGGGTCTTTGCATATTGCGCATTTGTCTGTAGATGTTGAGAAATGTGTTGATACCTTTTTAATGAAGTTATTTGTTTTTTCTGGATGAACTGACGTTGAATCTAAAATTGCTTCCAGAGTTCGGAATCTGGTCTCTAGGAAGGTTTTTAGAGAATCAAACGTAGGCAAACCTTCTTCATTATTTACCTCCTGCTCCCACAAGCGATGGGTTTCTGTTGGTAGGCATTGCACCAACTTCTATATGAGAATTAGGTCCCATTGCTTTGTGGAAACTCCTAAAGCTTCAAGTTCGAAAATGCATTCTGAAGATCTGTCTAATAAGGATCGTATCGCCTTAGCAGATTCATTTGTTATTTAGACAGATTATACAGAGTTTTCAGCTGAGCATTCACTAATACTCGCTTGTTGTCGTATCTATCCTTTAACATTTTCCATGTATTTTCGTAGCTTGCGTCTGTTACTGGAAACTGTCGCAGCAAGTGTTCAGCCTCGCCAGTAACACTTGTTTTAAGAAAATGTAATTTTTACACTGGAGGTAAAGAGAAATTTGTATGAACTAGAGAATTAAACAAGTCGTGAAATGATCTCCATGAATCATAAGAACCAGAAAATGTCGGAAGTGTAATTCTGGGCAATTTAAAAAAATATGAAGATTGCTGATCAGTTTTAGTTTCTGTAGCAATTTGTTGTTCTAATTTTGGCTCAAAAGTATCTAATGCATCCCTAAGAATACCTCGGAATGTATAATACTTATTTTCCACCTCTGCAAGTTGATCGTATAAAAAATACTCGTACTTCTGAAGATCACTGGCATCCAAAGCTTGCGTAGCTTGGATAATTATATAATGAGTAGACTTGTAATCTTACCAGATTTCGCTTAAAGCGGAAAAGCGCACAGAAACAATCCCTTTTGTTCGTTTCTCTACTACAGTATTGTTGTAGTTCTCGAGAGATTTTTCGAGGATTTTTGCGGAGGTAGCTTGGTTAGCCAAAAGTTTTTGAAGTGTACTCATGTTAAGACATATGCAATTATAAACCACTAGACTTTAAAATTGTTACATAGCGAATCCATTCCCAGCTGAAAAGTGATGTCCTAGAAAAATAAATAAGAATATAATTAGCGAAGATATAATTACAACAACAAGGGCCACTTATCTTTATGTGTGTCGTCGTCTCTGTATGTGTTTCGTCCTCTGCATGAGTGTCGTCACGTCCCTCAGCATCCTGTAAGAATAATTCTGCAAAGGAATTTAAATTTGCAGATGAAACCGCAAAGAGGCTAGTAAGTTAACTGTGTCGCAGCTGGGAAGAACAGTTTAGATCCACGGTTAATATTTTCTTCGTTCTGGTCATACATTGAGTCGTTACGCCTTTCCTCGGGCTTTGCTAGCACTACTGGATTATTGTCAAACGTCACCTGAAATTGCACGTTTTACATAATGGACCTACAAATTATACCAATATACTCACCGAATGGATTTATTGTGAGCTATTTTCATTCTACTCAAGATGGATACTCTCTGGAATCCAAAACGTCGTCATCTACTTCCTGGAAGTAAATTTAAATGGTTAGATAAGATAGTCATGTAGAAAATGAATTTGTAAATAGATTAGCTAGGTATAGATATTTTGTTTTTTTTTTGCATACTAGATAAATTAACGAAGTACCTTTGTCAAGATGATGTACGGCGAGCAGTGAACTATGCGATGTGCAACCAGTATTCTAAAGAAAAAGGAGGAAAACAAAAATCAGAAAGAGAATGCAGTACTTATCGCGAATCAAACGAAATGTAGAAATTAGATACAATATCTTACCTCCTTGGTTCAACCTCCTCTCGCAAACGGAACCCATAGCCTAAAACTGAAGGACCAAATTAGAGATTTATATCACATTCGGACTTACTTGTGACATTCGCTATGTATATACTCGAGTTGTTTGCAGCCCAAAGCATAACTTTCCAACAGCAAACATAATTTGAAACGACATGAATACTCGCCCGTCACAAGAAGGTGTTAAAATACAAATCCGAAAACTTCACGTAAATCAAAACATAACTTCCGTATAACATCACGCAATAAAATCGAGAGGGCAGAACAAGTTTCAAAATTCAAATCAATTGCCGCCATACGATTCACCAACTGAGAAATATCCCAATATGAAATACGGGGAATATAAATCGGAAGCCGCAATAATGGGCGATTCGAGAGGAGAAAAGGCTTTGGTATATGAAGCGGACAGCTCAAGGGCAGTCAAAGTCAGGCAGTAAGTGAAGCAAGTGTCACAGTACGCAGCTGAAAGTTTTTTTTAAAGAATAAAAGAAAAAAAGATACAAAAAATTAAAAAAAGGGGCTAACGAAGAAAAAAAGGAAGGAACGAATAAAAGACTATTTGGAATTTAAAATCCGGCTCGAAGGACCACAAAATGTTCTGGCCAAGGAGAACACTCAAAAGAATATATCAATAATGATGTGGACTGTGAATAAGAACGCCGGTGGTTTATTGGACACACGTAAAACTTATGTACAAAATTACAACTAGAACTAAAATTAACAGAATTCAATTTCACTTCAATTATTTTGTTTAAGATTATCGACATACAACGTCGAAGCAACCCAGGTAAATCAAGTCAACTAAGGCGTTTTTGTTTTCTGATTTAATAAAAAGTTTTTCGTTTAATGAGTTGACATTAAGCAGTTTTTATTCGTTTTCAATTTAAATAAAAATCAAAACATTTAATGGTGCCGAAAACCGGGAATTTGCATTGAACCAAATATTTAGATAAAAATGTCCGAAGCTGAGCTGAAGGTCAAGAGAGGCCGCATAAAGGGTTCGATGACAAAGCTGAAAACATTTGTCGAGAAAACTCTGCCTGAAAAAAAGACGCTCGAAGAATTTGAAGCAAGATTAGAAGTCTTAGAAAAACTAATGGTAGAATTTGTCGCCGTAGATGACAAATTAATCACCCTCGAAGTACCCTCTGAGTTTTCGGATTTTGAAGACAAATACCTCACAATAAAGCCTGTACTTGTAAAAACAATAAAAGCAATAAAATCCGATAATCCCGCACTTAGTTCAACGGAAGTAGACCTGAATCAAACCATGAACAGATACTTCGATCAGCAACGAACCTTCTTTGACAATTTTAATCAATCGAATTCTCACAGCAACAATATTTTGGAAATCCGGTTACCTAAAATACAGATACAGTCTTTCACTGGAGATTATAAGGACTGGCCGTCATTCAAGGATTTGTTTCTCTCATCCGTCGACCAAAGAGAAGGGCTGTCGGCTTCTCATAAACTGCAATATTTAAAGGGCTTTCTAAATGGCGAAGCGGCCGCATTGATTAAGCACATCACAGTAACTGACGCAAACTACAAAGAAGCATGGTCTAAGCTTGTAGCCCGCTATGACAAGAAATGTCATATCTTAAACTCCTACATAAAAGCATTCATCAATCAATGCAATTTGTCGCACCCGTCATCAACAATGTTGCGAAAACTCACGGACACATCTGATGAGTTAATCCGAGGAATTTCAACTTTAGGAAAAGAGGCAATGGATAGAGATCCATGGCTTATCTACCTCATCCTCAACAAAACTGATTCAGAAACCAAACAAGCTTGGGCCGAAGAGATTGCAGCCAATGACCTTCCCTCCTATCAAGACCTGATCAATTTTCTAAATAAGCGATGCGACGCCTTAGAAACTGTTGAGCCATCTATTCAGAGGACACAACCGGGAAAACCAGCAATCCGGGCCCTTCACTCCGACACCTCCAAAAGTTGTCCAGAATGTTCTGAAGAGCATCCACTTTTCCATTGCTCGAGGTTCAAGGCTATGGATATAATGGCTAGGCGTCAATTGGTAACTAAACACGCATTATGCTTCAATTGCCTTAGTGGTGGACATCACGCACAGAAGTGTAAGTCGAGATTTTCATGCCACTACTGTAGACAAGCACATCACTCATTACTGCATCTTAACCAGACTTCAACCGATTAAGTTACCGCACATCACTCATCAAGCAAGTCCTCTCACCTTCATTCAAACAATTCACGGCCTGTCACCTCAAGCAATCTGAATCCTCAAACAGCCACATTCAAGCCAACTCAAGCTGATTCATGCAACCCGCAAGCAGTTGGGAATCCGCAAATCAATGCTTTGACATCGATTAAATCACAACACACCCAACTACCACTGCTACCAACTGCACTAGTTAACGTTCCAGATGTAAACGGAGTACCACAACTATGTCGTCTTTTGGTAGATTCCGGAGCTCAGGCATCTTTCGTGTCAGAAGATTGTGTACAGCGTCTAAGACTGAAACGTGAAAGGTCCAAAATCGCAATTGAGGGTCTCGGATCGGTAAAAACTGGTTACACCAAAGGAAGGCTGGCTCTCAAACTTACATCGCGGCTTGATAAGGCACAACACATTACCATTCATGCATTCGTTCTGAATAAACTAACGTCAGTACAACCTGCAACAGATTTTCAAGTTCAGAACTGGGATTATATTAAAGGACTCCCACTTGCAGATCCAACTTTCAACCGCTCGAGCAAGATTGACATCTTGTTAGGAGCAGAACACTTTATTCAGATTCTGAAGGAAGGGCAACGCATCATACAACCGCATCATCCAGCACTACAAAATACCATATTCGGATACATCGTGGCGGGAGTAGTAGACAAGGTAAATGAAACATTACCAGTTATAACTTTACACGCAGATATTATTGACATTGATGCAGCCTTACGGAAGTTTTGGGAAATAGAAGAAATCCCTCAACAAGAGCCATCCTACACCGTAGAGGAACAATTCTGTGAATCACATTTCATGCAAAATCATTATATTGATGAAGCCACTGGATGCTATACAGTTCGCCTTCCTTTTAAAGAAGACAGCCCACCTCTTGGAAACTCCTTAGAGACAACAATCCGCAGATTTAAATCATTAGAAAATAGGTTTGAAAAAGATCCGAATCTCTATAAAGATTATAGTAAATTCATTAATGAATACAAAGGACTGAGGCATCTCGAGCCTATTCCAAGCAACTTGGTAAATACCAATGAAGAACATGTATATCTTCCTCACCACGCAATTATCAAACAATCGAGCACAACGACAAAGCTTCGCGTTGTATTCGACGGTTCGGCCAAAACATCATCTGGTATATCCTTAAACCAGAAGCTTCTCGTTGGGCCAAGGACTCAAAGGGATCTTTTTGACATATTATTATCGTTCAGAACTTATAAGGTGGCAGTCACTAGTGACATCGAAAAGATGTATCGAATGATTTTGGTCGATCAACAAGATAGAACTTATCAGCGAATTATTTGGAGAGAGAATATCAATCAACCAATTCAACATCTATGGTTAAACACCGTCACATATGGAACCTCGTCCGCACCTTTTCTAGCTACGAGAGCTCTCAAGCAACTTTGCGTTGAGTTTCAGGGACAATTTCCACTCGCGGAACAAGCCATCAACAATAGCTTCTACGTAGATGATTTAATGTCAGGGGCAGGATCGGTTGATGAAGCCATTCAACTCCAAGAAGAATTGTCAACGTTACTGGAGCGTCGAGGATTTCGTTTGAGAAAATGGGCCTCCAATGCCAAAGAATTTTTAAACACACTCCCCTCAGATATATGCAGCATTGCATCGGTAAAATTTGATGCACATCCAGATGCATTGAAGGTTCTTGGAATCAAATGGATCCCAGCAGAAGACTGCTTCATTTTTGACGTAAATCTCCCTGGCGATTCGCTGGTAACCAAAAGAACAATACTTTCAGAATCAAGCCGCATCTTTGATCCACTTGGATTATTATCACCTATCACAATCGCATTCAAAATAATCCTTCAATCTCTGTGGCTAAACAATTACGGCTGGAATGACCAAGTAACGGGAGAGTTAGCAAAAAGGTGGCAAGAACTTCGCAGAAGCATTCATCACATTCAGAAGATTCGCATCCCTCGGTGGTTGGAGACAAATTGGGAAGCTCTAGAGTTACACGGATTTTCAGATGCTTCCGAATCCGCATATGCTGCAGTAGTATACTGCAGAAGCACTTCTCACAATGGAAACGTCAGCGTCACATTAGTGGCATCCAAAACACGAGTGGCACCGATCAAACAGGTCTCGATCCCGCGACTAGAGCTCTGTGCTGCGATGCTTCTAGCCAATCTCCTTAAACATATCCTCGTGGCCTTTGGAAAACCGAGTGTTAGGTGTTTTGCATGGACAGACTCTATGGTGGTTCTGTCATGGTTGTCATCACACCCCAGAAGGTGGAAAACCTATGTTGGCAATCGTACTGCGGAAATACTCACAATACTACCAAGGAGTTGCTGGAACCACGTCCCGTCCAAGGAGAATCCGGCAGACATCGCGTCGAGAGGTACGCTACCACAAACATTAGTGAGTTCAGAGCTGTGGTGGAAGGGTCCATCATGGCTTATAGAAGATTATGCAAGGAAAATCTCAGTAGTACATATTCCCAATACAGAGACAGAATTAGAGAAAAAGGAAGTCTGCATCAACATGTGTACTGCATCCATCAAGAACGACACACTTGAGAATCTGTTTTCAAGAAAGTCTACGTTACGATTAATACTTCGCATCCTGGGATGGTGTATCAGATTCATTATCAACTCCAACAGATCATCAACCAAAATATCAGTGAGATGGCTTACAGCAAGTGAATTAAAAGACGCCTTGAAGATATGCTTACGATGGACGCAAGCTGATGCCTTCACAGAGGAGATTCAAGCGCTACAGGATGGAAAACAAATTGCCAATTCAAGACATCTAAGAAGGCTCAATCCTTTCATTGATGCGGACAAAATAATACGAGTCGGTGGACGCCTAGAAAATGCTGTATGCTCATACGACATCAAGCATCCGATCATCCTGCCAAAGAATCATATCTTTGTGGATCTGCTGATTAAACACACCCATGAAAGACACTATCACGTTGGCACGTCACTTCTCCTCAGCATCCTTAGGCAAAAGTACTGGATTATATCCTGTCGCTTCTTAGTAAAGCGTCACATCACCAAATGCGTAATTTGCACTAGATATAGAAAAGCAACATCTAATCAGTTGATGGGCAATCTACCTTTTCATCGAGTGTCATTCACACAGGCCTTCGAAAATGTAGGAGTGGATTATGCAGGCCCATTTTCACTGCTTCGACATCGAGGAAGAGGAGCAAAAGTCATCAAGGGTTACATCGCACTATTTGTTTGTTTTAGTACAAAGGCTTGTCATGTAGAAGTTGTTAGCGATTTGTCGGCCGACGCTTTCATAGCATGCTTGAAGAGATTCATTGCAAGAAGAGGCATTCCTCTAAATATGTACAGCGATAATGCTACAAATTTCGTAGGCGCAAATAGGAAGCTTTGCGAATTATATAATCTAGTAAATTCTCAGAATTACAATATGTTGGTGGCAGATATTCTCTCAGATAACCACGTCACGTGGCACTTCAATCCTCCCTCGGCTCCCCACTTCGGAGGCATTTGGGAAGCGGGAGTGAAATCAGTGAAGACCCTACTGAAGCGGACCATTGGTGAAACACGCCTTACGTTCGAAGAGCTCACCACACTTGTCACGGGAATCGAAGGGATTCTCAATTCGAGGCCGCTTATGCCAACAACCGATGATACTAGCAGTTTAGATGCAATTACTCCAGCCCACTTCCTAATTGGACGCCCTATTACAGCGCTACCCGAACCAGCCATGGTCAACGCAAGGATATCAACCCTAACGAGATGGCGTTTCGTACAAAAGATGCTGCACGATTTTTGGAAACGATGGCATCTGGACTATATGACCAGTCTACAAAGTCGGCCAAAATGGATACGAATTGAAGCAAACTTGCGCACAGGAGACTTAGTTCTAATAAAGGAGAGCAACCTGCCACCGTCGGCGTGGGTACTTGGACGTGTAATAGAAGAACATCCCGGACGAGACGATCTAGTTCGCGTCGTGACGTTGAGAACGTCAAAAGGAGAAGTCAAACGACCTGCAGCAAAACTTGTCAAGCTACCAATAAATTAAGACAATATCTTAATGCCGGGAGTATGTTTAAGATTATCGACATACAATGTCGAAGCAACCCAGGTAAATCAAGTCAACTAAGGCGTTTTTGTTTTCTGATTTAATAAAAAGTTTTTCGTTTAATGAGTTGACATTAAGCAGTTTTTATTCGTTTTCAATTTAAATAAAAATCAAAACATATTTTAACAACGACACTTAAGAACTAAACTTCAATTGATTTAATAAAGCCGCTTACTCACTACACAATAATAATTTTAATTTCAACACAATACTGTCCAAGCTGAGACAACTTTGACCAATGGCATTATATATGTATATATATATAAATATATTAATCAATATAAATTATAATATATGATTAACCAAAAAATGTATTCACCAGTATAAAACTATGGAATCGACTTTATGGCGTTGGTAATTAAATAGTTAGTGATTATCTTGTTCTAGTCGTTCCCCGGAACAAGATGCTTTACTTCTGCCGAGACCCAAAGCAAAGGTGTAACTTGGTTAGTAGAATTCTATTTCTAGTCGTTTCCCAGAGCAAGATACTTTACTCCAATCGAGACTCAAAGCAAAGTTGTATTAGTCGTGTTTATTCCAGTCGGCACCCAGAATGAGCATCTTTATCTCAGTCGAGACCCAAGATAAAGGTTTGAGATTAGTGAGTGTTATTCTAGTCGCTACCCGGAATAACGATCTTTATCTCAGTCGAGACCCAAGATAAAAGTTTGAGTTAGTCTGTGTTATTCTAGTCGCTACCCAGAATAACTATCTTTATCTCAGTCGCTACCCAAGATAAAGGTATTAAGTTAGTAAAATCTATTCCAGTCGAGACCCAGAATATGTATCTTTAGCTCAGTCGGGACCCAAGATAAAATTGTTATGTTAGTAGAATTTATTCCACCCGAGACCCAGAATAAATATCTTTATCTCAGTCAGAACCCAAGATAAAGTTGTTGAGTTAGTAAGATTTATTCCAGTCGAGACCCAAAATAAATATCTTTATCTCTGTCCGTACCCAAGATAAAGTTGTTCTGATAGTGGATTTTATACCAGTCGAGACCCGGAATAAATATATTTATCTCAGTCGCTACCCAAGGTAAAGTAATCTGTACATTTAAATGTATCGTTAAAATAGCAAATTAGCAATATTTTAATAGGTAACTTATTGTATAATTATAAGCCTAATTACATTAGCTAGGCAAAATTAGGAACGGCACTAAAAATACTCAAAATTCCAGTTGCTTTGCACAGCTGCTAGGGTCAATGCACTCTTCTGACCTACGCACAGCTGCTAAGGTCAACGGACTTTTCTGTTACTACCTACGCACAGCTGCTAAGGTCAACGTACTTTGGTTACTATGCGCAATGTAAAATAATTTGTTGAAGCCGTGCGCAATTTAGAGGTAATATAAGTCGCAGGCCAACTTGAATCTCTCTCTTTTAGTATCCAGTTTTCATAGATTGCGCATCATTTGGAATTCGACTTGGCTAGTGTAATAAAATATAATTATTAACAAATTAACTTTATCTTGGGTAACGACTGCGATAAAGCGATTTATTCTGGGGCTCGACTGGAATAAATTCTACTAACATAATAACTTTACCTTGGGTAGCGACTGAGATAAATATATTTATTCCGGGTCTCGACTGGTATAAAATCCACTATCAGAACAACTTTATCTTGGGTACGGACAGAGATAAAGATATTTATTTTGGGTCTCGACTGGAATAAATCTTACTAACTCAACAACTTTATCTTGGGTTCTGACTGAGATAAAGATATTTATTCTGGGTCTCGGGTGGAATAAATTCTACTAACATAACAATTTTATCTTGGGTCCCGACTGAGCTAAAGATACATATTCTGGGTCTCGACTGGAATAGATTTTACTAACTTAATACCTTTATCTTGGGTAGCGACTGAGATAAAGATAGTTATTCTGGGTAGCGACTAGAATAACACAGACTAACTCAAACTTTTATCTTGGGTCTCGACTGAGATAAAGATCGTTATTCCGGGTAGCGACTAGAATAACACTCACTAATCTCAAACCTTTATCTTGGGTCTCGACTGAGATAAAGATGCTCATTCTGGGTGCCGACTGGAATAAACACGACTAATACAACTTTGCTTTGAGTCTCGATTGGAGTAAAGTATCTTGCTCTGGGAAACGACTAGAAATAGAATTCTACTAACCAAGTTACACCTTTGCTTTGGGTCTCGGCAGAAGTAAAGCATCTTGTTCCGGGGAACGACTAGAACAAGATAATCACTAACTATTTAATTACCAGCGCCATAAAGTCGATTCCATAGTTTTATACTGGTGAATACATTTTTTGGTTAATCATATATTATAATTTATATTGATTAATATATTTATATATATATACATATATAATGCCATTGGTCAAAGTTGTCTCAGCTTGGACAGTATTGTGTTGAAATTAAAATTATTATTGTGTAGTGAGTAAGCGGCTTTATTAAATCAATTGAAGTTTAGTTCTTAAGTGTCGTTGTTAAAATATGTTTTGATTTTTATTTAAATTGAAAACGAATAAAAACTGCTTAATGTCAACTCATTAAACGAAAAACTTTTTATTAAATCAGAAAACAAAAACGCCTTAGTTGACTTGATTTACCTGGGTTGCTTCGACATTGTATGTCGATAATCTTAAACATACTCCCGGCATTAAGATATTGTCTTAATTTATTGGTAGCTTGACAAGTTTTGCTGCAGGTCGTTTGACTTCTCCTTTTGACGTTCTCAACGTCACGACGCGAACTAGATCGTCTCGTCCGGGATGTTCTTCTATTACACGTCCAAGTACCCACGCCGACGGTGGCAGGTTGCTCTCCTTTATTAGAACTAAGTCTCCTGTGCGCAAGTTTGCTTCAATTCGTATCCATTTTGGCCGACTTTGTAGACTGGTCATATAGTCCAGATGCCATCGTTTCCAAAAATCGTGCAGCATCTTTTGTACGAAACGCCATCTCGTTAGGGTTGATATCCTTGCGTTGACCATGGCTGGTTCGGGTAGCGCTGTAATAGGGCGTCCAATTAGGAAGTGGGCTGGAGTAATTGCATCTAAACTGCTAGTATCATCGGTTGTTGGCATAAGCGGCCTCGAATTGAGAATCCCTTCGATTCCCGTGACAAGTGTGGTGAGCTCTTCGAACGTAAGGCGTGTTTCACCAATGGTCCGCTTCAGTAGGGTCTTCACTGATTTCACTCCCGCTTCCCAAATGCCTCCGAAGTGGGGAGCCGAGGGAGGATTGAAGTGCCACGTGACGTGGTTATCTGAGAGAATATCTGCCACCAACATATTGTAATTCTGAGAATTTACTAGATTATATAATTCGCAAAGCTTCCTATTTGCGCCTACGAAATTTGTAGCATTATCGCTGTACATATTTAGAGGAATGCCTCTTCTTGCAATGAATCTCTTCAAGCATGCTATGAAAGCGTCGGCCGACAAATCGCTAACAACTTCTACATGACAAGCCTTTGTACTAAAACAAACAAATAGTGCGATGTAACCCTTGATGACTTTTGCTCCTCTTCCTCGATGTCGAAGCAGTGAAAATGGGCCTGCATAATCCACTCCTACATTTTCGAAGGCCTGTGTGAATGACACTCGATGAAAAGGTAGATTGCCCATCAACTGATTAGATGTTGCTTTTCTATATCTAGTGCAAATTACGCATTTGGTGATGTGACGCTTTACTAAGAAGCGACAGGATATAATCAGCAGATCCACAAAGATATGATTCTTTGGCAGGATGATCGGATGCTTGATGTCGTATGAGCATACAGCATTTTCTAGGCGTCCACCGACTCGTATTATTTTGTCCGCATCAATGAAAGGATTGAGCCTTCTTAGATGTCTTGAATTGGCAATTTGTTTTCCATCCTGTAGCGCTTGAATCTCCTCTGTGAAGGCATCAGCTTGCGTCCATCGTAAGCATATCTTCAAGGCGTCTTTTAATTCACTTGCTGTAAGCCATCTCACTGATATTTTGGTTGATGATCTGTTGGAGTTGATAATGAATCTGATACACCATCCCAGGATGCGAAGTATTAATCGTAACGTAGACTTTCTTGAAAACAGATTCTCAAGTGTGTCGTTCTTGATGGATGCAGTACACATGTTGATGCAGACTTCCTTTTTCTCTAATTCTGTCTCTGTATTGGGAATATGTACTACTGAGATTTTCCTTGCATAATCTTCTATAAGCCATGATGGACCCTTCCACCACAGCTCTGAACTCACTAATGTTTGTGGTAGCGTACCTCTCGACGCGATGTCTGCCGGATTCTCCTTGGACGGGACGTGGTTCCAGCAACTCCTTGGTAGTATTGTGAGTATTTCCGCAGTACGATTGCCAACATAGGTTTTCCACCTTCTAGGGTGTGATGACAACCATGACAGAACCACCATAGAGTCTGTCCATGCAAAACACCTAACACTCGGTTTTCCAAAGGCCACGAGGATATGTTTAAGGAGATTGGCTAGAAGCATCGCAGCACAGAGCTCTAGTCGCGGGATCGAGACCTGTTTGATCGGTGCCACTCGTGTTTTGGATGCCACTAATGTGACGCTGACGTTTCCATTGTGAGAAGTGCTTCTGCAGTATACTACTGCAGCATATGCGGATTCGGAAGCATCTGAAAATCCGTGTAACTCTAGAGCTTCCCAATTTGTCTCCAACCACCGAGGGATGCGAATCTTCTGAATGTGATGAATGCTTCTGCGAAGTTCATGCCACCTTTTTGCTAACTCTCCCGTTACTTGGTCATTCCAGCCGTAATTGTTTAGCCACAGAGATTGAAGGATTATTTTGAATGCGATTGTGATAGGTGATAATAATCCAAGTGGATCAAAGATGCGGCTTGATTCTGAAAGTATTGTTCTTTTGGTTACCAGCGAATCGCCAGGGAGATTTACGTCAAAAATGAAGCAGTCTTCTGCTGGGATCCATTTGATTCCAAGAACCTTCAATGCATCTGGATGTGCATCAAATTTTACCGATGCAATGCTGCATATATCTGAGGGGAGTGTGTTTAAAAATTCTTTGGCATTGGAGGCCCATTTTCTCAAACGAAATCCTCGACGCTCCAGTAACGTTGACAATTCTTCTTGGAGTTGAATGGCTTCATCAACCGATCCTGCCCCTGACATTAAATCATCTACGTAGAAGCTATTGTTGATGGCTTGTTCCGCGAGTGGAAATTGTCCCTGAAACTCAACGCAAAGTTGCTTGAGAGCTCTCGTAGCTAGAAAAGGTGCGGACGAGGTTCCATATGTGACGGTGTTTAACCATAGATGTTGAATTGGTTGATTGATATTCTCTCTCCAAATAATTCGCTGATAAGTTCTATCTTGTTGATCGACCAAAATCATTCGATACATCTTTTCGATGTCACTAGTGACTGCCACCTTATAAGTTCTGAACGATAATAATATGTCAAAAAGATCCCTTTGAGTCCTTGGCCCAACGAGAAGCTTCTGGTTTAAGGATATACCAGATGATGTTTTGGCCGAACCGTCGAATACAACGCGAAGCTTTGTCGTTGTGCTCGATTGTTTGATAATTGCGTGGTGAGGAAGATATACATGTTCTTCATTGGTATTTACCAAGTTGCTTGGAATAGGCTCGAGATGCCTCAGTCGTTTGTATTCATTAATGAATTTACTATAATCTTTATAGAGATTCGGATCTTTTTCAAACCTATTTTCTAATGATTTAAATCTGCGGATTGTTGTCTCTAAGGAGTTTCCAAGAGGTGGGCTGTCTTCTTTAAAAGGAAGGCGAACTGTATAGCATCCAGTGGCTTCATCAATATAATGATTTTGCATGAAATGTGATTCACAGAATTGTTCCTCTACGGTGTAGGATGGCTCTTGTTGAGGGATTTCTTCTATTTCCCAAAACTTCCGTAAGGCTGCATCAATGTCAATAATATCTGCGTGTAAAGTTATAACTGGTAATGTTTCATTTACCTTGTCTACTACTCCCGCCACGATGTATCCGAATATGGTATTTTGTAGTGCTGGATGATGCGGTTGTATGATGCGTTGCCCTTCCTTCAGAATCTGAATAAAGTGTTCTGCTCCTAACAAGATGTCAATCTTGCTCGAGCGGTTGAAAGTTGGATCTGCAAGTGGGAGTCCTTTAATATAATCCCAGTTCTGAACTTGAAAATCTGTTGCAGGTTGTACTGACGTTAGTTTATTCAGAACGAATGCATGAATGGTAATGTGTTGTGCCTTATCAAGCCGCGATGTAAGTTTGAGAGCCAGCCTTCCTTTGGTGTAACCAGTTTTTACCGATCCGAGACCCTCAATTGCGATTTTGGACCTTTCACGTTTCAGTCTTAGACGCTGTACACAATCTTCTGACACGAAAGATGCCTGAGCTCCGGAATCTACCAAAAGACGACATAGTTGTGGTACTCCGTTTACATCTGGAACGTTAACTAGTGCAGTTGGTAGCAGTGGTAGTTGGGTGTGTTGTGATTTAATCGATGTCAAAGCATTGATTTGCGGATTCCCAACTGCTTGCGGGTTGCATGAATCAGCTTGAGTTGGCTTGAATGTGGCTGTTTGAGGATTCAGATTGCTTGAGGTGACAGGCCGTGAATTGTTTGAATGAAGGTGAGAGGACTTGCTTGATGAGTGATGTGCGGTAACTTAATCGGTTGAAGTCTGGTTAAGATGCAGTAATGAGTGATGTGCTTGTCTACAGTAGTGGCATGAAAATCTCGACTTACACTTCTGTGCGTGATGTCCACCACTAAGGCAATTGAAGCATAATGCGTGTTTAGTTACCAATTGACGCCTAGCCATTATATCCATAGCCTTGAACCTCGAGCAATGGAAAAGTGGATGCTCTTCAGAACATTCTGGACAACTTTTGGAGGTGTCGGAGTGAAGGGCCCGGATTGCTGGTTTTCCCGGTTGTGTCCTCTGAATAGATGGCTCAACAGTTTCTAAGGCGTCGCATCGCTTATTTAGAAAATTGATCAGGTCTTGATAGGAGGGAAGGTCATTGGCTGCAATCTCTTCGGCCCAAGCTTGTTTGGTTTCTGAATCAGTTTTGTTGTGGATGAGGTAGATAAGCCATGGATCTCTATCCATTGCCTCTTTTCCTAAAGTTGAAATTCCTCGGATTAACTCATCAGATGTGTCCGTGAGTTTTCGCAACATTGTTGATGACGGGTGCGACAAATTGCATTGATTGATGAATGCTTTTATGTAGGAGTTTAAGATATGACATTTCTTGTCATAGCGGGCTACAAGCTTAGACCATGCTTCTTTGTAGTTTGCGTCAGTTACTGTGATGTGCTTAATCAATGCGGCCGCTTCGCCATTTAGAAAGCCCTTTAAATATTGCAGTTTATGAGAAGCCGACAGCCCTTCTCTTTGGTCGACGGATGAGAGAAACAAATCCTTGAATGACGGCCAGTCCTTATAATCTCCAGTGAAAGACTGTATCTGTATTTTAGGTAACCGGATTTCCAAAATATTGTTGCTGTGAGAATTCGATTGATTAAAATTGTCAAAGAAGGTTCGTTGCTGATCGAAGTATCTGTTCATGGTTTGATTCAGGTCTACTTCCGTTGAACTAAGTGCGGGATTATCGGATTTTATTGCTTTTATTGTTTTTACAAGTACAGGCTTTATTGTGAGGTATTTGTCTTCAAAATCCGAAAACTCAGAGGGTACTTCGAGGGTGATTAATTTGTCATCTACGGCGACGAATTCTACCATTAGTTTTTCTAAGACTTCTAATCTTGCTTCAAATTCTTCGAGCGTCTTTTTTTCAGGCAGAGTTTTCTCGACAAATGTTTTCAGCTTTGTCATCGAACCCTTTATGCGGCCTCTCTTGACCTTCAGCTCAGCTTCGGACATTTTTATCTAAATATTTGGTTCAATGCAAATTCCCGGTTTTCGGCACCATTAAATGTTTTGATTTTTATTTAAATTGAAAACGAATAAAAACTGCTTAATGTCAACTCATTAAACGAAAAACTTTTTATTAAATCAGAAAACAAAAACGCCTTAGTTGACTTGATTTACCTGGGTTGCTTCGACGTTGTATGTCGATAATCTTAAACAAAATAATTGAAGTGAAATTGAATTCTGTTAATTTTAGTTCTAGTTGTAATTTTGTACATAAGTTTTACGTGTGTCCAATAAACCACCGGCGTTCTTATTCACAGTCCACATCATTATTGATATATTCTTTTGAGTGTTCTCCTTGGCCAGAACATTTTGTGGTCCTTCGAGCCGGATTTTAAATTCCAAATAGTCTTTTATTCGTTCCTTCCTTTTTTTCTTCGTTAGCCCCTTTTTTTAATTTTTTGTATCTTTTTTTCTTTTATTCTTTAAAAAAAACTTTCAGCTGCGTACTGTGACACTTGCTTCACTTACTGCCTGACTTTGACTGCCCTTGAGCTGTCCGCTTCATATACCAAAGCCTTTTCTCCTCTCGAATCGCCCATTATTGCGGCTTCCGATTTATATTCCCCGTATTTCATATTGGGATATTTCTCAGTTGGTGAATCGTATGGCGGCAATTGATTTGAATTTTGAAACTTGTTCTGCCCTCTCGATTTTATTGCGTGATGTTATACGGAAGTTATGTTTTGATTTACGTGAAGTTTTCGGATTTGTATTTTAACACCTTCTTGTGACGGGCGAGTATTCATGTCGTTTCAAATTATGTTTGCTGTTGGAAAGTTATGCTTTGGGCTGCAAACAACTCGAGTATATACATAGCGGATGTCACAAGTAAGTCCGAATGTGATATAAATCTCTAATTTGGTCCTTCAGTTTTAGGCTATGGGTTCCGTTTGCGAGAGGAGGTTGAACCAAGGAGGTAAGATATTGTATCTAATTTCTACATTTCGTTTGATTCGCGATAAGTACTGCATTCTCTTTCTGATTTTTGTTTTCCTCCTTTTTCTTTAGAATACTGGTTGCACATCGCATAGTTCACTGCTCGCCGTACATCATCTTGACAAAGGTACTTCGTTAATTTATCTAGTATGCAAAAAAAAAACAAAATATCTATACCTAGCTAATCTATTTACAAATTCATTTTCTACATGACTATCTTATCTAACCATTTAAATTTACTTCCAGGAAGTAGATGACGACGTTTTGGATTCCAGAGAGTATCCATCTTGAGTAGAATGAAAATAGCTCACAATAAATCCATTCGGTGAGTATATTGGTATAATTTGTAGGTCCATTATGTAAAACGTGCAATTTCAGGTGACGTTTGACAATAATCCAGTAGTGCTAGCAAAGCCCGAGGAAAGGCGTAACGACTCAATGTATGACCAGAACGAAGAAAATATTAACCGTGGATCTAAACTGTTCTTCCCAGCTGCGACACAGTTAACTTACTAGCCTCTTTGCGGTTTCATCTGCAAATTTAAATTCCTTTGCAGAATTATTCTTACAGGATGCTGAGGGACGTGACGACACTCATGCAGAGGACGAAACACATACAGAGACGACGACACACATAAAGATAAGTGGCCCTTGTTGTTGTAATTATATCTTCGCTAATTATATTCTTATTTATTTTTCTAGGACATCACTTTTCAGCTGGGAATGGATTCGCTATGTAACAATTTTAAAGTCTAGTGGTTTATAATTGCATATGTCTTAACATGAGTACACTTCAAAAACTTTTGGCTAACCAAGCTACCTCCGCAAAAATCCTCGAAAAATCTCTCGAGAACTACAACAATACTGTAGTAGAGAAACGAACAAAAGGGATTGTTTCTGTGCGCTTTTCCGCTTTAAGCGAAATCTGGTAAGATTACAAGTCTACTCATTATATAATTATCCAAGCTACGCAAGCTTTGGATGCCAGTGATCTTCAGAAGTACGAGTATTTTTTATACGATCAACTTGCAGAGGTGGAAAATAAGTATTATACATTCCGAGGTATTCTTAGGGATGCATTAGATACTTTTGAGCCAAAATTAGAACAACAAATTGCTACAGAAACTAAAACTGATCAGCAATCTTCATATTTTTTGAAATTGCCCAGAATTACACTTCCGACATTTTCTGGTTCTTATGATTCATGGAGATCATTTCACGACTTGTTTAATTCTCTAGTTCATACAAATTTCTCTTTACCTCCAGTGTAAAAATTACATTTTCTTAAAACAAGTGTTACTGGCGAGGCTGAACACTTGCTGCGACAGTTTCCAGTAACAGACGCAAGCTACGAAAATACATGGAAAATGTTAAAGGATAGATACGACAACAAGCGAGTATTAGTGAATGCTCAGCTGAAAACTCTGTATAATCTGTCTAAATAACAAATGAATCTGCTAAGGCGATACGATCCTTATTAGACAGATCTTCAGAATGCATTTTCGAACTTGAAGCTTTAGGAGTTTCCACAAAGCAATGGGACCTAATTCTCATATAGAAGTTGGTGCAATGCCTACCAACAGAAACCCATCGCTTGTGGGAGCAGGAGGTAAATAATGAAGAAGGTTTGCCTACGTTTGATTCTCTAAAAACCTTCCTAGAGACCAGATTCCGAACTCTGGAAGCAATTTTAGATTCAACGTCAGTTCATCCAGAAAAAACAAATAACTTCATTAAAAAGGTATCAACACATTTCTCAACATCTACAGACAAATGCGCAATATGCAAAGACCCACATAGATTGTTTAAATGTCCACAATTTATCAAACGTGACATTGACAAAAGGTTTAAGATCGTTACATCTAACCGTCTATGTGTAAACTGCCTATCAAGGCACCATAACACGAAATCTTGCCCAAGCAAATTTACGTGTCGGCAATGCGGTAGAAAACACAATTCTTTGCCTCACACGAATAGTAGTATATTCAATCAATGTACTCACTTTTGAAGTAAGCAAAGCAATAAGTCTATCAAACAAGCACAGCCACAAAATTCTCCCTCTACATCTGAGATCATAACAGATAGTTCTTTACGAATATTTTATACAAATCGGCCACAGCGCGCTACACAAGCACTGCTTGCAACAGCATTGCTTCACATTTCCTCAACAGAGGAAACAATGCATACTATGCGGGCTCTAATCGAGTCGGGGTCTCAAGTATCCTTCATTACAGCAGCAGCAACACGCAAACTGCACTTATCTACCACTCGCGTGGACACCCAAATCACAGGCTTGGCAAATGGCAGGCTACAAATATTAAACGACAAACATGCTTCAAAGTATGTCCGCAATCTAAATCAAATAAGGCAACTTCAGTGACAGCACTAATCGTGGACAAGATCACTGAGTTCCTGCCTCCGTCTACCATTCAAAACAAGAGTGCGATCATATAAAGGATTTAACGCTTGCCGATCAATTTTTCTACAAGCCTGGAAAAATCGATATTCTCCTGGGAGCAGATGTATACGGGGAAATTCTATTGGAAGGATTAAGAAAAGGTCCTCCAGGAACCCCTACTGCTCAAAATAGCACCCTCGGTTGGATTCTCTTTGGAAATCTATCTCAAGCAGACTATATTTCCAAAGAGTCATCTTTAACAATTAATGCGCAAGCTGACCAAGCAGCGTCTATAGATACAATCCTGAGAAAGCTTTGCAAACCTGAGGAAATCACTTCTCAAATTCGTAAGCTCTCAAAATCCGATCAAAAGAGTGAACTACTTAACCACTCATCGTCGTATTGCAGCTGGCCAATATGTACGATTACCATTCATCGAAGAAAAACCAGTACCAGGGGATTCTCGAAATAAGGACTTACGCAGGTTTTATAACCTCGAGAAGAAACCACCTAAAAATGTCGATCTTTACAAACATTATAAAGGTTGCATAAATGTGTGTCATGCCTTAGGACACATGAAACTAGCTTCAAGAAAGCAAGCAGCAATTCTAGCTCCAATGCCGCAGGCATCAATATCTCCTATAGCTGAGCAAGCAGCAGGCCCAGCTTCAGGGCATCATACTTTGACAAAATCAGCTACCCAGTCGCAGCCATCTCTATCTGTATCTACAGCAGGGCAGCAAAATTCCACGTCGTTTGAGGCTCAACGAGTACCACCGACGACATCAAGCCTTCAGCAATTGCAACCTACATTGAAGTTGAAGAAATGCTTGTTAAAAGATACAATTGTCCTCCACGCAGATCGACCGGATAACGACTTCCAGCTACTTATTGCAGACAGTGAACAACCGAACACATTCGAGAAAATCACCATCTCATATGAAAAACTAAAGCGGTCCAGAAAAAAAGAAGCAACGTTTCACTGCTCGGGACAGGACACGCATAAAAGTAAAGCTACTTTTAGATTGACGTATACGAATCGTAACGTAAAATAATTAATCTGGAATCTGTTTTTTTTATTATCTTCCTAACATTCAACTGGGGTTAAAAATTTGTAGAAATTTCGGAAGTTCGATCTCTGCACTTACTCAATGTATTGTTTTCTATATAATCTTCGCTTGAATGAGCATCATATGGAAAATAAAGCATATTCGCTCAATTATTCCTATAACAGCATATAAGATTGAAATAATTTTTCTACCCAAATTTCAAATATCTCTTCGCCTTAAAAAAAAAAAAACAAAAAAAAATCCCAAAACAAAATCATATGAAAGATAAAAATAATTTATCTATCTAAACTCTAAAACTCTAGATTAATTTCATAAGCCGTATGTAAATATGTACACACATACATACGTATAACCGTACCCCCATGCCAATAATTAAAATAAAATCTGTTTGAAAATTACACATGGGCTATAATAACAATTATGCGAAGATCAGGTATTGCTATAATTTCTTTTAGATTATCACCCGGCATCTAATTGTAAAAAAAAAATCTGTTTCAAGACACAGAATTTCTCCCATGTAAAGATCACATAATCCTGCAATTTCTGCATTACAAACCACAAAACCCTTTTCATCTAGTAGAAGGGGGCATAATTACAATAATGCAAAGTCCAGGTCTTTGCTATTGTTTCTTCATAACAAAGATATTCCTTTTTTTTCTCAGACAAAAAAGTAGTTTATTTCGCCACCCTCGACCCCTTCATTACATGTCAATTAAAACCCTTCCAACACGAAGTGATCGCCAATGTAACAGACGTCAACCAAAGGAATGCGCTGCACTGGCTCAGCTAATCAATTCATTGCAACAGACATGACAATTTATTTTTCCGATTCCGATCGCTGGAACATTTAGGAAAGTAAGATATAATTATTTATATATATATGTATATAGCAAAGAAGACAACAATATGAAGGAATATCGTAAGTTATGTTTATTTTTGACAATATACTTAAGCATGAAAATAGCAACTTTTTAACAAATTACTGCCAGTGGATGAGAACCCAGGTTACACAGTACAATGGCAGATTAGAAATTAGACAAGAGATTGTTCCATAGTGCGGCGAGACTCATAACCTTCCTTTACGATTCAAATAATTTGAGAAATATTCGGCATTAAAACATTAATATTAGGGAGATACATGTAAGCAACTAGGTATTGACCTGATGGCCTATATCTGAGAGAACGGAGAATGTATGGACATAGATTACACGTCACATGTAGTCAAGAAAACTTATTAAAAACTTAGATTTAGTCTTAAGAAAGAATTTATATAAGGAGAATGTCTATAATTGTCACATCTCAGTAGTGAAGTAAATCAGGGAAACTAGTGTTGGTTAGTTTGCTCCCCCCCCCCCCCCACACAAAGCTCGACGGCTCCTAGAGTCTACCTAGAAATACAAAATTGAATTTTACCAAAGCTCTAGTCCTTTTAATTAAAAATTTTTCGAGCTAAATTTCCAATCCTGATATTCATACACATAGTGAAGCGGATACATTTATTTTCTTTGAATATTACTCCGCAGGTCCTTACTAGTCTTATTGAATGGGTTAAGAGATCGTTGTTGTCTTCGATCAGTTAAGCAATTATTTACTTGTGCTCACATGTTCCATTTTTCTTAGTTAGTTGCATTGCCAGATTATTGACTGAGTGACGCTTTATAGTAATGCCGATTATATTTTGTCGAGTACTCCAACGACTACCAGTTTGTACATTTCTCATTTTCCATTTAGCGTAAGCGTTCTCTTTGTTTGGCCTTTTCAATTACCATTGTATTAGTGATATATTAATAAATATGTAAAAGAAAAACAAAACCTTTAGGATAAAGATTAAGACAAGATGCATTAGCATTAGAGCGGTCTTATAAAAAGTTCGATGATGTACAGTAACCTTCTTACACGTATACCTGAAAACTAAAAAGGAACTACAAATAAAATCAAAATAATAAACTTTAACATGATAAAACATTGGAGGCCTGAAAATAGTCATTACCATGGGTACGAATTAATGAAACTAATACCAGGACATAAAGCTCTCTCACCAACTCTAAGTCAAAAAGTACACTAAAGTATATTTCAAATATAAAATAACTTCACACAAAAGATCAAATAAAAAAAAAACAAAAAAAATTAAAAGAAAACAGAGGGAATCAAATTGAAACTTTCAGCAAATAGATCGCGATATCAGGGTTCCACATAATAGATCAACGGCTTAGTACGTTTCAATCGTGATTATCGAACTTTTTATTAAAATAGCACTTACCTGGATTTATCTACTCGTTTTTGTACATTATTTTTCTTCTGCGAATTTCATCATGTCAAACACAATTTTAGTACTGATTTTCTTTAATTATTAAGCTGTATATATATATACAATTTATATTACCTTCATTAGAATTAACTTAGGTCTAGTCATTTAGAATAAGTACATGCTTCGGTGTAACCTTTAAAATTACGTGTTTGAATTGTAACGTCAAAATGAAGTACTGAGAGCATTTATTTCTCCTTTCACGTTCCCGGCGCCCTCTCTCGTCTAGTATGAAGGTCAGCGCCTAGTCTCCCTCTCTCTCTTTAGAGGTCAACTAATGGACTTTGGACAATTGTGCCACCCAAAGTCAATGGGAGGATGGGACTTGGCAAGGAAGGCAGACCATCTGCGCCTTCATTGGAATGTAGGTAAGTGACCTAAAGGTCCCTTCAGGACTGAGTGAGTGCCAGGTTTTTGTATGTAGGCATGAGGATTTTTTTTTGTACTATGGTTGGTGACAGCGGCAGGTTTTTGTTGGGAATCCCCCACACTCTCCGCCACATAGCCGAGGTGCTAGCATGCCGCCCGGTATCAACGCTGTTAACCGAGCGATCTGTCAGCTCATGCTGGCAGTCTGAACTTCACGTCCCAAAGCTAGTCACTCTTCTTTTAAACTACCATAACAAAAATGGCGCCCAATGTGGTTCACCTCAATTAGACTTCGGTGGTCAAAGTATGACTTTTACTGAGGATTGTGATTACTTCGAGAGATGGGCATTTAGTTGTCAGCTAAATAGCCTGACTCGGTAAGCGCATAATCAGTGGAAGCTATATGCAGACCGGAGTTTAATTGTTTGTATTAGTTGATTTTTGTAGAGTAACGTAACGTTGTAAAGTTTTTGAAAGTTTTTGAATGTTTTTGATTAAAGTAAAGTAAAGTTTTTCTGAATTTTTTTTTTTTTTTGAAAGTTGAAGTTCAGCTTTAGGTTTGACTTTGGTCAAGCTTCAAGCCTGAACAGTTTGTTGAATTTTTTTTTTTTTTTTAAGTTTTTGAAATGTTTTTGAATTTGATCTTTCCCGCTGGCCTTCTGCCATGGAAATGGTAGGTGGCTCCACAAAAATCTTTTCTTTATTGTGTTCTCACGGACATGTTCTGTTGGCCGGCTCGCTGGACAGAGTATGAGTCTGTGAGACGACTTTTTGGCTTCCAGCTAAATGGTTGACCAGGTTCATAACTCTGCCCGGTTGGCGGACTAGCCAGACATGATGATGCGGTGAATAGGAGAGTAAGAGTTCTCGGAGGATGGAAGTGATGCTGGAGATCCTCAGTAATCAGGAGTTGGCATACTGCTAACTGCCTGGCTAAGGAATCTCCAGTGGCATTCTCAGCCTTTGACACATCCAACTTGACCCAGAGTTCTGTGAGAACCCAACCAAATTTTCATGCACTACTCACGTCACTTGCCTGTATCCTGTTTCTGACCTTTAAGGAGAGAGAGCGACCTGAAGACTTCGTATGGTGGGAGTTAGCTTCGGAAAGTGAAGGAGAAATTGTATGATTTTTTTTAAAACTTTTTTTGCAACGCTTGATTTGATTTTCGTAATCTCTTCGGATTTTCGCTTTTCCTTAACTCTTAGAAGAAAATTTCTTTCGAAAAGTTGCTATTGCTTCCGAACTTTGGATTTTTGTAATCAGTATTTACATTGTCTCGATTTGAGAAGCCTTGATTAACTTTTCAAGTCCTTGGTTGTTTTTAATCTCAACTTCTTCGAACGTTTAGGAAAACTTTTGTGTGAATTTTAGTATTTCGCCCAAACCTTCGACTTTAAAATAGTATTTAGCCATCATCACATTGTGAAGAGCGGGTCTCTTCCGAACTTTCAAATTTCTTGAATTTTTTTGGGATAACTATTCCAAACCCTGATTTGAATTTTTTTTTCTTGATTTACGTCTAAATGCATAATGGCTACACAGAGGACACCACCTCCTAGGCAGAACGGTGTGACTATGTTGCGTGAGCCATGCACGATCTGTAGAGACATAAGTTGGTCAGCTGAACAGAAACCAGTCATGACCACGTGGGGACATGTCTTTCATGAAGCATGTATCCAGACCTGGTTAGGCGAGCATTCCAGTTGTCCTAACTGTAGACGTCGCCTCACACCGCAGGACCTCACGGGTTATACTGGGGCGTTACCAAAAAAAACCGAAAAAGATGAAGCCGGCCAGGCGCGACTCATTGCCGACCTTTGAACTGCCTAACTTTGATTTATCACCTTCGAATCGACGATCCTTGTCTCCGGGAATGCCTGACGTGCATTCAAGGACCTTTTTGAACCCGGGTACTAGAAAAGACAGTCCGAGGCGTACAGCTCAAGACCACAACACTTCAGCTGCTACTGATGCGCTGATAGCAGGCTTGAGCATAAGAATGGAGGACCTTATAAACAAAGGTCTCAACCAGGACTTAAATGTTTTGCGGTTTAAGATAGGAGATAGTATCCGACAACAAGTAGTGGCAGCAATGCCGCCAGTGGATTTCGCACGACCTCCTTCATCTAGGAGCAATCAGAGGCCATCGAACGATTTCCCCAATCGGAGCAGGCAATCGTTTCCAAGACCATCACCATGTCGTGCCCCTCGAGCAATTAAAAGACGTTTTTCACGATAACTTATTCTTTATTGACTGAAGATTGAAAACTGCCCTATCTCAACAATGTTAAAAAGAAAGTCACGACCCGCACTCTTAATTTTACGCTAACTGAAAAAACGCGACTCTAAACTGAACGCTGAACGGCGAGAATACTACAGCACTCGACAGACCAGTCATTGGTCTTTTATGAACCGATACTCGGAAGTAAGCTTTCTTTGCTCACAACGCGGATGTAAACAAACGACAACAACCTTGTCGTTTGTTCTACCGGTTGCAGCACCTGAGTTGCTTAGTAGTAAACAATCGCCTTACATAATAATTACCATGCGAGGTTAATTATTATTGTAATCGTCGATTGCTCCACTAAGCGCTCATCGCAGCCAGCTGTTGGGCTAATCAGCAAAATAACCGACAGTAGCAGAACAATACCGTGCGAGGTTATTGTATAGCAATTGCTGATTATTTCGCTAGAATGCGCCCTTGGCTGCTGGAAGAAGAATCTTCCTTATATTGGGCCATAACATCCTTCCCCCCTTGGAAAAACTAGTTTCCGCAGGAAACTAGTCTGAAGAGTGCAACAATCTTAAAATTGAAACTATTTTAGTTCGTGTTCAGTTCAGATTCATTTCCATACGTACTAACTAGCTTTACATTTTTTCTTTTCTTTCTAACATTCCATATTTTCTGTTACCATTATCTTTGTTTAAATCCATTCCCATTACAAATTTTATACATATGTATCTCTATGTTTCATTTCTTACACATTTTTTTTTTTTATTTGACATCTTTACTTTTTCATTTCTTAAAGTTTCCATTTTTACATCTTTTCTTTTTCATTTTACTTTCTCCATTTTCTTCTCATATATACTGTTTAAGCATTAAACATTAAAAAAAAAATATATATAAATCAGCAAATTCAGAAGTCAATAACTTTATTGACGAAAAAAAAATGCAGCACAAATTCAATTTAATTAGGTAAATTTCATGCACTTTTGCTGCATCAGCAACACCTGCAGACAAATAACAATTTCGTGAGATCGAATTTCACGCATGAAATTTGTTGTCAATTAAATTTGTTAAATTGAATTTGTTGATTCTGCATATTTATCATATTAAAATTTGTATATAAATATCGATCTTTGTAAATAGAATTTTAGAATAAAGTTTTTATTAAATGAAAGCGTTGTTCTGTTGTTCTGGGTTTAATTAGGAAGCCTTCTTAAACCAACCAAATCTGAACTGTGTAGGAATCCTTCACGGCTCAAACAAAATTGGTGACCCCGACGTGATATTAATCGCTACTTGTGTAACATAAGTAGTGCTATATCACGCACCACAAGCAGTCCAGACTCTCTTTTGGCATCCATTTGAGAGCTCAATAGTCAAATCTCGCTTTCTTAAGAAGCTGGATCTTCCTTCGTGCCAACTTACAGCCGAAGGATAAATCAAGGAATACTTCTGGAGCTTACCTTGTGTCAACAGGCGACACAATAGCCAACAGCACCTGGATTTCATTTGCAGCTCCAGCAAGTTGAAGCAATTACTACATAAGTAGTATACTGTGTCACGCAGTAGCACCTTCTTGTAGTCGGCATTCCCTCTGGCATTCCAGAGTTCAGCAGTCGCCCTTTTAAGAAGCTAGATCTTCCGTTGTGGCTACTTACAGCAAAAGAGTACATCAAGAAATAGCTCAGGAGCTCACTTTGTGTCAACAGGCAACACAATAGCCAGCAGTATCCGGACTCCGCTTGCATCCATAAGCAACCACAATCAGCTCACCATTCTACGATTCTTACGATAAGTTTGTTTTGTGTGCCAAATGACAGATATTGCAGCACTCGCGTCAGCTCAATCAGAGCTTGGCCGTGCCATCAACCAACTCTTCGATAACTTTAAAAAGGAGAGGATTGAGCGGAGAACCAAGGAAGGCACTTTGAAATACCAGACATCCCTGAATGAATTCATCATTCAATTCAATAAAAGACATCAAGAGCTAGAATGCATCCAGCAAGTACATCCAGATCATGCGTACTTCACACAAGCATACCATACACAAGTCCAAGAAATCTGCAAGGACTTCCTAGGTAAAATAGACCAGAGACTGAGGGAGTGTTCCGCGGATGCACTACAGTCAAGTGCTCCAGCGACCACACCCACTGACGCTAATCAAGATGACTCAGCCAAGACTCTAAGGATGCACGCCGCAACAATAAAGGCGTTGGACAGATTGATAAACTCAATTAGAGAAGAGTTTAATGCACCTCGTTCAAGGGCTTACTATAATCAGAAGCTTAAGTCGATCAATGACTACTGGGCTCAAATAACTTGCCTCCATCAAGAAGTAATAGCAGAATTGCTCGACTCTACGAAGGCACAAGAAGAATATAGAAGCATTGAAGATAAATATCAAAACCTGGCCATTGAACTACAGGAAAGACTAGATGAACAATCCATAGCGTGTAGTAATAGCATGAATGTAAAGCTTCCTAAGATAGCTCTTCCGAACTTCGATGGAACGAATACACAATGGAAACCATTTATGGATCTTTTCACTCAGCTAATACATCATCAGTCTATAAGCGCAGCAGAAAAAATGTACTACCTGAAAGCTCATCTTACCGGTGAACCAAGCCGGTTGATAAGACATCTACATGCCACGGAACAAAACTACACCGTGGCTTGGAAGATACTGACAGACAGGTACAATAACTCCAGAAGTATAATAACTGCACTTCTAAATGAACTGCTGTCACAAAGTACGTTGACAGTTGAATCTGGAGCTGGAATAAAGCGGATACATGATGTCAGTAAAGAATGCCTTCTATCACTGCAGAACATGGGGGTTAAGATCAAAGAATGGAATGCCATATTGATCCATATATTACTTCAGAAGCTAGACAAAGAATCCCGGAAATTATACGAACAATCTCTCCAGCGTCCTCGTGAAATCCAAAACGTAGATGACTTCTTCAAGTTCTTAGAATCCAGATTTCAGATGCTGGAGGCAATGCACACGAAAGACGAGCGCAAAAGGCCTGTTACATTTGTGACATCAACGCCAAGAACTCAGTGTCCCGTCTGTAAAGCAGAGCATAAAATTTACAGATGCAACAAGTTCCTGAATTCATCACTTGACAATAAGTTCCAGCTGGTGAAGCAATTCAAGCTATGCCCTAACTGCCTGAAACCTGGACATCAGATTCAAGGATGTACTTCAGGAAATTGCACATATTGCAGGGGCCGACACAACAGTCTGCTTCACAATTCATTCCGCGACAAGCAAGAGACCGCCAAGCCCAATCATACAATACGACAGAATAACACGACACTGCAGTCAATTACTCCTTCAAAATTAATACAGCAGACTTCGAACAAAGCTACCACCAGTCTTAAGGCATCAGCCAAATCACAAGTCTTACTGGCAACAGCTGTAGTGGACATCGTCAATGCAACAGGAGGTCTGGTTCCATGTCGAATACTGCTTGATTCAGCGTCTCAATTACATTTCATCCGGGACAGTTTTGTTCAACTGCTGGGTTTAAAGAGACAGAAAATTAGCATTCCGATTATTGGCATCGGTGGACACGAAACCATTGCTAAACACGAGACTAAATTAGCCTTACACTCTAGAGTAAATGATTTTACTACAACACTTACAGCTGTTGTACTGCCGAAGATCAGCGACTATCAGCCAGCAACATATGTGTGTACCTCAAGATGGGAAATTCCAGCCAACATCCAGTTGGCAGATCCCGATTTCTATCAGCCTCAAGCAATCGATATGCTGATAGGAGCTGACTTGTATTATGATCTCTTACAAGGTGGCCAGATTAGAGTATCCAACAATCTGCCTCTCCTGCAAAACACCCGCTTGGGCTGGATTGTAGCAGGGAGAACACCAAATACGTCGTCCATCAGTCGCTTCCAATGCACTATTGTAACTCAGCCTTCAGTGGCATCTCTGGAGAAACAATTAGTCAAATTTTGGGAATTAGACCAACATGATGCACCATCAAACCGGATGACAAAGGAAGAATACGAATGCGAGCAGCACTTTCAAGAGACATTTCAACGTTCTCCATCAGGTCAACTCATTGTCCAGCTACCATTTCGCGAGCCACCACATAAGTTGGGATCCTCAATTGAGATGGCAACAAAACGATTCTATTGTCTAGAACGCAAATTAGACAAAAATCAAGAGCTAAAACGACAATATCAGGCCTTCATGCGAGAATACGAGCACCTGGGGCACATGCAAGCAATACAAAAGGAACTCATCCCATCCGAGAATTATTACTTACCACATCACTGCGTTGTTAAGCCTGAGAGTTCGAGCACGAAACTGCGTGTAGTGTTCGATGCGTCAGCAAAGACTACAACTGGCAAATCTCTCAACGACATCCTCAAGATTGGACCAACTGTACAATCAGACTTGTTTTCCATTCTAATAAGATTTAGAATGCACAAATATGTGATGACCGCAGATATATGCAAGATGTATCGGCAAATTCAAGTGGATCCCGAGCAAAGAAAATATCAACTTATTCTCTGGCGCGAACATAAAGACAGGCCTATTCAGACATACCAGCTCAAAACAGTGACATATGGCACGGCCTCAGCACCATTTCTTGCTACAAGGTGTCTTAATCAATTAGCACTTTTGGAAGTCGACACCTTTCCTCGAGCAGCTAAGGTCATACGAACTGATACTTATGTTGATGACATCCTAACTGGAACAGACTCCATTGATGATACCATCAAACTAAGAGAGGAGTTAGTGGCACTTCTAAAAAGTGGAAATTTCGAACTAAGAAAGTTCTGTTCAAATCACCCAGATATATTGCGTACCATTCCTGAAGAATTAAGAGAAAAACTACTACTGCTCCAAGGAGACGAAGTCGTGAAAACCCTAGGAATGATTTGGCAACCAAAAGATGATGTCTTTCAATTTAAAACAACACACCATGAGTCAGATAAGACTACCAAGCGAACAGTTCTGTCAGACATCACTCGTATTTTTGACCCACTTGGACTAATTGGACCTGTGACAGTTCTTGGCAAACTATTTGTACAGGATCTATGGAAATCAAACATTTCGTGGGATGAAGAGCTTCCAATACAGTTAAAAAAAAGGTGGCAACTCTTTCAATGCCAATTGAAAGAGCTCAGTTGTCTCAAAATCTCAAGACACGTATCATTCCCCGATCCAGTGGAGCTTCAATTGCACGCCTTTTCTGACAGCAGTGAATCGGCATATGGTGCATGCTGTTATATCAGGACGGTAGATGACTTCGGCCAAATACGAGTTCAATTGTTGTGTTCAAAGTCAAGATTAGCACCCCTAAAGTCGACAACGCTAGCAAGACTAGAACTGTGCGCTGCTGTCCTCTTAGCAGAATTGGTGGAGCGGATACGTCAATGTCTACCGAAGAATTTATCAAAGGTTTACTACTACACGGATTCAACAATCGTTCTTTCATGGATTGCTGCACCGTCCTACACTTGGAGCACCTTTGTCGCAAATAGGGTGGAAAAAATCCAACAATTAACGACCGAACATCAGTGGCATCATGTAGAAGGTACCCAAAATCCTGCTGACATCATCTCTCGGGGCATGCTTCCAGCTAGACTACACCAATCAAAACTATGGTTCAGGGGCCCAGATTTCTTATTTGAACCAGCATCAAGGTGGCCTAACAAAAATTTTCAACCACTGCAAGAGGTGCCTGAAGCTCGAGAAAGAAAATTCGCATTTTCAACAAGGTTAAAGACAGACAATTATACGGACATAATTGCATCTGTCAACCATAAGAACTCCTTCACGAGGCTTCAACGAATCTTCGCTTACTGCATACGTTTCTGGGAAAATTGCAGACTACCAAAGGAGCGTAGATCAACAGGCCTTCTAACGATAACAGAACTGGACATGGCGCAAAATGGCCTAGTCAGAAATGTACAACGCATAACGTTTAGCAAAGAGTTTCAAAATCTCAAGGATAACAAATCGCTCGACACCAACAGTTCAATCCAATCATTGAACCCATTTCTGGACGAAGCAACTAGCGTCATCAGAGTTGGTGGCCGATTAAAACATTCCCAACTGAACGCAGAGGCAAAACATCAAATGTTACTTCCAAGGAATCATATACTCAGCGAGTTGTTGCTTAATCATCTTCACAGAAAGCACATGCATGCAGCTCCACAGACCTTAACAGCAATCGCAAGACAAAGATTCTGGATCATAGACATCAGGACACTAGCACGACAGATAGTGCACAGGTGCATTCGCTGTTTTAAATGCAAACCACAGAGCATCAATCAAATCATGGCCGATCTACCAGCCAGAAGAGTAACTCCTGCACAACCATTTCACACCACAGGAGTTGATTTTTGTGGACCGATTGTCATTCACCACAAGCTAAGACGAGCCGTCTCAGACAAAGCATATATCGCAGTCTTTGTTTGCTTCGCAACAAAGGCGGTTCATCTAGAAATCGTCAGCAATTTAAGCTCTATCGCCTTTATAAATGCACTAAAGCGATTCATTTCGCGAAGAGGACTTTGCGCGACAATTTTCTGTGATAATGCAACCAATTTTGTTGGTGCTAAATCCGGATTAAAGGAGCTTGATGACTTATTCAAATCACAGGAATTGAAGGAGTCCATACACGAACTTTGCTCACAAAATCGTATAGACTGGAAGCCAATACCTCCACGTTCACCGCATTTTGGAGGTCTCTGGGAAGCAGCAGTAAAATCTGCGAAGAAGCATCTTATACGGCAAACTGGAAATGCGAGCCTGACGCAGGAAGAATTGCATACAGTCATCACTCAAATCGAAGCTATTCTCAACTCACGGCCTTTAACGCCCATGTCATCTGATCCAAACGACTTGAACGCTCTGACCCCAGGGCACTTCCTGATAGGCAGGCCACTAACAGCCTTTGCAGAACCAGATGTAAGTGCCCTAAATATAAACAGTCTTACAAGATTTAGACGACTGCACCATATCCAACAATCATTCTGGAAGAGATGGTCATTAGAATATCTACAGGAGCTTCAACTAAGATACAAGTGGAAAAACAAACAACATGACTTAAAGAAGGGCACCCTAGTACTGTTAAAGGATATGAACTTACCCCCTCTTAAATGGGCTCTTGGTCGCATTATAGACACATTTAATGGACCGGATAATCACACCAGGGTTGTGAATGTAAAAACAGCATCTGGCATTTTTAAAAGAGCGATCCACAACCTGTGTCCACTACCAATTGAAGAGTACAACAATAACCATCAGGACGAAGATTCAAACAGTCAACAAGTTACCGAAACAATAACAAACGGAGCTACATGCCTCCTACTGCAAGGACCACGAAGAACTAAGCCCGCGGCAACAGATGACATCACTGCCAGTCCTCCTGCCAAAAGGCGAAACCTGAGCTCTGGCAAGAAAGTCAATCATCCATTGAAAGGCAGATTCTTACCTATAAACCCAAACTGGTCAAATTGGCTAACATTCTCAAAACAGGCAAAAACCACACAACCAAGCATAACGGCAGAAGGGAGCAAGGGTTTTGCGCAACAGACTCAAGGTTTAAGTAATCCACAACGAGGTAATTCGATGGCTGTCAGTTTTCTCCTGCTAACATCTTTGGTGCTGCCAATATTCGGAGCACCTTTTAATGAGCCAGTGGAGATAGCACCATTCACAGATAATCCTGGGTTATTCTTCGAATCTATAGGCCAGGCTCAAATAATAAACAGTGAATGGAACTTGCTGGTTTATTATAACCTAACAAATTACTGGGCCGAATTTCAAGGAATAAGGAGTTGTATAGCGGCAATAGACCACCTTTGCAATGCAACAACAATCAGAAAGAATCATTGCCTAGAGATACTAGATCAGTTCGAGCATCAGCTTAGAGAACTAGAGGAAGCAAGTGACCTTTTATATAAACGAAGTGGTGGCCACAAAATGGTAAAAAGAGCACCTCTCAATATAATCGGAAATATTGCAAGCAAACTCTTTGGAGTACTCGACTCCGAGTACGCTGAATATATAACGGGTGAAATTGAAAAAACACGGATGAATGAGAATTACCTCATGCAATTACTAAAAAATCAAACATCAGTTCTGGAATCTACTACAAATATTATGAAAGGCAGGGAAGAATCCATTCAACAGCAGTTCAACTCCATAAAGAATCACATCGAAGCTTTACATAAGTACATAGGTAATGCCCAATACGAACAACAAAGTGCACAAACTTTCAACTCATTGTCCATACTAACCACGCTAGTCCTGCAAAATTTTCACAGAATTCAAGGAGCATTACTTGATGTTTTAACGGATCTTCATCACGACAGAATTAATCCTCTTTTGCTCTCTCCTATCCAGCTACAAGAACAAATCGCACAAATTAAAGAACACCTTCCTTCCATGTTAACAATTCCTGGAAATGGAAAGGATAGCGGTTTGTTACTTTACAGCCTAATGACAGCCGCAGCAAGGGTGACAGAATCATATATCCTGTTCGACATACGAATTCCACTACAACAAGATGAATACTTTCAACTCTTTAAAGTAATCCCAATTCCTACACTCCACAAAGGTAGCTTTATCTTAATTGAGCCATCTACCGAATATCTCATCGTTAATCTACCGAGAGACCGATACTATCCCTTAATGCAATTCGAACTAGACAAATGCAAAACCTTAGACGATGAACGATATCTATGTGCTCAAAATCATCCGATCTACAACTTAAAATCCAGTGTGAGCCACTGTGAAATGGAGCTACTAAATCATCACCAAAAATTATCACCAACGTGTCGATTCCGAACCACAAAGCTCTCGAAGATATGGATTCAGCTTCACACACCTAACAACTGGCTATTTTCATTGGATGCGGAAACTACACTCAATATTGTCTGTGGAACCGAAGTCCTACTCAAAACGCTTAACGGAAGTGGAATCTTAAGGCTACGACCAGAGTGCGCAGTCAAACAGACTTCCATGACGATTAGCGGACACGGCCGGTATCAAAGTAACCTTACCTCCGCACTTATCCCACGGATAAACATCAGTGCTTTGATAGAAGACCACCTGAGTTTAACACAAAGGACACCGCAACTAGCCTCATCCGAATTTCATCTGCAATCTAATGCACGAGAAATGAAGGAACTAACCTCTAGAATCAAGGGCCTCAAGGCAGCTTCAACCTTTCCCGAACAATTTAACGTCCATGATGTCCATCACTATACCATAACCTATCTATCAGTGACGGCTTTGCTAGCAATCTTCACCTACTTAATGTATTTGCGGTGTAAGAAAACCAATACCTTTAAACTACCAGGAGCATCGCAAGGGGAGCAGCATCAACCTATCCCAAGAAAACGCAAGGGCCTGGACCAGAAATTTGTGTTGGACACCAACTCAAGGGGGGAGGATGTTTAAGCATTAAACATTAAAAAAAAAATATATATAAATCAGCAAATTCAGAAGTCAATAACTTTATTGACGAAAAAAAAATGCAGCACAAATTCAATTTAATTAGGTAAATTTCATGCACTTTTGCTGCATCAGCAACACCTGCAGACAAATAACAATTTCGTGAGATCGAATTTCACGCATGAAATTTGTTGTCAATTAAATTTGTTAAATTGAATTTGTTGATTCTGCATATTTATCATATTAAAATTTGTATATAAATATCGATCTTTGTAAATAGAATTTTAGAATAAAGTTTTTATTAAATGAAAGCGTTGTTCTGTTGTTCTGGGTTTAATTAGGAAGCCTTCTTAAACCAACCAAATCTGAACTGTGTAGGAATCCTTCACGGCTCAAACATATACTTTATTAAAATTTTTCTTCTCATACATATTTCATTAAAATTTCATGACTAATTAATTCACATGGACCTTAATATATAATCTTACTTATCTTTATATCTAATGTTTTAATTTCTTTCTTTTTTATTGAATTAATAATTAATAATTTTATAATTACACCTTCACGTTTTTATACATTTTTTCTGAAAAATTCTCTTTATCTTTATTTTATTTTACTATTGTGCGGGTCTCACAAACATACTATGCTTATATTATATATAGAGTTACAAACACTAGTTACGAATATACCAATTCCTAAGGTTGCCGTATACTTACACAAGTTACATTATTTTTACATCTACAGTAGCTATTCTAACTGAACTAACTGCTTCCCGACGGCGGTTGGTAGGTGAGTTGTGGGCAAGTTGGCTGTTGTGGGGATGACCAGTTCAATGCCGTTGTCAATTTCTTTATCCTCTTGCTCCAGCTGTACCATTTTCGATTTTCTGGTTGATTTCAGTATCGTAGGTAAAGTCGACAGCCTTCTAGTGTTTATTCGATGTTGGTTCTTTTTCCACCGTCTCAAGTGCATGAAGACTCCTATGATAAGTGTCAAACTAATTATACCCAAACCTCCTGTGATGGATGTGGCCACTATATGAATATGGTGAGGCCGGATTTGATGTCTGTTGCTCTCCTCTTCCTTGATATCACTCTGAACTCTCTTAATGTTGACTTCTTGTGCTTTCCACGCCTGATTAAAATTATGCGCCGCCAATAAACGTATCTCGTGCTTTTCTGGCTTCAACGTATCTGTTTTCTTCAATCCTGCTTGAGGTGTTATGCTGTCCCAAGCTGGTAGCTCCGACCGTACTGGTTGCCAGAGAACTTGATTACTGCGAGATTCATCTTCAGAGGTTATCAGCAAGTCTCCCATTTGCAAATGACAGTGTTCTCCGATCGTCAGTACCCCCGTTGACGTAAGTTCTCCTATCGCGGTTGGCGAGTCCCTGCAGTTCACTTCTAATTTTGCTTTTCCGGACATCACAAAAAGCCAATGGTTTCTTGTCACCATTTTGACTAAGCTGTCCCATTTGGCCACGACTTTCTCCTTGCATGCTCCTGCGTTGACGTTGAAGCTGCGAAATAAGTTGAGGACGCAGTTGTCACCAATAGCTGTGATGACGGGACCTAGCTGAGGGCACAGAATCTGTTTATGATCTGCTAAAGTTATAAGCTGCTGGCATTCATGATATTGTTGGTAGTTTAGCAAGGTATACTGTCGCTCGTGGTTGTTTGCTGCAACGAATTCGGCGTCCAGATCATATATATGGTAGCCCTTCTGGTCCATTGCTGTAGGAATTGTATAGACTTTGTACAAGTCGAATAAAACTCTTTGTGGTTGGGGGATTTCTACCCTGACCAAAATTTTTTGATCTGCCTGAATAGCTTGTACCTTTGCAATCTGGATCAATAACTGGAAATCTTGGAATTTTTCATCTAAATCAAATTCTCTGGTAACGTTTGCCATTATCTCAGACATTTCTCGAGCGTGAATTATAGCGGGGTGTAATTTTCCTGCATTCAACGACACCACAATATTGGACAGTGTCTCCTGTATATCGCTAATTTCTTGCAACTGAATTGTCATTAGCGTAATAATTTCATTGATCTCCATTCTTTGCTGCAAATTTGACAACACATCGCTCTTATTTTGCTGAGCAGCGATGAGGAATGAAATTTTACTCCAGAGCTCCTCACGTTCTGCATCAGCCTGCGCTCGTGATGCATTAAATACGTCGAATGTTGATTTGATTAAAGTCGTCTGCTCCTTCAGAAGGTGAAAGGTCCGATTCTCCCTCCCATCAAGATCTTCAAGTCTGCTATTAATGTCATCCGAGTCGGCCTGATCCATTGTTCCAAAAAGTGTCTTAAAAAGGGACCCCACTCCATCAAAAAATGAGCGCTTCGTACGATGGGATGCTTCCCCATGCATATGATGGCTAAGCTCTTCATTCTGTCGTTCAATTCTGGACACCCAGGTTCTTATTTCCTTCGTTGCCACTACGCATCTGGTACCTACTCCGATGTGCCTGATCCTGGTACATAATTCTTTGCTTAGGCTGCTGCAATTTTTTGCAAACTCCAACTCTTTTGTTAAATCCGGCATTTCCAGTTTAGTTAGAATCGTCCAATGCTTGCTGTAGAAGTTCACCTTTCCCACATTCTCGAATAGTACCCCCGTTTGTGTTATGGGTTTGATGCTGTAGTCGGCATTCTCTGCATACAGTGATGTCACACAGTACGGATGCGAGAAAGTGAAATGAAAAAAGTTCCGAAGACATCGAGTAAGGAATTAACCCCGCACGTAAGTTTAAATTCCTTTTTTATCACTATTATTCTCCTACTTTCATTTAATAAATATATTCTCCCTATTATCAGGAGAAAATTCAAGAAAACCCGTCAAAAATCCCAGCAGCAGCAGCAAAGTTGTCGCTTACACGCCGTAGTTGGGGAATTGCGAGAACTAAGTCTCAAGCGCACAACTTTAGTATATTTTCCCATAAAACCAGGGCGACTGCTACAGCTATAAACGTATTAAGATTCATCCAAGGGAATTACTGGTATCTGCCACCTGATCAACTAAATTTGGCAAGTTCCCCGACATCGAATACAATAATACCAGCTACTACTGTAAGATCTGAATCAGTGGAGCGGCCGTCATTGGATTATGTTCCAGTATACACAGATCCGAAAGGCAAACCATCAGATGTATCTCTGTCGGAATCCAAACATCTGTCAACACTCCGTGGTGCCGCTAATCGAATAGCTAACAAAGGAAACGTTGTGTTCATGCTAGGCGATACTCCCTGAGCGGTAAAATTACCTATTTTATAAAATATGAAGCAATATCGTAAGTTATGTTTATTAATGACAATATAATTAAGCATGAAAATAGCAACTTTTTAACAAATTACTGCCAATGGATGAGAACCCAGGTTACACAGTACAATGGCAGAATAGAAATTAGACAAGAGATTGTTCCATAGTGCGGCGAGACTCATAACCTTCCTTTACGATTCAAATAATTTGAGAAATATTCGGCATTAAAACATTAATATTAGGGAGATACATGTAAGCAACTAGGTGTTGACCTGATGGCCTATATCTGAGAGAACGGAGAATGTATGGACATAGATTACACGTCACATGTAGTCAAGAAAACTTATTAAAAACTTAGATTTAGTCTTAAGAAAGAATTTATATTAGGAGAATGTCTATAATTGTCACATCTCAGTAGTGAAGTAAATCAGGGAAACTAGTGTTGGTACCTCACGTACAATTAGTTTGCTCCCCCCCCCCCCACACACCCAAAGCTCGACGGCTCCTAGAGTGTACATAGAAATACAAAATTGAATTTTACCAAAGCTCTTGTCCTTTTAATTAAAAATTTTTCGAGCTAAATTTCCAATCCTGATATTCATACACATAGTGAAGCGGATACATTTATTTTCTTTGAATATTACTCCGCAGGTCCTTACTAGTCTTATTGAATGGGTTAAGAGATCGTTGTTGTCTTCGATCAGTTAAGCAATTATTTACTTGTGCTCACATGTTCCATTTTTCTTAGTTAGTTGCATTGCCAGATTATTGACTGAGTACGCTTTATAGTAATACCGATTATATTTTGTCGAGTACTCCAACGACTACCAGTTTGTACATTTCTCATTTTCCATTTAGCGTAAGCGTTCTCTTTGTTTGGCCTTTTCAATTACCATTGTATTAGTGATATATTAATAGATATGTAAAAGAAAAACAAAACCTTTAGGATAAAGATTAAGACAAGATGCATTAGCATTAGAGCGGTCTTATAAAAAGTTCGATGATGTACAGTAACCTTCTTACACGTATACCTGAAAACTAAAAAGGAACTACAAATAAAATCAAAATAATAAACTTTAATATGATAAAACATTGGAGGCCTGAAAATAGTCATTACCATGGGTACGAATTAATGAAACTAATACCAGGACATAAAGCTCTCTCACCAACTCTAAGTCAAAAAGTACACTAAAGTATATTTCAAATATAAAATAACTTCACACAAAAGATCAAATAAAAAAAAAAAAAACAAAAAAACAATTAAAAGAAAACAGAGGGAATCAAATTGAAACTTTCAGCAAATAGATCGCGATATCAGGGTTCCACATAATAGATCAACGGCTTAGTACGTTTCAATCGTGATTATCGAACTTTTTATTAAAATAGCACTTACCTGGATTTATCTATTCGTTTTTGTACATTATTTTTCTTCTGCGAATTTCATCATGTCAAACACAATTTTAGTACTGATTTTCTTTAATTATTAAGCTGTATATATATATACAATTTATATTACCTTCATTAGAATTAACTTAGGTCTAGGCATTTAGAATAAGTACATGCTTCGGTGTAACCTTTAAAATTACGTGTTTGAATTATAACGTCAAAATGAAGTACTGAGAGCTTTTATTTCTCCTTTCACGTTCCCGGCGCCCCCTCTCGTCTAGTATGAAGGTCAGCTAGGTTCGCCTAGTCTCCCTCTCTCTCTTTAGAGGTCAACTAAGGGACTTTGGACAATTGTGCCACCCGAAGTCAATGGGAGGATGGGACTTGGCAAGGAAGGCAGACCATCTGCGCCTTCATTGGAATGTAGGTAAGTGACGTAAAGGTCCCTTCAGGACTGAGTGAATGCCAGGTTTTTGTATGTAGGCATGAGGAATTTTTTTTGTACTATGATTGGTGACAGCGACAGGTTGGGAACCCCCCCACACTTTCCGCCACATAGCCGAGGTGCTAGCATGCCACCCTGTATCAACGCTGTTCACCGAGTGATCTGTCAGCTCATGCTGGCAGTCTGGACTTCACGTCGCAATGCTAGTCACTCTTCTTCTGAACTACCATAACATCATCATTTTAAAATTAATTTATAATTACTTGAAATATTGAATTTTCAAATAAAATTCAACCTTTCAACAGGGGGCAGTATGTTCAAACCAACATTAAATAGCCACCTGAAAGTGAAATAGTTTAAAAGATTCTAATTCCAAGTGTTCGACTAACCTAAAAGAAAAAGAGAAACTGGATTAAATAAAATAAAATAAAAAAATCTTACCAGCATCTGGAGACTACACAGATGCAATTGTCCCGCGACGACCTGAAATAAACAAAAATGAATTAAAAAAATTGAATTAAAGCAAAATAAAGAATTAAAAAGAACAAGAAAACTATGTTATTGAATAAATTTAAACATACAAAACCACAACAACATTCCATTTGAATGGTGGTAGGTAAGCCACCACATAATGCATATAAACAATAAAAATTTTTAAAGATATATATTTTATGTTTTCTCAGCAGAAAACACTTAAAACATAAAATACGTATGTAGTAAAAACACAAAATTAACTTTTCAACACATCTGTGAATACCTAAGATGAGAATTTTGTAAAATAAACTCACCTTGACAGGTATATACACAGGATGGGGAAAGTTGTAATTTTTGCGTGATTACACGAAAGGGGATTATAAAAAAAACGTATACATCCCACGTTGAATACCTTCAATCAGCACAAGAAACACAATTCACCACAAATTCAATAAAAAAACAAACTCGCGCGCGGTGACATTTCACGGATAAAATTACCCATCGAACTTTGAGTTCCCGCGACGTTTAAACTGTCACGTCAAGGAGAAATTTGATGGCGAACACAATGGGCGCGTTCGCGTCGCGATATTTTTTCACGAATTACGGGTAATTCGCGATTTTATAAATTTCCCTTTGCACCAATAAGTGCGAAAGAGACACAAAGTTGTGAAAGGGACACAAATAAAGATGAACGAAAATGAATTCGGAGAGGAATTTTGTAAATTGAACTAAAAGATGGCGTATCGATAAGTTATGGCACAGATTCGGAAAACTTATCATAATAACGTGAAATTAAAAAGGATTCCTATGGGAAAGATGTCAAAAAATGCAATTTGTAATTTGACATCAAATGACTACAACAAATTCACATATTGCAGTCAAATTAAGCCTAAAAATTGCATAATTCATTTTTATGGATACGAAATCGGAACAAATTTCTTTGTAAAAAGGGGGTTCATTCTTCATTCTGCCCTCATATTTTTCAAAGTTGTCAAGGTGCGAGCACATGCAGTAGCATTCCTCCCACCATTTGCAAATCTTCTCAAGTGTCATCAATAAAGGAAATAGAAATTTCAGCAACTTTAGTATACTCTTTAAAGTTTGTTTTCAAGGACAATTAGCAATCGCAACAAATTTTCAAGTGAATTTATTAGTTGAATTTTAATAACAACAAATTTAAATTAAATTCAGTTTAACTTTGTGAATTAATCATTTATCTTCAATTTGTGTTAAATTTCATTGTGTTTGCATGCCAGGTGTTGGTTATACACACATGTATGAATTTAACAAGAACAATTGAATATTTTATTCTTAATCCCTTCCTTTCAGCCATTTAACTAACTCACTCAAGTAAATCAAAATTTCTAACAATTATTTATCGTGTGAAACATATGCCATTAGGTCAGTTTTGCACAACATAATAATTAAGAAACTAGATCTACCTTGAGTTCTAATTATTATTTACTTTCAGCCACTAGTAAATATATTAGTTAAGAACCAGAAAGGAAATTTTGTTTTTACTATATATATATATATGAAATTGTAACGTAGCATAATTTTCTAATTTGTCATTATTGAAAAGAAAGAGACAAATTCGAGTAAAATATGATTCTTTTTTACATTTAAATTTCCTTTAGTTATTAAATACATAGAACAATACAGTGAATCAGTGAATTCCAAGTGAAGTTTCTAAGCTTGTACGTGTAAGTTGAGGGAAGTAAATTTTGCATATTGATAGAATTTGTTCAAATAATTAATTTCCTCATACGATTAATATTTGTTTAGTCATTAGTATTATTTGTTGCAATAAATAATTGAGTGAATAATAGAGTGACAAATTATCCTTTTTTATTTAACCGCTGTACTCCACCAGAATATTTTCTTTCAGCATACGTGGATTCTCGTTTGTAATTGCAGTTTTCTTTCGAAAGTCAATTATAGGAATTGACAGATTTCATTAAACTGTACTTTGCGAACGCAGTCCATTCGTATTTGTCAATTAGTGGAATTGACATAAGCTGTGGGAAACCACCAAGTATTTTTAATTATTGAAAATAGGTTGGGAACGAAACGATATATACCTACCTACAAGCAGGTCGATAAGGTAGTTTTTAATGGAGATAACAATCAACACATAATGGCTACATTCCACATAAATAAAGCCGGAACACAATCCAATAAGAGGAAAGGAACTTGTCTTCGATAACAGTGCGCGAATCAAATGGAATTAGATTAAGTAATCTGTACATTTAAATGTATCGTTAAAATAGCAAATTAGCAATATTTTAATAGGTAACTTATTGTATAATTATAAGCCTAATAACATTAGCTAGGCAAAATTAGGAACGGTAATAAAAATACTCAAAATTCCAGTTGCTTTGCACAGTTGCTAGGGTCAATGCACTCTTCTGACCTACGCACAGCTGCTAAGGTCAACGGACTTTTCTGTTACTACCTACGCACAGCTGCTAAGATCAACGTACTTTGGTTACTATGCGCAATATAAAATAATTTGTTGAAGCCGTGCGCAATTCAGAGGCAATATAAGTCGCAAGCCAACTTGAGTCTCTCTCTTTTAGTATCCAGCTTTCATAGAATGCGCATCATTTGGAATTCGACTTGGCTAGTGTAATAAAATATAATTATTAACAAATTAACTTTATCTTGGGTAACAACTGAGATAAAGCGATTTATTCTGGCTCTCGGCTGGAATAAATTCTACTAACATAATAACTTTATCTTGGGTGACGACTGAGATAAAGATATTTATTCTGGGTCTCGACTGGAATAAATTCCACTAGCAGAACAACTTTATCTTGGGTACGGACAGAGATAAAGATATTTATTCTGGGTCTCGACTGGAATAAATCTTACTAACTCAACCACTTTATCTTGGGTACCGACTGAGATAAAGATATTTATTCTGGGTCTCGAGTGGAATAAATTCTACTAACATAACAATTTTATCTTGGGTCCCGACTGAGATAAAGATACATATTCTGGGTCTCGACTGGAATAGATTTTACTAACTTAATACCTTTATCTTGGGTAGCGACTGAGATAAAGATAGTTATTCTGGGTAGCGACTAGAATAACACCGACTAACTCAAACCTTTTTCTTGGGTCTCGACTGAGATAAAGATCGTTATTCCGGGTAGCGACTAGAATAACACTCACTAATCTCAAAACGTTATCTTCTGTCTCGACTGAGATAAAGATATTTATTCTGGGTACCGACTAGAATAAACACGACTAATACAACTTTGCTTTGAGTCTCGACTGAAGTAAAGTATCTTGTTCCGGGGAACGACTAGAACAAGAATTCTACTAACCAAATTACACCTTTGCTTTGGGTCTCGACTGAAGTAAAGTATCTTGTTCCGGGGAATGACTAGAACAAGATAATCACTAACTATTTAATTACCAAAGCCATAAAGTCGATTCCATAGTTTTATACTGGTGAGTACATTTTTTGGTTAATCATATATTATAGTTCATATTGATTAATATACACAGCTCAAAAGTGTATAAGCAAAATGTAAAATATCTTTGAATTGTAAAAATTGGTTTTTGTCCCATTATAATTATATAATACCTGTTTTTACCGTTATTCCAGAATCGCAGGTGAAGAGAATAGCGCAATAGATGTATCTACTAAAAACAAAAAACAGAACCAAAATCAAACCAAATTCCAGGAATTGCCAACCGAAAAACCAAATTTTGCTTATACACTTTTGAGCAGTGTATTTATATATATATACATATATAATGCCATTGGTCAAAGTTGTCTCAGCTTTGACAGTATTGTGTTGAAATTAAAATTATTATTGTGTAGTGAGTAAGCGACGACTTTATTAAATCAATTGAAGTTTAGTTCTTAAGTGTCGTTGTTAAAATAATTGAAGTGAAATTGAATTCTGTTTACTTTAGTTCTAGTTGTAATTTTGTACATAAGTTTTACGTGTGTCCAATAAACCACTGACTATAAAATATTCCCCGGCGTTCTTATTCACAGTCCACATCATTATTGATATTTTCTTTTGAGTGTTCTCATTGGGCAGAACAAAGATGTTTAAATGTGGAAACTGATGTACATATGTATATACATGAAGCAGCGAGTGCTATCAGGAAATAGATTTAAGAAATGTAACCAATGTCAGTTTAAGAAAAGTAAGTGAGCAATTTTGTATAAATATACTTGTATTTTTAGAATAAAGCGAGTCGAAAGCCGTGTTTTAAGTGGTGAAGAGTCAACAGAAGCCAAGTGGTTTTATTTGTAAAGGGAGCCAAGCTTATTCTAGCTACTCCAAGACGGACTATTGTATTGAAATCCATACAGACCAATCAACGACTGAGACGTTCCCAGGAAAATTCTTCTGAGACACTCTAGGAGTAAGTGAATAAGTATATGAGGAATCCTAACACAGTTATGCTCGGCTCAGTTCGCCAGATTCCTGGATAAGTATGGGGTGAAGCACTTGCGAACGGCAGTTTACTCGCCACAAGCAAACGCCTCAGAGCGAGTGAACAGGTCTCTATTGTCATACATCCGGAAGGAACACACAACGTGGGATGAGAAGATGAGATAGATAGCTAGCTCCTTGAGGAGCTCTTTCCACCAAGAAACTGGCTTCTCTCCCTACCGAACACTCTTTGGCCAGCAAATGATTGAGCATGCGAGCTCTTATTCCATGTTAAGGAGCCTTGGAACTCGTAATGAGCCTCTGAGGGTGGATGCTGAAGATAAATTGAGATTGATCCGTGCGAGAGTGCAGGAGTACTTACACCACGCGTTCGAACAGGGTTCAAAAGCTTATAATCTCAGAGCGAGGCCTGTTAATTTCAAAGTGGGTCAAGCAGCATTCAGACGGAATTTTTTCTAAATCAATTTCCAACAGCAGACTAGTACTAAACTAGGACGTAAATTTGTAAAGTGTAAAGTAAAAGAAAAGAAACTCCTTATACGAACTTGAAGATCTGCAGGGAAAAACGATAGGAATTTATCACGCCAAAGACATCAGGCCGTGATACCCATATCCTCGGACACGTCACCCGGCTATTGTCACTTTCAATCCTGGTAGCCCTAATAAGGTATCTTGCCAGCTTCAATGGCAAACTACAGGCTGCCTAGGTGCCGCTTAGGACATCCCCAGCCTACAACTAAAAGAAGAAGAATAATAGAGGAATCTAACAGCCCTTGAACATCACCGGTTGTTCTGGTTAGGAAAAAGGATGGCAGCACCCGATTCTGTGTAGACTACCGCCAACTAAATAACGTGACGAGAAAAGATAGCTATCCATTACCAAGGATTGATGACACGTTGGATACCCTTTCCGGAGCGGAATGGTTTTCCACGCTGGATTTAAAGAGTGGTTACTGGCAAGTGGAAATACATCCCGAGGACCGAGAGAAAACTGCATTCTCAGTTAGCAGTGGCTTGTGGCAATTCAATGTAATGCCATTCGGGTTATGTAATGCTCCAGCCACATTCGAACGACTAATAGAATGTGTTCTACGTGGTTTTAACCTGTAAAACATGTCTTGTCTACTTGGATGACATAATAGTAATCGGAAGGACATTCAAGGAACATAAAAACAACTTACGGGACGTACTTCAAAGACTCAAAGATGCAAAATTGAAGCTCAGTGCGAGTAAATGTGCTCTATTCAAAAATGAAGTTAAATATTTATGGCACATAGTTTCATCACAAGGAGTAAGAACCGATCCAGAGAAGATAGGAGCCGTCAAAAATTGGCCAGTTCCAAAGGACAAACATCAATTACGGAGTTTTTTTGGTTTAGCTACCTACTACAGGCGATTCGTGAAAGGTTTTGCAGATATAGCAAGAAGCCTACATCAACTTACAGAAAAGGGAAGGCCGTTCATATGGTCGGATAAATGCAACGAAAGTTTTGAAAATTTGAAGCAACAGCTCTGTGAAGCTCCAGTACTTCACTATCCAAAGCTGGGAAAAATATTTATATTAGATACGGATGCCAGCAATGAAGGTATTGGTGCAGTGCTTTCGCAGGAGGAGAATGGTCACGAAGTTCCAGTAGATTACTATAGCAAAGCACTTTCAAAGCCAGAGAAAAATTATTGTGCTACAAGAAAAGAGCTACTTGCCATTGTAAGTTCAACAAAACATTTTCATAAATATCTCTGCGGGCAGAAATTCATCCTTCGCACCGACCATGCAGCACTCACATGGCTTCTACAGTTTAAGAGTCCTGAGGGACAAGTGGCGAGATGGATAGAGCGACTCCAGTCTTATTATTTTAAAATCCAACACCGAAGAGGTCGTATCCATGGAAATGCAGATGCCCTTTCACGACGTCCATGCAAACTTGAATGCAAACATTGCGCCCGGGTGGAAGAAAAAGAAACAACAGCAACTATACAGTTGGTAACCGTGGAACCATCTACAGGTTGAGACAACGAGAGTCTGAGAACAGCACAACGAGAAGATCCGGACATTTCACCTATTCTCGCTTGGAAAGAAGACATAGAAAGACCAGACTGGAAGGATATTTCGGAACGGAGCGAGAAGCTGAAAAGTTACTGGGCTCAATGGAACTCTCTTCATGTTGAATGTGGTATTTTAAAACGCAAATGGGAAGAACCTAACGGCGAATCATTCCGAAAGCAGATAGTCTTGCCAGCATCAAACGTCAAAGATGTTCTAGAAGAAATGCACGGTGGAACCTCTGGAGGACATTTGGGAGTGAACAAAACAATTTCCAAAATACGGGAAAGGTTTTATTGGCTACATATGCAAGAAGATGTGGAGGAGTGGTGCCGCAGATGCACTGTCTGTGCTGCTTGCAAAGGGCCACAACACAGAAGCAGAGGAGAAATGAATAAGTATAATGTCGGAGCTCCTTTTGAAAGGATAGTTGTAGACATCGCTGGACCTTTTCCAGAAACGGATGGCGGTAACCGTTATATATTAGCTGACATTGACTATTTCAGTAAATGAAGCTTATGCAATCCCTAATCAAGAGCCAACCACAGTTGCGGAACAAATAATAACGAATTGGGTCAGTAGGTTTGGAGTGCCTCACGAACTTCATTCGGACTAAGGACGGAACTTCGAATCGCGAACTTTCCAGGAGATGTGTAAAATGTTGGGAATAAGAAAAACCAGAACAACTCCTCTACACCCACAATCTGATGGCATGGTAGAGCGCTTCAACAGAACATTGATCGAGCATCTTAAGAAAGTAGTTGAATATCATCAACGCGACTGGGATCGACATATTCCTATATTCCTAATAGCTTATAGATCAGCCATTCATAACACTACCGGACAAACCCCAGCTAAGGTCATATTTGGAAGAGAGATGCGTCTACCTAGCGACCTCAAATTTGGTACCCCCAGAAGTGAACAAAAGTTACCAGAAGACTACGTATCGGAGCTTAGACAACAATTAGCTGATGTACACGAGGCCACGAGAACGAAATTAGCAGCAAATACTGATCGGATGAAGACCCGCTATGATTTACGTGCTATTCCGCAGGATTTAACGAAGGTGATCTTGTTTGGCTGTACAACCCGAAACGACATAAGGGACGTTCTCCAAAACTACAACAACAGTGGGAGGGAGCGTATTCAGTAGTAACTAGAATTAATGACGTGGTTTACCGGATTTAGCGTGGCACAAGAGGCAAGCGTAAAATTGTTCATTTGGACCGCTTGTGTCAATACTACGAGCATCAAGACCGTGGACCACCTGTTGTTCGGGACGAACAAATTTAAGAAGGGGGCAGTGTTACGTGCAATGGAAAGAGACAACTGGTGACATCTACTGGCAATGGAGAGTAAACAACTTAAGGTTTGGAGAATCGGTGAAGGAATCTTCGAGAATGTTCAGGGATAGAATGAATATAATAGACAAGAAGGTTCTGGAATAGAACACTCCAGAATAATCTGGAGAGTTTCTAGGGTATAAATATAACAGATGTCACCGCCAGAGCAAGAGTCTTGTCTTAGATGTTGCAGTGTTAACAAGCGAAAGTAATAAACGTGTGAAAGTGTTGTAATTAGATTGCAATAATTGAAAGTACAGTATTAGGGATAATTAAAGTTGAGTAGATTAATTGAAGGTTTATGAATTGTATAAGATTAGAGTGAAATAAAGAACTTGTATATTAAATATTTAATATTGTGTTTTAAATAACGAACCAAAAAGCCACGCTCGCAACAATATGTTTTCTGCGGCTGCTACTTGTTGCTCTGATGGAATTAAATAATGTTTCCCAATGGTAGAGTATCCGTTGTGCTATTAACATTTAATTCTATGGTTGGGCTTCCTTAATTCAATATTATTTTTTTCTTTCTCACATTCAGGAATATGTGATACTAATTCTTTAGCAGAATAAAAATAGAGCAAACATCTATCGCATATATACAATCAAGCCTTATGTTTTGAAGTTTGTTTCCATGCAAGCCGTGAAAGATTTTTAATCCAGCAGAAATGAAACCTCTTATTACTTTCATCATCATCATCATCATCATTATCATTATTATCATTATCATCATCATCATCCTGCTGATAGTTATTTTGTATCATTAATAGATTCACATGTCGCTTCATCTTGTGTTTCGTTGGTCTAACTAGAACAGTGGTGAAGGTAGGCGATCAGAGACAACCATACCGTTGAGACCTCTCTGATCGCTGGGTCGAAAAGTTCAATAATTTTTTTGCACTTAAGATGCATTTTGTAAATTTATTGAAATTATTTTCAATAAATTTCAGTCTGTTAGACGAGAAATCTCCTTCATGGAATGCTCTTTCTTTAAGATACGTTTATTGATATATCGTTCTGGTCTTCAAATTGTTTAATCTGTTTAAGCGTCATAGGAAATGTTATTCTAGTTAAATTTAGCACAAACGAATAATATGGATATGATGATGTCCTAGAGGAGTTAATATTTCCAGGGTATAGTGCTGATGTCACGGCCCAAGCGAAGCATTCTTTATCAATATTTTTTACATTAATGCAAGCTTGCTTTAAAACAATCTCCTTCGGTAGAGGTATGTACGAAGAACCTCGGTGCTGTTCAAATTTGTTGATATGTACTGCTAAATGTATAATGGAGTCCAATGTCCAGCCGCTATTTTTTTCTCGAAACTCATCCAGCTGAGTGAGTATTGAATCCAAAATGTTAACTTTATACCACTCATTTATATTATCGTCCACATTGATTGGAGCAGTTCTTACTTGTAAATATTTAATATCTTTTATAACTTCATTGTCACCGATATCCTTAACAAAATCAGCAAACAACTTTGTATAACTTTAATATTGAGATGGCGTTTTAAAATATTCTTAATACGGCGTATAAATAAATCACCAGCATGCTGTATAAATAGCTTAGGATCTGTTTATATTTACAATAATTCCAGCTCTAATTTTGTCTGTGAATACTGATTTTTTTTCCTCCCACTTTACAAAATCACTTTTTTTTACACGCTGAGAATTTCCTCCACCTCGACTGGTGGCTTTCAATAACACTCTCGGCGATTTAGTCTGTCCAATACAACTCTCCATATGCCGTTTTGTACCACTCTTTTTATTAAAAAACTTTCATTTATTAGCGCGGTTGAAATTTTTTTGACCTATCGCCTTCTTTCACCGAAGCCTTAAATTGAACCCACTCTCAACCTAATGCTTTCATGTTTTTTTTTACCACCCCAATAACCTTCATGTGGTCTATTTTTAGATATTGAATTTCATAACATGCTGTAATGATCACGATTTCCACTGCTCATGCTCAAAACAAGTATTAACATGTTCTTGACATCGATTCAACATTTTTATGAATTTCAACTATATTTAAGTCTTGGTAAGGTAGTCGTGAAACTATTTGCTTCAATCAAATAAGGACATATACCACCAATCTAATGCATAACATACACGATACAATCCCCATATCACCCATGAAAGTTTTTCTTTTACACTACACAACATTACATTAATTCATCTCAATGTTACATACATACATATCCACAGCCGGCATATGACCAAGTCCCGAGTGAGATATTCATTAAAGCTTCCTATTGTGTTAGAGCAAGACAGATGATAAGAAATAACATGGGATTTTGCTGCCGAACTCTCATAACCTAACACAGAAAAGGATCATAGGAGACATTTGCTCTCGATCGCTTTTTGGATGTGATATACAGAGAAAAAAGTTTATAACTTAAGATATAAAAATAAATAATGAATTTGATGTGGATAAATATTGTGTGAAAAATTGATTTGGTATATATTATTTACAGTTGTTGTTGTTTTCCAGTAAAGAAATTGGGAATCTTACATTTTCAACTACTCATCTACAACATATTCCACATATTACTCACAGCTCTCAAGTACTCGTCTAAGGCAACATATTATACTATGTTAATATAATAACTCAACCTTCTTTCATTAAAACTTTTAATTTAATCAACTCTCAACCTACTTTCATGGTAAGATTTAAAGATGAATAAATAATACTTCCATATCCTACTAGAATTATATCATTCCAAATACCCACTCTCAACATCGAGGTCTTCACTATTGAACTTGAAGCATTATCAACTTATTTCCGACCTTTCTGATACTCGTACAACACCATTTCGAGGAGATAAATACCAAATACCATCCATCAAAACTTTTATCTTAATACATAACTTACAATACCTACTCTAAACCCCCTACTACGATCTTCACTATGGACTTGGAGAATTATCAATTATTTCTTCCTTTATACTCCACCATTCGGGCGATACTTTAGAGGGGATAAATATCAACCGAGATTAGAATTTTACTGCTTATTCATAGCTCCCATACAACTTCCACTACTCGCCTCAGACAACATATCATACTACATTAATATCATAACACAGCGTTCTTCTATCAAAGCTTTTAATTTAACCCTAGTACTAATACTATTGACATGAACAAAAATATGAATTAGTATTAATAGTTATTATAATTTTCTTATGGAATTTCACATTTATTATCTACATAAATACACAGCTGCACACATCCACCCACGCCTTAGATAACGTTTCCTCAACCACCGAGTAGCTCAGCCCAACATAGCACAGGCACTCATTCTAAAGTAAATAACTAAAACCAAACTCAAGCTGACAAGTATACAGCCCGGATATAAATTCGGTTAGACATTCTACTCAAGACTTGGTACAGGTAACATAGCCCAGTCCAAGACATCTCAGGCAGTCCTAGACATAGTATCAGATATTGCCACTAAGGCTTTCAGCCAACCTCCAGTACCCAGACACAGGAGGGGGCACCTCAAGGTCAAATTGTAGCCTCCAAGACCAGATCAAACTTAACCAGCAACCTCCACCAATAAAGATTCCCACCACTTCACAAATATTTAGAGCTACGATCTCCGAGATGAAAAATAAGCGAGCTCCCGAAACAAAATCAAACACCTATGCTATTTTCTTATGCTGGAGAGTGCTAAGAGTGATCTCGTATCCCCAAATTGATCTCGTATCCACAAAACTGTAGATGAAAAACTTAATGTCAATGGCTACGAGTCCGAGATGAAAAATAAGCGAACTCCAGAAACAAAATCGAAATCCTATGCTATTTTCCTGCTGAAAGTGATCTCGTATCCCCAAAGTGATTTCGTATCCCCAACATCCAAGACACAAACGAATATATTCAAGACACAATCCCACATTTAGTATGGACTTAAGCCACCTAGCGACGGTGGCACCATCTGTGACGAAATCCTGGAAGCTAAAACAGTGGTCCAGAAACGCCATAGAACAACTACTTGTTTTTATTTTCCAGTAAGACATTTCGTAAATTTTAAAGATAATTACGTAAGCAAAAATATTTTTCCTTAGCATTCAATATGCCAAGAACGTACTCGAACATTCTTTTTTCTTAGAATTTTTCCTCCGAAATTTCCCTTAATTACATTGCTGCACAATTAATGACATTTTCAATATGTAATTTTTCACTTGAAACCATTTCCTCTCAAAAATAAATATCTACACATTTCACAAGTTCCACGCCAGATGATATATGACCTTTTGATCGTTATTTAAAACACAATATTTAATATACAAGTTCTTTATTTTACTCTAATCTTATACAATTCACAAACTTTCAATTAATCAACTACACTTTAATTATCGCTTAATTCTGTACTTTCAATTATCGCAATCTAATTACAACACTTTCGCACGTTTATTACTTTCGCTTGTTAACACTGCAACGTCTAAGACAAGACTCTCTTTCTCTGGCTATGACAACTGTTGTATTTATACCCTAGAAACTCTCCAGATTATTCTCGAGTATTCTATTTTCCAGAAGCTTCTTGACTGTTCTATTCATTCTATTCATTCTATTCCTGAACCTTCCTGTAGATACCATAATCAATTCTCCGAACCTGAAGTCGTTTACTCTCCATTGCCAGTAGATGTCACCAGTTGTCTCTTTCTATTGGACGTAACAATATTATAAATGACTATACTCATCAAAGCGTGTACCAATTGCAGGTTCCATTTCGCAAAAAAGTTGAAGTGAGTCGTACTCGTTTTCGTACTGGCGCAAGTAAACCGGTTGGTTTGTCGAGAGGAGGTGAGGGACTGAAATCGAGGTTACTTGGGACAGTAACTTCGCTTGTGTAAACTATTCACTGACTTATAACAATGGTCTCAGCGTATTGCCATTTTCCTATAGGAAAGCATGGCACAAGTTTTACAGTTCTCTCTTTCGCCCTATGGCAGAGTTGGAGCCACCAACACAAAATATTACTTGCTGAACGTTTACTTATGCCATTTGATGTTTTTATGTTGGCTGTAGATGCAATCACCGCAGAAAGAATAAGGTAAAGATAGTGTTTACTATGTGCCGTCTTTCTTGCCCATACGCAGGATTCACTTAAGAATTATGTTGCGAGCGTGACTTTTTGGTTCGTTATTTAAAACACAATATTAAATGTTTAATATGCAAGTTCTTTATTTCGCTCTAATCTTATACAATTCATAAACCTTCAATTAATCAACTCAACTTTAATTATCCCTAAGACTGTACTTTCAATTATCGCAATCTAATTACAACACTTTCGCACGTTTATTACTTTCGCTTGTTAACACTGCAACGTCTAAGACAAGACTCTTTTTCTGGCTATGACAACTGTTATATTTATACCCTAGAAACTCTCCAGATTATTCTCGAGTGTTCTATTTTCCAGAAGCTTCTTGACTGTTCTATTCATTCCATTCCTGAACATTCCTGTAGATACCATAATCAATTCTCCGAACCTAAAGTCGTTTACTTCTCCATTGCCAGTAGATGTCACCAGTTGTCTCTTTCTATTGCACGTAACACTGCCCCCTTCTTAAATTTGTTCGTCCCGAACAACAGGTGGTCCACGGTCTTGATGCTCGTAGTATTGACACAAGCGGTCCAAGTGAGCAATTTTATGCTTGCCTCTTGTGCCACGCTGAATCCTGTATACCACGTCATTAATTCTAGTTACTACTGAATACGGTCCTTCCCAGTGTTGTTGCAATTTTGGAGAACGTCCCTTACGTCGTCTCAGATTGTAGAGCCAAACAAGATCACCTTCATTAAATCCTGCGGAATTAGCACGTAGGTCATAGCGGGTCTTCATGAAAATAGCAACTTTTTAACAAATTACTGCCAGTGGATGAGAACCCAGGTTACACAGTACAATGGCAGATTAGAAATTAGACAAGAGATTGTTCCATAGTGCGGCGAGACTCATAACCTTCCTTTACGATTCAAATAATTTGAGAAATATTTGGCATTAAAACATTAATATTAGGGAGATACATGTAAGCAACTAGCCCTGATGGCCTATATCTGAGAGAACGGAGAATGTATGGACATAGATTACACGTCACATGTAGTCAAGAAAACTTATTAAAAACTTAGATTTAGTCTTAAGAAAGAATTTATATTAGGAGAATGTCTATAATTGTCACATCTCAGTAGTGAAGTAAATCAGGGAAACTAGTGTTGGTACCTCACGTACAATTAGTTTGCTCCCCCCCCCCCCACACACCCAAAGCTCGACGGCTCCTAGAGTGTACATAGAAATACAAAATTGAATTTTACCAAAGCTCTTGTCCTTTTAATTAAAAATTTTTCGAGCTAAATTTCCAATCCTGATATTCATACACATAGTGAAGCGGATACATTTATTTTCTTTGAATATTACTCCGCAGGTCCTTACTAGTCTTATTGAATGGGTTAAGAGATCGTTGTTGTCTTCGATCAGTTAAGCAATTATTTACTTGTGCTCACATGTTCCATTTTTCTTAGTTAGTTGCATTGCCAGATTATTGACTGAGTACGCTTTATAGTAATACCGATTATATTTTGTCGAGTACTCCAACGACTACCAGTTTGTACATTTCTCATTTTCCATTTAGCGTAAGCGTTCTCTTTGTTTGGCCTTTTCAATTACCATTGTATTAGTGATATATTAATAGATATGTAAAAGAAAAACAAAACCTTTAGGATAAAGATTAAGACAAGATGCATTAGCATTAGAGCGGTCTTATAAAAAGTTCGATGATGTACAGTAACCTTCTTACACGTATACCTGAAAACTAAAAAGGAACTACAAATAAAATCAAAATAATAAACTTTAATATGATAAAACATTGGAGGCCTGAAAATAGTCATTACCATGGGTACGAATTAATGAAACTAATACCAGGACATAAAGCTCTCTCACCAACTCTAAGTCAAAAAGTACACTAAAGTATATTTCAAATATAAAATAACTTCACACAAAAGATCAAATAAAAAAAAAAAAACAAAAAAACAATTAAAAGAAAACAGAGGGAATCAAATTGAAACTTTCAGCAAATAGATCGCGATATCAGGGTTCCACATAATAGATCAACGGCTTAGTACGTTTCAATCGTGATTATCGAACTTTTTATTAAAATAGCACTTACCTGGATTTATCTATTCGTTTTTGTACATTATTTTTCTTCTGCGAATTTCATCATGTCAAACACAATTTTAGTACTGATTTTCTTTAATTATTAAGCTGTATATATATATACAATTTATATTACCTTCATTAGAATTAACTTAGGTCTAGGCATTTAGAATAAGTACATGCTTCGGTGTAACCTTTAAAATTACGTGTTTGAATTATAACGTCAAAATGAAGTACTGAGAGCTTTTATTTCTCCTTTCACGTTCCCGGCGCCCCCTCTCGTCTAGTATGAAGGTCAGCTAGGTTCGCCTAGTCTCCCTCTCTCTCTTTAGAGGTCAACTAAGGGACTTTGGACAATTGTGCCACCCGAAGTCAATGGGAGGATGGGACTTGGCAAGGAAGGCAGACCATCTGCGCCTTCATTGGAATGTAGGTAAGTGACGTAAAGGTCCCTTCAGGACTGAGTGAATGCCAGGTTTTTGTATGTAGGCATGAGGAATTTTTTTTGTACTATAATTGGTGACAGCGACAGGTTGGGAACCCCCCCACACTTTCCGCCACATAGCCGAGGTGCTAGCATGCCGCCCTGTATCAACGCTGTTCACCGAGTGATCTGTCAGCTCATGCTGGCAGTCTGGACTTCACGTCGCAATGCTAGTCACTCTTCTTCTGAACTACCATAACATCATCATTTTAAAATTAATTTATAATTACTTGAAAGATTGAATTTTCAAATAAAATTCAACCTTTCAACAGGGGGCAGTATGTTCAAACCAACATTAAATAGCCACCTGAAAGTGAAATAGTTTAAAAGATTCTAATTCCAAGTGTTCGACTAACCTTAAAGAAAAAGAGAAACTGGATTAAATAAAATAAAATAAAAAAATCTTACCAGCATCTGGAGACTACACAGATGCAATGGTCCCCCGACGACCTGAAATAAACAAAAATGAATTAAAAAAATTGAATTAAAGCAAAATAAAGAATTAAAAAGAACAAGAAAACTATGTTATTGAATAAATTTAAACATACAAAACCACAACAATATTCCATTTGAATGGTGGTAGGTAAGCCACCACATAATGCATATAAACAATAAAATTTAAAGATATATATTTTATGTTTTCTCAGCAGAAAACACTTAAAACATAAAATACGTATGTAGTAAAAACACAAAATTAACTTTTCAACACATCTGTGAATACCTAAGATGAGAATTTTGTAAAATAAACTCACCTTGACAGGTATATACACAGGAGGGGGAAAGTTGTAATTTTTGCGTGATTACACGAAAGGGGATTATAAAAAAAACGTATACATCCCACGTTGAATACCTTCAATCAGCACAAGAAACACAATTCACCACAAATTCAATAAAAAAACAAACTCGCGCGCGGTGACATTTCACGGATAAAATTACCCATCGAACTTTGAGTTCCCGCGACGTTTAAACTGTCACGTCAGGGAGAAATTTGATGGCGAACACAATGGGCGCGTTCGCGTCGCGATATTTTTTCACGAATTACGGGTAATTCGCGATTTTATAAATTTCCCTTTGCACCAATAAGTGCGAAAGAGACACAAAGTTGTGAAAGGGACACAAATAAAGATGAACGAAAATGAATTCGGAGAGGAATTTTGTAAATTGAACTAAAAGATGGCGTATCGATAAGTTATGGCACAGATTCGGAAAACTTATCATAATAACGTGAAATTAAAAAGGATTCCTATGGGAAAGATGTCAAAAAATGCAATTTGTAATTTGACATCAAATGACTACAACAAATTCACATATTGCAGTCAAATTAAGCCTAAAAATTGCATAATTCATTTTTATGGATACGAAATCGGAACAAATTTCTTTGTAAAAAGGGGGTTCATTCTTCATTCTGCCCTCATATTTTTCAAAGTTGTCAAGGTGCGAGCACATGCAGTAGCATTCCTCCCACCATTTGCAAATCTTCTCAAGTGTCATCAATAAAGGAAATAGAAATTTCAGCAACTTTAGTATACTCTTTAAAGTTTGTTTTCAAGGACAATTAGCAATCGCAACAAATTTTCAAGTGAATTTATTAGTTGAATTTTAATAACAACAAATTTAAATTAAATTCAGTTTAACTTTGTGAATTAATCATTTATCTTCAATTTGTGTTAAATTTCATTGTGTTTGCATGCCAGGTGTTGGTTATACACACATGTATGAATTTAACAAGAACAATTGAATATTTTATTCTTAATCCCTTCCTTTCAGCCATTTAACTAATTCACTCAAGTAAATCAAAATTTCTAACAATTATTTATCGTGTGAAACATATGCCATTAGGTCAGTTTTGCACAACATAATAATTAAGAAACTAGATCTACCTTGAGTTCTAATTATTATTTACTTTCAGCCACTAGTAAATATATTAGTTAAGAACCAGAAAGGAAATTTTGTTTTTACTATATATATATGTATATATGAAATTGTAACGTAGCATAATTTTCTAATTTGTCATTATTGAAAAGAAGGAGACAAATTCGAGTAAAATATAATTCTTTTTTACATTTAATTTTCTTTTAGTTATTAAATACATAGAACAATACAGTGAATCAGTGAATTCCAAGTGAAGTTTCTAAGCTTGTACGTGTAAGTTGATGGAAGTAAATTTTGCATATTGATAGAATTTGTTCAAATAATTAATTTCCTCATACGATTAATATTTGTTTAGTCATTAGTATTATTTGTTGCAATAAATAATTGAGTGAATAATAGAGTGACAAATTATCCTTTTTTATTTAACCGCTGTACTCCACCAGAATATTTTCTTTCAGCATACGTGGATTCTCGTTTGTAATTGCAGTTTTCTTTCGAAAGTCAATTATAGGAATTGACAGATTTCATTAAACTGTACTTTGCGAACGCAGTCCATTCGTATTTGTCAATTAGTGGAATTGACATAAGCTGTGGGAAACCACCAAGTATTTTTAATTATTGAAAATAGGTTGGGAACGAAACGATATATACCTACCTACAAGCAGGTCGATAAGGTAGTTTTTAATGGAGATAACAATCAACACATAATGGCTACATTCCACATAAATAAAGCCGGAACACAATCCAATAAGAGGAAAGGAACTTGTCTTCGATAACAGTGCGCGAATCAAATGGAATTAGATTAAGTAATCTGTACATTTAAATGTATCGTTAAAATAGCAAATTAGCAATATTTTAATAGGTAACTTATTGTATAATTATAAGCCTAATAACATTAGCTAGGCAAAATTAGGAACGGTAATAAAAATACTCAAAATTCCAGTTGCTTTGCACAGTTGCTAGGGTCAATGCACTCTTCTGACCTACGCACAGCTGCTAAGGTCAACGGACTTTTCTGTTACTACCTACGCACAGCTGCTAAGATCAACGTACTTTGGTTACTATGCGCAATATAAAATAATTTGTTGAAGCCGTGCGCAATTCAGAGGCAATATAAGTCGCAAGCCAACTTGAGTCTCTCTCTTTTAGTATCCAGCTTTTATAGAATGCGCATCATTTGGAATTCGACTTGGCTAGTGTAATAAAATATAATTATTAACAAATTAACTTTATCTTGGGTAACAACTGAGATAAAGCGATTTATTCTGGCTCTCGGCTGGAATAAATTCTACTAACATAATAACTTTATCTTGGGTGACGACTGAGATAAAGATATTTATTCTGGGTCTCGACTGGAATAAATTCCACTAGCAGAACAACTTTATCTTGGGTACGGACAGAGATAAAGATATTTATTCTGGGTCTCGACTGGAATAAATCTTACTAACTCAACCACTTTATCTTGGGTACCGACTGAGATAAAGATATTTATTCTGGGTCTCGAGTGGAATAAATTCTACTAACATAACAATTTTATCTTGGGTCCCGACTGAGATAAAGATACATATTCTGGGTCTCGACTGGAATAGATTTTACTAACTTAATACCTTTATCTTGGGTAGCGACTGAGATAAAGATAGTTATTCTGGGTAGCGACTAGAATAACACCGACTAACTCAAACCTTTTTCTTGGGTCTCGACTGAGATAAAGATCGTTATTCCGGGTAGCGACTAGAATAACACTCACTAATCTCAAAACGTTATCTTCTGTCTCGACTGAGATAAAGATATTTATTCTGGGTACCGACTAGAATAAACACGACTAATACAACTTTGCTTTGAGTCTCGACTGAAGTAAAGTATCTTGTTCCGGGGAACGACTAGAACAAGAATTCTACTAACCAAATTACACCTTTGCTTTGGGTCTCGACTGAAGTAAAGTATCTTGTTCCGGGGAATGACTAGAACAAGATAATCACTAACTATTTAATTACCAAAGCCATAAAGTCGATTCCATAGTTTTATACTGGTGAGTACATTTTTTGGTTAATCATATATTATAGTTCATATTGATTAATATACACAGCTCAAAAGTGTATAAGCAAAATGTAAAATATCTTTGAATTGTAAAAATTGGTTTTTGTCCCATTATAATTATATAATACCTGTTTTTACCGTTATTCCAGAATCGCAGGTGAAGAGAATAGCGCAATAGATGTATCTACTAAAAACAAAAAACAGAACCAAAATCAAACCAAATTCCAGGAATTGCCAACCGAAAAACCAAATTTTGCTTATACACTTTTGAGCAGTGTATTTATATATATATACATATATAATGCCATTGGTCAAAGTTGTCTCAGCTTTGACAGTATTGTGTTGAAATTAAAATTATTATTGTGTAGTGAGTAAGCGACGACTTTATTAAATCAATTGAAGTTTAGTTCTTAAGTGTCGTTGTTAAAATAATTGAAGTGAAATTGAATTCTGTTTATTTTAGTTCTAGTTGTAATTTTGTACATAAGTTTTACGTGTGTCCAATAAACCACTGACTATAAAATATGCCCCGGCGTTCTTATTCACAGTCCACATCATTATTGATATTTTCTTTTGAGTGTTCTCATTGGGCAGAACAAAGATGTTTAAATGTGGAAACTGATGTACATATGTATATACATGAAGCAGCGAGTGCTATCAGGAAATAGATTTAAGAAATGTAACCAATGTCAGTTTAAGAAAAGTAAGTGAGCAATTTTGTATAAATATACTTGTATTTTTAGAATAAAGCGAGTCGAAAGCCGTGTTTTAAGTGGTGAAGAGTCAACAGAAGCCAAGTGGTTTTATTTGTAAAGGGAGCCAAGCTTATTCTAGCTACTCCAAGACGGACTATTGTATTGAAATCCATACAGACCAATCAACGACTGAGACGTTCCCAGGAAAATTCTTCTGAGACACTCTAGGAGTAAGTGAATAAGTATATGAGGAATCCTAACACAGTTATGCTCGGCTCAGTTCGCCAGATTCCTGGATAAGTATGGGGTGAAACACTTGCGAACGGCAGTTTACTCGCCACAAGCAAACGCCTCAGAGCGAGTGAACAGGTCTCTATTGTCATACATCCGGAAGGAACACACAACGTGGGATGAGAAGATGAGATAGATAGCTAGTTCCTTGAGGGGCTCTTTCCACCAAGAAACTGGCTTCTCTCCCTACCGAACACTCTTTGGCCAGCAAATGATTGAGCATGCGAGCTCTTATTCCATGTTAAGGAGCCTTGGAACTCGTAATGAGCCTCTGAGGGTGGATGCTGAAGATAAATTGAGATTGATCCGTGCGAGAGTGCAGGAGTACTTACACCACGCGTTCGAACAGGGTTCAAAAGCTTATAATCTCAGAGCGAGGCCTGTTAATTTCAAAGTGGGTTAAGCAGCATTCAGACGGAATTTTTTCTAAATCAATTTCCAACAGCAGACTAGTACTAAACTAGGACGTAAATTTGTAAAGTGTAAAGTAAAAGAAAAGAAACTCCTTATACGAACTTGAAGATCTGCAGGGAAAAACGATAGGAATTTATCACGCCAAAGACATCAGGCCGTGATACCCATATCCTCGGACACGTCACCCGGCTATTGTCACTTTCAATTCTGGTAGCCCTAATAAGGTATCCAGCCAGCTTCAATGGCAAACTACAGGCTGCCTAGGTGCCGCTTAGGACATCCCCAGCCTACAACTAAAAGAAGAAGAATAATAGAGGAATCTAACAGCCCTTGAACATCACCGGTTGTTCTGGTTAGGAAAAAGGATGGCAGCACCCGATTCTGTGTAGACTACCGCCAACTAAATAACGTGACGAGAAAAGATAGCTATCCATTACCAAGGATTGATGACACGTTGGATACCCTTTCCGGAGCGCAATGGTTTTCCACGCTGGATTTAAAGAGTGGTTACTGGCAAGTGGAAATACATCCCGAGGACCGAGAGAAAACTGCATTCTCAGTTAGCAGTGGCTTGTGGCAATTCAATGTAATGCCATTCGGGTTATGTAATGCTCCAGCCACATTCGAACGACTAATAGAATGTGTTCTACGTGGTTTTAACCTGTAAAACATGTCTTGTCTACTTGGATGACATAATAGTAATCGGAAGGACATTCAAGGAACATAAAAACAACTTACGGGACGTACTTCAAAGACTCAAAGATGCAAAATTGAAGCTCAGTGCGAGTAAATGTGCTCTATTCAAAAATGAAGTTAAATATTTATGGCACATAGTTTCATCACAAGGAGTAAGAACCGATCCAGAGAAGATAGAAGCCGTCAAAAATTGGCCAGTTCCAAAGGACAAACATCAATTACGGAGTTTTTTTGGTTTAGCTACCTACTACAGGCGATTCGTGAAAGGTTTTGCAGATATAGCAAGAAGCCTACATCAACTTACAGAAAAGGGAAGGCCGTTCATATGGTCGGATAAATGCAACGAAAGTTTTGAAAATTTGAAGCAACAGCTCTGTGAAGCTCCAGTACTTCACTATCCAAAGCTGGGAAAAATATTTATATTAGATACGGATGCCAGCAATGAAGGTATTGGTGCAGTGCTTTCGCAGGAGGAGAATGGTCACGAAGTTCCAGTAGATTACTATAGCAAACCACTTTCAAAGCCAGAGAAAAATTATTGTGCTACAAGAAAAGAGCTACTTGCCATTGTAAGTTCAACAAAACATTTTCATAAATATCTCTGCGGGCAGAAATTCATCCTTCGCACCGACCATGCAGCACTCACATGGCTTCTACAGTTTAAGAGTCCTGAGGGACAAGTGGCGAGATGGATAGAGCGACTCCAGTCTTATTATTTTAAAATCCAACACCGAAGAGGTCGTATCCATGGAAATGCAGATGCCCTTTCACGACGTCCATGCAAACTTGAATGCAAACATTGCGCCCGGGTGGAAGAAAAAGAAACAACAGCAACTATACAGTTGGTAACCGTGGAACCATCTACAGGTTGAGACAACGAGAGTCTGAGAACAGCACAACGAGAAGATCCGGACATTTCACCTATTCTCGCTTGGAAAGAAGACATAGAAAGACCAGACTGGAAGGATATTTCGGAAAGGAGCGAGAAGCTGAAAAGTTACTGGGCTCAATGGAACTCTCTTCATGTTGAATGTGGTATTTTAAAACGCAAATGGGAAGAACCTAACGGCGAATCATTCCGAAAGCAGATAGTCTTGCCAGCATCAAACGTCAAAGATGTTCTAGAAGAAATGCACGGTGGAACCTCTGGAGGACATTTGGGAGTGAACAAAACAATTTCCAAAATACGGGAAAGGTTTTATTGGCTACATATGCAAGAAGATGTGGAGGAGTGGTGCCGCAGATGCACTGTCTGTGCTGCTTGCAAAGGGCCACAACACAGAAGCAGAGGAGAAATGAATAAGTATAATGTCGGAGCTCCTTTTGAAAGGATAGTTGTAGACATCGCTGGACCTTTTCCAGAAACGGATGGCGGTAACCGTTATATATTAGCTGACATTGACTATTTCAGTAAATGAAGCTTATGCAATCCCTAATCAAGAGCCAACCACAGTTGCGGAACAAATAATAACGAATTGGGTCAGTAGGTTTGGAGTGCCTCACGAACTTCATTCGGACTAAGGACGGAACTTCGAATCGCGAACTTTCCAGGAGATGTGTAAAATGTTGGGAATAAGAAAAACCAGAACAACTCCTCTACACCCACAATCTGATGGCATGGTAGAGCGCTTCAACAGAACATTGATCGAGCATCTTAAGAAAGTAGTTGAATATCATCAACGCGACTGGGATCGACATATTCCTATATTCCTAATAGCTTATAGATCAGCCATTCATAACACTACCGGACAAACCCCAGCTAAGGTCATATTTGGAAGAGAGATGCGTCTACCTAGCGACCTCAAATTTGGTACCCCCAGAAGTGAACAAAAGTTACCAGAAGACTACGTATCGGAGCTTAGACAACAATTAGCTGATGTACACGAGGCTGTTACTGTTTCTTTGTGAGGAAACTTGTTTGAGTTTTTGAAGTACTTGTTATAAAATTATAACCAAGTACTCTCATACAAGCACCTACTTTGTTGATTTGATTATCAGGAATGTCGCACTTTTTTGTAACGGTATATATCGGAGTAGCTAATGTAGCTTTGCTCCTATGTGTAGTATAGTGGAGTAGCTAATTTAGCTTTGCTCCTATGTGTAGTATAGTGGAGTAGCTAATTTAGCTTTGCTCCTATATGTAGTGTAGTGGAGTAGCTAATATAGCTTTGCTCCTATATGTAGTGTAGTGTTGGAGTAGCTAATATAGCTTTGCTCCCAAGGTGTGGAATGATTAGTGTAATGGAGTAGCTAATTTAGCTTTGCTCCTAGTATGGTGTAGTGGAGTAGCTGAACAGCTTTGCTCCAAATGATAACAACTGAAGTGTCTTGTGTTGAGTTACGATTGCAACTAGTCTTTTAATAAAATCGTTATAATATTTATACTAAAAATATAACCTTAACTGCTACGGAAGTAAAGCTAAAACTCTTAATTAATTTCCTCACAGCGCTCGCCGTATACATATATGTATAAATTACGCTTTGCTCAATATCTACAGCTGGCCATTATCATCCGTAAATATTTTTGGTTAAACGTTTGTATTTTGTTTATAGACGTACATACATAAATATAAATTTCGTTAAATGTTTGCAGCTGGTCAATGCTACTTCACGTCATTCGTCGTGAACCATTAATTTGGTCGCCTACATACATACATTTGTTTTACTTTACCTCCGGCGCAAGGTCGTCATATTACAATGTGGGATTTCTTGCGAGCCGGGGTATTACCTCACTTTCTTTTTCCACTTGTTTTATAAGCGGAAATAATAGCTGTAGGTCAGTAGTAATATGTATGTACGCGCCATTCTTTAGGTAAAATGGTATAATGTACCGTATGTATGTACATGCATGCAATGATTTGTTTCACTTGCTATGCAATGTAGGTATGTACATATGTATGTACATATTTTCTTTTAAAGTAGGTTTGATAGGTAAAATAAGTATGTATGTACGTAATTTGGACAAACGTATGTCTGATATTCAATGTACGTATGAATGTACGTAATTTCTTTTTTGTAAGGGCTGTATGTAACAAACCTCCCTTTTTTTTAAAAAAATGTGTTATTCTTAGAAGAGGAATAACGCATTCGAACATTGTATATGGCTTTGATAGATAATAATAAAAAAATAACAACATGTTACATACATATATGTATATACATAATGCCGAGCGCTGAGACGATTACTTAGTTAGGTTGAAGAAGCTAACTTATCTATATACATTATCGAGAATTATTTCTAGCCTATTTATAAAAATTTTTTGTTTAGATTAATTAGATACAGAAAGAAGAAATTTTTCTCTTATGCAGGTATAAATATGTTTTTTTTTTGTATTAATATATCTGTATATCAAATTACAACTTAACATTTTATGGCTTTACAATACCTTATACGTACACATTTTTTTTTTAGTCTTAGTTTTTTTATTTTTACAATTTTAATTCTTTATGCTTTATATATTTATATGTGTAACATATGTTCTCATTCAAATTTTAATTTGTTGCCGCATATGTCTGTATATACGTATGTTCGCATTATAATTTTAATTTTTTTTTTTTTTTGATGCATTTACTGTAATATATTTGTATGTACATATGTTTTCATTACCTTTTAATTTTTTATGCACCTACAATAAGATATGTATGTGTACATATGTTTTACTTATAATTTTAATTTTTTAATGCATTTATTGTGATATATTTGTATGTA